>OY294048.1:12673631-12904318 GCA_958510825.1 Brachypterus glaber | reverse complement strand
GATTTTTTTTATAAGATTTAAAATTTTGCGTCTATTGAAGTTTTGTTGTTTTCATATGATACTCTTCACGGCGCTGTTACGCTATAGTGAATAAAAAGTCCAAAATGATCGAAATTTGCGTTAAGTAATACTTGAACGTTCTAGGCCTAGACAAAAAATTCTTTGACAAAAATTTGTTTTATGAGAAAATAATCAACTTTAAAAATGTCCGTCTGTCTGTAAATCTGTGAGATTTTTTTGTCTTAGGGGCTGTCCATATATTACGTAACGCGCCTAGGGGGGAGGGTCAGAGAAATTGTTACAGTTTGTGACAGGGGGGAGAGGGGGGGGTCTAGGTAAACGTTACGTAACGGAATTTAATAAATTTAATGTTTATTTCTAAGCTTGGCAGATGTATTTTTATTTCAACATAAATAACTATTTAGTGGCCCATAATTCCCCTTTTCACACAAAAATTGACGAAACTATGCATATTTAAATAATATTGTTATCAGTAAAAAAACTGTTGATATTTATGTTAAAAAAAAATCTTAGGTCCCTGTTCTTGCCTGATCTTGCCAATGAATCATCGGCGATGATACATTTTCGCGCAGAATGTGTACTCACAGAACACCAATGTGTGTACTATTTTGTGTACCTGTGCATAAACAATATACGTGTTATATGTGACACTCAGTGTAAAAAGAGGTACCTAGTATTTTTTCCCTGTGTGATATTGATTATGAATATTTTTTTAAAGTTTTTAAAGAGTGATTTTTTCGTGTAATTTTTTTTTAAGGTTATGTTATACTATATTTTAGGTTCATGTTTGTTTTGTCGAGAAAAACGAATCAATAGTGATAATACAGTTAAATTTATTGCGAAACAAAAATGTTATATTGTTACGCGTTACACAGGGGGGAGGGGGGGTGTTGGTAAATGTGACAGTTTGTTAGACAGGGGGGAGGGGCTGTCAATTTTTTGAAAAATTGCGTTACGTAATATATGGACAGCCCCTTAATAAAAATACTATGTACCTTCTACATAATAGATTTATTTTTTTTATAATTTATACAAAATCTGGGAACATTTATCTTCTAGCATTAGAAAAGGAATTAAAAAAAAGTATTGTCCGATTTTATCCGTATTTGCGATTTCAAAATACGATTCATTAATAAACAAACCGTGAAGATATGTAATGCTACGCATTCCATTATATACTATTCACAGTAATTGGTATATTGCATTTTCCCAAATAAAAAAAAAACAAAACTTTATAGTTTTTAAAGTTATATTGGCACTACTCGTTCGGTCAAACTTTTACTATGCCTATAACGTCCGCTACATACTTAATATAATAAAATTAAATTACGCCCATTAATTAAATTATTCTATTTTTTTAATACATACACATTCTACTATATCGTTGGCGTCTACTATAATTAATTATATTTATTGTCTTATAGAATCGCATACAAAGGATAAATATTACGTATATTTTCTGTACAAATAAATGCAAATTTATAACATCCATGAAACTCTTATGTTATTGTAATATCCGATTATATTCGTAGCTACTTAAAAATACGATTTATACGAAAAGGTTTTATTTTCTATGTGACACTACGACTCCTCCGAATTCGAACAGTTTTTTTTTCTATGTGAATCTGTGTGACTTTTTTTATCATAATTAATAAAAATATTAGTTTCTTTAAACGCTCCTCCTACATCCTATTTTTATTACATTTTTTATATCATAATTCATAAAAAATCTGGGAACCTCGATCTTGTTAGTATAACAATAAGAATGGTTAAGTAATTATATTTACCGGCATCTTTTACAAAACCGTAAAAAATATAATTTGCTTTTTGAGCACGATAATTTTTAATAATCTTTCAGGTAACCAGAGTTGATTGATGTTGAATTTGGTAATATGTAACCAATA
The DNA here is from genome assembly GCA_958510825.1 of Brachypterus glaber. Lineage (NCBI taxonomy): Eukaryota > Metazoa > Arthropoda > Insecta > Coleoptera > Kateretidae > Brachypterus > Brachypterus glaber. The sequence goes on along the minus strand of OY294048.1, from coordinate 12,902,393 downwards.
TTTTCAATTTTATTAATATCCGGTATGTCAGGATATATTACACGGGAACCAAAACTAGGTTGGAGCCAATTTTAAAAACTTTATTACACTAAGTATTGTCCATATGGGTATTTGTATGAAAATCGGTTGACTTCATGTTATGCACATACATTTAGAATTCTATCAGACGTATTTAATACATTAAGGCATATTCAGAAGCTTGAATAAGAACATAAAACATAAGAATGCGATGCCGTGATTGGCTTACAAGATACATGGCGGCAAATCAAGCCAATCACGGCATCGCATTCTTATGTATTACGTTCTTATGCGAGACTGTGGATATGCCCTTACATTACATGTTTGTTTAACCACGTACTATTCTACTTAATTAAGCATCCCCTAAGTCCAGGACTTGTGTGGGCTAGTAGTAGAGGGAACCACCGGCTTATACTGACTTTCGAACCAGTTTTTAGGCAGTGTCCGTTTCATTTATCGCCTTCGCCAAATTTCAATTATTAATTAACTGAAAAAGGCAAATCGGCGCCAGTGAGAATCGAACTCTAGTAGGCTTGCTATGTACACTCGCTAGCCACTACGCTATGCCTTCCATATTTTTTTGTATAATTATAATAAATATGACTATTATTTAACAGCTAAATACAAGTACTTTATCGTCCTAATAATAAATTTTATATATCAAATTAGGATTATTTTAAAATTCTTCCTTGCTTACTTAAAATATCAGTCCCTTGTCATGTCACCATTACAATTATTAATAATTAAATGCTTATATTTTTAAAATTATTAGGTTTATACAGTTCAAAGTAAAATTTAATTATTTTTAAGGATACCCTCTAAATTAATTTAAATTCTAAAATAATTTGCGGTTTTTCGCAGTGCTTAACAATCAATAGTCTATTCTCTATAAACGAAAGACTTAAAGTTAGCAGTAAACACTATTTGTTGCGAGTCAGCTATTTCGAATTTAGTGCTAGAGACGTGCTTGTGTTGAGAACACGAGGCGGTAACGGTCAATATATCAGTCCCTTGGTGAATAATTCTGTTGTAATTTATTGGTAATTGTTTTTGATTAATTTTAATTTAACTTTTTTTTGTGTGCATAATACTGTGCGACAAAATCGAGGTTGATCTTTTAGGGAAGAGATCTGTCAGCGTCATTCGAAAATATAAGTCTAATATAGTCGATTCCCCAAGGGGTTTCGATACTTTAGGTCATTTAAGCGATTTTTTTTTAATTTAAAGTTTTCAGGTCATGCTAATATACAAGACCCATTTTTCAAGATAGCGTTTTATAACTTTGGAAGGTGAATTCCTATCAAAGACATGAAAAAAATTAAGAAATTCTTGATCCTCACTCATACTGGAGTTGATTTAAATAAACCATAGAAAAAAATTGAAAAAAATGTTAACTCTCCAAAATTTAAATTTATTGTGTATTATAACAAACAAGTTACCCAACTTTCGTATTAATGGTGGAAGTCGCACAACCTTACACTACGATATTTCAAGAACGCTTTGACACAGAGACTTGAAATTTGAAGGTTTCTATGTCAGAGCGTTTTTGAAATATCTTAGTGTAAAGTTGTTTTGCAAGCGACCTGCACCATTAATAAGACTTTATCTAGCAAAATTGTTTTTTTGGCAGATTTGGATTTAAGTAGATTTCAACAACAAAAAAAAACAACCGTGAAGGTTCTGCAAATTCTATAGTTCTTTTAATAAATGTAAAATTTCCTGAAAAAATACGTTTTATCTCACCTTTCCTTTTATTTTTTTTCCGATTTTTTTTAAACTTTACCTTCCTATAACTTTTTTTTGTTTTTGGGAAATGTTTCTTTGGTACGATTGATCCTTTTAATAAAAGTAATTTTTCCTGAAAAAATTAAGTCGATCGGAGATTTCCTTCCACTACTTTAGATTTTTTTGAATGATTAGCCCCATAAATTCGTTATTTTTGAAGGTATTGTTTTCAGTTTTAATCGGCTTCTTGTTCTTATCAAGATGATATTTTTCTACAAATTTAATTTCGATTGGATTATTCTTTTTTGAGTTATCATGCGGACAAACAAACGTGACATACGAAAAGAAGGACGGACGGACATGGAAGGATAAAAGGACTGATATATCTAAAATATGTTTAGAATTGAAGGAGAATATAAAATATTTATAACTAAATAATAACACAGGCCCACAAAAAAAGTTGTCTGTGATGGGGTGACCCAACTATTTTTATGTATTTTGGGATGCTAAACACGAAGCGTCTTTTTTATGACAGATTCGTGTTCAGCATCCCAAAATACATAAAATGAGTGGGTCTCAACCCCAGCACAGACAAATTTTTGTTTTGTGACCCTGCAGGTAATTACCTACACATGTGTAGTTACTTATGGTCTGTTTTTTCAAGCAAGATAGTAAATTAAAAATGGCAGAGTAAATATTTTTTCAACTGGTTTGAATAGTATATGTTTGTTTATAGAATATAGTTATGTTTTATAAAATAAACTAAGCAGTATATTCGCACATCCAATATTCGAATCCGTTTTGAAAATATTCACTGTGCGATTTTGCTTGGAGAAACAGACCATTTACATTTACATTTATGTTTAACCACGTACTATTCTACTTAATTAAGCATCCCCTAAGTCCAGGACTTGTGTGGGCTAGTATTAGAGGGACCACCGGCTTTAATTGACTTTCGAACCAATTTATAGGGAGTGTCCGCTTCACTTACGCCTTCGCCAAATTTCAATTATTAATTAAATGAAAAAGGCAAATCGGCGCCGGTGAGAATCGAACTCACGCTATTTGGGTAGTGAACTCATCAAGTACGACTTGGTAGTCCACTACACAAATCCTCCCATACATATTTATTTTCTTGAGCTCTCGTAACTATTCATTTAAGGGGGTAAATTTAGTGCCTCGTCTCTACGTGTTTAGAAATTAAAAAGTTTCTTGTATATTCTTACCCCTAAATAATTATAAGTTTAGATACGATAAAAAACTAATTTTTAAAAACATTTTTTTAGTTTCCATCTTAATTTTCACATCATCCCAAATATTTACAGTAGCGCATATTTATTAAAAAGGAATAGGTAGTTACAGTTTGTCTATACTATGAGAACTTTTTTCTTTTATGTTATATGTCACGCAAGCCTTAACCACAGATGGATCCTAGAGAGTACTATTACACCACTGGTATAAAATCTTTTTGTCATATACGGTTTTTGCATTCGACTTCGTCTCAATCTCCAAAATAATCCTCAAACGGTAATATTTTTTTGCTGTTTAAATGGCAAGCTGCAAAATGGTTGAATCTGCCCCAGAGCGAGGCAGATTCAACCAAGAGAAGGGGCAGTTTCAAACATCAATAATATTAAAAGATGCTTTATGTTTTTATTACATTTATTAATTAAACTTAATATATAGGTAAAAACATGCAGCTTACAAAAATTTTAAACACAAAATAATATTTCACTAAAACAATATAACCTAAATAAAATTAAATGTGAATAAAACTTCCTCTTATAAGTTAGTGAGATGAAATTAAAAGAAAAGTAAGGCACATATGTTTAAAACAGAAGTTTAAAATAGAAACAAACTACAGTATAGTATGGTTAAACCTTTTTTGTAACATATGCAAAAACCATAGGTTGAATGTGCACCAGCGCGTTTGGATGAATGTGCCTCAGGTGTGCTTTTTGCACATAAATATTATTCCCGGCAAAATTTCTTGTTTCAAGGTTAAAATAACATCAGATTAACAAATTGTTATAATTTTGTAAAATAGTGAACCTTGTAACGTAAGGAATATATTAAACACAAAGGCTCTACCAAAAAATAAAAAGTGCTAAAATCTTTATATAAAATCGCAAAAACCACATTTTTTAGTTTCACTCGGACACTAATAGATAGAGATAGATCGGCCATATTACTCCATCCCCCTCTTCCCCTACCGCTTTTCCTCGTCTTGTTACAAAATCTTTTTTCCATTTTTATGCTTTTTTTATTCAATGTAAAATGTAAGAAGACGATTACCAGTATGTAATTAATCTGTACAGGTACCAATTGCCAAATTGCGTGGGAGAGTACCTACTTTGGTACCATCCTGTTAAACTGATTTTGAGTATAATTGCCCTGTCACTGAAGATACCCACTGGCACTCGCGTGCACTGTCAAAATAGTGCCTATAGGGCCATATTGCACAAAAAATGTAGGATAAAGTGTTCTGTGATTTTGTTGTTGTTGCTTCATTTTCCATCGGTCATTTATGAACTACTTAAAACAATATTGGTTTTCGTCCAAAAAGGCCAGTTGAAACAGCATCTTTTAATTTTCTTAACTTTACTCTGAAATTGATAATGGAAATTATGTCGTATCCTTGCACTTTGACTTGACCAAAGCATTCGATACAGTTTGTCCACATAAGTTGAAAGCTAAGCTGCTCAGCATTGGAGTGCCTGCGAATATTTGTAATTGGGTACATTCGTAAATGCTTAGAAGAAAACTGATAGTTAAAATAAATAAAAGCAGTAGGTCAAAATCGTTTTTTTTTTCAAAAACTTGGTACCCACAAGGTTCTATCCTCGGGCCGCTACTTTTCATAATTTTTATCAACGATCTTAATCTTTTTATTAGGTTAGGATTGGTTATTTTATTTTCGGACGATTCTATAATTCTTTCTTCTAACTCTCCTTTAGAACTACCTTACTATTAGAATCAGAATTTTGAAAAATGGTGTGAAATTAATAAGCTTGTTTTAAATAAATCGATAACCGTAGCCATAAACTTCTTTAATAGGAAAAGATTGAATATTGACTTTAAACTTTTGGAAATATCACTATCTTCGTCCATTAAATTTCTTGGTACGTTTTTCAACAGCGACCTCTCTTGGTGTGATCATATTGAGCAGGTTTGTAAAAAGCTTAATAATGTTTATTTCGCTATTTTAAAGCTAAGGAGAGATATTGATGAGGCTGGAATTTTAGGCATATATGCCATGTGAGGGTAAGCCAGTGAGTAGTATATATACTACTTACTAGCTTACCCTCACATGGCTTATAACATTATTTATCCAATACATACAGATAATGAGACAATTACCAGCTTTATTTTAAATAGATAAACTCAATAATAACCCCCGCGTGGCTTTTATTTTATTGAGTGGATAATTATTTATTTTACCCACTCAACTGTCACTTGTCAAATTATTTTCTTGTAAATGTCATTAAAATTTTTAGTAAAAATATGAATTTCTAAGCTATTTATTGGATAAAACCTTGTATGGAACTCATGGGTAAACCGATATTGCCCTCTCGAAAATTAACCTGCTTGGCTGACGAGGTTAATTTTCTCATGGGCAATATCTTACTTTACCCACTAGTACCATAAATAACTATTGTTGCGGATGTGTGAGTGGTATAGAGAGAGTTTTGGTAGCACAAAAAAGACTCATTCGTCTTATATTTAACTTGGGCTATAGAGCCAGTTGTCAAAGCTAGCTTAATGTATCACTACATACCATTATGTACTAAATGTATCACTTGTGGTCAATAAATATTACTATTACTATTACTAATACTATTTTTTTTAAACCACCGACTTCAGAAGCATATAAATTTATAATTAAAAAAATAAATAAAAATAAATAGTTAAACAGATTTTTAAGAGCTTTAACTGGATGTGTCACATGACCCACTGTATTTAAAAAAATACCCTATATTACCTCCCACTTAGGCAGCTAGATTAAGGATATCTATTTTAACATAATAGTTATTTATGGTACGAGAGAGGAAACTAGGATATTGTACATGAGAAAATTAACCCACGAGGTTTAGGCCGAGTGGGTTAATTTTAGAGAGGGCAATATTAGTTTATTCAGGACTAACATACAAAGTTTTATCCAATAAATAGCTTAAAAATTCATATTTTTATTAAAAATTTAAATTACAAGAAAATAATTTGACCTTGAGTGGGTAAAATAAATAATTGTCCAATCTATAAAGTAAAAGCCACGTGTGGGTGATTATTGAGTTTCTTTATTTAAAATAAAGCTAGTAATTGTCTTATTATCTAAATATTCCATCAATCTATTTTCTAATAATCGTACAGCGTAATATTGGTAGACTGTAATTTCGGGTTGCTGGCCCTCTTCAGTACCAAGAGTAGAGAATAGATTCAAATAATATTTTTATAATTTTGTTTAAAATTAAAAATTTCTGTTCCTTAAAATTTACGTCTAACAAGTTGTTTTCAACTTGTCTACAATGTAGACTTTACATCTAGCAATAGATGGCGCGCAAGAGTACATCAGTCTCATGACATTATTTATTTAGTGAATAAAGTCGAAGAATGTTTTCTTAATTAGCGTACAGGGTTGACTCTTGGTACTAAGGAGGGCCCTTAGCCCGAAACTGCAGTCTACCAGTACGACTCTGTACAATGATTAGAAAATAGATTGATGGACTATTTAAATAATATTTTTATCCAATACATACAGATAATGAGACAATTACCAGCTTTATTTTAAATAGATAAACTCAATAATAACCCCTGCGTGGCTTTTACTTTATTGAGTGGATAATTATTTATTTTACCCACTCAACTGCCACTTGTCAAATTATTTTCTTATAAATGTCATTAAAATTTTTAATAAAAAATATGAATTTCTAAGCTATTTATTGGATAAGACCTTGTATGGCACTCATGGGTAAACCGATATTGCCCTCTCGATCTTACTTTACCCACTAGTACCATAAATAACTATTATAATTTTATTTAAAATTAAAAATTTATGTTCCTTAAAATTTACGTCTAACCACACGTTTCAGTGGGTACCATGTGATTGAGACATACAAGTTGTTTTCAACTTGCTACCATTTAAAGTCTCCAGGATTAGGAGAATAAATGAGCAGTTGTCTACATCTAGCAATAGATGGCGCGCAAGAGTACATCAATCTCATGGCATTAATAATGTCACATTATTCATATAGTGAATAAAGTCGAAGAATGTTTTCTTAATCAGAGTACATGGTTGACTCTAGGTACTGAAGAGGACCAGCAGCCCGAAACTGCAGTCTACCAATATCACTCTATACGATGATTAGAAAATAAATTGATGGAATATTTAAATAATATTCTTATAATTTTGTTCAAAAATTACAAATTTCTGTTCCTTAAGTCTTATTATCTGTATGTATCGGATAAAAAGTTTTCCCTTCTGATATCAGATATCATGATACAGCATATTGGCCTCTCAGAATTTTAATATTTGTCCTTGTTTGCGAGAAAAGTCACACATTTTTCTAAAAAAAAATAAATTTACCCCTATAATTTATTTAAAAACATTTAAAATACATGTTTTAACAGGTATTTTTAGTAGTTTTAAATTTGTGTCAAGTAACCCAATTTATTTAATATTTTTTCCCTTATGTCTTCTGTTTAGGTAATGAGAATGGGGACATTTATTTTAAGCTTAAAAGTTTCTCCATAAATTATTATAAATTAACAAGTTTCAGAAATTTAACATTTTTTTCTGCCTAAAAAATAACGGGCGAACGGACAAAATAACAACAAATAAACAAACAAACAAACAAACAAACCCATGTACAGGTGAATAGCTTAACCCTTCTTTTTTTAATCTGGGTTTAAGAATGCTCTTCTCTGTTAAAATAAAGAGTTCAGTAATTCATTCAGTAGAAACGATTAAAGCTTATGCTTTTTTTTGGGAAGCTTCTTGTAGGTTACCTGAACTTTTTAATTTTGTTTGAATATTTAATGTGTATAATTAATTCATAATGATAGTGTGAAAATTGCTGGACTGGATATGCGATATTGTGACAAATATCTCATAGTCCCCCAAAGTATAATTTGGAAAAAATGTAATTTATTATGCTATTCATAGCGCGAAGCGCTATAGAATAGTATTATACGGTAGTTTCGAATTTTTAAAAATTGCCAAAAAACGTCCTAGACAAAAAAATCTTTGATACAAGTATTTGTATCGCATTTAAATGTGTTCCATGAAAAAATAAGAAAGTTTAAAAATTTCCGTTTGTTCCTCTGATGTCACTTTTTTTGTTAACAGGATAACACAAGAACGAATAATCCGATGAACTTGAAATTTTTAGGAAAATCAAGTTCTTTGAAGGTAAGATCTATATCATCCATACCAATATATATATTGATTCTGAAAGTAATCCCCCCAAAAACAAAAAGTTATGGAAGGCTAAACTAAAAAAAAAGACTGAAAAAACTATAATTTTATTTTTTTTTTTTTGAAAAAAAAAATATTTTTTTTAACAAGTTCTCGTTTTGCAAAAAAAGATTTTTTTGAAAAAAAAAATATTTTTTTATTTTCTTTTTTGTATAAATTATAAATAAAAAAAGAACTTCGTTTTTCAAAAAAAAAAAAATAAAAATGTGTTTTAATGAAATAGGCTTAGGGGTGACCGGGGCTAATTGTCGCACTTTTCATTCAAAGTCAGTTTTTTCCTTTATTTTTGTATTTTTTTTTAATTGACGGAATGGTAATTTTAGCTGCATGTTTCAGTAACATTATTTAAAGAAAAAACATGAATAATTTTATAGGGTATTAGAGTTATGTTTTTTTTTGTGAAGTCTTGAAAATTGCGACAACGTGCCCCATCCCGGGGCACGTTGTCGCGGCACTTCGAGTATATTTTTTTGAAGAAATATAAAGGCATTTATAAAAATTATAAATAACTAATAAGACATGTGCCTCCCCACAAGCTGATTCTTATCTAACTTTTTACTTTTGTGCCAAAATCTCCAACTTTATAATTAAATAATATTTTTTTGATTTTTTTTTTAATTTAATATAATTTAATAAACGAATTTATTTGCTACTCGACAAAGTTTCACTGTTTTAGACAGTTTTGAATAAAAAAATTCCAGAAAGGAAATGTTATACCATGACCATATCTCCAGATCATGCGACAACTAGCCCCAAACCAAATGCGACAACTAGCCCCAGTGGTCAATTTTACGTTATGTATCAAGTACTTTCTAATTAACGAATAAACACTCCTAAATGACAATATCAACAAATAATATACACCTTAAACTATTATTATACATAAAATTCTCTTATCTTAATGCTTTTAATCAGTAACAATAAGAAAAAATATTTACCACAAAAAAATTACTGGGCTCTTTAATTTTTACATTTTTTGGTTTATCTGGATGTTCTTTTAATTTATTGCATTTAAGTTTACAAATGATAAATGGCACTGTTGTAACGCATCGGTTAATCTTGGTTTGGCGCAGAAAAATATTTTACTTTTTAAGATATAAGCACTTCGACAACTTACCCCTGCGACAACTAGCCCCGGTCACCCCTAGTGTATGCCGCGTACAGGTGAAGTATTTTTTTTATCCTTCAGTCACTAAATCTCATACCTAATAAAAAAATACTCTACCTTCGCGGATCCGGATCTGGTGAACGTTGGACAAAAAAATATATTTTTAGATTATTATCAAGAAAATTGGTGTTTTAAAAGTCGATTGAGTAAAAATTATTGTTAAAAAAAAACAAATATATAAAATTGCGAATTTAATGCATGAAATATACGAAAATAGTAAAAAACGGTCAGAAAAGTTTTGAAAACGTCAGAAAATTCGGACTTCCAGTCTTTATCCGAAAGTTTCGGATAAAGACACGTGCAGGACTTATCTAAAAAAGTGTCTTTTCTACAACCTTGAGCTCACTTATAAGTAAATCACCTAAAACCGGATACTTTTAATTAATGTTCTTTTACTATGATGGTAGGCAAAATTTCGCTTTCTTAAAAAAGCAATTAATTTTACTGTATGACAATATAAATAATCAGAAGCAGTTCTATTCAGAAATATAAAGCCTACCTTGCTGTGAACACAAAAAATACAATTTCTACCGAAAAGCTTCTGGAATTAAATGGTACAATGAAATTAAAATTGAAAAATATATCGATTTGTAAAAATAAAATAGGAAAAAATCTAAATTACTGGAAATAGAAAAAATATAATTGACTGTAAGCGATTTGCTATGCGTAAACATACAAGAACCTCAGTTGCACCCTACTGGGGAGACCCAGTCCGACAAAACAACCCCCTCTATGCTCTGCGTATAAATAAAAGGTTCCATGCAAAGAGGATAGATTTGTAACGAATGGCGAATAAAAGAAACAGAATGATATTTGCATTGTTTTATCCAGTTTTTCGGCAGGTGGTGATGATTTTTCGATTTAAAATTTAATATTTTATTGTATTTTATTGTAACCTACCGCATATCCGCGAGTTCTTTTTTGATAATGATTTGTTGAGTGATACAAATGATAAAATGTGAACTGCAGCCAAAAAAAGGCCTATACTGTCGCTTACATCCATGAAGAAATTGATCTACTACAGAATTTTTACAATTAATGAGAAAATGACATATAGCTGATATATCAAGCTTTTTTGCGATCATCATTCACTGATGATCAGTGGCATATATTGGTATGGTGACTTTCGCACTGATTGTTGAAAAGAATTAATACTTATCATATCAAAAAAAATCTGTATTGAGAGCGTACAAATGGTGACTCCATCTAATTTTGTTTGGACTTTTTTTACAGTTTACACAGAGCCGGATTAACAGTGCAGTGGGCCCTGAGCCGCATAATTTCTGGGGGCCTATTATCAACTTTTAAACCTAGGTTATATGCCTATTGCAGTTGTTACTACTTCCATTTGGAAAAGGCACTGCTCGTTTTGGTGCCCTTATCGTTCTTGGGGGATTATAAATAAATAAAGTATAAACTATTGTATGAGGCTTTTCTATAGTTGGGGGCCTATAGATGGTATGTTTTGTTTTAGATTTTGTACATAAGAATGGTTAAAATAGGCCCTTTGAAGGTATAATTCCCAAGTAAAAAAATAACAAATGCTATTTTGAATACATTGGAAGTCTTAGTCTCCATATTTCTTTGGATCTTTAAGGGTATTTTCTAAGCGTCGATGGAAGTCTTAGTCTCCATATTTCTTTGGATCTTTAAGGGTATTTTCTAAGCGTCGATGATCATGATGATTTTATGCATTATTACTATTTTTTAAATATTTAAATTTTTACCCAAACAGCCTTGGGTGGGCCCCCCCGGTCGGCGGGCCCTGGGCCTCCGGCCCAACCGGCCAATAGGTTAATCCGGCCCTGAGTTTACATATGAACGATTTTAGAAGTTGATGTCAAAATTGACCATTTTTGGTTTTTATACACGGTGTATTTGAAATAGTGTCGGAAATTTTAACAGATGGTTTTATATTATAAAAAATGACAAAAAGTTCCTATAAACATATGTCTAAAAATGCGTCATAAGGGAGCTACGCCCCTTTGAAAGTGGCTAAAAAAATCGGTTTTTATTTAATAACTCAGGAACCCTTTTAGATATATTAACGAGGTTTTGCACGTGAATTAATCCTAATAAGGCCCATCTTTGTATGTAATTTTCACGTACTTATTTAAACCAGGGGTGTGCGAAACGGGGGGGCTTATCAGTTTTTTGTCCCAAACTTTTTTCTGTGTAACTTTTTTGTAATTTTATTTTTGAAATATGATTCCCCAGATCAAAATACTTAAAAAAGGTACTCTTGTTGTAATACTGTAGGATTAATCGTTTTCGAGAAAAATTCATTTGAAGGTAAAATTCCACGGTTCGAGGACGAAAAATTAAATACTAAAATGTTGAAAACCAAAATTTTAATGATGCAGGGCGAATGTACATTAAAAACTAAGAAAAAAACCTCATATACAGGTACTTCCAAAAATTAATCCTAATGGAGCTATGGTCTCCTAAATATGCACCTTTTTTAAAGGGCTATGGTAGCTTTAAAAGCGTTTTTCGACCTACATGTATGGAAACTTTTTTTCTTAGCTTTTGATGTAGAATAGCATTGCATCATTAAAATTTTGGTTTTCGACAGTTTAGTATTTAATTTTTCGTCCTCGAACAGTGAAATTTCACCTTCAAATTAACTTTTCTCGAAAACGGTTAATCCTGCAGTATTACAACAAGAGTACCTTTTTTATGTATTTTGACCTGAGGAATCATATTTTAAAAATAAAATTGCAAAAAAGTTACACAGAAAAAAGTTTGGGACAAAAAACTGATAAGGACCCCCCTTTTCGCACACCCCTGGTTTAAATAAGTACGTGAAAATTACATACAAAGATGGTCCTTATTAGGATTAATTCACGTGCAAAACCTCCTTAATATATCTCAAAGGGTTCCTGAGTTATTAAATAAAAACCGATTTTTTTAGCCAATTTCAAAGGGGCGTAGCTCCCCTATGACGCATTTTTAGACATATGTTTATAGGAACTTTTTGTCAAATTTTATCATGTAGAATCACCTGTTAAAATTTCCGACCCTATTTCAAATACACCCTGTATTTTATGATAGTTTAGTAGCTTATCCGCTGGTGTCTATAGTTTATAAACTATAGACATAAATGTCTAGGAACCACTGGGAAGTAGGAATATTTGTCTGTTAAACAACAGTGCCGCAGGTTAAATTTTAAAAAATATTATCCAGAAAACTTGTTTTTTTTAACTAATCAAGTCTTTACAAATGAAATATAAAAAAAATAAAACGAGCATAAAAATAGCACTATAGGCGAAAATTTTACAATAGTAGACTTCACAAAAAATAAGTTTTTTTTTCTCCCTTTTTTACATATTTAGGCTATGCAGTTAACAATTTTAAGTTATATTTTAGACTCCCTTCCACATATCACATACGCGTTGTAGAGACGCCTCACTATTACTACCACAACTACCATTACTACTACTACTGCTAATACTAGTTATTCGCAGACTATCCATCAGAAAAAATGAGCCCGGATACTTATTAAAAATTTGAGGTTTTTTGTAAAAAGAATTAAAAGTTCAGATTTATTATAAAAAAAAAATAAAAAATATTAATAGAAAAATTATTAATTTATAACTCCCTCCCAACAATAAGAGCCCTTTTCTGGCGGAAGTTTACAAATTTGTTTGATTTAATCCGCTTGTCTCTCTTTTGTGTTCTCATTGAAATAAAAAACTAAATTTCCCATATTAGCATATCATAAAATATTGGTGTGCCAAATTCAATTTAAAATGACTATAGTGCACCCTTTTTAGCCGGTTCTAGCAATGCTAAAAAGGTTCGTCCTTAGAACATTAAAAAATCACTAATATGATTTAAAAAAAAATCGTTTATGCAACACCTTCACAGAAACACTTGTTTTGAGCACTATTTTAAATGTCAAAAGTGAGTTTTTTTCCACTAGTGACTAAAAAATTTTTCACCCACTCTTTTACGTACAGCTTTTGATCTCACCCAAAATTAGTTACATACCCTATTAATTAAGTATTATAACTATTCTATAAATAGAAGCACGTTAACTAAACCATAAAAATTAAAGAAAACCCCAAATTATTCTTTAGTTTTTGAATAAAATACTGTTTTTATTAAAAATTCTGTCATCACCGCGTCCATTTTGACGTTTGTAAGAAATGTAAAACTAGCAATTGTTTATTTTTAATACTTAGGCCACGGCTACCTATTATTTTAGTATTAAGAAAACTTAATCTTAATATTTTTGACATAATTTTTCGCAAAATTATAGATTTTTATTTAAAAATAAAAGGTGTTGGATAAAATTAAATTCTTAACTCGTTTATTAAGTGATTTTATCCACTTAATACTCTAGTTAAGAAAATAACTATTTAATAGCACACGTAAAAGTCTCTAATGTTGCTTAATATTGCTAAATAACAAAATTTTATTTTTCTACATTTACCTTTTAAATAAAAGTAAAACATCACTTTTAAACTTAATATAATATAAAGAAAAATAAAATTTTTATTAAGTAGTAATCAATCAAATCATTTATTGATATCCCATCAATTTTTTAACGTGCTAATAACATACTAAATTTTCACTGAAAATATTAATAAGGATTCGATTGACGGAATGGCAAGCGAGCTTTTAATCCTTTCAAAGTTACAAAAATAGTTTAAACAGTATTTTTTTGGCAATGTTTACTAAATAGTTCCTTACTGTGGCTAAATTATATTATTTAATGTTAAATTGTTTAGTAATGATTAATTACACAGCCACACACAAAAAAAAAAACATTTTCCAGATACTAGACCAACGAATTTTTATATTTTCGGGATAGTTGAAACCGAATCTGACCTCAGTTGACAATTTTTTTCTACTTATAAAAACACCTGAATTTAAGGAATTTTCTCACACTTTTTTAAGTGTAGAAAAAAAATGTGACCTGATGGAGTAATTCTGAGATCAGATTCGGTTTCAGCGACCCCGAAAATATAAAAATGCGTTGGTCTAGTATCTCGAAAATGATTTTTTTTGTGTGGCTGTGTTAGAATTGCCAAACATCAAAATCTATTTTTTTTTGCTTGTAACTTTTAAATAAAAGTAAAATATCCCTTTTAAATGCAATAAAATATAAAATAAAATAATTATTAAGTAGTAATCTATCAAATCATTTATTGATATGCCATCAATATCTTAACGTGCTAATAACATACTAAATTTTCACTGAAAATATTAATGAGGATTCGATTGACGGAATGTCAATTCTGTATAGCAAGCGGGCATTATCCTTTCAAAGTTGCAAAAACAGTTTAAACAGCTTATATATTATAAAATGATATGCAATTTCGATATTTGAAGACACAGCCTTTAATTACAAAGATCGAATGGCGTTTAAAGCCCTTTAAGTAATTGATGGTTTTGGTTCTTAGGGGTTACCGCTGGGGCGGGGAATCGGCCGATCTGACGTGGGTATCGAATACTATCGTTAAAATTTTCCACACTCATCGGCAAAATTAACCGCACTTTGCGGTCCACAAACTCAAAAATTTAAGGCCTAGGCCTAGCCAATATATTTTGTCCAATACATAAGAAAATTTCTATATAGAAAAAACGGATTCCTTGAACCAAGGACACGTGTCTTTGGACATATATAAAGACACGTGTCCTTGGTTCAAGGAATCCGTTTTTTCTATGTAGCTTTATTTAAATAAAGAAGCTCAATAGTAACCCACACGTGGTTTTTACTTTATAGATTTGACAATTTTTTATTTTATTCACAACTATTTAGTAATTGGCTAATTACAAATAAACATAAAAGTTGGAAAATGAATTATTATTGACTGTAACTTCCCAAAAAGTTGGAAACACCTCATTTCCCTCCCTTGGTCGGGAAGGCTCTTGTAGTTAACTTCACGTATGTCACTTGTCAAAATAACGAAGTAAAGGAGGCATAAAAACATTTAAATGTATTACTTAATTTATATTGAATGAATATAAATGTTTGAGATTGTTAATAAACAAAAAACAAAGTTTATTTTATTGATTTCTATTTATTATTCTATATTCAAAAAGTAACATTTGCAACAAACTTCACTGCAACGAAACTTTTCAATATGGCGTAAAAATTCAAACAGTTTTTGTAGTGGGAAAAAAACAAATGATTGTAAATAAAACAGGCATGGTTGTGAATAAAATAGTATACAAACCTCGGTTCAACATTTCATTTCATTTCTCATTTTATTTGTCCTCGCTTTACTAAATTTTCCTCAGGAAAGGAAACAGTTTCCACCTCGGTACCTATGTAATATACTATTATCTACGTTCTACTTTGTCTTAAACACACAATTGGGTTTATTTATGTTCACATTACAATACTAGTGCTTATTGAAGATATTCTGAAACCCGAATGCTTTTGTTTTCCCATTTTGACAGTGCTTTTTTCTAATGTCACTGTAATCATTTTTATTTTTTTTTGTTTTTTTTTTATATGGACTGTATAACGTAAATAAAATAGTGTAACTAATTTCAAAATATACTATTTTAATATTAGGATGTTTTAATAGTTATTTTCCTAATAAGTACAGTAAGTTTTACTTTTTCAAGTGAAGTGCGGAAAAAAACTTCCCGCAAGCGTTAGGGGCAATTTGTTTTTGATACCTCACCCTGATACACTCCTCTGTAGTTTTCCTTAAAAGTTTGTCATGTTAATTATCCATTTTTTTTTCAGAATTTTAACTCTCATAGTTTTTAAAATACAGGGGGCATAGATTTTCATAACACCCAATTTAATACGGTTATCTAAAAAAAATTGTCAAAATCCATTTTTTACTCTTTTGAGAAAAAAAATATAGATAAAAAAATATAAATGAACTAGATTCTTGTTAATGCAATCTAGTAGTTTGTCAAATTGTCCTAGGTTATATATTTCTTAAGGTAAACAGCTGCAATAGACAGACGGACGGACGGACGGTGGCACAGACGGATGGTGGCACAGACGGACGGTGGCACAGACGGACGGACTGACGAACGAGCGATCCTATAAGGGTTTCACTGTTAGGGTACGGAACCCTAAAAATAATAAAATTGAAGCTTCCGAAATATTACTGTAGAAAATTATATACAGATTGTGAAGCTTCGAAGGTTACCTTCTTTTTTTTTTTAATTTACAAAAGCGCTTATTATCAAAATTTATTAAAATAGCGGTTAATTTTGTCGGTCAGTGTATAACGGTCAATTTTCTCGTTCCGCTGCTTCAGTGTGAGTCCAGATATTGAAATCATTTGCTAAAGTTTGGGCGGATTTTTTTATTTTGATTATGTATCTTAAAAATCAAAAAGTGCAACGTGGTAATTATCGACTTTAGTGGTGAAATAGTCTTAGATTTTTCATATTAATTTTTAAGTAAAATAATGCCTAGCCTCGTCTATAACTCTGGAAGTGCAAATAAGCCCCCCCTGGCCTTGGTTTGAGCCCCCCTGGTATATTTTTTGGTATTTTCTTGGGGCGATAATTTTTGCAGGGGGCGCCAAGTTTCGTAGAAACAGTCAGGGACAAAGCTTTTTTTCGTAAAGGTAATTTTTGGGGCATCAAGTTTTTTTTTTCAGAGGTGTCAAGTTTGGTAGAAACCGTCAGGGCCGGACAAAGCTTTTTTTCCTTGAAGGTAATTTTCGGGGAGCCATTTTTTTTTTCAATCGTACTAAAATGTTCATATTTTATAACTGAACACACTAGTTAGAAGTGATCTATTTTTTTATAGTAAAAAAGTTCATTGTTGTACGTCGTAAAAAAAAGTTAGTTAATAAACAAAACCACCACTGGCGGCCCCACTCTTTGACTTTGATGAAAGCCATAGTTCAAACTTGTTTGTTTATTATGTAAACAGGTGG
Organism: Brachypterus glaber; assembly: GCA_958510825.1. NCBI lineage: Eukaryota > Metazoa > Arthropoda > Insecta > Coleoptera > Kateretidae > Brachypterus > Brachypterus glaber. The sequence continues at coordinate 12,885,142 of OY294048.1, read as the reverse complement.
TTGACTAGAGATTCTCTGCAAAAACCTTGTGTGAAATTGATTAAAAATGATTGAAGAAGAATATATGGTTTATACACCTACAAATCTCTCCGAAATTGCAAATGCTATATTAGACAAGTTACAATATTTAAAAAAATATATATAGGATGCTTGAAGGAAAAATAGTATGTTTCACTCAGAGGAAAGTGCTTTTTTTACTCGTCTGTAGTTTCCGGACTCCGTTTCGCGTCGTAAATTCTAGTAAAGAAAGCTTCACTTTTCCTCTTAGTAAAACAATATACTATTTTTGAAGTTAGTGCTATTATTTACTGGTAACTAATTAAAAAAAGCCAAATTTTGAAGTGAACATTTTAACCATATGGTATACACTATAGGTACTATACTTCCAGGTTGATTAATTTTATATATACTTCCAGGTTGATTAATTTTATCAAATAAGTTTCAGTGTACTTATTAAATAAGTTTCAGTGTACTTATCTTACATTCTATTCAAAGGTGCTAATTTACAGGATAAGTTATAATAGCAAAACTTCTGTATTATTCAAAACAAGCCATAAATATATGTAATGTTCTCATTTCATATATATACTCTCCATCGTATGGTATATTGCGTTTTCTCTGAATATTTTCCCCAATTATTGTTTTGATCCCGTGCGGGTACTTTATTTTTTCTGAAAAATTCAAGTCTATCGGATAATTCGTTTCCAAAGGTAAACTGCCCCCACCCGCCGCTCCTTTCTAAACGACGCTCATGGGACTCACCCCAAAATTCCACAATTACCTATATATTTTAGACGATATATCAAATTACGGTTTTAAAATAGATCTTTTACAGTAAGGTGGGTGTAACTAATTTCGCTAAAACAAACAACTAAATTATTTTGCGGACCGGTAGGTCCACTAACGACGAAATCGTAGAAATTAAGGGGGCGTTGGGGGCCACATAATTAAATCTAGATCTGCATCATTATAAAACTAAATTATAATTGCGGCCATAATAAAGTTACAATAGTTAAAGTTTAACAGAGTGGTATTTGCCATTTTTTTACACTAAATTGCATAAAAAATACATTTTTTTTTTCATAAAAATATTTTTTTTTTCAAAATAGTTCCTTATTTTGTAAATAGAAAGCTTTGTTTTTTAAATCATTTTTACCCTCTTTGATCCTCTTTCTTTCGGAAAAGTAAAAATATATTGATCAATATGCATATATGTTTTTATTTGAAAGTGTTGGTGGTACGAAAAAAATTACTGGAAATGTTTTATAGGTAGGGAGATACCCATGAATGGGACACATTTTTTTAAACGGCTGCCAAAATTTTATTTTTAATCTTTTATACCTACGTAATTTTATTTTAGTTATCATATTTGGAAACAAAAGAACACAGTTCAAGTGTTAAACCTGAATAATATTATTTTTTACCAAAACTACTAGCATTAAAATAGTTATTTATGGTACTAGTGGGTAAAGTAAGATATTGCCCATGAGAAAATTAACCTGCGAGGCGTCAGCCAAGCGCAATATCGGTTTACCCATGAGTGCCACCTTGTATCCAATAAATAGCTTAGGAATTCATATTTTTATTAAAAATTTTAAAGACATTTACAAGAAAATAATTTGACAAGTGACAGTTGAGTGGGTAAAATAAATAATTATCCACTCAATAAAGTAAAAGCCACGCGGGGATTATTATTGAGTTTATCTATTTAAAATAAAGCTGGTAATTGTCTCATTATCTGAATGTATTGGATAAAAAACTTTTCTTGTCCCATTCAAGAACACGGATTATTGAATGGGACAAGAAAAAGATAACAAATCATTAAAATAGCTATTGTTATCAATATAAAAATAAAACTATAATGTCATTTTATAACTAAAAATATAGCTGTTATAGTGTTACATTCTTTTTTAAACATAGAATTTACTTTAAATAATTTTACCAAACTTTAATTCATATTTTCTTAAATCAATATCAAATATTAGTTTGATTGTAGTTCTAACCCATCAAACATTGGTTCGTTGGCCGTTGGCAAACCCACATTGGGCCTACATACTGAGTAGACCTTTGCTGCCCTAAGGCAGCATACGACGGGCCCAAACGGGCCAAAAAGTCCAAAGATCAAAATTTGCGTTACGTAATACTTGAACGTTCCCTAATAAGCTTTTATTGATTTTTTTTTCTTTTGTAAGAAAAATAATAATAAATCTTTTTTTCGAAAAACGAAAAATTAAAAAAAAAAAATAAATAAAAGAACAAAAAGAAATATATATTTTTTTTTTAATTTACGAAAAACGATTTTTGTTTAATGAAAGCTTTTTTCATTTTGTGGGAATTATTTTAAAAAACAATAGAGATCTTCCTCTCATAGAACTTGAATTTTCCTAAAAAGAGAGAGACGGGCAGACGGACAGACGAACAGACAGACAGATAGACAGACGGACATTTTCAAAGTTTCTTATTTTTTCTAGGACGTTTTATGGCGATTTTGTGAAATTCGAAACTACCGTGTAATTCTATTCGAGCGCTTGCGCTGTGAATAGTATAACAATAATTTTTTTTTGTACAATTGACTTGTCCTATATCATGTACATGATCTATTGGAATGAATAAATTATTATTAAATTATTATTATAAAAAAAAATACTTTTCCATAGTTTTATAAAGCAAATATAAATTAGCAATAATTAGTTTAAATTTCATTTAACGAAGCCTTTTAATCTTAAGGCCTTAAAAAATCTAATTTATTGCAAAATAAAGTCATTGTCGATTACTTTCTAATGATTTATTACAATTCAGGTAGCTAACCACTGTTAGATAATAAATTTTGGCTACTCATCTGGGCCCAGGTAGATCTATCAAATGCATTTTGGGTTTAATTGGTAATTTATTTATATTAAGTATTTTAGGGACCTAAAATATGTTTTATATTGTACAGAAAATTCTAGAGAAAATAAAAAAAAATAGTCACTTCACTTCTATATAGCTTGCCTATTTTTAAAATTATGTCTCCGCAATTTAGAATTTTTTTGATCCGCCTGTATCACTGTTTGTCACAAAATTACAACAAAAAAAACTGAATAGATACATAACTTCTAATAGTTTTCCTATTTAAAAAACAATCTCCAGGAGGTTCAACAATTATGTTACTGATATTAATCCCCCCCCCCCCAAGAATCAAAAATTAAAATAATAGTGTTTTTTTGTTTGGGTAGGGGCTCCAAATTTTGAAGAAATGCTATTTTTGTCGGAGGGTGTTGTTTTTGTTTTGTTAGGCGGGCGGACAAATAAAATTTTGTATGTAGAAACGCTTAAGGGCAAAGCTTTTTATGGTGTTCCTTTTCTTTTGTTAGGGCGCCAAATTTGGTAGAAACTTCAGGGATAAAGCTTTTTTCCGGAGGTCGTTCACAGTAAATTGCATTTTTCCAAATACGCAGGTTAAAATTATTTAAAATGCAAAATAAAATATTGCTGCCAACAAAAGTATACTTTCCGTGTAGGCATAGATTTATTAAATAAAAAATAAAGTTTTTTTTCAAGTAATTTTTTTGTTTGAAAATCGAAAAAAAAATCTAAAATTATTTTTTTTTAATATTGTGATATTTTCTTTTTTTGATTTTTTAAAAAGTTTAACCTCCCATAACAAAATAATAATGATCCTACTCTCATAGAACTTTATTTTTCCTGAAAATTTCGAGTCGATCTGATAATCCGTTCTTGAGTTATTGTCAAGGTTATTGTGTACACAAAAAAACGTGACGGACGGACAGACCGACTAACGGACAGACGGACATTATTTATTTTTTGTTGTGTTATACTATTTTGGCGCTTACGCGCTTTGAATAGTATAATATTACGGCCCTGAACAAATTACAGCCAAAGCCATAATAAAATTAATAGCAATTTTCCTCATAATATGTTTTTTATTTAAAATTTGCGAATGTCCACTATGTCATCATAATATTTAAAGTAGCCAGAAACATTAAGCAAAATTACTTGAGGGTGGTCCAAATTTGGGTAAAATTTGATCTTGTATATTATGTTAAGTAAATGTAAATCTTGATTTTTTAATGATGAGGAGATAATTGTTATGATTATTATCTACTTTTCATTTCAAGTCATTTGCTTTTTAATACCAACAAATCTTTGTCCACTTTTTTAGTGGGAAGGGTTTGATTAAAAATAGGGGTGACCGGGGCTAGTTGTCGCAGGAGTAAGTTGTCGAAGTGCTTATATCTTAAAAAGTAAAATATTTTTCTGTGGAAAATATTTTTTCTTATTGTTACTGATTTAAAGCATTAAGATAAGAGAATTTTATGTATAATAATAGTTTAAGGTGTATATTATTTGTTGATATTGTCATTTAGGAGTGTTTATTCATCAATTAGAAAGTACTTGATACATAACGTAAAATTGACCACTGGGGCTAGTTGTCGCATGATCTGGAGATATGTTCATGGTATAACATTTCCTTTTTGGCATTTTTTTATTCAAAACTGTCTAAAAAAAGTGACACTTTGTCGAATAGCAAATAAATTCGTTTATTAAATTAAAAAAAAAATCAAAAAAATATTATTTAATTATAAAGTTGGAAATTTTGGCACAAAAGTAAAAAGTTAGATAACAATCAGCTTGTGGGGAGGCACATGTCTTATTAGTAATTTATAATTTTTATAAATGCCTTTATATTTCTTCAAAAAAATATACTCGAAGTGCCGTGACAACGTGCCCCGTGATGGGGACGTTGTCGCAATTTTCAAGACTTCACAAAAAAAAAACATAACTCTAATACCCTATAAATTTTTCCATGTTTTTTCTTTAAATAATGTTACTGAAACATGCAGCTAAAATTACCATTCGGTCAAATAAAAAAAAAATAGAAAAATAAAGGAAAAAACTGACTTTGAATGAAAAGTGCGACAATTAGCCCCGGTCACCCCTATATATATTTTATATACAGGGTTATTCAGAAATAAGTTCGAGAAATTTAAGAGGTTGGTCCGGAAATGAGCCCTAAGGGAGCTATGGCTCTTTAAAATTGTAATAAAAATAAGGTTTTTAATTAATAACTCTTCTACCCTTTAAGCTAAAGCGAAGAGCTTTTGCATGTATACTAGTATTAATAAGGGCAATAAGTTTATGTTAATTTATTTTTTTGAATTTATTCAGAGGCGTGCCTAAACGGACAAAATATGTTGGGGCAATAAGTTTATGTTAATTTATTTTTTTGAATTTATTCAGAGGCGTGCCTAGACGGACAAAATATGTTAGGCTTAACACATTTTTGTCCCAAACTTTTTTATGTATACATTTTTTGGATTTTTTGTAATAAATACAGATTTTTTCAGTAAAAATACATAAAAAATGTTATATAGTGTAACACTTTAGGAGAAACCGTTTAAAAAAAATGCATTTAAGAGGAAGTAACATTTTGTGCTACTAAAAATGTTACTTTTTAAAAGGCTATAACTCCTTTAAAATTAAATTTAGGTGTTTTGGTGAAGAATACTTTTTTGCTTAGTTTTAAGTGAAGAATCGCCCTGCAGCATTAAAATTTTATTGGTGCTTTTTTTTGTTCCCCATTCAATATGTCTATCTTCGAAGGGCCGCAACTCCCTTAGGGCTCATTTCCAGACCAACCTTTATAGGAACTGTTTTTCAACTTATTTCTGAATAACTCTGTATACACATAAATTTGCAAAAACCAAATTGATATTATTTTTAAAAAATAGAATTGAAAAAAGTGGGGTGTTACAACCCACCTAGAGGGCAATATTTGTTTAAAATAATTTGAAACACATAAATAAGACAACTTAAACTATCTTTTGGCATATATTTGATATTTTTAGGTTTTGAGATATGGTCAGGGCGGCATATCGGATTTTTTTTTTTAAATGAAAAGGGGAGTCGTTAATACATTAATGCATTATTTTAAAGCTCATTAAATCTTTTTTTTTGCGTTTTTTTGAGGGCTTAAAATTGAGTTAAAAATGGGAATTTCCATCAAATTTTTTCAAAAAAAATCAAACAGTTTTTGATAAATGATTAATTTCATGACACAAAAACTTAAATTCTGTTTTTAAACTAATTTTAAACAACATAAATAAAAAGTCCAAACCAAGAAAAAAAAACATCCTCGAAAAAACGAAAAAAGATTCATCAGATAACTAAAAAAAAGCTCAGGCTAAAAAAAACACGCCCCTCTAGGCTCGCGCCCTGAAGCTGGGGTTCACTTGATTCATACAAAGGCCGGCTCTGCTCGTCAGTTACATAGGCTAAAATGCAAAGAAAAACTAATTTGCAGCATATTACCTGATTATTATTTATATGGAAATATTTGGTAATTGTAATCATATTTAACGCTTTTATGGGTTAGGGCTCATTTCCAGACCAACCTTTAACGGAACTGTTTTTCAAATTATTTCTGAATAACTCTGTATACACATAAATTTGCAAAAACCAAATTGATATTATTTTTAAAAAATAGAATTGAAAAAAGTGGGGTGTTACAACCCACCTAGAGGGCAATATTTGTTTAAAATAATTTGAAACACATAAATAAGACAAGTTAAACTATCTTTTGGCATATATTTGATATTTTTAGGTTTTGAGATATGGTCAGGGCGGCATGTCGGATTTTTTTTTTAAATGAAAAGGGGGGTCGTTAATACATTAATGCATTATTTTAAAGTTATTAAATCTTTTTTTTTGCGTTTTTTTGAGGGTTTAAAATTGAGTTAAAAATGGGAATTTCCATCAAATTTTTGTCAAAAAAATCAAACAGTTTTTGATAAATGATTAATTTCATGACACAAAAACGTAAATTCTGTTTTTAAACTAATTTTAAAAAACATAAATAAAAATTTCAAAAAAAAAACTCGTTTTCAGCAAAAAAAAAAAAAATATCTTTAGAAGAAATGTAAAATTAAAAAATACTATATGTATATACTTGAAAAGACTTCCCTAGGTCCCCTGACCACATTTTAAAAGCTAAAATATCAAATATATACCAAGCCATAATGTAAGTTATCATATTTATGTTCCAAATTTGAAGTCGATATATAAATTCGTGTTTAAATTTAACCCTTTAACGAGTGGTGCCTATACATATCTGTGGCTTGGTTCTAAATGGGCCAAGGCCACTTTGTCAATAGCAACGTTTTTACGTCAGGACCCTTAAGGTATTGCGAAATTAACAAAAAGGATGGGTTCAAATGTTCGTCAGCAGGGCCGGTCTTTGCATTTCGGCGCCCTGAAGCAGCCTTGAAGTTGGCTTTGTGGTTGGTGGTTTCTACCAAGCCTTGGCCCCTAGCAAAAAAATTGCCCCCCTTACAAAAGAACAAAAAACACCCTCAAAAAAAAAGCTGTGTCCTGAGAGTTTCTATCGAAACTTGGCGCCCCTCGCAAATCAGTAAAAATACACCCTAAAAAAAAGCTTTGTCCCTGACAGTTTCTACCCTAAAAAAAAGCTTCGTCAGATAATTAAAAAAAATTTCAGGCTAAAAAAACACGCCCCTCTAGGCTCGCGCCCTGAAGCTGGGTTCACTTGATTCATACAAAGGCCGGCTCTGCTCGTCAGTTACATAGGCTACAATGCAAAGAAAAACTAATATGCAGCATATTACCTGTTATGCTTATTATTTATATGGAAATATTTGGTAATTGTAATTAAAGAAATGTATGATAAATCATATTTAACGCTTTTATGGGTTAATTTATTTATAATATAAAAGCAGAAAATTAATAATAATAATTTAAAATATGTATTGTTGTAATACTTTTATGGCTTATAATTTATGTTATAAAACAAATATACCCACCGAAAGAGGTGTCACACACATCATGTGTGTATACAGGGTGTTTTAAAAATAGAGGTACTAAGAGGTTTCTACACAGAAAAACATGAAAAAAATCGAGGTTGATTCAAAATGAGACCTAAGGGAGCTACTGCCATCCTAAGGGCACGTTTAAGTATTACGTAACGCTCCTAGGGGGGGCAAAATGATCAAAATTTGCGTTACGTAATACTTGAACATTCCCTAAAGGTCCAGCTAAAATATGATTTTTATTAAATATCTCATGAACCCTATGGATAACAGCAATTAAATTTTGCACAAACCCTTACATTGATAAAGCATATCTAGATTTGTAATTTTTATTTCTTGACTTTAACCAGAGGCGTTCAAAACAAAGGGTGGTGTTGTCACAGTTTTGCCCCAAACTGTTTCGTACGCAGTTTTTATTATATTTTTCCAATAAAATATAGTTGCTTAGTTAAAAATACATAAAAAATATACTCTTTATTTAACACCATTTTCGAGATATCTGCAGGTAAAGAGATAAGGGGCTGTCCATATATTACGTAACGCGCCTAGGGGGGGAGGGGGTCAGAGAAATTGTTACAGTTTGTGACAGGGGGGAGGGGGGTCTAGGTAAACGTTACGTAACGGAATTTAATAAATTTAATGTTTATTTCCTAAGCTTGGCAGATGTATTTTTATTTCAACATAAATTACTATTTAGTGGCCCATAATTCCCCTTTTCACACAAAAATTGACGAAACTATGCATATTAAATAATATTGTAATCAGTAAAAAAAACTGTTGATATTGATATTAAAAAAAAATCTTACGGCCCTGTTCTTGCGTAATCTTGCCGATGAATCATCGGCGATGATACATTTTCTCGCGGAATGTGTACTCACAGAACACCAATGTGTGTACTGTTTTGTGTACCTGTGCATAAACAATATACGTGTTATATGTGACACTCAGTGTAAAAAGAGGTACCTAGTATTTTTTTCCCTGTGTGATATTGATTATGAATATTTTTTTAAAGTTTGAGTGATTTTTGTAACAGTGACAGTTTGTTACACAGGGGGGGAGGGGGTCAATTGTTTTGAAAAATTGCATTACGTAATATATGGACAGCCCCTAATTTAAAGTTCTGAGCATGAAAATTAATATTATTAATTATATTAATATTAATTATTTAAAATATTTATATTATTGCAATACTTTTATGTCTTATAAAGCAAATATACCGAAAGTAGTGTGTGTATATAATCGTCATTAACACACAAAGAGTTTGACTATTTCTATAAAATATTTTATCATATTATGATTTTCGCAATAAACATCTTTGCAGAAATTCACTTACTACAAGATCTACTATAGTTCCGTAAACGTCAAATTATTGTAAGTGTAATTTATCATTAAAACCGAAAACATTGAATACAAAATAAATCCGAGGAAAATACCTAGATCTTTTTTAGGGGAACATATTGCAGCGTAGTAGTGGCCGAGTAGCCTTAGGACTCTCCTAGCTTTGCTCTTTCCTCATCCATTCAGAAAATTATAGTAAAATTTTAAAAACTTTGCGCATGCGCCATTAATCTAATTTTAAGTCTAAAGTTTTGTTTGTCCAATCATATAATATAATAATAATAATAATAATAATAATAATAATATAATATAATAACTGGGCACTGCTTACTGAACAAGCACCGACACCAAATGAGACAGACTACGAGCCCCGTGTGCAGGAGATGTGGGGAAGGGGACGAAGAGCCCTACCATCTCATATGTGAATGTCCATCTCTAATAGGCCTAAGATGGAGGTACTTTGGGAACGACTCGATGGAACCGAACGAGATCATGAACACTCCCCTGAAACCGTACCTGGACTTTATAAAAGAAACAGGGATGATAGGAGGAGATCTGTGCGGTTAACACAAAGGTCCCTAGGGACCAGGTGTTGAAGGCACTGAACTAAACTAAACTAAACTTGTCCAATCATTGCACTGAAAGACAGTGGCACACCCAGTTTTTAAAAGTTTATTTTCTTTGCCACCCCAAGACGGTTTGAGATAGAATTTCTGAATACAGATTTGAAATCAGCGATAAAAATCCTACAAAGTAGACATTGAATTTTTGGGGCTCAAATGGCGAAAATTTCAGTCATTATTCATAAAGCCTTTTATACACTGTATAATATACATCCCTTTAAAATAAGGGGATTAATAAAAGGCCGAATAAAGGATTAATAGACCATTATCTAATGCCCTTTATTAAAAGGGCTGTTTAAAAAGCCCTATATTTAAAGGGCTGCACACAGGTCCAGGATCGTTTCAAAAGTGGCAAATATTCAGCAAATATGTTTTATCAAATTAAACCAAAATTTATATTAAATGATAGAAAAATAGTTAATGATTTATGATATAAACAGATAAACTGCGTAAAACTGTTTTAATCTTAATAAAATGGACCTAAGTTCAGTAAAAAATCATGTCAAATACTAACATAAAAGTCAAAAACTTACTACTTAGACTTATATTTGACAATCTATCATTTTATGTTGTGATCTATTTAAAATACGTATTAAATATTATTATAAGAATAAATTATAAATAACTATTTATAATAATGCATAAAAAATACAATGGTAAGTATTTTGGGTCTATTGGGTATTAGAGAGAAGTAAAATATTGTTTTTAGAATCAAATCAGTTGAAAGTATTTGATGTTTTCAAAATTTGGTCCAAGATTAAATTAAAGAAACAAACATCGATTTGGTTAATAGATGGCTAGTTAGTTCAGATCCTTTTATAACTAGCTTAAGACCTTTACCACAAAAAAAATACTGCAAAATTTACCCAGAAATGTTGGAGCTTTTAGATCCGATTACAGAATACCAATCCGGAAGTGAAAGTGATTAAACAAAATAATGTAAAAAAAAATTAAAATCATATATTAGAATAATATCATCATCATCATCATCATCATCATCTTCATCATCACCATCTCCCTTTATTGTTTGTATATAGTATTTCATTTCAGACATCTAAAGACCTTTCTTCTTACTTCCTACTCACTCTCCAAAACATCTTTGAGTAAGTAAAAAATAATTATTTATTTTTATTTGTTATGTACCTTCTGTTTCACATTATATATTTATAAATAGAAGCAAATATCGGTTCCGATAAACTCTCAAAACAGTACCTAACATATTTGACAATTTTTTCCTTGTCTCACATGGCAGTTGACGGGTTAATATCACTAATATACTTAAAATACATTATATTATATCTAAATAAGAGATCCTCATAAAAAACATCACCAGAAATTAACGAAAACTATTTTTTGCCACTTTTGAAACAATCCTGGACCTGTGTGGGCTGTTTAAAAAGCCCTATATTTAAAGGGCTGTTTAAAAAGTTTATGAAAGACCGAATCAAGGGTCAAATGCAACAATGGTCAGTCTCAGAATTTTGCTATCCTTTATACATCCCTTTCTTTAACCTTTTATATAACCCTTCGTGTAGTCCTTTAAACAGCCTTTTGTATAACCCCTCGTATACTGCCCTCCTGTATAACGAACCACCGAACAAAGTGTCGATCGATCGAAATCTAGCCTTTTATAAAATACTTTAATTAAGGGTTATTTAAAAAGCTTTATAAAACGTCGAATCAAGGGCCAAACAAAGGGTCAAACGATGTCAGCCTTTACACAGTACTTTAATTACTTATACCGGGTGTCCCATATAAAAGGTACAGCCCTTAATATTTTTCTCGATATTTTTTAAACTATTTTTTTTATAAAATATCCTCGTACAGGTCGATTTTCGTTTTAAGGGAGACATTTTTTGTTGATATCTCCACCACCTCCCAATCAATAGTTTCAGGAAAAATCTTCCTTTCCTAAAAATAATAAATTTCCTTTCCCAAAAATATTAAATTTTTAAGTCATAAAGGATGATTATGGGTAAACTTATGGGTGGAGTGGGAGGTGGTGGCGATTGAAACAAAAATCGACCTGCCCGAAATTTTTGGGTTGTACCTTTTATATGGGACACCCGGTACAGTCTTTAAATTTCAACCGAACGGTAAGGAACGACCTGGTTTTCTTACGAAACTCTTCCGTGTAACGGACGATCTCCACACAGATTTTTTATGCATAGAAAAATCTATTGTTTGCAATATAAACAATAAAGACGACACTTTTTAGATAAATCTTTATACTCACAGATTGCGTTCCACAATGAAATGTCAACAATTTGCACAAATATGGATTATTTTTTTCTAATGTAGGTAGAACAATGGTATATTGTCACTGGGATTTCTGAAATGGGGATGTTTTATGTAAAATACAGCAGCATTTTACATGTTTTAAGTAAATTTAATTCAATATAAAAGCACACTTTAGTGGCGGACTGGGTACTTAGGGTCCGGACCGCTAAGGTCGTTAAGGGGCCGCGTAATGATCGAAGGGGTCTCTCTCTCTCTCTCTCTTTCTCTCTCTCTCTCTCTCTCTCTATCTCCCTTTCTTTCACTTTTTCTATCTCTCTCTTTCTCAGACCGTACCTCTATTCTAGCAAGGGCCCGTAAAAATAAATTATAAGGGTCTGCTTCGATTTTATAGAAGAGGGCCAGCATAAAAAATAAATTAGGGCCTGCTTTGATTTTCTAGCAAAAGTCCAGTAAAGAATGACTTAGTGGGGCCCCCATTAAAAGACATTTAAAGAACCCGCTTTGATATCCTAGCGATGGGATGGTAAAAATGAATTAGAAGGACCCGCTTTAATTTTCCAGCAAAGGGTCCGTTAGGGAACGTTCAAATATTACGTAACGCAAAATGTACCAAAATTCATACACTTCATACCTCGGTTCTCGCGTTATTCAAGGCTGTAGAGATTTCATATTTTGGCTACCCCCCTAGCACACCCCCTATTAGGGGGGGTAGCCAAAATATGAAATCTCTATAATCTACAATAACGCGAGAACCGGGGTATGAAGTGTATGAATTTTGGTACAATTTGCGTTACCTAATACTTGAACGTAGCCAAAATATGAAATCTCTATAATCTACAATAACGCGAGAACCGGGGTATGAAGTGTATGAATTTTGGTACAATTTGCGTTACCTAATACTTGAACGTTCCCTTAAAAGGACATGCATTAAAATAAATTAGAAGTGTGCGTTTTAATTTTGTAGCAAATCATTAATAAAAGTATAAATAATAAGTTGCTAACGAGGTAATAAGTGTGGTAAAGGGGTAAAAAGGCGTAAAAAACTTTTTTCATTTGTTTTTTCATTTTTAAAAAAATAATTTTTTTTTTGAAAAAAACAACAGAAAATTAAAAAATTATTAGATCACCGAGTAGGTTATGTAATTTTTCCGTATTACGACGATACTGACAACAATTTAATCGTGATAAACAGAAACGTATCTAGATTCTGTAACCGTTACAGTGTAATGCATTTAAATAAGAATATAATGGCAAACCGTGTTGATAAAATAATGTTATTTTCTTACGACAAATTGCGTTTGCCAATAACACTGGTCTACAATAAAAAAATTAAAATTCTTCTCCAAGGACTAAACCTATCATGTCTTATGTGTTTTTGTGTGCTAAAACCGAATTTTCAATTTAAAAAATTTTCTACCCCGTAGATTTTGAGTAAATTCCGGTTCTTATTGTCAAAATACGGTATATTAAAATAAAACAGTTGGGGTAGCTGCAGCTCAACCTCAACTACAGTTTATTTCAACAAAACTGAAAAAGTTGGGTTATAAAAAAAATTACATTGTGAACTATCTTTCATTTGACAAATATTCGTTTACTTGTTAAATTTAGTGTCAATATTGTTATTGCCACATCAATGTCAAAGTCAAAAAATGTTGGTGTATTTTTTTTTAAATTTGGAGAGTAAAGCAGAAAAACAAGAATACTCGAAGAATACTCGTGTAAAACCCATAATTATAATTTTTAAATTAAGGAACTATGAGGAATACCTAATATACTAGTAGTGTTTTTTAAAAATAAAGGTATTTAAAACAAGTTTATTAGATACAAAATATATTGATAAGGGGATTTAATAATAGACAATATAACTAAAATACGGTAGTTGTAAGTTAAACAATACAGTTTTGCAATTATTATTCTCCTTCAACTACTGTTAGGCCGACTTAGTCAAATTCTACTCCAGTATCTTCAAATTCACTTCGGACGTCTTCCTCAGAAGAGCTACTGGTAGTTTTAACTCTAATATCCTTTTCAGTTATTTTCTTTAGAAAAGTTTTCTTTAGAAATTTTGTATACTCCAGTTACCCCAAATAGAATGCATATTCCTAACCCCAAAATACCATAAAGCAATTCATGAATACATATTTAATTTTATATATTTGTATGCTCGTTTGAACTGTAATGTGGTCAAAATCTTACTCACAGTTAATTTTTTAAAAAAGTCTGTAAAGTGTAATTGATCATAAAAAAATAAATTTTATTTAGGTTTACTTCGACGGAAAATGGCTTACCTTTACTCTTGCACTGGAAGCAGGGTAGCATGTAGGACCAACATACCAAGTTTGGAAATAAATGGTTTACACTATAAAAAAATATATAAGGCTATGTTCCAGTTACCGATATGTACCAGTTAACCAACTTATACCAAAACATTATTTGGGTTATGTTATTTATGTGTTTCAAATTTCAAGTTGATATCTTAAGCCAAAAGTTAAAGGGGTGGCGGACTTTTGACACTCTCTGTATTTAAGCCAAGGGGCAATTTTCAATGGTGGCGCCTTCGCCAATTTTGTAAATGATTACAGGGGTTTCGGACTTATCTCGTCAGCAAACTAAGGTTTCATACAAGTTTCAGATTTCCATCTGTTTGGAGAGTATGAAAAACACTTCTGAAATTACAGGATTTTATTATGGTATTTTGTAAAAGAGTATTTGTTGCAAAAAAATAAAAACCTTTTATCCAATACATACAGATAATAAGACAATTACCAGCTTTATTTTAAATAGATAAACTCAATAATAACCTCCGCGTGGCTTTTACTTTATTGAGTGGATAATTATTTATTTTACCCACTCAACTGTCACTTGTCAAATTATTTTCTTGTAAATGTCATTAAAATTTTTAATAAAAATATGAGTTCCTAAGCTATTTATTGGTTAAAACCTTGTATGGCACTCATGGGTAAACCGATATTGCCCTCTCGAAAATTAACCTGCTTGTCTGACGCCTCGCAGGTTAATTTTCTCATGGGCAATATCTTACTTTACCCACTAGTACCATAAATAACTATTTCGCTAGTCAGGCTCGCAGGAATATCCTTTAACATAATTATGTTTCAAATAGTATAAGACAGACTATAATTATGTATAATTAATTTGCATGTATACCTACATGTTAAGAAATATCACATTAGGTGCATCAATAATTGTGCTAATTAATCGATTAATTCTTTATTCATATACATACAGAGTATTTTTTATTATTATTATTATTTTAGTATTTTCCAATATATGGGGTGTACTCACGCAGTATCAGCCTTTGCATGAATTAAGTGAGGGGGTTCATGGCGCTTGCTCAGAAAGGCGCCGTCGATATGCCTTTTAAAAGTTATTTATGGTACTAGTGGGTAAAGTAAGATATTGTTCATGAGAAAATTAACCTGCGAGGCGTCAGCCAAGCACGTTAATTTTCGAGAGGGCAATATCGGTTTACCCATGAGTGCCATACAAGGTTTTATCCAATAAATAGCTTAGGAATTCTTATTTTTATTAAAAATTTTAATGACATTTACAAGAAAATAATTTGAGAAGTGACAGTTGAGTGGGTAAAATAAATAATTATCCACTCAATAAATTAAAAGCCACGCGGGAGTTATTATTGAGTTTATCTATTTACAATAAAGCTGGTAATTGTCTTATTATCTGTATGTATTGGATAAAAAAGTAATTCGCTTGGTTTGCACTTTTTCATCAAAATTTTCGGCCGGGGGTAAAGCTTTTTTCAGAGGTGAGGCCTTTTTTACTTCTCAAAATTTTGTGCCAGGGTTAAAGCTTTTTTTTTAGTCATCAAAATTTTCTGCTCAGGGTTAAAGATTTCACCACAGGTGAGTATCTTTTTTTTAATCAGCTAAATATTCTAGGATACAAAATTTACTTTTTTTTCCAATTTTTAAATAGGGGCCAGAAAAACTAGAAGCTTGCTTCAGGGCTATAAATGAGGCCCGTAAATTTTGTGATTTTTTCCTGAAGCTGATTGGGCCGCAGCCCTTGGACAAATGTGGAGTCTTTTCAAAAGGGGATATCTACATCTTATCTCTTTTTTGAGGAATGGAAAGAACTATCTGATTCAATACCATTATCTTTGCAGATTAGGGGGCTGACTGTTTAGAAAGTATGTAAAACTCCTGTTAAAACACCATATTTAGAAATAATACTTGACCTTTAATTTTGATGATATTAACTTCCAAAAATTTAAAATATCCCCTTTTAAAAGATCTATTTGATTGAATCCCCTTTTGTTCTTTCTACTGTTAATAGATATTCGCTTTTGTTTTATATACATTTTATTAGGACAATGGAAAATAAAATAATAACAAGTAGCAATGTTATCCTCTATATTTTATTTTGTAAATATCCCCTTTTGAAGGAACATAATTTTTCAAATGTTATTTACTAAGAATATATCGCGTTCTTTTTCGGTTTGGGGTGACTAATATAATGTATGCATTTTAGCACAGATAAACAGATCCAAGTCTGAAAAAATCAAAAATTGTAAATATCCCCTTTTGAAAATACACTTCTCAAATATTTTTTTATTTTTTTATGCCAAATGTAACCGAGAATTCTTTATTTAAAAAGTTTTTACTAAAGGCTGATCAATCATATACAAAGTTAAACTTGGAAACATTGATTATGGAGTTTTGTCTTTTTTCCTAATTTTCACCAAACTCGAAAAAGATTTAGAGAGGGACGACCATAAAACAAATCACCCTGTATTTGTGCCTATTATGTTCTATTTTAAGGCCCACCCTAATTAAATTATAAAGATAAATCATTAAGCTCATCAGCCAGATCATCACGATCATACGTGCAAATATTATGAAATTATGAAAACAATTTACATTATAACTTTAATAATAATATTGAAAAATACAGAGATTTTAAGTTTAATTAATTTTCTGTTTTTTTTTTCAGGTTTGGATTTTTATATGGAACACATAATAGTATATTATGAAAATAGTTCGCGTCTTAAGTTTTAATGACAATGGAAGTATTTCCATGGCGCGCCAGGGTTCCCGGAGGGTCATTCCCGGTTACTTGGTTTGTCCTGTGACCCCTGTGTCTGGGCCTGGCCACCCCCTTAAATGCCCAGTATAATACTAGCACGGTGGTTTTTTGCAAATTTTAACTTTTTGTTTACGACCTCTGATTTTTCTCATAAATTGTTTAAACACACCATAACAAGTAATTTAGGCAAATATAAAAAAAATATTATAATTAACATACATACATATTAAGTTCAAGTAATATATTAGGTACTTGAACTTCAATATATAATAATAAAGTTATTATTTATCACTACATTGCAAAAATGCTTATCTCTAACGCCAAAGGGCTTATATTTTTTTCTAGCGTTTTATGGGCGAAGTCGACGGAAAAATCAATTTTTCTTTGCATATTCGCACTTAAAATGTCATAACATAAAACTTCGAGAAAATGTGAAAAAAGTGGTTGTTAAAAACATCGGTCTGTCTGCCCTCTATAAACCTTGTAACTTTTAAACGAAAGGTCCGATTTAAAAAATTCTTTCACTGTAGGATAAAAATTCTTGCACAGATAAAAAGTATTTTTTTATTTTTTACTAAAATTTTAATTAATTTTGTTGTAGATAAGAATTGTTATCTTTCGATCAATAATAAGCCAGTTATCGCCAAAAATATTGGTGTTTGACCCCTTTTCCTCGTTGCTGCTCTCCAATGTTAACCATATTTGACATCAGGCAAACTACGAAGGTCCTGAAAAAGTCCAAACCTTTCGTTTAAAAGTTACAAAGTTTATAGTCAGAGGATAGACAGGCCGATATTTTTTAACACCCACTTTTTTCACATTTTCTCGGCGTTTTATGGCATTAAAAGTCCGAATATGCAATTTTTTTTTTATTTTTCGATCAACTTCGCCCATAAAACAATGAAGCGTTAGCAAAAAGTTACACCCTTTGGAGTTGAAGATAAGCATTTTTCTAATGTAGTGATGATAAATAATAACTTTATTATTATATCTAAAATATATATTGAAGTTCAAGTAGAATATATGTACATATTATAAAAAAATAGAAAAAACGTAAAAAAATGATCGGGCCGAATGATTTTTTTAAATTTTTTCCTAAATTACTTGTTATGGTGTATTTAAATAATTTATGAAAAAAAAATCAGGGGTCGGAAACAAAAAGTTAAAATTTGCAAAAAATACCTTGACTAGGCAATTGCCTGATGGGAAATCTGGCCCTGCATGTCTAAAAACATTGTTAATACTTTACTTCAATTTCTCTATAAATAAGTAATAAATTAACGTTGATTTTTATTATTGTTTACAACCAATTGTTGTAATTTTGTTGGGGCTTTCGCAAAAAGATTTCTGTCCTTGTATCTCACAATACACTTCAGATTTTATCGGATTTGAACGATTATCAAATGTTATGTAAAACGCTAGTTTACAAGGTTTTTGTCTTAAACTTATTTTTATATTATTCACAGCGCCCGCGCTAGAATAATATCGTACGAACACTGATATAATTAAAAGTCCAACCAAATATTTTGTTGACACAAATAAAATGTTTTATCAGAGTAGTTTCGAATTTTCAAAGAATTTCAAAAATCGTTATAGGAAAAAAATTCTTGGATATAAATATGTTTGGATGAAAAAATAAGCAACTTGTTTTTTAAATGTCCGTCCGTCTGTCTGATGTCACGATTTTTGTAGACACAAATCTATCGGGGGTATTTGTGGTTGCTGAAACCGAATTTACTGATATAGTTTAAAAAATCAATATGGTGGATTCAAAATGGAGGAAAATTTTAAATAATTTTAATTTATTCTTCTAAAAAAAGTGGTAAGAGGGATTTTTAATGTCGCCATTAATTTACAAAGCCAAATCTAACGTAAAAAATCAAAAATCCACTATATGCATTTGAACAGGTGAGAGCAAGAAAGGAAAAATTGCACTTTTTAGACGAAATTGGCTGAGATAGCCATTTTGTTCTCTGCTTTGAAACACATCTGTTGACACATTAAATATGTGACTGAGACTAAGAAGGGAAACATTCCAGGACTTTCATAAAGTATGAATATTTTTTTAACTTAGGAAACGTTCAAGTATTACGTAGCGCTCCTAGGGGGGGGGGTCATTTTGGAGTGTAACGCCCATGTTAATGGTATAGGAAAATATCGTTTGGTGGGGGTCCAAAATGATCAAAATTAGCGTTACGTAATACTTGAACGTTTCCTTACCAAAAGAGAAAGAGATGATGACTTTGAGTAAGAGTAAGGACTAAAAACCTAAGCAATAGGTTAAGAATGTATATGTATATGTATATATACAGTGCGGTCCAAAAGTCACCCCCCCTTTCAACTTTTGAACGAGTTGAGATATCGACTTCAAATTTAGAACTCTTAAATAAGACAACTTAAACTATCTTTTAGCATATATTTAATATTTTCAGCTCTTAAAATGTGGGCAGGGGGGCATGGGGGGACATTTTTTTTAATGGAAATGGGGGTCGTGTGATACATTATTTTAAAGCTTATAAAATTCTCTATTTAAACTAACATTTTTAAATTTTTTAAAAATGTTTTTTAAGGTTTTAATTTTTCAATTTTTTGTGCTAAAACATTCGATTTTTTAAGTTTTTTAATAAATTTTTATTTATGTCAACTAAAATTAGTTTAAAAGTATAATTAACATTTTTTTATGATGAAATTAGGCATTTTTAAAAAATTATTTGTTTTTTTTAGAGGAATTTTGACATGAATACCCATTTTCAACCCCATTTTAAACCCAATTTTTTTTTAATTTAAAAATATGGAGTTAAATGGAGAATTTTATAAGCTTTAAAATAATGTATTACAAGACCCCCCTTTCCATTTAAAAAATGTGCCCCCATGCCCCCTGCCCACATTTTAAGAGCTGAAAGTATTAAATACATGCTAAAAGATAGTTTAAGTTGTCTTATTTAAAAATTCCAAATTTGAAGTCGATATCTCAACTGGTTCAAAAGTTAAGAGGGGGTGGTGACTTTTGGACCGCTCTGTATATATTATTTAAATTTAAGCATGTATATATGACTTATATAATCTGTTATTTGTTTAAATACAAGACAGTCTTGTAATTAACAGTAAAAAATGTTTTTTTTTTAATTATCCTAAAACTTTACTCAGTTGAGATCAAGAAGGGAAAGAAGAAAGGTTTTAAAAAGAAACCACTTTTAAACATTGTTACTATGGTTACGATAAATAATTTTGTAATGTTGTCTTTCTTTATTGGGCTTATGGTTTGGTTGCTATAAAGTTTTTTGTTAATTTCCGAAAGTTGGATCGAGTGCAATCTTTCCCTTCTTGCTCTCATCGGTTCATATGCATATACAAAAAACTAATTACCTAATTAAAAACTAACTAAATAATAAATGTCCCCATTTGGACTTTTTATAATTCGCTTTATTGCATATTACATTTTTAACATTAAATTAGGTTTAAGCCACCTCAAAAACACCGCAAAAACCAGTTAAGAAAAAATAAGAAACAATAATTTTAACTATGATCCTATCGAGGCATATCTCCGATATTCGCCAATTTAAATTATTTCTCTTGACGGATTCGGATTCAGCGGGTAAAAATATACAAGACAATGTTAAAAATAAATAGTTATTTAGGGATTTAGGAATGGAAAAATGTTTAGTTTGTAAACTAGTGTTATCAAATGTTATAATGTATATAATCTTTATTGTTCAAAATCTCGAAAATCCTGGGTGGGAAATGCTATTGTATAAACAATTAATATGATATAATTGAATTCCATTACCATAAAAAATTGTTTCATATCTTGCTTTTTCTACAACTTTTCATAAATCGGAAATTTAAAGATACTGTTAAATAGTATATTGTTTTACTAAGAGAAAAAGTGAAGCTTTTTTTTACTAGTCTGTAGAATTTACGGACGAAGCGAAGCAGAGTCCGGAAACTACAGACGAGTCAAAAAAAGCACTTTTCCTCTGAGTGAAACATACAATTTTTTCTTCAAGCATCCTATATTTATTTTTTAAATATTATTTTTTGAGTTTAATTTATTCAGTAATAAAGTATGTTTTTTTTATTAAAATAGGCTAATAAAACCCTTTAGAAATAAACTTAAACCTTCCTTAGCTTATTTTAATTTTTTTTCTGAGGCTGAATGGTACACTTTTCGCGATTTCGATGGTAACTTGTCTAATGTAGCATTTGCAATTTCGGAGATATTTGTAGGTGTATAAACCACATATTCTTCTTCAATCATTTTTAATCAATTTCACACAAGGTTTTTGCACAGAATCTCGAGTCAACATAATAAACAAACAAGTTTGAAGTATGGCTGTCATCAAAGTCAAAGAGTGCTGCCGCCAGTGGTGGTTTTACTAACTAACTTTTTTTTACGGCGTACAACAATAAACTCATTTTTTTTACTGTAAAAAAATAGATCACTTCTAACTAGTGTGTTCAGTTATAAAATATGAACATTTTAGTACGCTGAAGAAAAAATCTATTTTTAATGCGTTACGATGGGGGAGGGGGATAATATAGCCTTATGTAAAGCTCTTTATTAAACAGCCACACAAAAAAGGTCAAATACCCGTTTTCGAAACCATAGTGTTCTTATGTATTTTTAGTTGCTGAATCCGAATTTAAGGTCAAAGTAGCACTTTATTCATAGACAAGGAAAGACCTCCAAAGTCGTTGCGGAAAAGTGTGCCTTGTGCATCTGCGATAAACGTGCACATGCGCACTATTATTGTTGTTTTTGACAAGTATTTTTTAACCTTAGTTTTATGTGTCAAATAAAAATTGTAAAAAATGCAATAAAAAATCATAAATATCTACGAAGAAACGTCGAAATAGATTTTTTTTAAAATTTTATAAGAATGTTTGAATTTCGGAATTTTGTACACCTACTTTGAGTACACCAGGGACTGACCCTTTGCTTCTCATAAAGCAATAATACAGGTCATGTTTAAACATAAACAAATGCAGCAAAAAAAAACAATTAAAACACAGTAGAAGTCGAAAAATGAACAGAAACAAACGACGATCTGACAGTACTGACCATATAAACAAACTACTAATAATTCGTCAGCCCAGTATTGGTTTGCGATATCTCTATTTTCGGACATTTTGAGATTTTTACTGGGGGATTTTTGGAGATACGACAAATAAATACTGGGGTGACGAATTGTTTTATGACCGACAGTATTTCATAGCTGACAGAGATGCGTACTGCGCAAGGTCAGATAAATTGCGTTACGTCATTTCGCTGCCCCGTTCTGTCACAAAATAATCTTGCGCAGGCTGGACTTTTAGACCTCTTTTCTTCTTGAGCGGCACAGTTGGGTAATTTGCAGAGGCGATGACTTTCTTTTAGTCGTCAAAGTTTTCTCTAGGGGTAAAGGCAAGGACCTTTTTTTTAGGGAAATTCTTGTCCTGCCTTCTCTTCCAAAAAAACGTTAATAACCCTGAGCTTGGTGTGTACTCGTATTAAAATAATTATGAGACTAAAACAAAGCCTTGATACAATATTGTTTAATGATTCTAAACAATTATTAAATAAATTACTCCTAATAGTTATTTTAAACTCATGGAATGAATTTTGTAAATTACCTACTCCTGATTAACTAATTATTACCTAAATATATTTGCAGTGGCGGATTTGCGTTCACAGTTTATTTTAAAGGGTTTTCAAAAAACAAAATATATATATTTGACAAGGACGAATTTTTTTGCTAATTAATTATTTTAATTAATTTAATATGAAGCATATCCAAAATCTTTAATGTATACTAGGGTGCCCAGAGTTCTGACTTTTTTTTTCATTTTAAAGATCTTATTCCCCAAAGTTGTTCATTAGGGATTACCACCCTAATTTTTCAGAATTTTTTAAAACATTTATGAGGTGGCGCACAGCCATTTTTTGTAAAAAGAATCGTCTTTCCAGATTTAATTTTTTATGGTCTATTAGAAATAAATAAAAAGGGTTTTGCACAGGATTGTGATCATCAACAAACGGCCTTGCTGTAACCTTAAAAAGTCAAAATTGACTTAATCTGTTCCATCTTATCCCCTTCCATAAACAAACCTTGGGGCAATTTATCCAAAACTTTTTATGGATACTTTTGTAAACCCACCCTTTATCAAAATCCTGCGGGCGCCCTTGGATCGAGTGAATACTTTTAGGAAGCCACTGTCTTATAGTTTAGTGTACTATACAATCATACGTTTAATAAATCTTTCTTCAGAAAAGAAGATTATTTCATAGTTTGATCATTATCCATCTTCTTTTACAAATTTGTACCTATATAAACTTGCATAACTTTTATAAACTAACATAGAATTAAATCGACAAGTTATAAACTGAGAACTACTTTATGCTTCTACAGGGTGTATTTGAAATAGCGTAGGAAATTTTAACAGGTGATTCTACATGATAAAATATGATAAATAGTTCCTATAACCATATGTCTAAAAATGCGTCATGAGGGAGCTACTCCCCTTTGAAATTGGCTAAAAAAATCGGTTTTTATTTAATAACTCAGGAACCCTTTGAGATATGTTAACGAGGTTTTGCACGTGAATTAATCCTAATAAGGCCCATCTTGTATGTCATTTTCACGTACTTATTTAAACCAGGGGTGTGCGAAACGGGGGGGCCTTATCAGTTTTTTGTCCAAAACTTTTTTCTGTGTAACTTTTTTACAATTTTATTTTTGAAATATGATTCCTCAGGTCAAAATACATAAAAAAGGTACTCTTGTTGTAATACTGTAGGATTAACCGTTTTCGAGAAAAGTTCATTTGAAAGTGAAATTTCACGGTTCGAGGACGAAAAATTAAATACTAAAATGTCGAAATCCAAAATTTTAATGATGCAATGTTATTCTACATCAAAAACTAAGAAAAAAAGTTTCCATACATGTAAGTCGAAAAACGCTTTTAAAGCTACCATAACCCTTTAAAAATGGTGCATATTTAGGAGACCATAGCTCCATTAGGATTGATTTTTGGAAGTACCTGTATATAAGGTTTTTTCTTAGTTTTTAATGTACATTCGCCCTGCATCATTAAAATTTTGGTTTTCAACATTTTAGTATTTAATTTTTCGTCCTCGAACCGTAGAATTTCACCTTCAAATGAATTTTTCTCGAAAACGGTTAATCCTACAGTATTACAACAAGAGTACCTTTTTTATGTATTTTGACCTGAGAAATCTTATTTCAAAAATAAAATTGCAAAAAAGTTACACAGAAACAAGTTTGGGACAAAAAACTGATAAGCCCCCCCCGTTTCGCACACCCCTGGTTGAAATAAGTACATGAAAATGACACATAAAAACGGGCCTTGGTAGGATTAGTTGACGTGCAAAACCTCGTTGATATATCTCAAAGGGTTCCTGAGTTATTAAATAAAAACCGATTTTTTTAGCCAGTTTCAAAGCGGCGTAGCTCCCTTATGACGCATTTTTAGACATATGTTTATAGGAACTTTTTGTCATATTTTATGATGTAGAATCATTTCCGACGCTATTTCAAATACACCGTGTATATTGAATACCAACGCTCTATAAATTTATGGGGTAGGGGTCTTTACCTCGAAAAAATTTACGTCGCAAATAATTACCTCGAAAATTTTTACCTCGAAAAAAATTACCTCGAACACCGTTACCTCGAAAAAGATTACCTCGAAAGTCCATTACCTCACAGGAAAATTACCTCGAAAGGACAGTACCTCGAAAGAAAATACCTCGAACGGCATTACCTCGCATAAAAAATTACCTCTAAAATACATAATTTTTTAAAAATTATAAAAAAACAAAAACAAACATTTTTTTTTTAGAAAAAGAAGCAATACATTTATTATTATTTATCAGTTATTTAAAGCAATAATATTGACATATACAAAAAGAAAGTATTTGAAATCACAAATAATCAAAAAGCTGTCAATCTACAGCAACATTTTTTATAATATAAAACAAAATAAATAATTTACCACAAATGTTATTCCTTTGCAAGCAATTTCACCATATTTTCCTTTCCAAAAAAAACTGCCTTTGTACGCACGATCTTTAATATACAAAGTTTTTATACACCGATAATTTATCTTTCGGGAACTCTCGATCGTTGATCGATTAATTTTTAATTATTTACTAAAACTAAAAGCTAATAAATGCCCGTAAATTAAAATTTAATCAATAAATGATAAAATATGAGCAAAAATACTACAATATACAATAAAAGCAAAGAAACAGATTCAAAATTAAAAAAGCCCTTTTCGAGGTAAAAGCCGTTCGAGGTAAAATCTTTCGAAGTAATGTACTTTCGACGTAAATTTTTTCGAGGTAACGTCTTTTCGAGGTAATGCCCTTTCGAGGTAAATTTCTTCGAGGTATTTTTTTCGAAGTATTTGCTTTCGAGGTAAATTTTTTCGAGGTAAAGACTGGCTCCCAAATTTATGGATTTGGGAAAGCCTTGTATTCGTGCAAAAATTTTCATTTTTTTGCTTATTTTGCTTAGATAAAAATCGATTTCAAGCAAAAAAAGTCGGAATTTCGTTCTGTTCCTAAGCACCCTAAGAGCGCTTTGAGCTAGAGACTTGAAATTTTGCATTGATGTTCTTATTTAAGATAGTTATTGCTTAAAATTAGGGTGGGCCAAGGGGGAAATGTGGGAGAAATCACAAATATTTACATTATTTTCATAAAAATTGGTACATAGTTTTTTTTGAAGTCGCTGAAACTGAATCGCATAATAAAAATTATCTCCACTCCCAAGGAAATGCACAATATTATTATTAAATATTGTATAAGTATAGAGGGTTTTGAGGTCGCTGATACTAAATCTGATAAGAAATATGATATAATTTATAACTTATAAAAAGTTTTTTGTAGCTTTCCCTATTGCAATGTCACCATTTCCTTACGTATAATTGGAACATTTGACAGCTTGACCTCATGGATGCCGCGAGGGAGTTTTATTGCCCCCCCCAACATTTTTCCAACTAAATGCCTCTACCCCCCCATCGCGGCATTTGTGCTTGACCTCCTATCTCCAGGTCGGTGACATAACTGTTGAACAGCATATGAAAAAGAATCAGATATCTGATTCTTTTTAATTTTTTTTTTAAAGATCTAGAAAGCAGTTTGCATAAAAATAAACCTACCTGCGATTTACGTTATGCTATAGCTATATAATCTATAGTATAGATGCACTTATTTGTGGTTGTTGCAAAATAGACAGACGCTTCTTCGGTGTCAAAGATAATAATCTGCGATAAATAAATGGGAATCAGCGACTGTTGCATGTTGACTTCCTACATAAAATCGAGACTTTAAAATAAACCATTAAATTGATCAAGCAGTAGAGCAACCCAGAGATTTTTTTTTACGATTTTTTTACTGGGTTCTTTTTGACAGTTAAAAGTACTAAGTCTAGTCTAGTCAATATTCTTGGTCTAGTCTGAAGAAAATTGTGAATATTCCGTATAAAAATGGTTAAAATCAGTTTACCAGAAGAAACAAACAACCCTCTTGTACACCAATGCCACTTTAGTAGTATTTTCAGGGAAAACACCATTATACCGGGTGTCCCAACTCAGTTTACCCAGAAATTTTCTCGAAAACTAAAAGAGATAATCAAGTTCTGCGAAAACCATCTTAAATTAGACAACTAAAACTATCTTTTAGCATATATTTGATACTTTCAGCTCTTAAAATATGTCAGGTGGGTAAGGGAGGGAGTTTTTTTTAATGGAAACGGGGGTCGTGTGATACATAATTATAAAGCAAATAAAATTCTCTATTGGACTGTATATTTTTTAATTTTTTAAACATTTTTTTTAAGGTTTTGATTCTTTATTTTTTTTGTGCTAAAAATGCGATTTTTTTTTGTAAATTTTTATTTATGTCAATTAAAATTAGTTTAAAAGTATAATTTACGTTTTTTCATCATGCAATTAGTAACTTTTAAAAAACTGTTTGATTTTTTAATTTTAATTTTGACAAAAATACCCACTTTCAACCCTATTTTAAACCCAAAAAAATTGCTTAAAAAATATATGGTTAAATGGAGAATTCAATAAGCTTTAAAATGAAGTATTACACGACCCCCCTTTCCATTTAAAAAAATGCCACCTTAGCCCTCTGCCCACAATTTAAGAGCTGAAAGTATCAAATATATGCTAAAAGATAGCTTGTTGTTTTATTTAAGACGGTTTTCGCAGAAATTGATTATCTCTTTAAGTTTTAGAGAAAATCGTTGGGTAAATAGAGTTTGGATGCCCAGTCTTAAAAAAAGGTATGAAACAATCGAGACAGAGCCTCACGAGACTTTTTTCAAGGCTTTTATATTTTTACCGAATGTTTCTGAGGTGATATATGGGTATTTCTACAGTAATGAGTAAAAAAAACGATTTTTGTCCAGTAACTTTTTTTATCACTAAATAACCAAAATCAATTAAAAATGAAAGAAAATGGTCTTTACGTGTTAATGGATTTTCACTTTCCGACGTTTCGTCTCTTACTACTAGAGACATCTTCAGGGATTAATCTGAAACTAAGTTTCGAATCAACTTGTGTCACTATTTATGACGAGTTGTGGTTATTCACCCGTGACGAGGTTTTTCCTATCAAAGACTTCCATATTGCAGGTAAGTGGTAACCAGTGTCCCGATTGATATTGTTAGGATGCTTGATGATTTCTATCGATTCCCGTATCTTCCTTGGCATTTTTCTGTTTTCTGTTAATATTTGTTTTGTTTCAGACAAATTGATTTTATGACCTGTTTCATGTACATGTTCGGCTACTGCCGATAAGGAAATTTGTTTCTTTCTTATATTGCGCTCATGCTCTTGAAGTCTTGTAGAAATTTTTCTCTTAGTTTCACCTATGTAAACCGTACCACAGGAGCAGGGTATTTTATATACGCCTTCTGAACTCAGGGGTATTTTGTCTTTTGTTGAAGTCAAACATTGACCTAATTTTTGGTTGGACCGAAATATAGGCTTAATATTTGACTTCTTCAAAGAAGAGACGAAACGTCGGAAAGTGAAAATCCATTAACACGGTCTAAACCCGAAAGTGAAAGTTCTTTATATCTTAATGGCCGTGAAAGCTTAAAATCTAAAAAATGGTCTTTACGGTTTGTAAATGCAAAGAACAGACACTATTTCGAAAATATATTATCTCCTGAAGCCAAACGCTCCGATATCGACGATTTTGATTAAGGTTTATCTTATTTGGGAAATATTCTGGGCGACATTAAGGTTGCAAAAAAAGCAAAATGGCGGCTGCTAGGTGTCATTTGTTTATGACGAAAAAATTAAAATTTTTAAAAGGTGTCAAGTTGGGTATCAAATTAAAGGAAATTTTTCGTAGGTAATTGAATATTAAATTTGGTTGTCGGCTGTCAGACGTAATTTTTTATGGCAAAATAATTTTTAAAAAATATCAAGTAAAAGATTTGTTTAGGTTACATTATATTACATTTGTTTGCAAGAAAACAAAAATGGCTGCTGGACTGTGTTTATGACTTACTGATTATTTTTTTTTTTAAAGATGGTATCAAACTAAAGGATTTTTTGTGGCTTATTAAAAAAGGACGGCTCCTAATTAAAAGCCAAAGATTTATTAATATTGATATGGGTTCAGGTTTATTGTTTTAAATAAAGAAATATTTAAAAACTTGGTTTGTAGTGAAAATTTTTTATTATTTTTATTTTTAATAATTAAGGCAGAAGACCGTATACACCCTGTATATTTATTTTATAATACGCCATCTTGAATTCGCCATTTTGAACGTTAATGCATTGATATAATTTATTTTTTTTAGTTGTTCCCAAATTAATTTCGTGGGATTTTATTTATTGTAGTAAAAAATCGTTTTTAATCATTCGTAATCTTAAATTCGGCCTCTTGAGTCCGCCATTTTGAATTTTATATTATTATTATCAGGAATATTTATTTTTAACGGTCTCAAAACCCCCCAATGCTATTATTTAAAGAAAATTTTAAATTTAAAGAAAATTTCCGCCATATTTAATCCGCCATTTTGAATTTTTTAAAATTAACACTAGATTTGAAATCAGCACCCCAAAAATACCTTAACAGGTAAAAAAAACCTAATTAATATGTTTCCAAAAAAAACTGTTTAATGAAAATGTGTGGCAGAACGGTCTATGATGCTGGAAGAACGATCTATGACGATTTTTAAAATTTAAGGCCCCTTTTAATGTAATAAAAGTATTTGATCTTAGTGTTGGTAAATCGATGGTACTTTTCAATATTACTGTTAAAAATAATATAAGGATTTGATTGTTCCCTTCAATGGGTAATAAATAAATAAAGTAATTTAAAAATTGGCAGAACGGTCTATGACGATTTGACTGACATCCATGTAGTTGGAAAACATAAAAAATTATAACTCCCCAACCAAATGCAATATAATGGAACTTCTTTTTTTTAATGAAATCCTATATTAAGTGGTTATCATTTTCAGTCCTATCAATGATATTTAATATTTAGTTTTTAAGTAATGGTAAATAAAAGATCAAAATGCATAAAAATAGCGTTAAAAGCTCATTGATCTATTTCGTGTTTAAATCTATTATCCGACAAATATGTGGGCGTATTACACCTTATTTCAATTCTATAAAGGCGTCCAAACTTTTTAATATCAAAAACCGCAAATACACCAAACAAAAAAAAAGTTTTCTTTGATAAAAATTAAATTTTTCATTTCGGACACCTAAAAAGTACACTATTTTCGAACTATTTCCATTTTTTTTCCTATGGAAGCAAAACCCCCTTATTTTATCACATGTTTTTAATAAAAATAAACGAG
Source organism: Brachypterus glaber (assembly GCA_958510825.1). Taxonomy (NCBI): domain Eukaryota; kingdom Metazoa; phylum Arthropoda; class Insecta; order Coleoptera; family Kateretidae; genus Brachypterus; species Brachypterus glaber. The sequence goes on along the minus strand of OY294048.1, from coordinate 12,855,207 downwards.
TTAAACAATATAAGCAAAAAAATTTTTAAAAAAATATGTATTATAATTATTTTTTCTGCCCGGACATGAAATTGGCCATTAGTGTAGAAACACCCATATACATTACAAGAAAAGATTCTCGAACAAGACCAAATTCTTTATTGTTATTAATCGAGTAGACTTGACCTATAGTTTATGGACGAAATGTGCTGTCTGGGTCATGAAACCATTTAGAAGCTATCGAATATTTTTTTCTCCGAGGAAAGTATGAGAAAGTAAAAAACATTTTCCTACTACCTAGTTAGTAGTTAGTGCTTATTTTCCACCCCTTCCCATGACAGCGGTCGGAAAATGACAGTCAGTTGATTTTACGTATCTGATATCAGAAAACAAGTAAACATCAAACACGAAACTTCAAATTAATAAAATTAATTTTAAGATTTTTTTTGCGTTTTTTGGATGTTTATGTATTAGGTCGTAGGAAAAATAGTATAAGCACCTCTACGCTAACCTATTTCAGTGCACTTTGAGTGTTTTTTTTTTACTCGGCTCCGACTTGCAAAAAATAAGCACTCTCGTGCTGGATTCTTCTTCTAAAAGCCGTGATCAAAGAACTTTTACCTCAAGAATGAACATGATGAAATCTACCGTATGCTTTGTTTGAAGCGTGAACCAACTACGGTGAGGGGCTGGTGGGGAGTGACTATTGTTTACACTTAGAACTTAGTAAATGTAAACAAAGATAAATAAATGATTAATTAAAAAAAAAAGTACGCGTAAAGAGAGAGAAAGAATGTGTAAACTCACAGTCTAATATCGTAAACTTTGTCAGGCAATACAGTGTTGCCGGTTGCAACACCTGCTTTAGATATTTTATTGTAAATTTTAAGAAATATTAGTTTTATTTGAGTTTTATATGAACTAGTAGTTTAATTTTAATAAATTTAATTATATTACATTATCCAACATAATTATAGTGTCGTAGTATAGTACTTTTTTAAAATTTTAATGTAGGTATAAAGATTTATCATAATGATAAAGTGAAAATTACGCAACATCGCTCTGGTCACCAGATAAACTAGCGATACTTATGTTTACACCAGAAGCAGTATCGCGTACGTTTATGTAAACAAACAAAAAGATGACACCTTCATAAACATTGGTCTGAAATAACTTCTTTGGCCGTGATGGAGTAACGCGGTTAAATAGAGTAAACCATTATTTATTCCTATTTTGAGAAAAAGGGAAGTAATTTATGGTCTCTTAAGCTGCTTTTACATTTCAGTACCTACTTCTGCCTTGTCTTAAGCAATGTTTATTGTTCTTTAAACTACTATTTGTCTATCAAATCGCATAACAATAAAATGAATCCGTTTCATCTATTACGACACGCTCGTTAAAAAGGTAAATAATATACTTGTATCTAAATGAGATACATAAGCATGCTAATATTTTTTTACTTCCAAATGGTTCCCATTATAGAGCTGGTGAAAATTTTCAAAAACTTATTTTCTCCTGACTGAATTTTATTTTATAATAGTTAAAGTATACTCTAATTAAGATATTTCCAAATGGCCATGTTCTGGAAACCCAAAAAGGTGGGGATATAAGGTACCCTAAATATTATATTTCTAACCTAATAAGAAAATGAAACATTTCCAACTAGAGAGATGCTAGCGTAGCGTAGGCCAAATTGGCATCTTGACAGTTGGAAATGTAATTTTCTTATGTGGTTAGAACATAATTAATATTAATAAGTGACTTGTTTTTTTTTCTTATTATTAGTCTATGATGTATAACCAAAAGTCAAAAATCAGGTTAGATATGAATTCATTTCTAACCTTGGTTAAAAATGAAAAGCTTTTTTAACTTTAAAAGAAGTAAACAAAAATGATAAATTTTTGCAACTTTTTATAATGCATATAAATGACGTTTTTATGTATGCTTGTGAATAAAAGCTATTTTTAACTTACCGAATCATACACATTACATTTATTACATTCAGGTTGGGCATAGTTAGTAACTATTTGTGTAATAAATACACACAATTATTTTACGTGTTAAGGGAGTAAAATAATAAATATTTAATAACCGAGATAAGATTTTTTTTTTAAATTATTTCTTCTTCTTCAAAATGACCTTTTGGACACTAAATTAAAGTGACACAAAAATTGTTAACGGTCTTGAACGTATTAGAGACTTGAAGTGAGTCTCTCTAGTCATTTCAAATAAATAAAATTTCATCTTAATATAACCACAAAAAACAAGTGGATAACCCTAATCCGGAATCATCCAAGAAAATATACGACAAACATCCAACTTTCCATTGCAATTTCAATAGTTAGAACGGTTTCGAAGTATTAATATTTTCTTGACAAACACATTTTTACATTCTGGCCGAAAGTATACATGTTGCCGGTTCCACGAGTAGAACGCAACTCCTTTTTAATTCTTATTTAATGAAAAATTTATCTTATAAATTCTCATTTAATCAAAAATTTAGATGTGTCATATGCCAAGGGCAGGTTTGGACTTGCTTAATCTGAATGTAATAAATGTAAGAAATATGACTTGGTAAGTTGTAAGACATCATGTCGATGGCCTAGCGTACAAATGTGCTAAGTACCGGATGGCCTAGCGTACAAATGCGCTAAGTACCGGTAACGGTTACGGTACATATTTTTGCGCTAGGCCATCCGGTACTACATTTGTACGCTAGGCCATCGATGTAACCATATAAACAAAACCTAATTTAGTTAATAAAAGTAAGTTTTTATAAACGTTAAACATGTTGTTTTAGCAAAAGCGAAAGCGAATTTTAATAACAATAATAATACTAATATTTATTGGAAATCCAACAGGCTAACGAATTTTAATATGTCGCCTAACAGCTGTTGAGAGTGTGGTGCAACATGTGTTGATGCTTCGATGTTGATGATAACTTTAATATGTGATAAGGTGAATATGTCAAGGTAGAAAAATTTCAGATATGAATAACTTAGTTTATAAAAAAAATTTTGCGTATGATGTACATATTTATTTCGGATATGTTATGGCCTAACGTTAATTTAGGTGATCATAATTAGTCACATACACTAATTTGGTAATTTGAGTCTTTATAAAAGTACTACTGAACTTTACAGGATCAAAGTAAGTTTTCAGCACCTTTTTGGGCTTTTGCACCTAAAAGAATCGAACCCAGAACCTAGAGATTTGAAAATACCTTAGTTATAATTACCTTTTACATATGAAAAATTCAGCCGCGAGAAAATAACTTATTGAAAGTATTTACCAGCTCTTCATCTATTAAGAATAAGTTTTGCAATAAAAAAGAGGATGTCATAGGATGTAGGTTAAGGCTTATACTTTGCGTATTTCATATTTATGAGAATGAAAAAAAAACTATTAAAACAGATTTTGACATCAATTCTGTTAATAGTTTAGAAAATATATAATAGTTTTCCTCTTTCCACACATATGAATGAGCTTTTACTACACTGTCGCAGCTTTTTGAAGTAGTTGGCCGTTTCATGAAAAGGCTGGACGGTTCATGGTTTGGTTGGTTGGTTTGGTAGTGATAGCATTTCATGAACCGTCCAGCCTTTTCAGAAATGGCCAATTACGTCAAAAGGCTGCTACATATACACTAAATACTATACTGTATTATTATGTTAAAGGGTACAGCACATCTAAGTTAAAAGTTCTAACTCATTTATCTAATAAACCCTTTAATAGTAGAAGGTTTTTTTTACCATTTAAAAAAACAATCATGTAGGGAGAGAGATAACCGTACAATACTTCGTAAAAAAACTTCAGAGATTTTTGACCAACAAATTTATATACTGTGCATTTCAGATTATACAAAACAGGGAAAACGAAGATAGAACGATCAGATCAAGGCTGACGTGGGGAGACGGACCGTCCAACGCTCTGTATTTTATTAAAAAAAAACACACGTCAGCATTGATCTTTGTTTCATACGTTTTTCTTACTTTCAAACGGGCGGTACATATTAATAATAAACTAATAATATTGGTTTGATATATTTTGTGTTTGTTTGTGCAATATATGTTTATAAACATCTATGAATAAGCTACTATGTCATAATATCGTGAACATGATGGTCCAGTTCAAAGAACTTTTACCTCAAGAAGGAACATAATGAAATCTACCGTATGCTTTGTTTGAAGCGTGAACCAACTACGATGAGGCGCTGGTGGGGAGTGACTATTGTTTACACTTAGTACGCGTAAAGAGAGAGAAAGAATGTGTAAACTCACAGTCTAATGTCGTAAAATGATTGACAGGGGTACAGTGTTGCCGATTGGAAACATATAATTTGGATATTTTATTGTAAATTTTAACAAACATTAGTTCTGTATGAGTTTTATATGAACTAGTAGTTTAATTTTAATAGGTTTAAATATACTATATTATTAAACATAATTATAGTATACACAAGTTTTTTACATTTTTAATTTAAGTATAATGATTTGAATTCATGATAAGGTGGAAACTACACAACATCGCTACTAGGTAGCCTGAAAGTCGACTAGCGACATCTACATTTTACACCACAAAGCTGTATCGCGTTTCTGTTAGTAAATAAACAAACAAAAAGATGACACCTTCATAAACATTGGTCTGAAATTACTTCTTGAGGTAAAAGTTCTTTGGTCCAGTTAGTAAAACATCGTTTAAAATACCGATTTAATTAAAAGTAGTATTTATTAAATTCTTACTTTTACAAGCCCAATGAATACTAAACACAGGACAGTGCTAATTACGTACGGGAATCTCTCCTTCATTTTTTCGAACATCGTGCATACAGTCAATTCTACAGCTCTTTAGTATCGCATGAGGATATTAATTATTATTTTGAAATGTATGGTTAATTGAGTGTTAGATTTTAGTTCACGAATATTAGATAAGACCGACTCATAAATTAGATTATAATTAATTGGTAATTAATTCGCAATAATTGATTGATTTCGTGCATTCAAAAAAAGTTTTAATTACAATGCTCTACACTCAAAAATTTGCCGACACCATTTTAGTTGATTCTAGACCCATTTGATGCGCTGCTTTCGGAACCTTGCTTCGATTATCTCGATCCGTCTAATTATATTTTTTGCAGTGAATTAATAGGGCTCTAAGCCAAAAAAAAAGTGATTTAAAATATCTTTAAAAAGTCCAATACATACAGATAATTACCAGCTTTATTTTAAATAGATAAACTCAATAATAACCCCCGCGTGGCTTTTACTTTATTGAGTGGATAATTATTTATTTTAACCACTCAACTGTCACTTGTCAAATTATTTTCTTGTAAATGTCATTAAAATTTTTAATAAAGATATGAATTCCTAAGCTATTTATTGGATAAAACCTTGTATGGCACTTATGGGTAAACGGATAGGTTAATTTTCTCATGGGCAATATCTTACTTTACCCACTAGTACCATAATAGTTATTTATGGTACTAGTGGGTAATATCGGTTTACCCATGAGTGCCATAAAAACTCTGCCACTGGATTAAATATAAAACTTTTTTTATTTTTGTAAACCGCACATGTGTTAGTATTGCATATAAAAAATAGAGTCGTATCTTTATTTTTATCAAATTATATCGAAAAAATCCGTCAAAATCTCATTTTTTGAATTTAGAAGCCTGTAAAAAATAAACGAATAGAGATATTTTATATCCGTTTTTTTTTAGCTTAAAGCCCCATTAATAGAGAATCAATCCATGACAAAAAAAAATTAGACCCTAATTTTTTTACTACAACTATAGGCAAAAAAACACGGTCCCCGGCAAATAAAAAAAAACATATTTTTTGTAGAGCAGTGTTATGAATTGTTTAACAATATCTATACATAGCAGTCCAAAAGTCATCCCCCACTCTTAACTTTTGAACGAGTAAATATATCGACTTAAAATTTCATCGATTTTATTATACACTGCAGTCCAAAAGTCACCCCTTCTTAACTTTTGAACGAATTGATATATCGACCTTAAATTTAGAATACTTAAATAATACCACTTTTTAGAGGGTTTAAAATGGCCTTAAAATTGGAATTTTCGTCAAAGTTTCTTTAACAAAATCAAACAATTTTGGATAAAATTTCATGATAAAAAACGCAAATCATACTTTTTAAATTAATTTACAATAAAAATTTTCAGAAAAAAACTTTAAAAATCGCATTTTTTAGCATTAAAGATATTGAAAAATCAACATAATAATTATTTTATAATTGAATACGAATTAAGCACAAAATTGGTCTGTTAATTATGTGAAAATTGTTCACTAACAAATATGTTATTAACATCATCAAATTGTTTTTAATGTTCTTAATTGTTACAATTTTGAAGTGCAATATTCTTCATATTTCCTAACATAGTGGTAATCTATGTTTCATAACATGTTATATTGACGGGTCTTAAAACAATATTAACATAAAACAGCAAAATTATTTTTGAATTATTATCAAGATTATTATAAATTATAATTAAATTGTTCTTTCATCACCATTTGATATCTATACGGTGTTGCTTATGAGGAAGTATCATGAAGAAGAAAGTTAAATTATTTTAGGAGGCCAGAGACTAACCGCCAGACTTAGTTTGTTTACAGGCCAACCAGAGGCCTAAAAGTTATAATATATTACGCACAGATTACGAGAACTTAGTTTTTAGTGCACGAGAGAAAAAAAGTACTTGATTTGCACGGAAATGGTTTGCGTCGAGGTGCGTATACTATTTTTCCTACGAGCTAACACCTAAACATAAAAAAAAGACAAAAATTAACTTAAAATTAGTTTGTAAATTTAAGGTTATGTGTTAGGCGTTTACTAATTTTCTGACAGCAGATATTTAAAATCAGCTGATTATTTTCTCTACTAGGAGTAAGTGCTAGCTTATGTATTATAAACTGTTAATGCTTCTTAATTTGGCAACCAATAAAACGAATTAACTCATTTATTATTGACCGATTTGGGGAAATATTTGTATGCCAAGGCCCGCGTTAACTTTAAAAAGTCTCGGATTTTTTTTAGCAAAGTTTTTTTTGTCAAAGTCTTATAAGACGGCTGTTGATAAATGTTGATTGGGCCAGTGGAGAAATATTTTTTTACCGGGGCCCACGCGGAATTTAACTGGAACTGGTAATTGCAAATTTGCATTTTTCGCGAGTAATTAGGCCAAAATTTATTCGTTTAAGCTAAATTTCGGAATTCAAAACATAAAAATTGACATTACCTTTCAAATTTTGACGTTTTACAGTACATGCGTAGCAAGATGACTATGAACAAAAGCCTTCAGACATCTTGATGCGTAGAATGCCATTTTAATTTTAAATCTGCAAGACAACTTGGTTCCATTTGAAAATCAAAAGTAAGGGTAATTTGGCTTTTTCAAAATAAAGAAATGGTGCTCTGTTTCTACTTTCAGTTTACACCCCTTTTGTTTTTAATAATAACAGTAATTTCCTGAAAAAATTGCATCAATCCAACTCATCCTTCAGCATTTTTATACTTGTACTTTCCCCGAGGAAAGTCTTGCGTTATTAAAAAACAATTGAAACCATTGATTATCTAAAGTTCTAGGCTGGGATTGTTTTTAATTAGTAAAAACCTAGGCCTATACTGCCCGACTAAGCTAGAAAGCAGTAACTCCATTTGTTGCATAGCGACGTTTCACGTCAACTATGATTACTTTAAAAACGCAGCTATTAACAAATGGAGTTACTGCTTTCTAGCTTAGTTGGGCAGTATAGGGGATATTATTATTTTGTTGACAGCAGTTTTTTAAAAGTTTAACGCTCATTACCTTTTTTTGTTTTTAAGGGATTATTTTCAAAAATAATAGAGATCTACCTCTTATTTTTTTGGAAGTTTCGAGTCGATCGGACAATTCGTTCTTGAGTTTTGATGTTTACAAAAAAACGTGACATTAGACGGACATTTTCAAAGTTACTTGGTTTTTCATAAAACAAATTTGTATCGAAGAATTTTTTGTCTAGGGTTTTGGACGATTTTGGAAAATTCGGAACTACCGTCCCAGTAAACCAGATGACGTCCCCACGTACTATCGACGTCAGTTTTGGGTAATATTCGTGACGTCATACATAAGTAGCATATCAGCTTTTGGTCATATTGGTCCCCGACGTACTATCGACGTCAGTTTTAGGTCGTATTTCTGACGTCATACATATGACGCATATCAAACGTCGACAAGACGTCAGTTTTTGGTCAAATCTTGACGTCATCAAAATTTTACGTCGCTGGGACGTAAATTTAATATAGGTGGCGCTACATATTGTTTTATACCACTAAAAAAAGTTTTAAATCTAATATATTGATTAAAGAGTGATGACTTTATAAAGTCTTTTTCTGGAATTACTGTTTAGTCGCTATAGCGACTACAGTTACCCTCCTAATTTGATGTAGATGATCTATACCTGTGGAAAATTCCTTTTACTGGACAAGAGCAGATATGTGGATGGAGTAATGGCAAGAAATTTTCTATGAAATCCTGTCATAGGATCTCATATTATAATATTGCCTTCTCTAAAATTAACCCACTTCGCCTCCAGTCTTGTGGGCTAATTTTCTCATGGCCAAAATCTTAGTTTTCTCTTTCATACCATAAATAACTATTAATTGAAGAGATATCGACACTCCCAAGCAACAAGGATGTAACTCAAGTTAGACCCATTTTGAGTTATACTTATAGGTAAACGCCTTGAAAAAAGACACACATGGTGGTACTACTCAGATTTCTCCACAGGCCACTTTAAGCAAAAGTTTACCTAAAATCACTAAAGTAAGAAATTCTAAACTTGAATATTATCAGAAACAAACAATAAATAAACAATAAATACTTAAACAGTTAAATAGAGAATTTTATAAGCTTCCAAATGATGTATCACATGACTTCCTTTTCCACTTCAATCATTTACCCATCCTTAAATAACAAAAATTTTTTTTTTTAAATTTAGCTGTCGTGAAAAGTGACAATATATGAGTTACGGCTTTGTTGCTTGTGGGTATCGATATATAAATTATTAGACGTTATTCTAACGTCATATTTCTGACGTTATTATAAGGTCAGTAATGTTACGTCCCAGGGCTGTGACTTATACACGTCACTGGAACAACAGTAAGACGTCATAATATGACGTCATCTAGGTCAGTTAGTGTCCAATAATTTACGTCAACGTCTTTTGGTTTCCTGGGATATTATACTCTTCTAACACGTGCGGGATTTAAAGAGTATAATAAGGAAATATTATATTGAAGATTTATTAAAATTCAGAGTAATTACGGTTGACATAATTCATTTTGTATGCAACCATACACAATAAGCAAATTTATTACCCACACAATGTGTACCATCTATTTTCAATAGGTACAAAAAAGAAAATCTTAAATGTTAATCACTCAGTTTCACTCGAGGTTTCACTGTTTGTAAAACAGCGATTTTATTACATTTGAACAGGGTCGGGTTGAAACTACGTGGCCCCAACGCGTCGGTCTATAGGCCAGCTGTAGCTATCTTTATATTTTGCTCCCATAATCAGGCCTATTCACATGTACCATTGAGATTGAAATGTGTGGCAATATTGACGAAAATTGCAAGGTCATTTACGTCAACTGTATTAAAATTGCATGGTATTGTAATTTTTGTCAATATTGAATAGATTTCAATGGTACATGTGAATAGGCCTGATTATCAAAATTTTGCACCAAAAATATCAAAATTTGATGTGAAATATACCATTTCTAGGATGGCTTGTTGACATTTGCCGACTTGCCGACCAGTCCAGTCCGACTCTGGAATTGAAGGGTTTCTGGAAAACATCAATCAAAATTTGCGTTACGTAATTCTTCGTAACGTTCCCTTTTTTTGTTTAGTAATATTTTTTAATTTTGCCAAAGTCGCCAAAAAGACAATAAATTTTGGCGTACCTAAGGCGCAAAAAATTTAAATTCGCTTCTATCTGGATACAAAAAAATACCAGTCTGTCCAACCGTCCATCTGATCATCCGTCTGGGGCTAATGTGATACAGTCAAAATAATGAGGCTATTATGATACACCTAGCTCAAAAATATTTACAGTCCACAAATGAAGGTTAGAAAAATTGGTGAAATAGAGAATTATATACTTAATTATAAGCAATATTCACTTTTGCATAAATCTAAAACATTTGGACTTTTTAGCTATAATTTTTGCTTAGTAAACTTTTATTTTTTTATTGACAACTTTTTAAAAAAACATGAAATTAATTTTCTGTACCTAACTTAAAAAATACTTAAAGAATGGCTGTCAAAATTGCAGGGAAAAATGATAAAGGATAATAGTGTATCATACTAACCAAGTATTTTAAATCTATCTCCAATACAGAATTAAAGTGTTGTATCACAATATCCCCTTACTGTATCCATAAAAGCCCCAAACGTGGGGCTATTTTGATACAGCATTTTGTTGTGTTTTTATAGTCAACTATTGTTTTTCTTGTATTTTGCCCTCAAAACTGGATAGAAAACCTCATTGCTTACAACAAGGATTTTTTTGAGATTTTTAAAAATATTTTTTTTTGTAAAAGTTTTAATTTTTGTATCGTAATAGACCCAGTGGACCCTATTGCCTTGTCTGTTTCGACGCCATATTTGATCATTCATTTTTATTTTGAATTTTTAATGACGGATTCAGTCTCAGCGACCTCAACAATACTTAATCACTAATTTTCGGAAAAATATTGAAATTTTTTAAAATTTCAACTCCATATTGGATTCCCTATTTTAAATTTTTAACATCGAATTCTGTTAATTTTTCAAGTTTGGGATCAATTATCTCGAAAACGGTGTGTAGTAGGAAACTTTTATAACATATAAAACATTTTACTATTCCTTAAAACGACTTTTGTTTGATTAACGCAGTCGTCCCTCCGAAGTGACTGATCGATTTCGTCATTTTTAGCACTCTTCAGAGCCACATATCGGTAGTAGGGACAACTACGAAAATCAAATCCTTTCCATATATCTCTATATAGAGTTTAAAAATCGTTGTAAGGAAAAGCAAAAACAGCTAGCGACATCTACTGCTAAAAGCAGAGACTGGATAAACCTATCGACAGTCCAAAAAAGGAAGCAGTTATTGGTTTCAAGAACCTATTGCACGCTGTCGATAGGGGGCAGATTAATCAATGCCACGGTGGACATTGCCGCCAATTGAATCCTAAACGCTAGGAGGTCACCTTTTACAGTGGTATCTGAATTAATAAACTAAATTAAATTGTTTGATATTTACAAATTTAAAAAATCTATATAAAACATTTTACTATTCCTTAAAACGACTTTTGTTTGATTAACGCAGTCGTCCCTCCGAAGTGACTGATCGATTTCGTGCTTTTTAGCACTCTTCAGAGCCACATATCGGTAGTAGGGACAACTACGAAAATCAAATCCTTACCTTTTCCTTACAACGATTTTTAAACTCTATATAGAGATATATGGAAAGGATTTGATTTTCGTAGTTGTCCCTACTACCGATATGTGGCTCTGAAGAGTGCTAAAAAGCACGAAATCGATCAGTCACTTCGGAGGGACGACTGCGTTAATCAAACAAAAGTCGTTTTAAGGAATAGTAAAATGTTTTATATAGATTTTTTAAATTTGTAAATATCAAACAATTTAATTTAGTTTTTTATAACATAGTTAGGTATTATTATTATAATCTCATTGTAAATAAAATTGGCTATGTGCATAATATTTTTGTTTTTAAGTATAGGCAAAAAGGTAGTAAAAAGCTCTATTCAAAAATGCAAGAAAGTGAAAACCTGAAAAAATGTTAGTTGAAACCTTGTTGTTCTGATACGACGTAGTAACTGTAGTAACTATAGTATACTAGCTAATGCATATAGGCATTAGGTAGATTCAGAATCCGTTGACAGGACCCAGTAACCTTGAAATGTGTTTTATTTTGTAGAGCTGTATAATCTATTAATATTAAATAAGCTTGAAAGTGAAAAAAACAGTTTTAATAAAAGGATTCTTTTACAACTACCCCAAGCCATCATTTAAAAAGTCCTTTTTCGGTATACCTCAACCTACATAATAAATATTACACAATATCCAAGTGATTAAACCTTCATAAATCTAAATTAATATAATTATTATATAAATTTAATTAATTTTAATAAACCTTTAATTAAATATTTGTTCTAATGTTATTTTATACATTTTAATTTATTTATAAAGTTTTTTTTTTTAAATTGTTAATCTAACGAATAATTGCCTTTAAGAAATTTATTCCAATATATGCATAATGCCACTGTTGAAATACACTGAAAAAAAAAATAGTTAATATAAGTAGGTTATGTATTAACAAAAGCGTAGGAAAGAGAATATAATTCATACTATAATCAACCAATAGAAATTAAGAATTTGCGACAATAAAAAACAAAAGATTTTATCACCTTATTGACTCCGTTGGTAGGGTGTTCTTTAGTTTTTAGTCATAAATATGAGCAAAAATCGTTGGAGAAACATTAAAACCGAGAAACCAGAGACTGAAATGATTAAATTGATACCGAAAAACACATTAGTTTATGGACTTTTTCAAGGTAAAGAATTTCGAGATTGAAAATAAATTAAAAATATTGCCCTATTTTTCAAATTATATACCAAACCCTAATTTTAATATCCAAAATATGAAGTACAATAATTAAAAATTAGTTATTTTATAGATATACTTGGTTAATTTATAAAAATTATTATTTTTTTTTAAATAATTTAGTTTTTACTTATTATATTCTCTTCCAAATTTAACGCGTGAAATGAAGCTGAAGTTTGCAACGTTTTTTTTGCAACGAAAATTAAAATAGTATATTAAAGTACTAGTTTTATAACATACGTTTTTAGCGCACGAGTACAAGTTTAGAAAACAAGCCGCTTGCGGCCTTAAACTAGGTACATTTTTTCAGATGTACACGGAAAAAAAAAATTATAGCTAGGAGCGCTATAACACACATACCAAGCAAATTATAATCGCTTATTATATAAATACAAGGCTTTCTCTTACAATTATGGCAGTAAGTGTAAAAATTTATATGAAATACTTTAATTGTTTAGTGAATAATAAAATATAACAAATAGTATGGCATTTATAGCTTAAATAGATTTAATTATTGTCCGTGCTAATAATTTTTATAATATAATAAAATTTCTGTAAATTTATAATAGTGCCTGTAATAAATATAATCGTGTCTGTAATATATATAATCGTTTCCAATTTATTTTTAACATTATTAGTTATTGTGTCCCTTATAATCTATAGCTTAAATCACTATAATTTGCCACTGTTACCAAATATCTTATAATGTATAGCGCAGAGCCCACTAATTTCTTTCCGTGTATTATGGCCTAACGATATATTTATGACCTGATGTTGCATATAGTCATCACTATAAATATCACTTTTTGTTTAAAAAATGTAAAATTTAATTATAGAACTCGACTTAGGTTTGGTAATTTTGGTTTGGACTTTTAGTCCATATGTGGACCACAGACTGTGGCTTAGTTCTCAAAGGGCGGATGTCACTTGGTCAATAGCAACGTTTTCAAGTCAACTCTGATGTATATTTTGAAAACGCTGCTATTGACAAAGTGACATTGGCCCTTTTAGAACCAAACCACAGATATGTATATGTGATAATCACCTTAACAATTCCGTTGCCTATGTGCAAGTAAGACATAAAGTTAGTTTTATTAATGATAAATTCATACACAACTTTTGAACAACTTTCTTGAAATAATGTTTTTGAGTTTTTTTGGCAATATTCGTCTGCCAGCAAATCAGAACAGCACGATTTGGGTAGTCTGTTGCTTGGATAATCAGAGTATTTTATAGCCCCACAACAGTGCATCTAAAAAATAAAAAAAAACAAATATGAAAAAAGAAAATAAAAAATACTCATTTTTTATTTTCTAACTATCTCACCTGTCCAGTCTGACACTGATTCTTCCTTAAGGTCTATAATAGTAGTATACTACTAATAATACTAAATAATTATTTTTACCCTATGAGAGGGTAATTACTCCCATTACCCCACCCCCTCATCCACGCCCTCGAACTATAGCTTTAGTTTGTTCGTTAAACTTACATATTGTTGAATTTGGAAAATATCCATAGTTGGATTCAATTTAGTACCGTTACTATTTAAAATTGATTTTCGAAGATCATTTGTGATGGCTTTTTGTATACAAACATCGGTTCCAACTTTTAAATAAAAAATTAAAATTAAACCAGTAATAATTTGAAGACTTGCAAGGGATATAATTGTCCATTTATACTAAAAAAAGTAAAAAATATATTTTTTTAAACTGAAATTGGACCACCGCCAGAAAAGGGCATATATTGTCACTTACAGTTTACAAGTCTTGTAATACAGGGTAATTCCAACCTTGCTTACGTTACATCTTACGCCTATTTTAACTTTTAAATGTATAAATTTGTCAATTATATTAAAAGACATAATATTTAAATACAATATTTGTTTTTAGTAAATTATAGAAAAAAAAAGAAAAAAACATATATTTATAATATAAATTTTATATTAGTAGGTACTTTAATAAAAAGTTTAATTTGTGATAAATTTATAATTTTATGTAATGTTGCTTACGTTACATTTTGTGACATAGTTTTTGTACTAAGTACATGTATCTTTTTTATTATTTATTATATATTATATATTATTTTTGTACCAAACTCCTATTAAGTTAAATAAAATGACAGGTTTCGGGTTTATAAGCCTTGTACAAAAATAATGACAGTTTTTTGCAGTTTTGCAAAAGTTAGCTAAGTTGGACTTATCACCTTTTGGTACTACATGCACCATGTATACTTACAATGTTTACATACAAATAAATTTCCTTCACCAAAGCATTACAACCAAATATTAATAATACTGAGATCAACACTCCAAAAAACATAAGCATTAAGGGTGAGGCGAAAATCCAACTTGACACCAGAGTTTCTATTTCGATAAGAACTATAAATCTATATAAATGGAGGCATCCATAAATGATTAGACAAAGTTCAATCATCTAAAATAAATAAAAAATACATTGGTAAACTCCGCGCATTATCTATCTGAGTTGATGGTCATTTGTTTCTTGTTATTTGGTTGGCAGAATATATTTAGTTCCTTATGTAAGGTTTTCATCTTGTTTAAAATTTATTGTCAATCAAGACATTATTTTGACATTTATAAAAAAATCCAAATAATTTGCTTTAGCAAGAAGAAATAACAAGAAAAGTGCATAAAAAGAAAACTAAAGCATCAATCTATAAATATTTTGTTTAAATGAAGTTATATAATGCAGTGCTTTATAAATTTTTGAAGTAAACACTATAACAGAGAAATTTTTGGTTAAAATAATACTGGTCCGTAATTTTATTCAGGTAATGTTAAATTTAAGTTTATAATAGCACTTTATGAATAAAAACTTACTTTTATTATAATTTTGAACAAAGTTTTACTTTTTAAACAGATTTTGTTATTATTTGTAAGACGTAAAATGACAGTCAATTTAACCTAAATGTTAAAAATTATTAAAAGCACAATGTTCTACAAAAATATTACTAAAAGTCATTTTTAAACCACTAATCATAGCTTCCTTGATTCAATTTGTTACTCAGATAGATAATGCGCCGAGTATACACTTTATTTTTTAATTTTATCATAATTATAAAAATGTTAATTAAATATTTCAATTATCTATTGTCCTCAGGGCTGGTGGAGGGACCGGCGGAAGGGCCGGGCAAACCGTGCAACCACCTAGGTACCTATTCTTGACTTTCGGATAGTAGAACGACTGACAGAACGAGTCTGAGGTTGTGATCGTACTCTATTGTTTTTAACACTATGCGTTATTATTTAAGCGTTGTTTTATCAGTCGTTCTACTATCCGAAAGTCAAGAATACGTACCCTGGTCGCTGACGAGGAGGTGCGCCAAATTGGTACTTGGGTCAGTTTTGGAAGTTTATGAGGTTTTTAGCCCTGGACTGTGGCAAGTCCAAACTGTTTTTTTTAGAGGTGGTGACTTTTTTTTTAGTCATACAGAAGAAGCCATAAAAATTGTCCCTTTTATTTTTGTACAGATTAAATTGAAGACAAAAACCTACTGTCATATTGACAAAATATAATTTTATTCTTGTATATTTTAAATAATAATGCCTCCACATTTACATGAAAACATTAAATTAAGAGTTGCAACTCATCTGGAAAATGGCCGAAATGTCTCGGATTTAGCTTGAGTCCACAGCCCTGGATATATTGCAAGAAGATGAAAATGGCGCCTCACTGCTAGGGCTCCAAATCGGGGTCAACTTATACGGTTTGGACTGAATTATATTGGTAAGCTATAGACTGAACTTGCTGGCGCTCATCAGTATCAATGGCGATTTCTCCCGTTAGACTAGACAGGGACAAAAGTTCTACCCAAAAAGGATAGAAGACATACATACACTCCCACTTCCACCCAACCAAACAAATTCTGTATTTGTTCTTTGTTGAACAAATACAATATTTACTTGGCCGGGCGAAAAGTGTAACTTTATTATCTAAATTTTAGTAGAATTATCTTATTCTACAGATTAACATTAGCTATGTTCGTTCGTACCGCTCAGTGCTACAGTCCAAACCAAATAAATACTGTATTTGTTGTATGAAAAACAAATACAGTATTTATTTGGTTGGCTGGAAAGTGTAGCACAAATGAGATAGAGATAGGGTAGACGTCTTTTGTTTCATAATTCTAGTTGTAGAGAGCTCCATTGGTTTTATCGTTCAGAACTCGTAAGAGTTTTTTGAAAAAAATAATTGTTAAGAAAAAAATTAAACGAGGGAAGTTTTATTTTTTATTTAGCTGGCAGCTTAATTTTTTGCACACACAGTGAAAAAAAGGGAGGTTTATGGATATAGACTTGACCATGATAGGACCGAGTCGGCAAAATTGTAGGTCAGTCGGCAAATTTTATTTCATTGATTGGGAAGTTGACCGTTTTTTTTAGGGGGTATTTTTTTTTGTTTTTTTTAGTCATAATTTTTTTTGGCGGGGGGTAATTTTTTTTGGGCCTGAGCTTTTTAGTAAAAAAAAAAATCAATCGGCAAATGCAAATTTTACCATCGTTGTTGTCGTGGGGGGGGCACTACAACAACATCGGATTGTCCTCCCTGATCCCAACCCCACACACCTCCATTGCGACATCCTAAGTTTTTATCAGTGTACTTACGCCTAATATAAAAATTGAAATAAGTTGACATCTTTTTAAAAAAAAATCACTGTTCATTTTTACAGATATTAGATAACTTTAAGGCATTTGTTAAAAAAAAAACTAAAAGTATAGTTATAAAACCATTACCGCATATCATGGTTTTAAAGATAAGTCTCAAATTGGAATGGGAGATGAGTAAGTATAAGTATAAAAAGTTTCAACAAAGTCAAGGATTATTTATTATGATTGGGAGAAGTTATTGATTTTAAATTTGTATCAGAGACGTACTTATATCATAGACGTAGGGAAGTTGGTCTATAATGGGAGGAAATTTTTCAATATTTGTTTTCTTTCTTTAAATAAACTTTTAGACCAAACTCTGTAGTTCAATATACAGCCTGTTCCAGAACTCGCCTACAGAAATTTGAGGGTATATTAAAAACCCTCTGGAAAATATGAAAAAAATTTAAAAAAAAATCCATCTTCAATACTAATTAAAAAGGAAGCTATTTAATCTGACCAATCCTGTTGTTGCTGTTAAATTACCTAAAAATGAGTTTTTCCCTACTTATTAGTAACTATGGTTGCATTTTAATTGTTGACTCGTGCATTGTTTGAGACTTTCAACTTTAGAATTTTTTAGGTTTTTATATTTTGACAAAACCGATAGAGGCTGTCAAATATTCTATTTTTATAGGGTCACTCCATCCGGCGGTGGTTTTTTGACATTAATAAATATTTATGTCACATTAACCACCATGTCAACCTACAGAATATGTACCTCCAATAATCAAATTTGCTTCCATACCTACAAATTCAACTTTTAAAGGTAATTTAACATCAGCAACAGTATTGTATAAAAAGTCCACTTAAAGAGTTCATATTTTTGAATTTAACGAATATGGATTTTTTTTTACATTTTTTTCATATTTTCCAGAGGGTTTTTAATATACCCTTAAATTTCTATACGCGAGTTCTGGAACAGGCTGTATAAAAGGCACATAAAGACTTTTTAATTTTTATTTATTATCTTGTTTTTTTAATCCTATTTCAAAAAATACAAGCAAAAGACTATTATGAACCCGTTCCCATACATGGCCATGGAGGTTCCGAGCTTTTTGTCATGTAGTGTAAAGTAAAATTTGCCGACTGAAATTTTTTTCCCTAGTTTTGATGATACCCCAAAAAAGGATTTTTACCCCCTTGATTTAATTTTGGGCTACTTTTTATAGATATTATTCTAATAAACTGGTTTTTGCAGAAATTGATTATCTCTTTTAGTTTATGGGAAAACGGGTGCCAAATATAGTTGAAATCAGGGGGTTCTTTTTAAATATTTTTTCCCACTTTTAAAAATTTAAAAATAACATTTTATTCGCAAGTTTAATGTCTATTAAAACATCCAAAAATATATATAGGTGCTATTTAAAAAAATTAAGTTGGGGTTAAGTTGGGGTAGGGGGTTGAGGAGTGATTTGATTTTTTCTACTTTTTTGTCCCATTTAAGGTGGTTTTCACAAAACTTGATTATCTCTTTTAGTCTTTGAGAAAAAAGAGTTGGGCCACCCGGTATAGTTCATATATTTTAAAAAAGTTTTCGAGCCCCTGTAAATGAATACCAAAAACCCGGCCTCTATCTATCAAACACAAAATCTTCACGGCTTGTTTATTAAATATTATCTGTTTATTGGTCTGTTATCAAGTCTTTATAATGAATAAGAAAACATTAAAAAATTACCATGCTCTTTGAACTTAGTGCATTGCAAAACAAAATACACTGCACATATAAAGAGGCCTTCCCATTTGGCCATTTTTTCCCTGACCTGGAAGGGTGGTTATAATTTTTTTTATTGTCAGAAAAATGGGGGGTGCTATTTGAAAAAGAGAAGTTGGGGTGACTTTAAGGGGGTGGGTAATCAAGGGGAGCCTTTGGATACATCAATAAAATATTATATATGTATTATAAAATTGATGACCTTATTTTTTCTCCGGCATATAAAAAGTTATGCAAATCTCAATCTGGGCTAAAAAGTTGGGAAAGTCACGATTAAAAACAAATCGAAATTTTTGTAAACTATAGTATTAATTATAAAAATAACTTACCCAAATGCACTTTCCCGCAACTTTTACGTATCCTCTAAAACAGTTGACATTTATGAGATTATACTCCGCAATATGGGTTTTGTTTGTAGTACTATTTAAGGTACTAAGACTATAAATACAACACAAAAAAACCATTAAACCGAAGAAAAATGTTACATTCATTTTGACAATACAAAATGTATTTAATTAATAATAATGTAATAATTATTAATAATAAAATTTTGTTTTATACTACGTAAATATTTTAACTGACCTATCAAGTAGGGTTATCAGAAGGGCATAGTAATATTACGAATAAAATTAAGAGAAAAACCAAAAACATGTAATATTAGACAAATTAAAAAACAAAATAAAATAAATAAAAAAGTCAAAAAAAAAAAACTAAAAAATTGTTTTTTACAACAATAACACGGTGCACCGTGTTAATAACATCGGTGTTATCAACATCGTTCCACGAAAAAAATGTTTTATTAGTATTAGCCACTTACGTATTTTTGGGCGCTGAAAACAATTTTGGCATGACCCCCAATTGGCCAAAGGACCTGGCTCTCTTCTTATGAAAAAGTGGTAGGTACCACCGGTCAGATTTAGCTGAATTTAAATATGTTATAGTTCTTCTTTGGTCTTTGGTAAAAAAATAATACAGTAGAGTAGTACACTGTACATTGTACATTAACTATCGAGCTCATATGACCTGGTATGTTCATGGTCTATCTTGGCAATACCTATTTTAAAACATACAGTAATTCGCTTCACCCCACGAAATGTACTTTTGTCATAAAAAAAATCCCAGAGAAACACAAACCATATATTAAAATAATTCAAGTGTATGCATGCTGTTAAATGACAGTTTTAAATATATATGCTAACTACCTCAATATAAATTAATCCACTTTTGTAGACCACAGTTTGTTTTCGGTCTTTGTGAATTCTCGGTATTTTACTTTAAAACTCGATTTTCGTGTACGAGAAAAAAAAAGTATTAACCACTGCCGGAGTCTGCTAGACGTTTTAACCATTTTTGTTGGTTCTTGAAAAGTAGAGTTATGCGTGACGCGGAAATATTTAAAAAATTGTATTTTGATCCGCTTCACCCCTTGTGATCAGCTTTACCCCAGACTACGGTACCGTTCAGATTTAGCTGAATTTGGATATGTTATAGCACAACTCTCAAAAATCAATAGTTTACCCTCACAGAATTTTTTTAGAAATTATTACTGGCATTAATACTAGTAATAAACTGGCAAGTAATTAATTACTGAAAATGAATTATTATTTATTTAAGTAATTTGTTATTAGCAGAAATTAATTACTTGCCAACATATTACTAGTTTATTACCAGAAATTTATTACTTGTCAATTAACAACTTTACTAGTATTTATTACTGGCAGAAATAAATTATTTGCCAATTTATTACTGGTGTAATTATTACTGAGAATTATTGACATAAATTCTTTTCTATTTCGTCTACAAATAAATAGTTTTATATGTATTTATTGTACTTATTATAATGTTTTTGTAACTACCTCAGCTGGGTTTGTATTGGGAAGATACAATAACTATAATACTAGAAATGTATTATTGGCAGTAATTTATTACTTGTCAACTTATTACTAGTTTGAATAATTACTAATAGTGATTTATTATTGGCGGTAATTTTTTATTTGCCTATTTATTACTAGTGTAATTATTATTGCAAATTATTGAGAATTATAATTTATTATTTATGTAATAAAATTAAATTACTGAGGTCTATCATAAATTACTGTTCACTAGTAGTAATAATAATAATAATAATAATAATAATAATAATAATAATAATAATAATAATAATACTAACAAGTAATAAATTACTGCGAAATTACTAGCCTTAAGTAATAAATAGAGATCGGATTTTAGGGAGTCGTGACGTCAAAATGCATAGTCGGGTACAATAACTTTTAACAATAACAAATTCATATTAATTTTATAAAAATGTTTAATATGTTGCCAAACTACTACATTACCAAAGAAAATTATATAAATATTATGAAAATCCTATAACGTTTTATTTAAGTAAAAGAAAATTAAAAAAAATAACACTACGATTTAGTTGGGCTCTTTAATAATCCAAATTTAATTTTATAGTATTGTGGCATGGTGGCTGGGTATTACTTTTACCAAGTAAAAAAAAAATCTGCCTGGCCAATCGTTTTTTATTCGCAATAAAAGGTCACGTGACTTTTATAAATTATGATTAAAATTAATTTAAATATTAAATTGTCCTTGCTCCTCATCTTCTTTATGGGTTTTTGTGTTCACATGTCTTAAAATATTAGTTTTTCTTTCCCAGGTTAAGTCTTTTTTACAAAATGTGCAGTGTAAAATATTGCCGTCAAACTCTAGTCTAATCTTCAATACACGATTTAACCGTAGTAAGTAGTGGTTTTATGAACATTTTATTAAGGGATTTAACCAATAAAATGAAAGGTGACAAATGTCCAAATGAACGGTGACAAATGAATATTAGATTAGGCCCAAACGAAAAAGTTAGAGCAAAAAATGAAATTAAATCGCATTGCTAGTCAAACGAAATGATTCAATTTCCTTGCCATAAGAACCTTATTTCCGCATGCGTGTGATTCTAACCAATAAAATAACGTACATGTTACATGCTTGATCTTACATCTCACTTATTTCGTCGCGCTCATACGGTACAAGTTTAGATCTTTTAGATCTCTGCAGAGTACATGCTTATAACGATTTCAAATAGATTTTACCTTCCAGTCACCTCTTCACAAATTGAATAAAACACAAAAAGATTTCGTCGGTAGTTTGTTTTTTCTTCAAACACTATAAGTTTTAGTTGTGTAATTTAGTATTTTATTTATAATATGAAAAAAAATAGATTAGAGTAAAAATAATAATTTTTAAGAACATTTTATAAACGTCACGTGAGCTGTTATTGCGAATAGAAAAGGATTGGCCAGGCAGATTTTTTTTTTAACTTGATAAAAGTAATACCCAGCCACCATGTTACAATACTATTAAATAAAATTTGGATTATTTAAAAGTCCAACTAATTCATAATTTTCGGATCTGTTATGTTTTTTTTTCTTTTACTTAAATAAAAACGTTAGGGGATTTTCATAATATTTATATACTTTTCTTTGCAAACGTAGTAGTTTGATAGGTTATAAAACATTTTTATAAAATTATTATTCTGTTGTACCCGGCTATGGATTTTGACGTCACGACTCGGTAAAATCCGACCTCTAGTAATAAACTACTGAAATTCAGTAATAATTACTAAAAAATGTCTGTGAGGATATACGCGTCATGGAAAAGAAGTCCTGGTCAGATTTGGCGAACTTTTGTGTGAAGTGCTCCTTTCCCTTATCACGAAAATTTCACGTTCTCTCAAGCCCGAAAATAGATAAAATTTAGTAGTTTGCTTTATTATATTCAAGCAAAGGTTAGTATATTTTTGGATTTATTTAAAAAAAATTAATGAACATTGTCAACATTTAAATTATTACATTATTATTGGATTGGGATTCTGATTCATTTTAGGGACAAGCTCCCGGTGCTCCTAACTTCACTTATGTCCATGCATATACTTATAAATAAATAGTTACCTACCTACCTACCTACTAGTAGGTAAAGTATAGGCCTATAACGGTACTATACCTATACCTACTATATTTTATTTATTTATTTTTATCACATCTAATTAATAATTATAATTAAGATCTGCATATGACACATTTTTAAAGTGCATGAATATTTAACAAGAAATAAAAATAATTTATACATGCAACCATGTTTATTGGGAGAATTAGCCCAGCGATCTAAGGCATCGATATAGCATTGACACTGAGCCGATGATCGTGAGTTCAAACCTCACTGGCGCCGATTGCCTTTTTCAGTTAATTAATAATTGAAATTTGGCGAAGGCGTACTCCCTAGATATATTGGTTCGAAAGTCAATTAAAGCCGGTGGTTCCCTCTACTACTAGCCCACACAAGTCCTGGACTTAGGGGATGCTTAATTAAGCAGAATAGTGCGAGGTTAAAAACAAACAGTAAACAACAATTATTAAAGCTACACTTAACTGAAAAACAAAAAGACCTGGTTCGCCTTCGCCAAAATTCAAAATTTGATGCACTTTTTATTTAGTTTATGTAATTTCATACATTATGCATAATCATAAAAAAAAAATTACTTTGGAAAGTATCAAAAATATACTTACTTACATATTAAATATAATAAATTAAATATTACTTATAAATTTTTTTCCCAGTAAAATCTCGAGTTAAACCGAGACTTAAACATTTAATAAATACATTTTTTCCGTATTTATGACACACAAAAAAACATTAAATTTCATGGTATTTAGGTAAAATGTTATTAACAATAATATTATGATCCGAAACTATTACAAATATTTTATTAAAAAGTGAATGCTATTTATTAAAATTAATGTTCCTGAACATTATGTGAAAAATTATTATATGTTTATATTTCTCTGTCAATAAATGAAGAGTAGATGTTTCATAAGAGGTTAATGACTACATTTACAAGATAAACAACTACCGTAGTTTCTTAATATACACTAGGCGCAAAAATTAAAATATTAAAACATCCAAAATTTTTAGGTGATTTTCAAAAGGCTGTAACTTTGCGAAAAATGGTCATAGAGCAATGAAAAAAAAAGCAAATTGAAGCTTCGTCTCTAGTTTTCAGATCCTGGGCGTTACAAGAGCTCTGTACGATGGTTTTATGCTGAGTTGTCAGCGTTAAACGCAAAAATTACACTTTTAAATTTGATAATTTATTATTCGGGAAGTAATGATCCTACACAAAACTGAAGTAAGGCTCTGAAAACTTTAAAGTCTCCTCTATAAAATGTTTTTATTGTTTTTTGATGAAATTTTGTGTTATGCGAGAAACTAGATTAAATAAAAGGATAAAATTGAGTTTTTCGGTTGACTTGGAATTTAGTCCAGTCAAATTATAAATATAAATTGCAATAAATGTAGACGGGCTAATATTTTAAAGGGCAGTAGTGGATGGTAACAGAACTCCTGCTAGTTTTTCACCTCTTTGTTTGCATAAGGGGAGTCCGCTATCCCCCTACGCAAATCACCAGGTGAAAAACTTATAGGAGTGTTCTGTTACTATCCACTACCATCCTTTAAAAGTCCAAACCAAACAGCAGCGATTTTTTTTGTGACCCGAATGATGGAAATTGCCACTTTTGCTGAAAACTAATAAATGATCAATTTTTCTTTTCATATTCATTTAAGAAAGAACTTTTTTTGTCAATAATCCATATTTTTGTCATTAAAAAATGTTGATTATTGAAACAACAAAAAAAATAATAAATAAAGAAAAACATTTTCAAAAAAAAACAAAAATACAAAAAAAATTGGTTCGAAATTTTTTTTTACAACATTCACAATGCTATGAGGTATAAAAATCAATTATTCGAAATGATTTTTTTTTTCGAAAATTTTTTTTTCCTATTTTTTTTATTTTTTTTTTCATTTACTCGCATAAAAATTTTTTTTCTCAAAAAACAATAAAAACTTGAAAATTACCCACGTATTCCACGTTTGGTAAAGATGAGATTTATAATCTCTGGGTATACCCAGTGGCGGATCCAGGAAATGGTCCTGGGGGGTTAAATCCAAAAACTAAAATTGTATATTCTTAAAAAAAGCTCGTTTTGGAGCCCCTTAATTCTTTTTCTGGGTGGGAGGCTTCAACCTCCCTGATTATATCATGAAAATGAGTATTTAGAAAAAATATTTTCCTACAAATTGTTAGATATAGATAAATAATTGCTATATCGAACGCCGCTCGGTGATATTTCGTCCGTTGGTTTTGTGCTTATCATTGTCCTTCCCGGTAATACACAGAAGCTATGATCGATTAGGAAAAATACCATTTTAAAGGTAAACTTGTGTTATTTATTCCCTGAACCCCAATGCGTATATCTGCATAAAAACCAGTTATTCTTTTTGGTTGATCCAAACCCCCAATGAGTATACCCAATTTGTACACCTGAATCCCAGCGGTTTAGTCCTCGGCTTAACCCCTTATGAAAGGAGTTCTCTTCAAATATCTATTCAATCATAGTTTACTATTATGTACAATACAATATACAATATACAATAGCTGCATAACAATGTTTTTATTAGTTTTAAAAAAATTGAATCAATGACGTAAGGCCAATTCATCAAATTTTATTGATTGAGTTATTGTTAGATTTTACTTAAAAATTTAAATTACCAATATAAAAATGTGATAAAATAACCAAAAAATCTTTTATCCAATACGTACAGATAATAAGACAATTACCAGCTTTATTTTAAATAGATAAACTCAATAATAATCCCCGCGTGGCTTTTACTTTATTGAGTGGATAATTATTTATTTTACCCACTCAACTGTCACTTGTCAAATTATTTTCTTGTAAATGTCATTAAAATTTTTAATAAAAATATGAATTCCTTAGCTATTTATTGGATAAAACCTTGTATGGCACTCATGGGTAAACCGATATTGCCCTCTCGAATGGGCAATATCTTACTTTACCCACTAGTACCATAAATAACTATTATGCTGCAGCATGCTGGAAGGGCCGAGCGGACGTTTTTTTAGTCACCATATTTTTGCAGTGGTTGTTTTAAGGATGAGGTTGAGTCAACACTGTCTAACTTTTTAGTCTTAAGGCCTATCCAGAAGCCTGCATAAGAACATAAAACATAACGATGCGATGGGTTGATGTGCCGCCATATACCTTGTAATCCAATCACGGCATCACATTCTTTTGTTTTATGTCAACTTTTTAACAGTTGCATAAGGGGGCGCTAAAGGTTGACATTTTATCTTTCGCTGGCACTGACAACCTATGGACAGAATACACTAGTTTACAGGGGTTTTATGCCCAACCTTATTTTAATGTTTTCTTACATATTTTTTGATGCTGAATCCAAATCTGTCAAGAAAAAAATCATTGGTTCAGTTTTGAGATAATAGACCCTAATTTTATAAGGGGACAGTTAGAGAAATCATATATTTTCGTTTAATATTTACAAAAATTGATATTTGGAGGTTTTGAGGCTCGCTAAAAATGAATTTGATATAAAAAAAACTCAATCCTCGCCCCTTAATGGGGTAGAACCATCCCTTTTATATATATATTTTTAAGTAACCTGATAAGAGTTGGTACCTGGGGTTTTTTGTCTCGCTAAAATCGAATTTGATATTTAAAAAATTCTGCCTTGCCCCCTTAAGGAAGTAGAACCACCCCTATTTAATTTTTTTAAATTAGTGATAAAAATTCGTACATAGAGGTTTTGGGACTCATTGTAACGAATTTTATTTATTTATATTTTAACAAATCTGTCTCCACCCTCCAAGGGTGTAGAACTAGCCGTTATACTTTCCCGAGTAAAGTCTTGCCTTAAAAAAAAAACAAAAAATTTATATTGCTTTGTTTACGTTTTTCAAAAAAATAAACATTTAAAAAAAAATCTTTGAATTTTTTTTTTCGTTTTTAGTTTTAATAAACCTAGGCCTATTTTTTACTGAGCTTAGAATTTATTATACCTGCAAAAACCTATTACAAAAACAATTGCTACTTTTTAGACAATTAGTATTTGTTTTCTTTACATTTGTGAAATACATTGTGTACACTTTGATTAATAAAACATATTTTATTTACGAGAATTTAATTCTCAAGTTGCTTAACATTTATACGATTTATATTAGTAAAAATAATAAAAAATATGAATATTCACGCATAAAAAATGACATAATCTATGTCACTGATTTAATTTAAATAAATCTTTTATTATTAAGGGTTTACCTTACAAGGCTATACACGGTGTATTTGAAATAGGGTCCGAAATTTTAAGAGGTGATTCTACATCATAAAATATGACAAAAAGTTCATATAAACATATGTCTAAAAATGCGTCGTAAGTAGGATGAAAAATTAAATACTAAAATGTTGAAATCAAAATGATACAGCGTTAATCTATATCAAAAAAAGTTTCCATACATGTAGGTCGAAAATTCGCTTTTAAAGCTACTATGGCTCTTTAAAAATGGTGCATTTTTAGGAGACCATAGCTCCCTTAGGATTGATTTTCGGAGTACCTGTATATAAGTTTTTTTCTTAGTTTTTGATGTTTATTTACGCTTCATCATTAAAATTTTGGTTTTCATTATTTTAGTAATTAATTTTTCGTCCTCAAACCGTGAAATTTCACCTTCAAATTAATTTTTCTCGCAAACGGTTAATCCTACAGTATTACAACAGTACTTTTTTTTATGTATTTTGACCTGAAGAATCTTATTCCAAAAATTAAATTACAAAAAACTTACACAGAAAAAAATTGGGGGCAAAAAACTGATAAGGCCCCCCAGTTTCGCACATCCCCGGTTGAAATAATGGATATGGGTCTTATTAAGATTAGTTCACGTGCAAAATCTCGTTGCTATATCTCAACAACCGATTTTTTTAGCCACTTTCAAAGGAGCTTAGCTCCCTTACGACGCACTTTTAGACATATGTTTATAGGAACTTTTTGTCATATTTTCTTATGTAGAATCACCCCTTGAAATTTCGGACCCTATTTCAAATAGGGTGTAGCCTAAAGCCTAAAATTTTATTCTGTGATCAAAGCTTTGCCTGCCGAATAAAATTTGCAAAGGTACCCAAAAAAGTAACTAAGAAATCATATATTATTGAGAAAATGTCAAAAAAATACAGATGAAAAAGTTTGGGGCAAAAAAGTGACATAGCCCCCCATTTTGCACGTCCTTGGTTAAAACTAAATAAAAATTACATAAAATTATAGCCTTTATCAATTTTAAGGCATGTGCAAAATTCGTTACTGTGGTTAATGTGGTAAAATACATATTAAATAAAAAATCTTTTTTAGGGGCACTCTTAGGAGGGCCGTAGCCAATACAAGAATTCTTGATTTCTCGTTTCTCGTGACATGGGACCTTTCTGGGCGGAAGTACACCAATGTCATGAAAGGTAAATGAAGTAGATCCATGAAAGATTGACACTCTCTTACCTCCTACACGCGATCTCCCGCCAAATTCCGTCAGACACGCTTTTTGGAGGTGGTGGACCCTGTGAAGATGAGTCTTCTTTGGGGTTGATAACTATAAATGAAGGTGGTGAGAAAAGGCGCATCAGTACCTAACGAACCAACGAATTAATAGTGCATAAACCTAGTGCATGCTTCTGTAGACTAGTGTGTTATAGTTTTTCTTATTTATTTTAGGAACGTGAGTACCATAACAGGAATTCATATTAAAAACTACAAAGAATACATTACATTACATTACATTACATTTTTAACCTCGTACTATTCTACTTAAATAAGCATCCCCTAAGTCCATGACTTGTGTGGGCTAGTAGTAGAGGGAACCACCGGCTTTAATTGACTTTCGAACCAATTTATAGGTAGTGTCAGCTTCACTTACGCCTTCGCCAAATTTCAATTATTAATTAACTGAAAACGGCAAATCGGCGCCGGTGAGAAATGAACTCACGCTATTTTGGGTAGTAAACTCGTCAAGTACGACGCGGTAATATAGTCCACTACACCAATCCTCCCATACTTTGCCTACGTTTTGTTAAAAAAAAACTTTTTTTTTAATAATTTTTTTTTTAACTTTTTTTAAATTATTTTGCGAAAAAAACAGATTTTAAAAAAATACACCTTTGGCCCCCTTGAGCCCATTAATTATCCCAATTTATACCAAAAACAATCCTAGGCCAGAACTGCAAAGAACGTATGTTCCAAGCGTTTTCGAGTTATCGT
The DNA here is from genome assembly GCA_958510825.1 of Brachypterus glaber. Classification (NCBI taxonomy): domain Eukaryota; kingdom Metazoa; phylum Arthropoda; class Insecta; order Coleoptera; family Kateretidae; genus Brachypterus; species Brachypterus glaber. Next base: position 12,826,004 of record OY294048.1, on the reverse strand, counting down.
GATTATTGAGTTATCTATAGACAGACAGATTGACCGGTTAAAATGTCGAGGAAAGTAAAAAAATAACTCATTTTTTTACTAATGCAAGACTTTCCTAACTTTACTATCATAGAACTTCATTTTCCTGAAAATTTTCGATTCGATCGGATAACGGACTTTTCAAAGTTTCTTATTTTTTCATGAAACTCATTTGTATCCAAGTAGTTTTTGTCTAGGGCGTTTTTTGGCGATTTTGACATATTCGAAACTCCGTATTATACTATTCTAAAGCTTACACGCTGTGAATAGTATAATAACGTTTCTGCTTTAGTAAATCGATGGGATTATCGTGTCTACAAAGACAGACGGACAACAAAAAAAAAAAAACAAAAATTCTTATTTTTTCATGAAACAAGTCTGTATCCAAGAATTTTTTGTCTGTGGCGATTTTAAAAATTTTTGGAAAATTCGAAACTACCGTATAATACTATTCTAGCGCAGGCGCTGTAAATAGTATAATAAAAGATATTGTTAGATTCCTTAATGATGGTACTTTCAATTTACCAATAAAGTGCTATTTAAAAAAATTGAGTTTTAGACCAAAAAACATGTTTAAAATCTTTAAAATGGTGTAATTCATGGAGTTTTCAGTAAATGTATTTTTTTAGGATTACTTAGATCATTTTTGAGGTCATATACGGAGTCAGCGCATCAAGATAAGCTAAAAAAATATATTTAACTTTAAAGGGTAAAAGCCAAATTGCCCAGCTGATCTTGCTTTCCCATTTTGAAAATTTTCAAAATTTCGGAAAGCATTGTATTTTATATATTTCCCGCTATAAAAAACTTTAAGCCCGATAGGATTTTAAATTTTTAGTCCTAAACTTTTAGTTTTAGTGTAAGTGACCAAAATATGAAAAACCAATTGAGTACCCAGACTTTCGAGCAAAAACCTCAAGACAGTGAAAGGCATCCTAACTGGCGCCTTCTCCCAAATTGTAAAAGATACCACGGTAAACCGTACATTAAATAAGTGTTTAAAAAAATTTGAAACGGGTACCTTTTCTAGACGGGTGAAAATATATGGAAGTTTTTAAAATAAGATATCAAATTGACTTCGGCCGGACTTCTTGTTTTCGTTTTTTACGAATTCTTCACTTTTCTTGTATATTTGGACCATTTCTTTTCGTTTTTTCTCTGTAGCTTTTATCGGATTGTTTTTCTGGTCACACCATTATCAGAAATTAATTAAAAGAAAAATTAATTGAAATTTTATTTTACCTATAGAGGAAATGCGCCTAATTTCGGATGGTTTCCAAATTTCGGATAGTAGTGTATTTAAGATACTGTCTGCAAAGGTAAACAGAAACCTACTTTTATGTGAAGCCAAAAGTCAAACTAAATCCGTCCTGTAATATGATAACGGTAGAGCTTCTCCCCTTTAAATGGCAGCACAAATCGTTTATATTGCAAATGCCAGTTTTGTGCTCAGTTGCATTATTATGCTTGTTTATTTTATAAATAATCGTTATAAAAGTTCGTGATTCTGTCTTGGGTAAGTTATGATGTTAGTTAAGTTGATCCACTATTCATAATTAAGCAATTTGAAAACGTAAACATTCTACAAATTTCTAATCTAAAAAGCAGAAAGTTGCCTAATTTCGGATACACCATTTTTGTGCATTTGATTCCCAATTTCGGATATCCGCAAGGTAATTATTATTCAGGATAACCAACCATTAATTATTATTTTTATAAGGGTACAACAAACTAAGATAAACAATTTTGAAAAACCGAAATTTACCTAAGATACTAAGATATTCGAAATTGGGAATCTAAAATTATAGTTCCTATAGTATTTCGTAGAAAATCGCTTAATGATTAAATTACGTCTTAAATGTGAAGGAATAACAAGAAACATAAGCAATGGGATCCAGATCTACTCTTGAACAAAAATTTTTCGGATATGTCCGAAATTAGGAGCCCTTTTTCTAATGCACAAAAATGCGCTGATTTTTTTTAACCGTGTTTTTTGGAAAAAATAAACTGTAATAAAATTGCTTTTATAATAAATCATGGTTCGCTATAATAAGTTGTATCTGGTTATATAAAAAAAATATCAAAAAGTAATACCGAGTATTAAATATTGAATACATTGTAAATGGTATCCGAAATTAGGCGACTTTCCTCTAATTGAAATTTTACTAGTGTCAAAATTTGACATCTAATTAAAAATGTATCAAAATTTATTGAAATGCCTATAAGTATCTCGGAAATAGTTCTACGATAAAAATGATCCCATATGTTTTTATAGGGAATTAAACATTATTTTCCTACGACCTAGTTAGTAGTTAGTGCCTATTTTCTACCCGTTGCCTATGACAACGGTTGGTAAGTGACAATCAGCAGATTTTACATGTCTGCTGTCAGAAAATTAGTAAACGTCAAACATAATCTCAAATTAAGAAACTAATTTTAAGATAATTTTTGCGTTTTTTGGATGTTTTGGTGTTAGGTCGTAGGAAAAATAGTATACACACCTCTACACAAACCATTTTAGTGCACTTCGAGTACTTTTTTTACTCGGCTGCCTTGTTAAAAACACGCAGTCTCGTGTACTAAAAACTAGGTTCGCGTACTCCGTTTTGCTCACCTTGCCCTAATGTTAACCATATTTAATGTGACGCAAATAGAAAAGGCCCTGAATTGTTTGGTAAAAGATTTTTTTAAATCGAGCATTCCGTATAAGGTTTACATACAGACGGACCGACGGACAGACAGAGAGACATTTTTTTAACACCCACTTTTTTCACATTTTCTTGACGTTTCATGACATTATAAAGTTAAAATGCAAACAAATTGATTTCGGTCAATTTTAATAACGGGTGTTTCCACCCGTAAAAAATCTCGTTTTGGACAAAAATTGGAGTTAATCACTTTGCAGATGAAGCCTTCTATACATGTAAACCTGCATATCCCTTTAAGATACCTACAACCGCATACAACAGTTTTAAAATGCTATAGATTTAGATAGGGTAAGGTCGCTCTAATCTTCCCACCTAACACATATTTTAATTTTATTAGTACCTTCCGGTACGATTTATAGAACTTCCTCAAATGCATAAAAATTGAAAATATAACTTATAAACTAAAAATATGTATTTATGTTGTTTATATTGCTACTGATATTAATGTAATTTAACAAAAAAACGATTTGGTAATTGTACTCACTGAGGAGAAATATCCTTAGAAAAAATTGCATATTTTTTCCCCAGTTAAGCAATTTTTTTTGCTACCACCTTGTATTTACCTACAATGACTAAATTGTGTATGAGGGTTTATCTCCAAGCTAGCTGTTATTAAAAGTCATTGCAAAAATCTTTTCGAAGTTAGAGAAATAAAAAAAAAACTAAGATTTTCAGACCAGTAAGATATAGGCTACCTTTTTCTATCAGCTTAAAAATAAATTATTTTGAACGTAATTTTTATATTTTTATTACTTTCGAGTAATAGTATGTAAGTAGAGGAAAGTCGCCTAATTTCGGATACCATTTACAATGTATTCAATATTTAATACTCGGTATTACTTTTTGATATTTTTTTTATATAACCAGATACAACTTATTATAGCGAACCATGATTTATTATAAAAGCAATTTTATTACAGTTTATTTTTTCCAAAAAACACGGTTAAAAAAAATCAGCGCATTTTTGTGCATTTGAAAAAGGGCTCCTAATTTCGGACATATCCGAAAAAATTTTTTCAAGAGTAGATCTGGATCCCATTGCTTATGTTTCTTGTTATTCCTTCACATTTAAGACGTAATTTAATCATTAAGCGATTTTCTACGAAATACTATAGGAACTATAATTTTAGATTCCCAATTTCGAATATCTTAGTATCTTAGGTAATTTTCGTTTTTTCAAAATTGTATATCTTAGTTTGTTGTATCATTATAAAAATAATAATTAATGGTTGGTTATCCTGAATAATAATTACCTTGCGGATATCCGAAATTGGGAATCAAATGCACAAAAATGGTCTATCCGAAATTAGGCAACTTTCTGCTTTTTAGATTAGAAATTTGTAGAATGTTTACGTTTTCAAATTGCTTAATTATGAATAGTGGATCAACTTAACTAACATCATAACTTACTCAAGACAGAATCACGAACTTTTATAACGATTATTTATAAAATAAACAAGCATAATAATGCAATTGAGCACAAAACTGCCATTTGCAATATAAACGATTTGTGCTGCCATTTAAAGGGGAGAAGCTCTACCGTTATCATATTACAGGACGGATTTAGTTTGACTTTTGGCTTCACATAAAAGTAGGTTTCTGTTTACCTTTGCAGACAGTATCTTAAATACACTACTATCCGAAATTTGGAAACCATCCGAAATTAGGCGCATTTCCTCTATAATAAAACTTAAATTTTATTTCAGAATCCAGTATGGGTTGGTTGTTTTTAGTATTAGGTAAGTAAAAAATATTACACTATAACTATCGCCATGTAAATTGTGAAACATCGTATACCAAAAAAGACAACTTTACAGGAATGAGAAATAACTCGCATCATAGGTTGAAAATGTACTTTTTTAATATAAACTTAATACATTTTTAATGATTAACTTACCTTAAATCATTTTATTGTGTATAAAATAAATAAATACAAATAAAAACCTTATGTTTATAGATACGACATTTTGATGCCCAAAATTAATAAAAAAAAATTAAGATACGAGCTTTGAAACATTATTATATTTATATATTAACAAAATATAATTAATTATTATAATAATATTATTAATTATTGAAACAATTAATTAAATTAAATAAATTAAAAAGTTTTATAACATAAGATCTCAAAAAAGCATCGCCAAATGCAAAAAGTGCGTTCCAAAATAGTCAGTTCATTAGAATTAAGAGATACGAGGTTTAAAAATTTATTAATTTATATAATCATCTAAGATACGATGTTACTATTTTAATTATATTTTTGTTATTTAAGAAAAATAGCAGTTAAAACTTATTTTTTAGATGTAAATTGATAATATAAATCGTTTAAGTCCAAAATCAAAAAAAAAATTGAGATACGACGTCCTGAAATTTACAAGACGGTATGTATGACGTCACAAATATGACTAACACTGACGTCGATAGTACGTCGGGGACCAATATGACCAAAAACTGACGTCTTGTCTATGTCTAATATGTTACGTCGATGGTACGTCGTGGACGTCATCTGTTTTCCTGGGAAGTAAATAATTATGAGCTTATAGTGCGGAGTAGGGTTATTGGGGAGTGGGGATGTTAGGGAGTAGGGTTGCTGTAGAGTAGGAATGTTATGGAGTAGGTATGTTAGGGAGTAGGGAAATTAAGAGTAGGGATGTTATTCTGCCATATTTTTAATAGTGTATTATAAATAGGGGCTTTCCATTTAAGATTTTTAAGTGGGATGGCTGGGATGAGGTTTAGAATCTAACTAATATCATAATGGAGTTTCCCCTTGATAATAATCAAATCAAATAGATTAGCTGTTTAGATTTTTGATATTTTGTGCGGGACTCGAGTAAAATTTTACCTTCAAATGATTTTTTCTCGTTAATCATACAGTATTACATGAAAAGTACCTTTTTTATGTGTTTTCCCCTGAGGAATCATGTTCCAATAATAAAACTACAAAAAAGTTAAACAGAAACAAGTTTGGAGCAAAAAACTGATAGTGCCCTCTCCTTTCGCACGCCCCTAGTTAAAATAACTACATGAAAATAACATTTGAAGATGGGCCCTATTAAGATTATATATATTGCTATATCTTTTTAGTCACTTTCAAAGGAGCTTAGCTCACTTACGACACATTTTTTCATATTTTCTGATGTAGAATCCATTTAAAATTACTGACGCTATTTCAAATACACCGTGTATGCAATTATAACACCTAATTAATTCAAAATGCTATGTACCAGTTCACACACACAATTGTAATTTCAATGATTTGTCTTGTAGATTACACATAGTAATTACGAAATCAATTGTAAAATAATATAATTTATTACATTCATGTAAATAAAAATTCAGTTCTCTGCACGGATATCAATGGAGTTATTTTTATGCACGCATAGTAAAATAGTATATTTATCCAATACATACAGATAATAAGACAATTACCAGCTTTATTTTAAATAGATAAACTCAATAATAACCCCCGCGTGGCTTATACTTTATTGAGTGGATAATTATTTATTTTACCCACTCAACTGTCACTTGTCAAATGATTTGTTTGTAAATGTCATTAAAGTTTTTAATAAAAATATGAATTCCTAAGCTATTTATTGGATAAAACCTTGTATGGCATCTTACTTTACCCACTAGTACCATAAATAACTATTTTCTACGACTGCTTTAGAATGCAAACAAATATACACACTTTTCAAACACAGAATGAATCCATTCTAGCTCTAGATACAGTATGAATATTCCGTAACAAGTGTTAGAATGAGCACATGTAGTGCCATCTCTTGTTAAATAATTAAACCTGATATATGTCACAACAATCTGACATAACCTTCAATTTTTGCATTATAATTTGTAAATATGTGCTAAAATTAAATAAAAATCTTTTTTAACTACTGATTTGATAAAATTATTAAATAACAATAATTGCTTTATTTAAAAATATGTTTTTTGTTGAATTTACAATGTCAAGTCACAAAAAAAACATTGTTTTTAACCTTGTCCGCAGTTTAAAGCCATACAGTGTTTCAAATTTGCAGTCGAAGAAAAAGTATAGTCTACAACACGTATGGAATAGTCATTCCGCGCTCAGGAGACCGTCATACTCGCCTGCCGGCTCGTATGACAAACTTTCCGCTCGAGCGAAATATTGTCTATTCCATACTAGTTATAGAATATACTATTCTGACCTAATAAGAAAATGAAACATTTTCAACTCGAGAGGTGTTATTTGGCCGAGGCGCACAGTGGCGGAATATTCGAAAAAGCTGGACAAAATTCAATTTAGCTCTATATGGGGATTTTTGAGGTCGCTGATTACGAAAATTATATTTATTTATTTTTTAGGAAAATGACGGATCCAATATATCGGAGATAGTTGTCAAAAGTTAAAAAAAAAATGTTTAAAATTATGAATATAAGATTTTTGAGGTCTCTGATTACAAAACTGCTATTATTTTTGTTTTTAAAAAAATGGCGGATCCAATATGGCGGATATCAATGTCAAAAGTAAAAAAAAGTGTAAAATTATGAATAAGGGATCTTTAAGGTCGCTTATTACGAAATTAATATTATTTTTTTTAATGGCCGATCCAATATGGCTGTCATAAATGTAAAAAATATGAAAAATTGTTGTTAAAATTATGAATATGTTATTTTTGTGGTCGTTAATTAGGATAATTATATTATTTTTTGATGTTAAGAAAATAACGGATACAATATGGCGGACATCAATGTCAAAAGTAAAAAAAAATGTTTAAAATTATGAATAAGGGATTTTTGATGTCGCTAAAACTGGCAGCGAACGTGTTAAGAAAAATAACTTTTCAAAACATCGCTTTAAAGCATAAACATTCCTCTACAAAATAAAATTAAATTCAGTTTTCTATCTCTACTAATAAAGCGGGAAATTAATTTTCAACGCGACAGCTACATTCTATACCACTGTGCGTCGACAGCGAAGGTGTTCATTTATGAGCTATTTTGAAGCTATGGTTGGGATTTCGTCACTTTTTAATAATTTTTGTTAAAAAATATTGTTTAAAAAAATGCATCATTACAGTTTTTTATTTTTTTTTTCAAAATGGCAAAACGGGGTGAAGGCTTTTGTGCCACAAGCTAGCTAAAAGTTCAGGCTTTCTAACAGCGCCTGTATCTTAGCTTAATCAGGGTTAATCAGCAACCAAATCTCTGTTCGTAAATAAAAAACTTAAAAAAAACGCATTTGTATATCTTAATTTAAATTGCCCTAGATTAAAAACTATTACACATATATTAATCTTTTTTTCACTAAAACATAGCTTAGAATGAACATGAAGTATAACATTTAGTAATTATTTTCAGGAAGAGGTTAAATTGTCAGCTTAAAAGTAAGGTATTTTTTGGTAGCCGATGAAATCAAGTTTTACTTAAAAAAGTCAAAGTTTAAGGTACTAGCAAAAATTAATTATTCCTGTAGGGAGACTAAGAACATGATTTTTACATGCACTGAAGTGTTATATAAACGATCTACTATTCGTTTTTTTTCGATTGCGTTAATTTTGTTCCCCCTATTTTGGCCATCAATCTAGGCAAATCCGCCACTCTGAGGCGTGGCGTAGGCCAAATTAGAATTTCGAGTTTGGTTTGGTTTGGACTTTTTCTCGAAATGGAGACAAGGCAAGAAATCAATTCTGGTGAACCTGCAATTAATCAGGTTTCTGTTCTAACCTACTATTTAAGTCTCCTGTAAATATAGTATTAGTTTTTCTTCATAGGTGGGAAAAGGACAAATTTCACACGATTTACAGAGAAAGAAAGTGCCATATATCATAATCGGGCGAAAAAATATCATAAATTTGTGAAAAAGCAAAGCTATCATGATTTTTTTTAATATTTACCATTACATTTTTATGTACCTACCTGGATATGTATTTTTTCACTTTCTTACTTTTCCAAGAAAAGTCTTGCATTGGTAAAAAAAATTCGAAAAATTTGTATTGCTTTTTTTTTAGTTTCTGGGCGTTTTATATCCAAAATATATGATTTCCTTAAAAAAAAAATCTGTCTGTCGGTCGGTCGGTCGGTAGGTCTGTGTGTCCGGGAAATTTTTGACCACTAACTCAAGAACGCTTCTGCCTAAAGACTTCAAATTTGGACCATTAGTTGATTATCCAAAATTCTAGGTTGGGATTGTTTTTGGTAAAAATTGGATTGGGGTAAGGGGGTAAAATGGCATAAAAACAATTTTTTTCAATTTTTTTTTAATTTATTTTTCGTTTTACTAAAAAACAAACTTTTTTTGAAAAACGAAAAAAAAAATAATTTTTCTAATTTTTGTTTTATTTTTATTTTTTGTTTTTGATTTTAATGAACCTAGGCCTATACTGCCCTACTACGCTAGAAAGCAGTTACTCCATTTGTCACCTAGCGACATTTTGACGTCAACTCTGTTGTAATATTTTGAAAACGCTGCTATACGACAAATGGAGTTACTGCTTTCTAGCGTAGTAGGGCAGTATAGGGGAAAGTATTATTTTGTTGGTAGTTACAATAATTCTGAATTATAAATCTTTTTAATTTTGATGAGATAACAACAATTTAAATGAACAAAATAACTTATTTTAACTGTAAAAGTCTAAAAAATATATAGGGGATGGAACCCTAAAAAAGTCCATTTTTTAATTTACCTGGGCACTCCAGTGTATAGAAAAAAATCCTGACATGACCGGAAAAATTGAATTACTTATTCAAAATGTACGACCCAAAATTAACTCAAAAAAATGGGTTCGATGCAAGATTTTTTTTTGTTGTTGTATTAACAAAAATCTAGACGAGAATTGTCAAACTCCATTAATTTTATTTGTTTTAGCTTTTCTTTGTATACACGAAAATGCACTGGTAAGTAAAAATTATCAAAGCATCCTATCCATTAAAAATCATATAATGTGTATAAAATTTCCTTTTAATAATTTACTTTATAGAGGAAAGTCGCATAATTTCGGATACAATTTACAATGTATTCAATATGTAATACTCTGTATTACTTTTTGATATATTTTTATATAAATAATTCAGTCAAATAATAAATGTAAACTGCATTAAATGTACACGAGCTGATATTTTAAAGGGTTGTAGTGGATGTTAACAGAACACTCCTGTTAGTTTTTCACCGGATGATTAGGAAACCATCCGAAATTAGGAGACTTTTCTCTATATATCTTTTATTGATTTTTTTTCTTTAAACATCTGTATTTGCAGATAGAGCTGATTCAATGTCTTAATCATTATTATACGGATTGATACGGATTAAAACTATATCTGCATATGCAGATAGATACGGATTAAAATGATCAATCTATATATACGGATTGATACAAATAAAATGTAATCTGTATATGCAGATAGATACGGATTGAATGTCTCAGTTCATGTATACGGATTGATACTGATTAAAACTCTATCTGCATTTACAGATTGAAAGGCTCAATCCGTAAATGTGGATTGATACAGATTAATATTCAATCTGTAAATGCAAATAGATACGAATTAAAATTCTCAATCCGTACCTACTGATTGATGCCGATTAAAATTCTATCTGCATATACAGATTAAAACTCTCAATTTATAGTATTCATAATGAATATGCAAATGCAGATTCAAACGAATAAACGGATTGAGTCTGATTAGTACGGATTAATTTTAATAAGCTACAGATTAAAACAGATACATTTTCTATCGTTTGCGTATTAAAATTCTATCCGAATCTATTTGTTTGAATTCGATTTTTTATAGGATATTATTATTTCATCAATAAATTTTTTAATCATTGTTTAGAGTGATATTTAATTAATATGTTTATAACTTTGATTAAAAAAATATTGTCCTCATATTATTTATAAACTTTGCCTATGACATATGAATTTGAATCTAGGCACAACAAGGGTACAATTATCCTTCACCTGAGAGACCATTCTTCGGCGGAGGATCATCTCCTAGACCATTTTCAACAGCCGCACCAAGCTCGACAAGGCCCTTCCAAGGAACGTCACAAGGTAAAAACTGTTACAAATAAAACTAAACTTTGAAGTCTATCTCAAAGCGTTCTCAAGTAAAAAGCAATTTATTTATAAAAGGTGGATATCCAACCACGATAGCTCCAGTTCCACAAACCACATATGGCGGATCTACATCACCTGGTGGAGGCTACACTCCCGCTCCGGGAGGTGGTTATCCTTCTGGTAGACCCCAAGGAGGAGGTTATTCTCCATCTTCCCCCGGTGGATATACACCTGCACCACCTGGAGGATATACTCCAGCGCTACCCGGTGGAGGATATACTCCACGCCCAAGCGGTTATGCTCCTTCGTCACAAGGTTGGATTTTTTTAAATTAGATTAGTAAGTTAGTTGTTAACAAAAGGGAGGCTTTTTAGAAGTTCTTCTGTCAACCAGCAATCAAAACACAAAAGAGAAAACAACAAAAACAGCGTAATAACCTAAGAAAGCGTGGATTGATCAGAATTTAAAATCCTAATTTTACTTAAATTTCGACTTGGTTAAAATTTATCTTAACGGTATTAAGTAACAAATTTGCTTAAGTTCTTACCTAAAGTCAGAATTTTACTTAAATTTCTACTTAAAGTTGGAATTTTTCCTGAATCCTGACTTTTAATCGGAATTTGCGAAATCTCTGAAAATTTTATTTTCCGTATTTATACATTAATGTATAATTAGGTAATTAATTAGGTAATTAATTAGGTATTATTAGGCACTATGTTATAAGAATCTTTTGATCGTAGATATTACTGAAGCCTGAAAGGGCCACTATAATATTTTAAAGTGTAGGAAAACTGGTATAAAACATGGAACGAAGGAATAAGGATATGACATGCATGGATTTGAATCACTTCAAAATCATTTGAAATATATCTGTCTAATACGGCGTAAAATACCTTTGTATAAGGTCCCAGAACAACATCAAACTAATTAACTAGACTAAATTCCAATTAAAATTAAAATTTTACTTAAGCTTGAGTAGTTCGGAATTCTAACAAATTCTTGGCGCATTTCGGGCCAGTTTACTTCGAGCTTAAATTTCGAATTAAAGTAAGAATTTCACTTAAATTCTGAAATTTAGTTCAAATTTTAAGTTAAAGCAAGACTTTTCAGAAATATTTCCGAAAACTACCCAGTTTTTTGATATTTTTGTCCAGATTTTCGGAAGATTTTTGAGACTTTCGAAAATTTGTAAACTGACATAGTAATGCATCCCTCGAAGTAGGTATTGCGAAGGATGAGCCAACACCCTCCACTTTTTATTTAGCCAAGCCTGTTAAAACAGCCCTGTTAAAACAGCTCTGTTAAAACAGCTCTGTTAATTACATTAACAGCTCTGTTATGGGGGCTATTAAAGTAGGGGACATGGTCTAAATGAAAAGTGGAGGGGGTTGGCTCATCCGCCGCAATACCTACTCCTCAAATCTTGTGGTTACATTTTTTTAAAGACATCATGTTAAATTTTAAGATATCAGCTCAGTTTTTCAATTTAAAACTATTTTCCGTTTCTTTCGGAAAAGGAAGGTCCTCTAATTTTTTTCCATTGATCTTGATATTAGTTTATTTACTTTAGCACCTCAGGGTGCATATTCACCATCAAGCCCTGGAGGTTACACCCCAGCTCCACAAGGTGGTTATACACCACGTCCATCAAGACCTTCTCCTCAGGGAACACCTGGATATCAACCAGGAACCTCCAACAGATATATTCCTCCAGGGCCACAAGGCCCTCCAGGAGGCCAAGAGTCGTATCCAGGACAACAAGGACAACAGGGTGGATATCAAGGAGGAGGAGCAGGAGGTATTAAAATTTTATATACGAAGTAAAATATAAATATGAAAAATCCGACTAGGCACACTAAAGAAACCAGCCGTCTCGAATGAGTGAGAACACTTTCTCATAAAAAAAAATTATACGTACGTTAAATTATGGATCTCAATATTTTTGATCTTCGAAATTGGGTAAAAAAAAATTGTCGAGAAAAACATTATTACAATTATGCCGGGGGGTTATGGAAAATGGATAGGACATTTTTATGTTATTTTATTTTATCTTTTAAAATTTTTCTTTCATTGGAAATATATATATGTTCGGAAACAATTTATTACTTTTTGGGAAGATGGGGGGTGGAAAAAATGATAAAATTTTATGTAATTTTATTTTACCTTTTAGGTGGTTTTTAAATTTTTCTTCTTTTGTGAATAATAAAGAAGTAATGTTCAAAAACATTTTTTTTTAATTTTGGGGAAGAGGGGAGGGCTGGGAAAAAATGATAATTACATGTTTGAGAACGTTCAAGTATTACGTAACGCTCGTAGGGGGGGTGGGGGTCATTTTGGAGTATTACGCCCATGTTAATCGTATAGGAAAATAGCATTACAGGGAGGTCCAAAATGATCAAAATTTGCGTTACGTAATACTCGAACGCTCCCTTTTATGTTATTTTATTTTACGTTTTATGTGGTTCTTAAATTTTTCTTCTATTGTGAATAATAAGAAAGTTATGTCTAAAAACAATTTTTTTCATTTTGGAGGTGGGGTCTAAAAAAAAATGATAATAACATTTTTTTTGTAGTTTTAATTAAAGTTTTATGTGGTGTCTAAACTTTTCTTCTATTGTAAATAATAAAAAAATCGACCAAAACAAAAATTTAACCCCCGTTTTACCCCCCTTCCCCCAACCGATTTTGCTGAACTACGAAGCTGGTCAAGATAATACAAAAATACATCTTCATACCAAATTTCAAGTCGCTAGCTAAAAACCTTTTTAAGTTATCGTGGATCCAGACAGACAGACAGACCGACCGATAGACAGACAGATCGACAGACATTTTTTTGTTGCTTATTTTAATCTTTCTCTACGTTTCAGGAAAAATAAGATGATTTAAGCAAAAAAAAAAAATATTTTTTTTCTATCACAATACTATATTTTATGAGAAAGTAAAAATCGATCGAATTCCCAATTAGAATTCTGTATTTTTTCAGCAAAATTTTAATCCTAAGCTTCGGATCTTATAAGATTATTTTAATTATTTATTACTATTGTAATTCATTTACAGGTCGACCTGGACAAACTTATGGACCTCCAAGTCAGCAGGGCTACCCAAGTACTGGAAGACCCGGTCAACAAGGTTACCCCACTAGTGGAGCACCAGGTCAACAAGGTTATCCAACTACTGGAGCACCAGGTCAACCAGGCGGTTACCCATCTACTGGAGGACAGGCACAAGGTTACCCAAGTACTGGAAGACCCGGTCCACAAGGTTACCCTGGAGCCCCAGGTCAACCAGGCGGTTACCCAACTACTGGAGCACCAGAACAGGGTTACCCAAGTACTGGAAGACCCGGTCAACAAGGGTATCCATCTACTGGAGCCCCAGGTCAAGGTTATCCTAGTGGTGGACCAGGGCCTCAAGTTTCACAGGGACCAAGCTCATACCCCGGTCAACCTGGTTACCAAACCTCCCAACCAGGTGGTGGTTATCCAGGGCAAGGAGGTCAACAAGGATATCCAGGCCAAGGAGCACAACCAGGTGGTCAGTACCCGGGTCAAGGAGGACAAGGTCAGTTCCCTGGTCAAGAAGGTCAAGCGCCCTCTGGAGAACAGGACGGACAGTATGAGGAAGGCGATTACTCAGCAATTCCCGGCGAACCAGACAAAGACTATCCAATTTACTCAGAAATTCCACAAACATCCTTCAGTTGTGATCAGCAACAGTATCCTGGATATTACGCCGATGTAGAGGCAAGATGTCAAGTTTTCCATATTTGTGCAAACAATAAAACCTACGATTTTCTATGTCCAAATGGTACAATATTCCATCAAGAATATTTAGTGTGTGTTTGGTGGAACCAGTTCGATTGCAACTCTGCACCGTCCCTGTATGGTATAAATGCTAATATATATGATTATTCCATTGTTGGGTCACAAACTGGACAGGGTGGACAGGCGTTTGGACCTGGTGGGCCTCAAGGCGGTGATCAAGGATTCACAGGTAGGTCTACGCAGTAAACCGGAAATATTTTGGTATTGATTTTAAAAATATATTTAAATACATTTTGATTTTGATCCAAAACAGATTTTCTTCGCAGTCAATATATTTTATAGAAACAGTTTTTGCCAACACTAACATTTTTAAATAGTGGCTTCACAGAGGGTCACTAGATCGGTTGTTTCTTTGCCTATAGATTATATTTAGTTGGTTTCCTTCTGTTTTTGGTGGTTATCTGGTTGATTTTTTAGAAGTTCAGTGTTCTGACAAAAACTTCAAGTTCTCGTCTGAACTTCTAAAAGCACATATATGTATTTTGGTGGTTTGTTCTTACAAGAAAACTAACTACACAACGCAATTTGTTGCTATATTGTTTTTGATTTGGTTTTATTGATATTAAAGCCAATACCAAAAGCTTAGTTTGATAAGGTCTATTTACAGGACCAGGAGGATCTTCACCTGGATACCAAAGCGGAACCACTCCTGGCTATCAAGGAACCACTCCTGGTTATCAAGGTACCACTGTAGGACCTACAACTCCAGGAGGTGGTGGATATCCTAGTGGACCACAGGGACCCGGTTATTCGACTCAAGGACCAACTACTACAGGCGGAGGATACCCTGGACCTGGTGCAGGTCCAGGTGGATACCCTCAAGGACAACCTGGTGCAGGCGGTGGATATCAAGACAGTAGACCTGGTGGTGGTTACCCAGGATCAACTCAGGGACCTGGTGGTGGATATCCTTCAGGAAGGCCACAAGGTAATTACAACCATTTTAGGTATTTTTATAAATCTCCATCTGCCATCAGGTTGCAGAAAATATAGTGTCTGATTTGATGAAAGATTTCCCTCAAAGGCGGAAATATGTTGATGTTCTTTGACCATTCGAGCAACCCAAGTGCATGCAACTGACCGAAAAAAAATTTTTAGCAACTGATTCTCAATTAAAATATGTTTAATATTTTCTTATCCGCTTAATTTAAATCCATCGAGAAAAAAACAGAGCCGTTTTGAGATAAGCGACCTTAAAGCCATAACATATGTTAATATAAAACATACTAAAATATTTAGTTGCGTCTGGCTATGTTTGATGCGTAATACCCTAAAATTTAATATTAATTTAACAATATTATACTATATTAAATATATACGAGGAATTTAAAAATCTATATGCGAGGGACCTACTGCCACAGTAAGTAAGCAAAAAATAATAAAAACTTAAAATTAAAGTGCGGAGTTTATTTAATTCCTTATTTGTTGCAAAACTATTAAATTTGCACAAAAATTTTATAGGACCTAATTTGTAGATTATAAAATTCTCTTTTTGACATTTTTACGCATGAGTACGTAGAACTAAGCTTGAGGGGTGCTCTCCTCACCCCCATTCCTACTTAGTCGTGTCACAGGATCTATTTTTTTTATTTTTTTTCCTAGTATCCCTATTTATTCAACCTATGAATTTAAAGTTTCCATAATTTAAGTTGGATATTTTTAACTATTATTGAGTGGCCCAATTCCAATTTGTCCTCATAATATTTTTATCTCCCACGCTTTTAGACAAAAAGAGGAATAAAATAATGATTTTTTACCACTTTTATCTCATTTTTCTCAGAAACCTGAGGTAATAGAAACATTCTGAGGCCAAATTCGGTCTCAGTGACCCAAAATTAGTTAAAAAACATATGACTTTAATCAGGGCAACAAACCGTGTTGCCTAGTGTTACTATGAAATTACAACAAAATTGAATGAATACTGAATTTCATTCATTTCATCACGATTGTGTAGTAGTACCACGTTACGTTGAAATTTGTTCTCACATTCTTTTAACGAGACTTAATTATTTTAAATAATGATAATATAATATTCTCGTCTGGTACATTGCTAAATGAAGGTAAACTTTTTTCATCTTCTAGCATTGTTTTAGTTATATGTGCAATTTAATTTTATTATAATTACTATATTTATTTCTGCAATTTAAGCTAGTTATTTAGTTATTGCTAATCTTCCTTAAAACATTAACTACCGGTATTTATTAAAAAATATTTCATTGCTAGTAGTACACTTACGTCAGCTTATTTAATATTTATTTGTAACTTTGTTAATAGTTATTTGAGATCCTAGTAGAGGTAAGTGAATTTTTCTGTGCGAGGTCGTATTTTCCATAAAGATGACCGAAGACAGAAAAAAAAACTTACCGAGTAGCGCATTACGTTTTTCTCACTACCAAGGAGTTGAAATCTTATTTTATTAATAATATTTTGATATTTATATTTGTGACAATTCAGAAATTATTTTTTTATGGAATCACTATAATAAGAATAGCAGTCTTGTGTCTAGATGTCTACCTTTGGTAAGTAACAGACACTTAGTGCCTATGCGCGAAAAAACGTTTTTTCTGTCTAGTGACGGTTTTGTTTTTATTGATTTCATCTATCATTAAGTGTGCTCGGTATAGTACTTTCCATTACTTAATCAAAAAGTCTACAGTAATGTAAAGTACTATACCGAGCATACTTGGTGATTGATGAAATCAATACAAACAAAACTGTAACTACCCTGCTGGAAATGAGGGGTCTGGGCGGGTATAAATGGTGCATAAACCGGACTTGAGCGGATGAAATTCACCAGCTCAATTCCGGTCTATGCAACATTTATTCCCGCGCAGACCAGTCATTTTCAATAGGGTAAAGACAGAAAAAACGATTTATCGCACAAGGACACTAAGTGTACTTACATTTACAGCAGGGAGACATCTAGACACAAGACTACTATTTCTAGTTTTATAGAGTGATTCCATAAAAAAATGATAAAGTCCACAAACTAGGACCTCACACAGAAAATTTCATTTATCTCTACTAGGAGCGGAAATAACTATTTTTAAAGATGTCATTTTTTTTAAATTTCTTCTATTTTTTATTTTTTGTTGATTTTTTCGCAATTATTTTACTTTAAATTCTAGGCCCTGGCGGATATCCAGGCCAACCTTCAACAGGACAAGTGGGTTATACAAGCCCTACACCACAAACAGGATATCCCGGCCAAGGAGGTTACCCAGGTTCCCGACCTGGTGGACAGAGGGACCAGGGTTATCCTAGTGGACGTCCAAACATTCCCTTCCCACCTGCAGGTCAGCCAGGAAGACCTGGAGCACCAGGAGGTGGTTACCCTTCGACAAGTCCTGGTGGTGCTCAGCAACCAGACAGGGAATATCTGCCACCTAATTAACTATGATGGGTGAACATTTTATATTTTGGTGCCAATACAATTCTTAAATCTATGAGGAGCAAAACTTAACTATGTATTTAATAAAAACTCAAAATGGTACGGTTCCACCGCACTTACTCGCGAAAATGAATAATTTTATAAAGATTTTGATTATCTTGTTGTAATTTTTTTATCAGTTTGCATTTATCTTTGGTCCTTATAAAAAAGGAACCCGCAAAAAGTCCATGATACTGCAATACCACTTAACGTCTTTTGCAAAACGCGTAACGTCTTACTGCAAAACCTCGTATCTACCGAAAGTAGCAAAACTAAAATTTTGTATAAGTATAACCTAAACATTAAATGAAGTATATTCAGTTATTTTTTGCAAGAAATAATCATCTTAAAGGGCTTAAAATGATAAAATTAGCTAGCATATTTATTTAAAAAATTGCGCAGTTACAAGTTGCAAGTTGATAGCACTTTGACATACATGTGATACATGTTTATTTATTTTTTCTATTTATCGGCTCTTACAAGCTCATAATCACACGCATTTTGCGTGTTCTTATAGGCCCATAAGAGGTCATTTTGGAGTGTTAATGTTAATGGTATAGGAAAATAGCGTTACAGGCGGGGGTGGGGTCCAAAATGATCAACATTTGCGTTACGTAATACTTGAAAGTTCCCTAAATCTCTAGGTGTAAAACTTTTCGAAAATCTTTCATAAATCTCAAAAAAAATCTCAAAAATCGCGGCAATTTTTAATTTTTTAAAATTTCAGAAATCTTAGATTTTTTATATCGAAAATCTCGAAAGTCATTCAAAAATTTCTCTTGGTCAAACTTGTTCTGATTAATCAATACAACAGAATCGTGTTTTTTCCTTAATAATATTTTTTTAATAACAACTTTTTAATAATAATTAATTGGCCAATTTAATAAACTGTTTTCTAGAAAAAAAAACTTTTTTTTTATGAAAATGTAGGGAAAATTTCAAATCACTTTGAATTTTAAAAATCGTTAAAAATTTAATAAAGATTTTTTTATATATATTTACTTATCTTTGTTAAGTATTTTACGCTCCTCATACTGATTTTTTGTAAAGTAAATGGAATCTCATGGGTATTTTACAAGCTTAATTTTAAGCTATTTAATTTTACTTTATATTCTTATAAATTATAATTTATTAAACCTTATCAATATTCCTCTATGTATATCTGTACATACTTAATTTTATATATTTTTGTAAGAAAAAATGCAATGGAAAACATAAACTAAATATATTTATTTTAAAAGCAAACATATTTTTATTTTAAACTAATAAAGTCTTGTATCTACTATTTTTATAAACTTAGATATTATATTTTATTCTATTCTACAATTCTAACCTATACAGGGTGATTCAGAAATAGGGTACAAAAATTTAAGGGGTGATTCTTGGTCCAAAAATATGAAAAAAGTTCCTATAGAGGTTTGTCTAGAAATGATCCCTAAGCCCTAAATCTTAACCAGGGATATGCAAAATGAGGGGGCGATATCACTTTTTTGTCCCAAACTTTTTTATCTGTAGATTTTCTGACATTTTCTCAATAAAATAGGATTCTTTATTTAAAAATACATAAAAAAGGTACTCTTTATGTAACACCGCAGGGCCAACCATTTTCGAGGAGGCAATTTCACGTTCTGAGTATTAAAAATAGGAACTAAAAAAAACACCAATAAAAAATTTGATAAGCTTTTTCCTTCCTTTTTAATGTAGAATTACCCTACCATATTGAAATTTTTATTGGTGCATTTTTTAGTTCCTATTTTTGATACTCAGAACGTGGTACATACAAAAAGTATTTCCTACAATTTAGTTACTGGTATTGGTACCTGCGGTCTCGGAATTTTGTAACACGAAAAATGCACTCAAACAATTGCCAAGCAAAATATTTTTTTAATACAGTAAAAAAGTTATCGATAATTCAACATGCACTTATGATATTGATACTGAAAATTTCTCTATGTCACTGTACCTATGCGTAATCCACCTCAAGTTTAAATATTATTTTTTTAAATTCATAAATTTTAGAATTCTTTATATTATATATATCTAAAAAATTAGTTTTTTTTAACTTGATATTTACCCTTGATTTAAAAAAAATCTCTCATAATTTAAATGTCTTTAAAATAGGTATTAATGTAACTTTAATTTGTTGTTATTATAACATTATGTAGTACCTACAAATAGTCTGTACTACTACTATACTATATGTAATAGGTACGTTTATAAATATTAACTAACAAAAATTTGTCTTTGCTGATTACCTATACTTGTAGGATCTTAAAATCTGTATAATTTAAGATTTTTTGACAATTTTTTCGGCACCGGTTTATCCGGAAATGAATCGAACTTTCGATTTTTAAATGGAACACCCTCTATATTTTTACATATTTTGATTAAGAAATCAATTCTGAGAACAAGCATGTGTCACTTGTTAAATTTTGACAGGTCATGTAATTTTTTACTTCAATCTTGAATTTAAATCATTTTTGTTTTAATGCCAAGTTCTTCCAAATAAACTATTCATGTGTGGTCAAAATGTTCGCAAGAAACTTCAATTTCATTTTCACCTAATGAGCCACCCTCTTTCCATTTGAAGAAAATGACTTATGGACCAAAGTATGATTTTCGAACCTTTAAGTACCCACTACATTTAGAGTTTTGGAAAAAAATCAAAATAATATTTTTCTGAAGATACTAGACCAACAGTTAAGCGAACAAGCTAATATAGGTCACTCTAGATTTAAAATAAAAAATGACATGATCTGTCAAAAATTGACAAGTGACACATGTTTCTTTTCAGAATTGATTTCTGAATCAAAATTTGTTAAAATATAGAGGATGTTTCATTTAAAAATCGAAAGTTCGATTCATTTCCGGTGAAACCGGAAGTGCCAAAAAATGTCTTATGATGTCAAAAAGTCCTAAATTATACATAATATATCTTCTGAAAATTTCACGATCCTACATAAAAAATTAAAAAAGTTAAGGAAGTGAACCACCTTCCTGAAACACCCGGTACCGGGTACGTACCGCGGTATAGTAAAATAGGGTATATAAAGTGGAGGCACTTATGACCTCTAGTGAAGCTTTAGTGTTAAACCAAATGAGATAAATTAGATTTTTTTTAATACCTATATAATAGTCTAAAACTTGGTGACCTTTTTAGTTTTATTATTTTCTATAGTACTTAAGTACAATTATACTACCTATATATATTTTTTTTTTAATTAAACCTCGGGCGTTAGTGATGTGCACGCCACTGGTAAAATGAGAAAAACAATTTTTTACGACTTATTTATGCAACACCACTAACTTCAGAGTATAATTCCTTACCAAAAAATAAGAAAAAAAGTTTCTATAAACATATGTCCTAAAGCGACTAGTAAGGGAGCTACGCCCCTTCAAATGGGGTTCCAAAAATTTTATTTTTATTTAATAACTCAGAAACCCTTTGTGTTATGGCAACTAGGTATTGCGTGTGATCTATCTCTAATAAGGCCTATCAGCCAATGGCATTTGTATTTAGTTACTTTAACCAGGGGCGTCCCAAATGGGGAGGGGGAGCCTTATCACTTGTTTGCCCCAAACTTTTTTTTAGTAATTTTTTTTGTAGATTTAGTATAGTATTCCTTAGGTAAAGATACATAATAAAAGTACTCTCGTGTTAATACCATAAAATTAACCGTTTACGAGGTTTTTAACATTTTAGTATTTAATTTTTCGTCCTCGAAACTTGGTTTCACGTTAAAATGAATTTTTCATGAAAACGATTTATCCTACGGTATTTCAATAAGAGTATCTTTTTAATGTGTCTTTACCTGAGGAATTCTATTCTGATAATAAATTTACAAAAAATAACTACATGCAAATACCAGTGGCTGATAGGCCTTATTAGAGATAGATCACATGCAATACCTAGTTGCTATAACACAAAGGGTTCGTGAGTTATTAAATAAAAATAAATTTTTTGGAACCCCTTTTGAAGGGGCGTAGCTCACTTACGAGTCGTTTTAGGACATATGTTTATAGGAACTTTTTTTCTTATTTTTGGGTGACGAATTATAAATTGAAGTTAGGTACCTTACTTAGTAAACAACCTGTATTTTAGAATTTTAAAATTAAAAGTATTGAAATACACTATTTTATTTTATATTATTAATTATTCATATTTTAGTAGCTTTGACATATATAGTCTGAACAGGGGTCATAATAAATGATGTTGGATCCATTTTAATTACATCCGGGTATGGCTGGTCCAAAGATATTTTATAACTTTTAAGAATGGATACGAGTCCAATCTTCATTTGCATTATTGCGAAACGTAAGCCTAAAAAAATTAAAAAAAAGAATTAGTGACAAAAATGAAACTATATTAATTTTAAAATATTTATGTTGCGTCGAATAAAATCTTAATAAAAATATAAAGTTTTTGTAGATCAATGTTGTAATTGTTAGTTAAAAACCTAAATCAGTTGGCTTGAATCAAACCCAACGAACTAATAATTATTATAGTTATATATTAGTTATAACTCTTCTCTCCAGAATAGGCATTTCATTTGTAAAAACTGAAAAAAACGTAGCCAACATATACATTTGTCTGTCTTACTCGCACAGCTTTGTTCTAATAGAGACAACAATAACAGTTACTGGTAATTGTTATTGTTCAGGTCTGAATATACCTACTATTTGTTTACAAACAAACCGAGATGTCGGCGATACTTTATATTAACGGTATGCGTATTCTAGAGAGAAGAGTTGTTAGTTCGTTAATAGGTACACTGTTGTTTTTTTAATGGCAAACCATACAGTTTGGTCCAAAAGTCACTTTTAAACTAATTGAGATATCGACTTCATATTTGGAACTTTGGAAATTTGAAGCAAAAATGTAAAATAAACTAACTAATTTTAAGTAATAGAAATAAAAATAAAAAAATTCACTGTCCAGTAAAAGAACTTCCCCAATTTTCACCTCCGCGCGTGAATTTTTTTTTTATTATCAGATCTACTTTCAGCAACCTCAAAATCCCCAATATATCAATTTTACAAGAAAATTATCACAGTGCACTGTGATAATTTTCTTGTAAAATTGATTGAACTCCACTAGTGGAGTTACATTTCTTTTTATTATCAGATTCACTTTCAACAACCTCAAAAACTCCAATATGCCAATTTTTACGAAAACTACCCCCGGCCCTCAGGGGGTAGAGTTAGATTTTTTTATTATCAGATTCACTTTCAGCAACCTCAAAAACCCCTATACTGCAATTTTCACGAAAACTACCATCCGCGCATCAGGGGGTGGAGTTAGAATGTTTTTATTATCAGATTCACTTTCAGAAACCTTAAAAACCCCAATATACCAATTTTCACGAAAACTACCCCCGGCCCATCAGAAGAAATTAGAAAAATTTTATTATCAGATTTAGATTCGTCGACCCCAAAAACCCATATGTAATATTTTTGACGAAAATATTGAAAATATTTAAAAATATTTACCCCCTCACCCCCGAGGGGGTGGGGTAAATTTTATTATCAGATTTAATTTCACCAACCTTAAGCAATTTTTAATTTTTGTAATTTTTTGTATTTTCCCTCGTATTTTCCCCCCTTGCCGCACCCCAATGTTTACCAAAAACAATCCCGAATGAGAACTTTTGGTAACATACCTGTATGCCAAATATCTCTATGTTCAAGCTTTCTTAAGTTATCGTGCCCACAAGATTACCCCGACAGAACGACCGATCGGCAATTTTTTTTGCTCGAAACTGATTTATATCAACATAAAATGTCATAAAACGCAAAAATAAGTAAAAAAAATTGAAAATTTTTGCACGAATACAAGGCTTCCTAGAAATTTTGAAAATTTTCAAAATGAGAAATCAAAACATCCTAAAACATCGCATTTTTTATAAAAAAAAATAAAAATCAAAACCTTAATCGAAAAAATAAATAAATATATAAATAAATAAATAAAAATATGTAGTCGAATAAAGAATTTTATTTGATTTTAATAAAGTATCACACGACCATTTTTTCTATAAAAAATCCTATGCCTCCTTACCCACAAACATAGCTTAGTCTTATTTTTGTTTTGCAGTTGATATCTCAATTCGTTTATAAGTTAATAGGGGGGAGGGGTGAGTTTTGGACCGCGCTGTATAAGCTGTAAGTATTAAATACTACTTTATTATTTGTGTAACCCTTGCGACCTTCAACTTACTCTGGAAACACTCTGGAAACAGAGTCAGAGTGAAAACATTCTGCTGCCAACGTGTTTCCAGAGTGGTTTTGTGCCATTTTGTCAGAGTTGAATCAGAGTGGTTCCAGGCTTGATTCACAGTAGATCCAAAGTGGGTTTGGACTTTTTTTTTTTTAAATCAGAGCGTTTTCAGAGTGTTTTCGTTTGGACTTTTTTTTTTTTTTTTCAAAAAAAAAAAAAAAAAAAGTCCAAAAGAAAACACTCTGAAAACGCTCTGATTTTACTCTGGGAACGTTATGGATAAAGGGCACAAATACACTCTGGAAATACTCTGGTAACAGCATGATTACAAAATGTTATTAGAATGTTTCCAGAGTTTTTTCAGCGTGATTGTAAAGTCGCAAGGGAATGTATTATGCGAGGTATTCTTACCTATACAATATCTTGGTCCTTCTCCAAAGGGAAACCAGGTCATTTTAGGTCTATTCGCTTTATTTTCTTCAGTGAACCTCTCCGGGTCAAAAACCTGTGGATTTTGATAATATTCTTCATCCATGTGTATACCCCATGTGGGTATATTAACCACCGAACCCGATTTAATGACCACATTGGTTCCGGGTACCGGAAAATCTTTATTACACACTCTGGCTAGGATTGGAAATGGTGGATACTTCCTCAGAGTCTCTAAAATCAAACTGCTACCAAGAAAACAATACACTGTCAAAATTTTCCTATGGGTTCCCTAAGGACTGGATTTAGAAAAAAAAAAATTCAAGATGCAGTTTTAGCAACCTCAAAAACCCCTATGTACAAATTTTTACGAAAATATGGAAAATATTTCAAAATATATACCCCCTCACTCCCGCGGGGGTGGAGTTAGATTTTTTTTATTATCAGATTTGAATTCAGCAACTTCAAAAACCCCTATGTAATTTTCAAATGTTCGTAAAAAAATATTATTTGTCCCACTTGCCGCACCCCAATGTTCACCAAAAAAAAATCCCGAGCTAGAACTTTTGACTTTTTTCGAAAATGAAAAATTGAAAATTTTTTACGATATTTTCTTTTTTGAAAAAAAAAATAAGTTTTTTGTTTTTTAAAAACATTTTTTTATTTTTTTTTATTTGGGAAAAGGCAATATACCATTAACTGTGAATAGTATATAATAGCATTACATATCTACACAGCCAGTTTTTTGTTTATAGTCTGTTTTTGCTCGGGTTTGGGAAAAAACAAATTTGTTTTAAAATGAAGCGGGTCCAAAGAGGCGAGGGAGGAAGAAAATAGCTAAAATAAGGCATTGTTTGATCTTTGGGTCAACTTGGACTAGGTTCATTTAGGCTTAATATGTTCTTTAATTAATTTTCGTCTATTTTAAGACAAATTTGATTTTTTACAAACCCGAGTAAAAACATAACAGGCGCGCGACGTTTGAGAGCCACTGTCCGGCCTTGTATATAAATAACCACTGGTCGGATCGAGGTATTCACTTACCGGGGGGAACGCAAAGATTACATTTTTTAAAAATTAAAATTGTTTTTATTTTTTGTTATTTAAGAATGATCTCGGAAAAAAAAATATTTTTATTAAAAAGAAAAAAAAATAAAAAACAAATTCAATTCTTTTTTCAACATTTTTTTTCGTATTCCAAGTGACTAACTATGCAATAATAGCGTCGAGATAAAAGTTAATAAAAGTAAGTTAGTAAAATATAGTTTAAAGTGTCTATTACATCGGCACTTAGTGCTACTAAGAGTGCCGATGTATTGAAATCTTCGCCGAAAAGTCAAAATCTTTGACCTCGTTTTTTTCACATTTCTCCACGTTTTAGACCATTCTGAGTCGAAATCAGTAAAAAAAATTTTTGCGTCCGTCTGTCTGTCTGGGTGTAAACTCTCTAACTCCATTTCTACATGAGATATCGACTTGTGGTTTTTTGCATATTGTTTCTTATCGTATTCCGAAGAGCTGATTAGATTTTGAGGGTAAACGATTTAGGGTAAGGGGGTAAAAGTAGGGTAAAACTCCTATTTTCAGCGTTTTTTGTTTATAATTAAGGGCCACTTGCACCAATGATGGTTTAACTTTAAACTTGGATTAAATTGACGGATGGCCAATCAGAACGCAGCATTTTTAACTTAAACTCGGTTTAGCTGAGTTAATCCCGTACCAAAATTTGGTGCAAGTGGCCCTAAGGCAATTATTATTGTATTTGGTTAATTTAGCACTTATGGTAGAAAATATGGCATTTTTCCACATTGGAAAGTGAATTGAATACCGCGCATGCGCTTAGGCTATGAGCAGGATTTTAGAAATGCAAGTAGAGTCGTCTCGAAAAGTACGTTAGAAAATGTCGGTATTTTAAAACCGTTTGTAGTTATGGTTATAATTTAATTAATATTAGAAACAATTATTATACATTGAAAACTGTGTCAGTCTTTTTGTCGAGTATTTCCTATCGAAGTGAATCAGAGGGTTTGGAACGAAATCACCAGACATGCATGTCCAGAAGAAAATGAAGCACACATGTGGTAAGTGAAAAGCCTCTTTGATTCTGTTTCTAATGGATAAATCATCCAACTTATATAAAAGATAATTTTAAATTGGTCAAAAAATGTTATAAACAACGTTTTCCTAAGACGCATTGTTTTCGAGATATTGGCGTTTAAAGCAGTTAAAGGTTTTTTTAGCATATCTCACATAATTATAACCCGATTTCAAAAAATGATATTTTAAATAAAAGCTCTTTTTAAGGGCCACTTGCACCAACTTTTGGTACGGGATTATCTCAGCCAAACCGAGTTTAAGTTAAAAATGCTGCGTTCTGATTGGTCGGCCGTCAATTTAATCCAAGTTTAAAGTTAAATCATCATTGGTGCAAGTGGCCCTAAGCCCTATAAAAAATGTTATATACAGTTTTTTGCTAGAATATAATGTTTTAAAGATACAGAATTTAAAATCAAACAAAACACCTAGTTTGAAATTTGGAAACTAGATGGCTCTAGTGTACAATAGTGCCGATGTTTTGACAGGGTGCTTGCAACGTTTCATCTAGTTTACTTTAAAAATTAGTTCTAAAAATTTTAATTTTCGCGGGCCTCCGGTAAACGAATATCTCGATCCGAGCTCTGTTAGTAACTTATAAGCTACCTTCAATAACTCTCTCCATATATTTAAGTTGAGACAATTTTTCGTATGTCAATTCTTCTTCATTTAAAACATAAATTATTTCTTCACGTATTTTATTTTGTATGGACTGATTTTTAGCCATTTCGAAAATAGCCCACTGCATGGTGGTACCACTGGTTTCAAAACCACCAATAAAGAAAATGAAAGATTGGGCAACTAGCTCATTAAGGCTTAAGATACCAGTATTTTCTCCTGATTTGTTTAAAACTGTACCATCAGTTGTTACTTTCCCTATAAAGAAATACTGTTGCTATAGGTCGATTTTTTACTATAAGGTGTTTTCTCGTATTTAACTTCACCAGTTGTACCAACTATACAAAGTTGGTAGAGCATGGGATACCAACTTTGTATAGCTGAATAATGAATGAAACAGATCACATGAGCTACCAACTTTGTATAATTGGATAATGAATAAAACAGTAGGTATTATCAATGAATATAGTAAAAAATCGACCTATAACAAATTAATTTTTTCCATTGACATAAAAATATATTCAAAAAATTTATTGAAAATTGAAAAAAAAATTTAAAAAAATACTTTGTAGTGTGGGGTAAACTGAAAAAAATGTACACCTGAATTTCTTCTGGGAGGTAATCGCTTACCCAGACAGCACAAATATGACATAAAGAGATCTTAAAGATGTCGTAGCTCGTCATTAAAGACGTATTAAGAACGTCGGTTTTCGCCGTATATGCATCTTAAAGATGTCTTAACGACGTCGTATGTTAGAAAAGGTAAAGTCTTTAAGACATCTTTTTTAAGACGCCTTACTGATGCCTTGGACAGGCGACTTTACCACAAAATAGCCCCTCCCATTTACGTTGCTACGGTCGTATTGATATAAAAAGCGTGATAAGAATTAGAATGAGAGGTAATTTGTTTGTCAAAAAAAGATTTAAAAAAAATGTGATTTTTTATTATTTTTTTTTGAAAATTTTTTTTTTCAGTTTTTTTTTTTGAAAATTTCTTTTTTGATTTTTTCGTTTTTCGTAAAAAGAAAATAAACCCCCCCTCTCTCTTAACTTTTGAACCAGTTGAGATATCGACTTCAACTTAAACTATCTTTTAGCATATATTTGATACTTTCAGCTCTTATAATGTGGGCAGAGGGCCGTGTGATACATCATTTTAAAGCTCATGAAATTCTCCATTTAACTATGTACTTTTTAATTTTTTTAAACCTTTTTTTTTTTGGTTTAAAATAAGGTTGAAAATGGGTATTTTTGTCAAAATTTCTCTAAAACAATAATTTTTTAAAAATAACTAATTTCATGATGAAAAAATGTAAATTATACTTTTAAACTAATTTTAAATGACATAAATAAAAATTTACAAAAAAAAAACTTTAAAAATCGCATTTTTTAGCACAAAAAATTGTAAAATCCAAACCTTAAAAAAATTGTTTAAAAAATAAAAAAATATACAGTCCAATTTGCTTTAAAATTATATATCACACGACCCCCTTTGCGTTTAAAAAAATGTCCCCCCATGCCCCCCTGTCCAAATTTTAAGAGCTGAAAGTATAAAATATATGCTAAAAGATAGTTTAAGTTGTCTTATTTAAGACTTCTAAATTTAAAGTGGATATCTCAACTCGTTCAAAAGTTAAGAGGGGGTGACTTTTGGACCACTCTGTGTAAAAATTAGAGGAAATCTTGGGGGTAATCTTTAGAAGGAGTCCCAGAAAATCCCATATTTATCAAACCAGGCTTTCCAAACCAACAATTTCATTTTAACCAATCGAAACAGGCCTTCATACATATTTTATTTTTTTCCATCATGGACAAGAAAAACCTTCTAGAATTTTTTTTATTCCCAAGGATTCTTAAGGAAATAAATTACTTTAACTTTTTGATTTTTGGGGAATAGGGCTTTGGATCTGACTAAAATTGTTATCTAATTTGGCTATGACGTTTCGACAATCAATTTTCGACGTTTTCGAACCTTTATTGGAAATAAAAAAATATATATAAGTATAAAAAAACTACAATTGTTTAAACATTTAACTTTTTAACTTTTTTATACTTTAGTCAAATCCAAAGCCCTATTCCCAAAAAAAAAACAAAAAGTTAAATTATACAAATCGGGTAAAAACTTTCAAGGAAATAATTTTTTTTTTAATCCGGCTCGTACAAAGATAGACGTTCTTACCTAAATTCTTCAACTGTATAAGCAAATGTAACAAGTCTTTCCTATAAATATTATTTTCTTCCCGATAATTCACAGTTTCATTTATGAGTTTCGTGAAAAATTTTTCCACTTTTGGTAAGTTATTTCTAAATTTGAAAATTGTGAGTATTTTTTTGGGTACCAAGGCACTTAAAATATTTCGGAAGTTATTATTGTCAAATACCATTCTTCCAAACTGTCTGAATTCTGAGTCAGGAGTTTGTATGCTCTCACAATTAATACCAAATGCACTAGAACCTGTAAAATGAAAAAAATAAAATAAAGGAATGGATTTTTTTAAATTGACAAAAAAAAAAGAAAATACCCCGCACATCGCACACAGGCGGAATTTTCTAAATTCATGGCCAAAACCCTCGAAAGCGAAATTGCTTCAAATAGTTGCCTCTGTCGTTTTTTATCTTCTCTATGAACTGTACCAACAGATGGTGCCAAAGTCGTTTTTCTATCCAAACAAATAAACCGAAAATTTCAGTTCAAAAATCGGGTTTCAAGAAACTAATTTTGAAACGTTATTTTCCGAAAAATCAAGTTTTTTTTAATATAAATATCACAGTTGTTGCTTTTTTTAAGCAGTTTTTGAAAATGGATTTAAATTCCGTAGGTATGTACCTATTTATTTTTTACAAAAAAGTATTGTTTTTGATTATTGAGTTTAAAAGGGGAAGTCATAAGTTTTATTCTGTAAATTTGGTTGCTTTATTTAAAACTTGTATTACGACTTGGCAAAAAGTTTCAGATTAATCAGCATTAAGCAACTTTTTACACTTGGTTGAGAAGATTAATGTGTTTGCTAATTATTAAAACAAGAATTTGCTGCTAATACCCCCCGCCCCTCCCTCCACAAACCTAAAAAATGTCTAAGACAGGCAGATTTAGTTTTAGGTATTTTTGCAGTAAAAAAATACTACTGCAAACAAAATAATACTTTTCCCTGTAGGTTTAGGTTTATTAATAAACTAATAAAAAAAAATTGAAAAACTAAAAATTTTTCAAAACATATTTTAAAATTAAAAAAAAAAAAAAAAAAAAATTTATTTTCACCATCTGCAAATTTTTTTATAGGCAGCAGCCATATTGGATCCGCCATTTTGTAAAAATTAATTTGAATGTTAAATTTGTATTCAGCAGCCCCAAAAACCCCTAAATACAAATTTTGGTATAAATTGGAGCTTATTAAGGGTTTTGGCCATGAATTTAGAAGATTCCGCCTGATAGATAAAAAGGCTTTCTCATTTTTCCAAATTTCTGCTCTCAGCACGGTAAGCCAACCCCCCATCGGGGTGAAATTATGGAGTTAGAACATTTTTATTAATAGATTTAATTTCAGAGACCTCAAAAACACAAATATACCAATTTTCAATAAAATATTGTAAACATTATAATCCCCGTCCCCAGTACAATGGGTTTGGTTATACAAATTTTATAAATAGATTTAGTTTCAACGACTTCAAAAACCCCAGTATACCATCTTTAAGGAAAATATAATCATTTAAAAGTAGTAACCCCACTCTCGATGGGTGATCTTAGAAAAAAATATCAGATTCAGTTTCAGCGACATCAAAAACCTCTATATACCATTTTTCTCGAGTTATCGTAGTAACTTCCCGGACAGAATAGCTGTATACTTTTAGCTAACTATAGTTAAATGTATAAAAGGTACCTATTGCGTCTGTGGTGTATCTTGTGACAACATCCTTAATATCAATCAACAATTTAGATTCAGCAGCTTCTAAGAAATATTTACTCAACTCATCTCCATGCTCTTTAGTTAAATCAAACAAAATTTTCATTTTGCTAAAAGCTGGTGATACATTAGATCTCATTTCTTTCCACAAATTGTCTTCCATATTTAGAAGGTTCATGCTCAGAGGATCATTCTTTTCGTTGAAATAAAACCCACGATTCATAAAATGAGAAAAACTGTTATTTAACACATGTTTAATCGTATTTGGTTCCATGGGTATCCATATCGGACGATGCAATACAAATATACCACAAATTTTGGCACCTTGCTGCTTCATTGCGGAATAGGTTCTAGCTATTAACTCTCCATATGATTCCTCTCCATTTTTTAGATTTCCAAATGGGAACGAAGGCTTAATATGCTTAACCTTTATGCGTTTAAAATATGTATAATTCCATTGAAAGTAAAGATAAATTAACAGCAATAATGTTATGAGTATCCCTAACAATACTAAAGTTATTGAAGCCATGTTTGATTTTTTTAATAAAGTGTATTTTTAGAAGCAACCTACTTTTATAACAAACATACAGGTATAGTAATAATTTTGACTATAGACGAGCGCGCTCTCAACTTTACGCTTTAAGCTTCCTAAAGCAGCATGCGTGCAAGTGAGAGGCGCAATCGTCTATAGTAATTGCGCCGGCTATAGTCTAGACACTCCAATATATTTAAAATAAAACAAGAATAATTAATAATCGAACAAAATTAACATTATTTTAATTTAAAAATGTATGATGTTATCTATGGGAAAAAAACAAAGTTTTATCACCTTTCCAAGGCGTTCGATAACATCAGTCAGACACAATTTAAAATGGTTCGTTGAGACTATAATGATATATGAAAGTTCGGATTGAGTTCTCGGCTTGGACAGAGAAAACGTAAAGAAAATCGTGACAATTGTGACAAAATCGTGAGAAATCGTGAAGAAAATCTCGTGAGGAATATCCCAACAAAAATCGTGCAATTGTGACAAAATCGTGAGAACTCTTGAGAAAAATCCCAACAAAAATCGTGTCAATTGTGAGGAAATCGGGAGAAAACGTGAGGAAAATCCCAACAAAAATCGTGACAATTATGAGGAAATCGTAAGAAAAATCCCAACAAAAATCGTGACAATTGTGACAAAAATCCATGGGTTTCGAGCCATAAGTCATTTCCAATGTCAACTTTAAATTTATGTTACGCTCGCATTGAGTTCTCGGATGGGATCATTGTTGATATCGTAAGCGTCACAAATTTAAAGTTCTCGGCTGGGATCATTTTTAAAAACGTTCTACTGTAAAAGTAAAGCAAAACCTTGATAAGATTAATATGTTTTAGGCCTCCAATTACGAGACACGGTTTTCTTTACTTGCATATTTCTTAATTTCGTAAGCGTCATAAATTTAAAGTTCTCGGATGGGATCGTCACATAATTTTGGGACACTTTTGGTTCACATAATTTTAGGACACTTTTGCGTCACAGAACAACAATTATCCCAGCCGATAACTTTTTTGATATCTTAAGCGTCACGTATTAATGTTATCACGGTTTTGCTTTACTTGTACAGTAGAACGTATTTAACAATGATCCCAGCCGAGAACTTTAAATTTGTGACGCTTACGATATCAACAATGATCCCATCCGAGAACTCAATGCGAGCGTAACATAAATTTAAAGTTGACATTGGAAATGACTTATGGCTCGAAACCCATGGATTTTTGTCACAATTGTCACGATTTTTGTTGGGATTTTTCTTACGATTTCCTCATAATTGTCACGATTTTTGTTGGGATTTTCCTCACGTTTTCTCCCGATTTCCTCACAATTGACACGATTTTTGTTGGGATTTTTCTCAAGAGTTCTCACGATTTTGTCACAATTGCACGATTTTTGTTGGGATATTCCTCACGAGATTTTCTTCACGATTTCTCACGATTTTGTCACAATTGTCACGATTTTCTTTACGTTTTCTCTGTCCAAGCCGAGAACTCAATCCGAGCGTTACATATGTTGGGACACTTTTTCGTAATGTTTTTTTCGTAACGGTTTCAACCCTCTACCCCCAGTCTTAACCCTTACCCTCCAGGGTGTCACAATTGTGATTTTACTTGTTTATTTTTTCTTTAAGGCAATATTAATCCAAAATAATTTTATAGACTTTCTATGTGTGCAAAAAAATATGCAAATTTAATTCAGTATAATACAGATCTCCTAAAACTCTAAGGAAACAAAAACTTGGGCAAAAACTAAAAAAAAACGGTTTATTTTTTATTATTTTTTTCTTCTTTTTAGGCATAATACATATAAAAAAATACAATTAAATCGAAAAATTATCATTAGTTTAGTCTCGGGAAGGCAAGGGTTAAATATATTAATGTTAAAAAAAACGTATCTAAGCTTATTCTAATCATGAACCTACCCTACGATGGATTGAGATATCTTGGATATATCTGTATACCTCGTATAATACGAGACTGTTCAGATGTAAAGTAACATCTGAGAAGCCTGTAAAAAATTTCCTATAGGTTCTATATAGCAAATTTCCACGCGGATCTATATATGATTTTTGTTGCATTTCATAGTGGTTCCACACGGAACCACACGGAAGTTTTTAGATAATTTAGACTGGAAATCTGTAGGAAAATTCCTAATGCTTCCATATGGAAAATGTCCACGAGTAAACATAGAGGATTTGGTCGCACTTCCTAGTGATACTACGCATGAAATTTCCTTCAAGTCGTGGGAATCTGTGGGAAATTTGACCATACGTTTCATATACAGGTCCGGATGTGCTCTGTCACTGTCCAGCGTTAGCTTCAAAACGAGGGTTCATGCTAGAAGAGTACTGACTCGACATAGCCGGTATAAGCAACATCACCCCTAATTCCTTACTGAGGTACATTCAAAGGGTTGGATGGTTAGGGGATTAGATGTTGCTACCAAAGAGAGGTAGTGGTGGGCCCAACAAGGCGGCCTAAGTGCATGTGCTGTGCATGAATATGTCAGCACCCTTCACCCCATACTGGAGTATCCAGAGGTCCGGATATCTAGATTCGAATCTGAAGGTCTTAGCATAGGGAGCGTTCAAGTATTACGTAACGCGCTAGGGGTGGGATGTGGGTTCTCGAAAACGTTACGCCGCGTTACAGAGGGGGGGGGGGGAATCAGTAAAAATTTTACGTAACACTTAAAAAAATATTAACTTATAAAATGTTTATCAAGATCACGTTTTGAACAATAATTATTGTTGATTATAATCTAGGCAAAATGTCTGTCCGTCTGTTAGTCCGTCCGATTACACGTTTTTTGTTGACGATTAGTTATCAAGAACGACTTTTTTTTCAAAATTTTTTCTTTTTACAAAAAAGATCTTTTTTTTTTTAATTATTTGGGTTAATGCAATATACCATTTACTGAGAATAGTATATAATGGAATGTAACATTACATATCTTCACATCTTGTTTACTTTATACAGAGCTTGTCAGAAGTCTTAAACTTTTGAACGGTTTATTATATCAACTTTAAATTTGGAACACCTTAACAAAATAACCCTTAATATGCTTGGGGCATAATCGAGGCAGGGGGGGGGGAAATATCGAACAATTTTTTAATGATTATTTCGTGATACAAAACCTTTTGAACAAATTTTAAATGAATCAAAATTTCAAAAAAAAAAAAATTGAAAACTCAAAAAAAAGTTAAAAATTATATGGTTAAAGAGAATTTAATAATTAAGCTTAAATAATTAAGCTTAATCTTTAAAATGATGTGTTACACGACCCCCCTTTTTATTTAGAAAATGAAATGGATGGGAACTTCCTATAGGAAGATAAAAGTTTAAAAAGTAAATTTTCTGGCAGAACCTAAAGTGCTTAAGTATTTTAGTATACTTTTTGGTATAACAATAAGGGCATATTCACAGGCTCGCATAACAACATAGTACATAAGAATGCGATGCCGTGATTGGCTTGATGTGCCGCCATGTATCTTGTAAGCCAATCAAGGCATCGCATTCTTATGTTTTATGTTCTTATGCAAGCTTCTGGATATGCCTTAATGCTGTACAATATTTAATTTCTGGAAAACTGTTCAAAAACTAAATTAAACATAAACGTTGATAATCTTTTGTAATAAACATGATATGTTTATTTATATTGTAGCCCAAACATTTTAATGCATTCAATATAAATAAAAAAATATTAACATTATTTTAATTGAAGAGAATATGCTGTTCTCTGTGGAAAAAACCCAAAGTTTGACGACTTTTTCAAGGCATTCGATAGATAACATCAATCAGGCACTACTTTTATAAATCATAAATACCCTAATAGAAATTTAACGTGAGAATAACGTGTTAGAAAACTCTATAAAAGTAAGTTATAAAATATGTGCAAATGTCGCGCTTTTTAACGTTAGAATCAAACGTTGGTTACAAACGTTAATCTAACGTTAGATTTGTAAGTTAAAAATACGTTATAAGCACGTTTAATTTCTAACTTTCGGAGGGGGCGTGGACAATTAGGAAATTTCTACCTGCATCATAAAATGGCAGCTAAAGACAAAGGAGGGTATCGCATTTTGGGCTAAATCGCCTTCAATGATAAGACTTTACATGCTTATAGATACATCAAAAATAAATACAGCCAAAATTTCAGCCCTTTTTACATCCCGGAATATACTTTAATTAATTATTTTAATTAAGAATTTGACATCTGTCAATGTACGATTTGGCAACATTGCACGAAATTTCAAGTGTCAAATGTCATCTCGTCAAAATAAAAATAACTTTGCACGTTAACTACTACAGTGGGGCCAAAGGAAAGGGTCCGTGTTGTGTTCACTGCTCTTGACTATAATATTAAAATATTTTGTTGTGTTTTATTAGTTTTCACGGATTCAATATACTGTAATTCAATGTGTAATTAGGCTGGACTTATGTGACTAGTTTCTTATGTTTCAGTACGATTATGGAGTTATTTTTGAGGTATTTATACTATAATAACACTGTAAGCAAACCAGCTGTTTCAACGATAACCCAAAGCATGTA
Organism: Brachypterus glaber; assembly: GCA_958510825.1. NCBI lineage: Eukaryota > Metazoa > Arthropoda > Insecta > Coleoptera > Kateretidae > Brachypterus > Brachypterus glaber. Next base: position 12,789,640 of record OY294048.1, on the reverse strand, counting down.
GTTCCTTGGGACAGTGTTACCCAAGACAAGTAATTTAATGTGGCTTTCAACATGTTAAATTACTTTATTTCCATGATATGATTCAAAACTAGATTATGAAAAAGTTACACATAGACTTTTAACTTTTAATATTAATTAAATATACTTATTTAAAAATAGATATATTTAATTAATATTGTGTTGTGTTTTTATTATACATTCTACCTAAATGTATTTATGTTGGTTTGTAGACAAACAAAAAATATTGATTTTTTTCAGTATGATATCACATTTAGATAAGAAGAATAATGCGATGTTGTCGGGTTTACGATAACAAATAATTTCTGAGTTTTTAATTTGTTTTTTCATTTTGATCTTTATTAACAAACAACACAGTTTTTAATCATTTCTTTTCATCATTTTGCAATTTTTTAAACAAAAACATATTTTTCTTATTTAGCCCAAAACTCCTCATATAAATAAACAACAATTGTTGAGTGTTCATAAGTTACATGAGATTTCATAAGATCTCAAGGAAATTTATTTATATCGAGGGCTTCATAACATAGGGGCGTATTAACGGAATAGCAAAAACTGAAGATAAGTCCCTATGCTATGAAGCCCTCTATATTTTTATGGAATTTTCTTTCCACGACTCATTAAAAACTTATAGACAAGTAAATAAATAAATAAATTGAAATAAATAAATTTAATATTAGTATTAGTAGTAGTATTTTTAAATATATTTTAATTTTAAAAGTAGTAATTGGATGACAAAAATTAAAAAATATACATTGTATTTATATTTAAAATAGGTATACCTTTAAAATATAGTATTTATAATCATATTTAAATTAGTACTTATATTTTAGTAGCTTTGACAAATATCGTCTGAACAGGACTCAAAACAAATGAAGTTGGTTCCATTTTTAATTCATCCGGATAGTACTTGTCCAAACTTATTCTATAATTTTTGAAAATTGATACAAGTCCAATTTTTATTTGCATTAGTGCAAACCGCATCCCTAAAAAATTTAAAAAAAATTAAAATATATATTTTTTTACAATATTTCGTCAAAATTTATTCCTTGCAAAATGTTATTGTAAAAATTTTGTTGGGCTTTTTTCTGTTTGCCCAAAAGCCTATGAAAGTATTTTTTACCTATGCAATGTCTTGGTCCACTTCCAAAAGGCAACCAAGTTATTTTAGGTCTTTTTGCTTTGTTTTCTTCAGTAAATCTCTCTGGATCAAAACACTGTGGATTTGGATAATATTCTTCATCCATATGTATACCCCATATGGGTACGTTAACCACAGAACCAGATTTAATGACCACATTGGTACCGGGTACCGGAAAATCTTTGTTACATACTCTGGCTATCATAGGAAATGGTGGGTACTTCCTTAATGTCTCTAAAATAACAAACAAGTCGTGAAGATATGTGATGCTTCGCATTCCAAGAATTCTTCACATCACGGTGGTTTTTTCAAAATTTTAACTTTTTATTTCCGACCCCTGATTTTTTTTCATAAATTGTTTAAACAGACCTAAAGAAGTAGGCAAATATAAAAAAAATCGTAGAGGCCGATCGTTTTTTTTTACGTTTTTTTCTAATTAAATATTATATGTACATTAGGGTGGACTTTTTTTTATTATTTTAAAATTTTCACTCTGGTGTATCTGGAATATCCTGAATTTCTTTTATTTTGAGTGTACAAAATGATGTGCCAAATTTCAAAATGATCAAAACATTCTTTCAGATGCCGAATATCCGCCAGTTGCCACTAAAACACTAAATTTTACGAATTTCCATCATAAATGTGAGAAACGCTAAAAAAATATGTCACTCTGGACTTAACTTATTATTATTTAATGTATATTAATAATATAAAATATTTTGACAAAAACAAAACGAGTCCAAAGTCCAAACGCCAAATAAGAGGTCTTTTTGGGTGCTCTTATTTGGCGCTTAGCTCATTTTGTTTTTGTTAAATTATTTTATATTATTAATATAAATTATATAATATTAAGGGGCTGTCCATATATTACGTAACGCGGCTAGGGGGGGGGTCAGAGAAATTGTTACAGTTTGTGACAGGGGGAAGGGGGGGTCTAGGTAAACGTTACGTAACGGAATTTAATAAATTTAATGTTTATTTCCTAAGCAGATGTATTTTTATTTCAACATAAATTACTATTTAGTGGCCCATAATTTCCTTTTTCACACAAAAGTTGACGAAACTATGCATATTTAAATAATATTGTAATCAGTGAAAAAACTGTTGACATTGATATTAAAAAAAATCTTACAGCCCTGTTCATGCGTGATCTTGCCGATGAATCATCGGCGATGATACATTTTCGTGCGGAATGTGTACTCACAGAACACCAATGTGTGTACTATTTTGTGTACCTGTGCATAAACAATATACGTGTTATATGTGACACTGAGTCTAAAAAGAGGTACCTAGTATTTTTTTCCTGTGTGATATTGATTATAAATATTTTTTTAAAGTTTGAGTGATTTTTTCGTGTAATTTTTTTTAAGGTTATGTTATACTATATTTTAGGTTCATGTTTGTTTTGTCGAGAAAAACGAATCAATAGTGAGAATACAGTTAAATTTATTGCGAAACAAAAATTTTATATTGTTACGCGTTACACAGGGGAGCGGGGGGGGGGAGTTGGTAAATGTGACAGTTTGTTACACAGGGGGGGGGGGGAGGGGGTCAATTTTTTTGAAAAATTGCGTTACGTAATATATAAAGTCCAGATTGACATATTTTTTAAATGATTGGTTGTATCTCTCGAGAGATCTCACCTCCTAATCCCCAGCTACCTTAACATTAAAATCTAAATAGGGAACCCCTATCTTGTGATACGTCAGAGCTTAAAAAATGCCATCTTTTGGTTAAAAAATAAATAAATTCACCAACCCATAGGGGTAGATTATTTAATTTTAAAATATATGGAAAAAAATATTGACAAAAATAGCCTAAAATTTCATTACCCATTAGAAACAATAATAAATAAAAATATATTTGGTATAAAACTAATTTATTTCTGTAACTTGGTTCTAAAAGAGCCAATGTCAATTTGTCAATAGCAGCGTTTTCAAAATATTATATCAGAGTTGGCGTGAAAACGTTGGGCCAATGTCAGTTTGTCTGACATTGGCCCTTTTAGAACCAAGTCACAGATTTATTTTAAATTAAATATTAAGCCATTTTTGTGACTATTTTGTTCCAATTATTTTAAAATTAAATGATCAACCCTTTTTTAACTAAAAGGTAGCATTTTTTGAGCTCTTTCAAATGTACGTATCAGAAGATGGGGGTTCCATATTTAGATTTCAATGTTGGAGTTGCTGGGGTTAAGGTGTGAGAGATAGAACCTGCAAAACTATATATCTAAGTTTTCCCCCCCCCCTCCAAAAAAAAATCAAATTGACCTATTTTATCGATTTTTCACATGTCCCTAGTTTGCGAGATATTTAGGGTAGCTCGTTTTCAAATGATCACCCTGTACTATTCAAATCTGTTGTAAAAATATTTACTGTGCGATTTTTAATTTACTATCTTGCTTGAAAAAACAGACCATAGTGTGATATGAGGCGTTTTCTAAAGAACAAAAGAGTGTGCTAAATGTCATAGGAAAAAATATTACTTTTTTCCGCTTTGTAGGTTCACGCTGTAACACTAAAAATATTATAGACATCTGCTATCTATTAAATAGTACATAAAACTTTTGTTAAAAACTTCTTTTCTAATTCTCACCGTTTTTTAGAAAAGTAAGGATGGAGTATAAACTAGACCACCCTGTATAAATTACCTACCTTCAATAACTTTGTCCATATATTTCATTTCAGATAATTTTTCATACGTCATTTCTTCTTCATTTAAAATATTAATTATTTCCTCGCGCATTTTTTTTTGTATGGACGGATTTTTTGCTAATTCAAAAACAGCCCATTGTATAGTGGAAGCAGAGGTTTCAAAACCCCCTACAAAGAAAACAAAAGATTGCGCGGCAAGCCCATTTAGGCTTAAAACGCCATGATTCTCTCCTCCTGGCTTGCTTAAAATAGTACCATCGTCAGTTAATTTACCTACAATTTCAAAAATTGTTGTTATCTATTTGTCCATAAATTGAATATACGTCTATTATACAGGGTGATCAGTAACTGGCATTTCAAAATTTAAGAGGTGATTCTACAACCAAAAATATCAAAGAAAGTTGATATAAATGTTGGTCCGCAAATGAGCCGTAAGGGAGCTACGGCCCTGTAGAAGTTAAATAAAAATAGGCTTTTTAATTAATAACTTTAACCTAGAGCTTTTGCATGTGTATTAATAAGGGATGGCAATAAGTTTATGTTAATTTATTTTTTTTTTTTAATTTATCCAGAAGCTTCCCTAGACGGAAAAATGTATTAGGCTTAACACATTTTTGCCCCAAACTTTTTTATGTAAACTTTTTTTGGATTTTTTGTAAAAAATATGGATTCCTTGAGTAAAAATACATAAAAAATATCATATAGTGTAACACTGTAGGAGCAACCGTTTAAAAAAAATGCAATTAAGAGGAAGTAACATTTTGTGCCACCAAAAACGTTACTTTTTAAAATGCTATTACTCCTTTAATATTAAATTTAGGTGTTTTGGAGAAGAATACTTTTTTGCTCAGTTTTAAATGAAGAATCACCCTGCAGCATTAAAATTTTGTTGATGCTTTTTTTTGTTCCCCATTCAATATGTCATCTTCAAAGGGCCGTACCTCTCTTAGGGCTCATTTCCAGACCAACCTTTATAGAAACTTTTTTTCATATTTTTGGATTATTAAATTATGGCATGGCAGTTACTGATCACAATGTATGTCTACTGCGAGGGGTAAACCGCTGAAAAAAATTGCACACCTGAATTCCTTCTAAACTTTTTAAAAGGTAATCCCTTAAGATTTTCTCGGAATTTTATTCAAAAATATTTAAAATGATCTAAAACAAGCCGTGAAGATACGTAATGCTACGCATTCCATTATATACAATTCGCAGTAAATATTGCATTTTTCCAAATACTTGAAAAAAAAATTTAAAACAAAAAAATAGAAAAAAAAATTTAACATATTGTTTAAGATCTTTTAAAAAAAGAAAAATTGTTGAAAAAACATTTTTTTTATTCAGTAGTAAACGTTCTTTATTGAGCTATTACATATTCAATTTTTCTTTTTGGGTAAATAAAAAAAAATTGAAAAAATAAATTGAAAAATAGTTTTTTTCATTTATAAAAAAAGTTTAAACCCCATAACTTTTTTTTTATTTTTGGGGGAATTACTTTCAAAAAAAATAGCGATCTTGCCCGTATAGAACTTGATTTTTCCTGAAAATTTCATGTCGATCGCATTTCGTTTTTGAGTTATTGTGTAAACAAAAAATGTGGCACGGACGGACGGACGGACAGACGGACATTTTCAAAGTTTCTTATTTTTTCATGAAACGCATTTGTATCCAAAAAAATTTTGTCCAGAACGTTTCTTGCCGATTTGGGGAAATTCGAAACTGCCGTATAATACTGTTCTAGCACAAGAGCTGTGAATAGAATAATAAGGTTTCACGTTTGGCAAAGATAAGATTTCTATTTCTTTCAAGATTTCGTCCAATTTGTACACCTGAGTTCGTCAAGGCTGCACCCCTCGGCCCATTTTTTTTGCTGAACTCAAATTCGTTAGTTTTTATCTTTTCTCTTATTTTAGAGTAATTTAGATACGAAAATCCCAAAACAATTTTTTTGAACTTTAAATTAAGATTTTTTGAAAATCTGATATGTTGAAGCAATTTTGCCAACGAATTTGGATTCAGCACAGCATAATCCTTTACCTAATAATTTTCTAAGCAATTCAAGCAATATTATATTTGGTATGATGGACGTGATATAGAGATATTGAGAAGACGAGAATTTTTGGAAATGGAGGTGGACTGTGAAGGGAGGAATTTAAAATTATTATGTGAAGATGTCAAATTTGGACCTTATTTTTTTTTAAAAATTATTGGAGAGTTCCTAGCACAAGCCAAAAGCTTATTTGGGGATCTCTATGCCTATGTATAATTTTCAGCAAATAAACTAATAATAACCCTGGTAGAAACGTACATAAACCTAACTTAACATAACATTAGATTAGTGACATTTTTATGTTTAGTCTCTTAAACAAAAACGTTATAAATTATATATCTAACGTTAAAAAGTAACTTTTGACAAAAACGTTATAAAATACATAAATCTAACGTTAGTTACACAACTTATTTTTAACCTTTTTCTAACCTTATGCTAACTTTCAATATTTTTTGACTTTCCATTAATAATACGTAAGATATAATATGAAAAACTCATTACAGACAGCTATGTGGCGGTAGGCTTGATAATTATCCATGAAAACCTTGCAAATTATAAAAAAAGTAAGATAAAAATACTTAAATATTCTTCTTCTACTTAATACGTTAAGGGATGGTTAAACTAATTAATAATCGATTCTAGAATATCGTAACTAACTTTTCTCAATACAGATAATATTATATATACGTACGTGAATATAAAGTTTTTCTGCGAGGTAAACGTATTTATCGAACTATAACAGCATATTACACGAAAAATATTTAGGACCACCTAAAAAGATGGCTATTTAATAAATAAATGTAACGAAATTATGTTCAAAAATATTATGATTGCTAAAATATATAAAGATTTATTTATATGAATAAATTTTTCTCCGGATGCCATTTTATTAAAAATTAGTGCTACCAATACAACATGTGGAAATTTCCTATTCAGCCACGCCTCTTCCGAAGGTTAGAATTAAACATACTTGTAACGTATTCCTAACTTAAAAATCTAACGTTAGATTTACGTTTGTAACTAACGTTAGATTCTAACGTTAAAAACGGGGACATTTGCACATATTTTATAACGTACTTTTATACAGTTTTCTAACATTAGAAAAACGTTATTCTAACGTTAAATTTCTACCTGGGAACCTCCAGGTCCGAAAAAAATCTTTATTTGCAAGAGCTAGGACTAGGTCTGCAGCACAACTTACCTAAATTCTTTAACTGTATAAGTAAATGTAACAAGTCTTTCTTGAATATATTTTTGCTTTCACGATACTCCACAGTTTCTTTAATGACTGTCAAGAAAAAGCGTTCCACTATTGGCAGAATATGTTTAAATTTTAAAAACGCCAATATTTTTTTGGGTACCAGAGCACTTGCAATGTTTCTCCAGCTATTATTATCAAAAACCATCTTTCCGAATTTTCGGAATTCAGAATCGGGAGTTTTTAAGCTGTTACAGTTAATTCCAAATGCACAAGAACCTGAAAAAAATAGTAAAAATACTGCGTCTAACAAAAAAATACTTTTCCCTAGATACTACAGTGTCTAGATCTATAGATCGGCGAAAAGCGACAGATTTAGGGAAAACTTATACAAGGTTTATTTGAAATAGGGTCCGAAATTTTAAGGGGTGATTTTACATCATAAAATATGACAAAAAGTTTCTATAAACATATATCTAAAATGCGTCGTAAGGAAGCTGAGCCCCTTTGAAAGTGGAGCACTGGATAGGCAGGTTTGCTAGGGTAGGTAGGTAGTTTACACACTACTAGTTTCCGCTTCTTACTTACACCTACCCTAACAAACTATATATATTGAAAGTGGCTAAAAAATTCGGTTTTTATTTAATAACTCGGGAACCCTTTGAGATATAGCAACGAGGTTTTACACGTGAAATAATTTTAATAAGGCCCATCTTCGTATGTTATTTTCATGCACTTTTTCCTTTCAAGAGTAATTACTTTTTTTTAATAATTTTTTTTATTCGAGGAAAAAAATCGAAAGCCCCTCCATATTTTACTGCCCAGTTGGAAAAAAATTCCAGCAGTTAGCACCTCTCTGGACATAGGAACGGACGGGTCGAGAACAAGAGTTCTTCCAAACTCTCAAAGAGTCAAACAAGCCGTAAAGATATGTAATGCTGCGCATTCCATTATATACTATTCACAGTGGGTAGCATATTGCATTTTCCCAAATAAAAAAGTTAAAACTATTTAAAACACAAAATAAAATATTGCTGCCGAAAAAAAAAAATCAAGTTTAAAAATAAAAAAAAATCGAAAGACTAAAAGACGAAAAAAAATTGATTTAAAAAAAATGATTTTTTTTTAAATAAAAAAATAGATTAAAAAAATTTTAAAAAAGCAATTTAAAAAAAAAGATTAAAAAAAATATAATAAAAAAACATTTTTAACATTAAAAAAAAAACATCTTTTTTGAGAAACAAAAAAAAATTAAAAAAAATGTTTTTTTTTTAACTTTTAAACCCTCATAACTCATATTACTTTCAAAAACAATAAGGATTTTCCTTTCATAGAACTTGATTTTTACTGAAAATTTCGAGGCGATCGGATTATTCGTTCTAGAGTTATCGTGTCCACAAAAAACGTAACATCGGACTGACGGGCGGACATTTTCAGAGTTACTTATTTAAAAAGTTACTTATTTTTTCATGAAAAACATTTGTTTCCAAGAACTTTTGGTCTACCGCGTATTTTGGCGATTTTGGGAAAGTCGAAACTACCGTATAATACTATTCTAGCGCTTCGCGCTATGAATAGTATAATAACGCCCACTGAAATTTTTTGTTTATTTAAATAATTTACCTATTGTGTCTGTAGTAAATCTTATAACAACATCTTTGATATCAATAACCATTTTAGATTCCGCAGCTTCGAAGAAATGTTTACCTAATTCGTCTCCATATTCTTTAACTTGACCAAAAAAATTCTTCATTTGACATGACGTAAAAGCTGGAGACAGTTTTATTCTCATGTCTTTCCACAAATCATCTTCTAAATTTAACAGATTCATGCTAAGAGGATCATTCTTTTCATTGTAATAAAAACCATGGTTCACAAAGTGAGAAAAACTGTTATTTAAAATATGTTTAATCGTATTTGTGTCTAAAGGTACCCATATGGGACGGTGTAATATAAATATACCATATATTGTTGCACCTTGTTTCTTCATTTCGGAATAAGTTCTTACAATCATGTCTCCATATGATTCTTTCCCAGTTTCTAAGTTACCAAATGGAAACGACGGCTTAAAATGCTTGATCTTCATGCGTTTAAAAAACGTATAACTCCATTGAAAGTACAGATAAATAAACAACAATATGGTTGCTACTATCCCTAATAATATTAGAGTTACCGACACCATGTCAATTTTTTTTTTATTTTAGACGCAGCTCAATAACTACTCTTAATTATATGCATGTGCATATACTACATGCAGTATACTACTAGGTAGGTAGGTCAAAAAATCAAAAACTAAATCAAAGGAAAAAGTTTGATAACTTTTAGAATAAACAATAGTCTAGACAATCCAATATAATATCCAAATAAAAACAAAGTCCAAACAAATTTATAATCATAATCATAATCATTTGGTTAAAATAATTAACATAATTGCTTTCCCATTTTGAAAATTTTCAAAATTTTGGGAAAGTCTTGTATTCGTGCAAAAATTTTCAAAATTTTTTTTTGCGAATTTTTACGTTTTATGTCGATATAAATCAATTTCGAGCAAAACAAAATTGTCGATCGATAGGTCGGTAGTTCTGTCCGGGAAATTTTGTGTGAACGATAACACTTTAAGGTAGAGACTTGAAATTTAGCACACATGTATGTAACCAAAAGTTCTCGGTTGGGATTTTTTTTGGAAAACATTTTTTTACAAAAATTTTAAAATTGCTGCATAGGGATTTTTAAGTCTGCTGAAATTGAATCTGATAATAAATATTTTCCAAATATTTTTAAATATTTTCGTCAAAATTGGTATATAGGGGTTTTTGGGGTCGACGAATCTAAATCTGATAATAATTTTTTTCTAATTTCACCCCCTGGGGTCGGGGGGTAGTTTTCGTGAAAAAAGGTATATTGGGGTTTTTAAGGTTGCTGAAAATGAATCTAATAATAAAAAATCCGTTTTACGCGCGGAGGTAAAAAATTGGAAAGCAGTGTAATTTAAAAACCAAAAATGTTATTTAAAGACTCCATGTTAAAAATGTCCTATAGGTTCCTATATGAAATTTGAACGCGGAACCCTATAGGGTTTTTGTAGCTCTCCTAGTAGTATCACAGATAAAATTTCTATAGTCCTGAACTTGGGACATTCTTAATTAAGTAGAATAGAATAGTACGACGTTAAGCAAACAAACAAAGATAGAAAAATTTCAGATAATTTAGGCCGAGATTGAGGCTTGGAATCTGTAGGTTATTTCCTATTAGAACCATATGTAAAATTGTCACCCGGAACCATATATAAAAAGTCCAAACCTATTAGAACCATATGTGAAATTGTCACCCGGAACCATATAGATGTACTTTTTGATGCTGAACACGAATTTGGCGTCCGTTTGTTGACTTTAGTTCAGGATTCTGAGATAAATGCTACTGCTTTTTTGAAAAAAATATCGTTGTTTTCAGCCCTAAATTTTGTTTTCCAGGAACATTATACATCTAAAAGGTGCAATTATTTACGCAGATTATAAAAATATTTTGCTTTTTTTAGATATCTTTAACGGTCTCGTTAAGTGTCTAGTTTTCCTGATATAATATAACGTTGTGTTAAATGTTAAAATAAAAGTTTTATTTCTAATTGCCTTTTTAAAAAACACAAAAAAGCGTGTTTTTCGAACTTCAAAAACAAGGGTGTTTTTTTCACATATGTCTCGGGACAGAAAATTTTAATCTCAAATCCGATTTCACGAACAGTCTATACTGTCCTACTAAGCTAGAAAGCTTTCTAGCGTAGTAGAGCAGTATAGGCCTATAATAGGCCTAAACTGCCCTACTACTCTGAAAAGCGGTAACTCCATATTTAATAAAACTGAGATAATGGCAAAAACACTAAATCGTCTTAGCCACTCCCTTGCGTTATAGCTAGAATCGAGCAAGTGGGCGTATAACTTTAGATTTAAAGTAACTTTATTATAACACAAGTACGCAATCATTCATTATTTATATAAATAAAAAAATGGCACTTACTGCTTTTTAGTTTAGTATCTCGTAGTCAAAATGTTTAGCCACGATAAACTAAAAAGCAGTATGTGACAAGATAAAAAGAAAACACAAAAATTAAAAAAGATATTTTTAAATTTCCTTTTAAAAATAAATCTCGAAATAAATTTTACTTTCCCCAAGGAAAAGTCACGCGTTAGTAAAAAAAAATAAAAACATTTTATTAGTTTTTTTCACGTTTCTCGACGTATTATATCCAAAAAAGATGATTTCCATAAAAAAAATTTTGTGTCTCGGTCTGTCTGTCGGTCTGTTTGTCAGAAAAATTTGTGACCACCATAACTCGAGAACGTTTTGAGCTAAAGACTTCAAATTTAGACCATAGGTTGATTATAATCAATACATGGTCTAGATTGGTTAATTTGGATAATTATCCAAAGTTCTGGGCTGGGATTGTTTTTGGTAAAAATCAGTGTGGGTTAAAATAGGGTAAAAAACAAATTTTTCAAAAACATTTTTTTTTATTTTAGTTTTTCGAAAAAATAAACTTTTTTAAAGAAAATTTTTTGAAAATTAAAACAAAAATTAAATGTTTTTTTATTTTATTTTTCATTTTTGTTTTCAAAAAAAAATGTTTTAATGGATCAAGACTTACAGGGGAAAAATTATTTTGTTGACAGTCGTTTGGACTTTTTTTCAAAAAGAAACTGTTTTGTTAATGCTTTACATCCTTCTTATTTTATTTTAATATATTTAGGTAATAAAAAACTTATTTGGAGTTACTGCTTTTTAGCTTAGCAACAGTCACTTATTTTGTAGATACTACAAATTTCGTAGGTTTATAACTGAATAAATAAAACTATTTACTCAAATTTGATTGGTTCAATAAATAGCCAATGGAAATGCAGCTTAGTGGAGCAGTATAGATCTGCTTCTAGCACTTCTTTCAGGACAGCATTTTAAAGCTGTATGTGTTTGTAATCCCACCTTTTTGAACTACTAGAAGCGACTTATTATTTAGTTGAGTAAAAGGCATTCAGGAGTGTATGTGTTGAAATACCCTACTGTAACACTTCATATAATTAAATACTATATTATTATTACTTTAAATTGTTTATTGTATAGTAAAGAGTACCTATATAATATAAATTATTATAAATACAATATTAATGTATATTAATTAATTTAAAGTTAAAATGCTGATATTATAACATAGCAACACTTCTAATTTAAGCAATATTGCATTATTGAATATAATTATAACGAGAACAATAAGTCATTTTTGAAGCTCATATTAAAAAATATGAAAACTTTTCTTTAAAAATGTGCCTCACACTTTAAATTTAATACACTGTGTGATGATTTTTTACTTTCTCATAAAAGAAAGTATTGTGATCGAAAAAAAAAGGGGGGATAAATTTTTGTTTTGGTCGTATTTTTTTATTTGCGATAGAAGAAAAAATTAAAAATAAAATTACAAAAAAAAAGATTATTGCTATGTTTTCCAGAATTACCTCTCCCTCTCAAACGTCCCCCTGCCCAAATATTATAAATTGGACATAACTTTTTATGAGAAAGTAATCTCGCTCATTTGAAACGGCGGGTTAATTTAAATATCTTTAAATAGCTCACATAACATTAAATTTTATTAAAATTTAAGTAAGAGACCCCGTTTCAAAGGAAACTTCGCGTATTTTTAATAGGAGCCTCGCAAAACTAATAGTCTTCATTGTGTTAAAATGTTTATATAATATTTACATAGCTTAGAAGGTAAGGCCAGCTTCAGAGTATGTATTGAAGATTTTCTCGACTGAGTTAATGTATGCAGCTGATCTTAGGTCCAATCCCAGGTTGTACCTTTCTGAGGTTTTCATGATGGCCTGTAAGAAATTTTAGCCTGTCAAAAACTTAAATAATTTATTTAAGAGACCCTTTGTATTATAGTATTTTTGTCACAGCCCAGATATTACAAATTTCAAGTTTAGTATGCGCGCTTTTTCATGCTGAATCCCAAATCTGTCGGGAAAAAAGTTGGTACGTACCGTTATTGAAATATACCCTCGCAATTTTTTTAAAAACGCTAAATAAGATTAAAAATAACTGTTTCGTTGGCAAACACCAAATCTTTTTCAAACAAACTTTTTTAATTTTAGCCAATTTAACAGGTTCTAAACAAAATGAAATAGATGTATCTATTTTTTTATTTACTACTAGCTTTAGAACATACCATTATTTATCATGTTTTCAGACTGTGAAATCAATTTTCTTCACCTATAGCAATAATAAATTTTTCTGTCCTAGTAGGAGTAAATTTTATAAACAATTGATTTCTGTCACTTTAGATGTTTTAAACCCAAGAAAATAGCTTTAAATAACTTTTTATTTATTAAATATAATTAATTATAATTATTACCAATTAATACCAATAATTAGCTAAATATTATGAAAAAATTAAAAAATAAACTAAATTTTTAAACGTCAGTTCGAAGTATTTATTTGAGCAAATGTCATTGATCAAGGCTACTTGATTTTTATGAAAATTTCAAGAAATATAATTTCTTTTAATAATTTATTTTATTATTTGAATAAAAACAGTTAAATAGTGAAAAAACTAATATATAAACTACGGTAGAGAAGGCTATAATTACTATTAATTACAGTTTAAACAGTGCCATATACAAAAAGGGCAAATTTTTAAATAACATATAAAGTTAGGATGCCACTGGATCAACCATATAAAGTCCCCAATATTGTAGAAAATATTTAACTTTCAAAAAAGTTATGTAAAAATGGAATTACTAAAAAATTAACTCCTTTTTGGGATGTCACTGCAATACTAAGATCTTAATTTTAGAAGCTAGTGCACTGGCTTCTAAAATTAGAATTTTAATATTCTTAGGAATTCAGTTTAAGTTCCATCTAAATATATTGATTCGTTCGCGAGTTATATCAAAAGAGAAATCCGTTTATTGCCATTTTTGTTTAGCTCTGCCAGAATTCCGGCACAAAAACTATGCGACTTAGAGCTTTGTTTCCTTCAAGAGTCTTTATTAAAGACTTTGAATGAGTCATTTCAGTACTCAAACATATTTATTTTGACAAATTTAACCGGGGGCCATTTCCCATGAGGAATATAAGTGGTCCTTTTCCAAAGTTCTTTAACACTATACTCAGGTAGTGTATGGGTGTAGTGCTGAAGGACTCAGGGCTGGCTAGGTTTTCACCAGGGCGGTAAAAACCAGTGGTATTTACCGGTTTTTTCCACTGAGCGGGTGGTAAATACCAAATGGTTTTTACCCGGTAAATACTGGTAAAAACCACAAGGTAAATCCCACTGGGATTTTGTGATGTGCTAGAGTGAGAGGCAAACAAATTTTTTTAAATACAGTTGTGTTCCTAGTACCTAAGTAGGCGAGTAAAATTTAAAACTTAAATACCTACAACCAATTGGTTGTAGGTATTTTATTATATATTTTTTTACTAGACCAAAAAGTCTTTCACAATTTTCCCGGTTTTTACCCTCACAAATACCGTTAAAAACCACTTGCTCTTTGCCATTATTTGGGCAGTAAATACCCCTTCCGGGATTTTCCGGAAAATCCCATCTTTTTGCCAGCCCTATAAAGGACTAAACCAAACCAAGTATACAACCTAATGCAGATTAGCTATCTGGGAGAAGTGACGAAATACAAAGGATCTCTTATTATTATATATTTGTTGAAATTTGAAATGAGGTTTTAAGTAGTTAATTAAAATATTTAGTAAAAGTCTTGAATTGAAATCAATAAGTTTAGGAACCAACATCGTTCTTTAACATAGGTTTTTTAAAAAAACCTACGTCAGTATACATGTTTACTGTATTTGAAGCCATATAATCCATATAAAAATTTCGGATTCAATGGATAGAAAAAAAAATCTATCCGTTTAATCCGTTAATACAGATTCAAAATCAATCAGAAATTAAAGCAGAACAGATAGATATTGAATCCGCAATTACAGATTGAAACAGATAGATTCTGAATACGAAATTGCAGATTAAACGGATAGAAAACAAATCGGATAATTAAAAATTCGCAAAAACAGGTTCAAAATTTTTTTGAAATTGGAAGGTCTCAGCATATGCTCAGACCTCCATGCTAAATAGACGGAGTCATGCAAAAATCGTCTAACCCACATATTGTTTTCAGATAGAACGGATTCAATGTCTGAATCCGTATATACGGATTGATACGGATTAAAACTATGTCTGCATATGCAGATAGATACAGATTAAAATAATCAATCTGTTTATACGGATTGATACGATTAAAATTCAATCTGTATTCTGTATATGCAGATAAATACGGATTTAATGTCCCAAACCGTATATACGGATTGATACGGATTAAAATTCTATCTGCAAATGCAGATTCAGACGGATAAACAGATTGAGTCAGATTTATTTTTAGAAGCTACGGATTCAAAGAGATTAATTTTCTATCGTTTGCGGATTCAAATTCTATCCGAATCAATCTGTTTATAAACTTTGACTTTAGTAGAGAAAAAGATGCAAAACAACTTTACACTGCGATATTTCAAGAAATCTTTGATCTATGTCAAAGATTTCTTGACTTGAAATTTGGAAAAAATTTTGTTTACTACTTAGAAAATCTTTGTTCCAAATTTCAAGTCACTGGGTCAAAGCGTTTTTGAAATATCGTAGCGTAAACTTGTTTTGCAAGCCTCTTGCATCTTTTTATTTTCTATATTAACAAATGTATGGATACATATTATACAGGGTGTATTTGAAATAGCGTAGGAAAATTTAACAGGTGATTCTACATGATAGAATATGACAAAAAGTTCCTATAAACATATGTCTAAAAATGCGTCATAAGGGAGCTACGCCCCTTTGAAATTGGCTAAAAAAATCGGTTTTTATTTAATAACTCAGGAACCCTTTGAGATATATTAACGAGGTTTTGCACGTGAATTAATCCTAATAAGGCCCATTTTTGTATGTAATTTTCACGTACTTATTTAAACCAGGGGTGTGCGAAACGGGGGGGCCTTATCAGTTTTTTGTCCCAAACTTTTTTCTGTGTAACTTTTTTGCAATTTTATTTTTGAAATATGATTCCTCAGGTCAAAATACATAAAAAAGGTACTCTTGTTGTAATACTGTAGGATTAACCGTTTTCGAGAAAAGTTCATTTGAAGGTGAGATTTCACGGTTCGAGGACGAAAAATTAAATACTAAAATGTCGAAAACCAAAATTTTAATGATGCAATGTTATTCTACATCAAAAACTAAGAAATAAAGTTTCCATACATGTAGGTCGAAAAAACGCTTTTAAAGCTACCATAGTCCTTTAAAAATGGTGCATATTTAGGAGACCATAGCTTCATTAGGATTGATTTTTGGAAGTACCTGCATATGAGGTTTTTTTTCTTAGTTTTTAATGTACATTCGCCCTGCATCATTAAAATTTTGGTTTTCAACATTTTAGTATTTAATTTTTCGTCCTCGAACCGTGGAATTTCACCTTCAAATGATTTTTTCTCGAAAACGGTTAATCCTACAGTATTACAACAAGAGTACCTTTTTTATGTATTTTAACCTAAGGAATCATATTTTAAAAATAAAATTGCAAAAAAGTTACACAGAAAAAAGTTTGGGACAAAAAACTGATAAGCCCCCCCCGTTTCGCACACCCCTGGTTGAAATAAGTACATGAAAATAACAAATAAAAACGGGCCTTAGTAGGATTAGTTGACGTGCAAAACCTCGTTGATATATCTCAAAGGGTTCCTGAGTTATTAAATAAAAACCGATTTTTTTAGCCACTTTCAAAGGGCCGTAGTTCCCTTATGACGCATTTTTAGACATATGTTTATAGGAACTTTTTGTCATATTTTATGATGTAGAATCATCTGTTAAAATTTCCGACGCTATTTCAAATACACCGCGTATAATAAATATATTTTTTATGTTTATGCTTACAGTACTCTCAGTAATGCGAAAATGGGGATATCAACCAAAGATTCCCCAACAAAAGCATTGTGTTGATAACAAAATTTAGAAAAACAGATAAGGTTTTTTTTTCACGTTTCTTGACGATAAAAGCCTATTTCTGCGAATAATCTGTCCGCCGGTAGGGCTGAAATTTGTGAAAAATTCAGAAATTTCTCCAGATCAGACATCAGACACCCTTTAGCGGCAGGAATTGTCGGTTAGTTCGTTTATTAAACTTATCTTTTCAATAATATTAATATTATTATGTATTAAATGGTTTAACTTACCGTATTTGTTCAAAAATGCCTCAAAAATAAAAATAACGTGTATAGTATTCCGAGTAGATTTGCATTGTTTGTATATCTATACAACAGGGTGATCAGTAACTACCATGCCAAAATTTAAAAGGTGATTCTACATCCAAAAATATGAAAAAAAGTTTCTATAAAGGTTGGTCCG
The DNA here is from genome assembly GCA_958510825.1 of Brachypterus glaber. NCBI lineage: Eukaryota > Metazoa > Arthropoda > Insecta > Coleoptera > Kateretidae > Brachypterus > Brachypterus glaber. The sequence continues at coordinate 12,772,138 of OY294048.1, read as the reverse complement.
GAAATGAGCCCTAAGGGAGCTACGGCCCTTTGAAGATGACATATTGAATGGGGAACAAAAAAAAAGCATCAAAAAAATTTTAATGCTGCAGGGTGATTCTTCATTTAAAACTGAGCAAAAAAGTAGTCTTCACCAAAACACCTAAATTTAATATGAAAGGAGTAATATCCTTTTAAAAAGTAACGTTTTTGGTGGCACAAAATGTTACTTCCTCTTAAATGCATTTTGTTTTAAAACGGTTGCTCCTACAGTGTTATACTATATGATATTTTTTATGTATTTTTACTCAAAGAATCCATATTTTTTACAAAAAATCCAAAACAGTACACATAAAAAAGTTTGGGGCAAAAATGTGTTAAGCCTAATACATTTTTCCGTCTAGGGACGCCTCTGGATAAATTCAAAAAAATAAATTAACATAAACTTATTGCCCTTATTAATACTACTATACATGCAAAAGCTCGCCGCTCTAGCTTAAAGGGTACAAGAGTTATTAATTAAAAACCTTATATTTATTACAATTTTAAAGGGCTGTAGCTCCCTTAGGGCTCATTTGCGGACCAACCTTTATAGGAACTTTTTTTGATATTTTTAAATGCAGAATCACCTCTTAAATTTTGGCATAGCAGTTATTGATCACCCTGTATTTATAATATAACCTTACTTTTAAATCTTTGGTTTAGGTCGTTTTTTTGTCTGTTTTTTTTTTCGTCTCCAATTTTACTTATCGCTAACAAGAAAAATACCCTTTGTACGAAAAATACACCTTAAAAAGCTTAAAAATTAATGGTTGGTAGTTGTCCAAGCTAGTATTCCAAGTTCTCGGAATGCCATACACTTCCAAACAATAATTAAAAAATTAGCTGTGTAAAAATTAAAATGGTAACTACAGCAAATAAATTAAAATATGCCAATTCAAAATGCCTAAATATAAAATGTTATTATTTATTTAAAATATATTATTCAGTATGTAATACCTAATAAAGTTTAATACATAATAAAGACAACAAAACAACAAAATAAATCAAGATCAACTGTTGTCCTTCCATCTAGGAAAGCCGCTAGCGTCATAATTGCATTAAGCTGGTTTTTTAAATTTAAATAACCCAACTCACAATGATTTAACGTGTGAGACACCGTTTGATTAAGTTGAAAACTGTACAACAGTTTAACATTTTTTAAAATTCATTAATATAACTAAATAAAATGTTAATTTCATATTTAACATTATGTTAATACTTAATAAAAATACTTGATACTTTCAAATTCAAGACGCTAGTTCTTTACCAATATTGTTCTTTAGTTGCCTATATTATTATAATAATAATAATTAACGGTAGGTACGTCTTTAAGAACTTTAATATATTACAATTATATTAAAAGAGGTATCGCTTAAATGCAAAAATACATTCAAATACAGCCGGTATGAATGATTTTGAAGACACAGTGCGGGTCTAGGACGATTTAGTTCAATACTCGTACAACCATTTTTTTAATTATTTTTTTAAGGTTCATTCGTTATTAAATTTGAAAAAAAGTCTAAAGAAAACCTTAATAAAAAAATTATATTATATAAATATCTCGGTATTTTAAATGATTATTATAGGGGGTATTTAAGAGGGGGTTTTGGGGATAAATGCATTGTATTTGTTTGGGAAAAAGTTTTCTTGCTCATTCGAAACGGATGTATCTATACAGTATGAATCGATTCATAAAAAAATGGTTGTACGGGAATCAAATGAAATCTACCTAAAAACGCACAGTGGAAGAATTTAAATGCATGTGCTTCAGTTAAATCATGTATTTTACTTGAGTGAACATCTAGTTTTTGGCATTTTCTAGTTACCAAACAGTAATAAGCTATTAGGAATAAGTTGGTATATTAATAACTTCTGATAACTTTTTACTAATAACCAAACCACTACAGATGATGATGACATGAAAATATGAATAGTAACAAAATATTTTTTTTCTTCTTATAAGTAGGTACTTTTACTTTATATTAAACAGATTATACCAAAATAAAATCATTTGGTAAAATATATAATTAAAATAAATAAAAATGAAGTAAAAATATAGTGATATAAAAAAAAATAAAAAAATGCATGGCACAAAAATATTACTGATTTATCTAAAAGCATCATACACTTAATACTAAAAAAATATCAAAATTAATTGAAACATATTCAAATATACGTTAGTACGCTTAAAATAATATAACATGTGACCTAAAAATTAAATATATATATATATATATATATATAGTATTTTTATTCCTGAAAGATACAGATATGTTTACATGGGCATTTCCAGATTTTTACAGCATTCCAGACTTGCGATTAAAATGGCAGATATCATTTTTTACCTTAATTAAATTATTATTATTTGTTTAATGTTATACTAATTTTAAAGTTCAGCCATAAATTTAGGAAGTCAGTGGGTTCATATTTAATAAAATCGTTACAGCCATTTACGTATTTTTTGAAACAGGTACTCTTAAAAATTTTCTCTATTTTGCGACTCTTATAAGCTCATAATCACACGCATTTTGCGTGTTCTAATAGGTCCATAAGAGGTCTCTACTTTTTTTTCTTTTGGGTTGGCAACAGACGAAAGTCTATCTCTTGACGTTTTCCGTGCAATTGTGAACGTCGGTTTAAAGTTTAATTTTCTACAAAATTTTGTGTTTAAGTTATCTTTTACCGTATTAAAATTGTGGCTTGGTTACTTGCAGTGGAAAAGAGAAGAAATTACTATAAAATATATCAAAATAATATTCGTTCTTAGAATTTTAAACATGGCGAAAACTGTAATGCCAATTTGAAACAAAAATCCCTAAATCGGTCATCAATTTAAATGTAAGTTTTTTTAAATTTTAGAGCAAAATAGAAAAAATTGTATAAATCACTCGTTTCATAACACGTTTATAGCGCACTAGAACTTTAGAAAACTCACCGCAAGCGGCTCGTTTTCTAAACTTGTACTCGTGCGCTAAAAACGTATGTTATGAAACTAGTACTTTAATATACTATTACTTTATTACCTGCCTATTTTATTGTATTAATCGTGATGTCATTTACTTTACAGAAATAAATATACCATACGGTGTTTTTTTTTTAATTAAAGCGTGTATTTGATTATTTTTCAACTAATTATGTATATTATTTGGAAATAGTCGAGCAAAAGGTTTTTAAAACAATTTAATTAAGTTACAACATACCTAACCTTGGACGGCTTTAATTTTAGTAATGGAACATCATTGCCTTTTATTAAAGGTGAAATAATAGTCAAATTCACAACTATTGGGAGTGACGTCATTACAAAATAGTATCTAAATAGCATTGTGTTTTGCATAATGCGTTATCATCATCCACTTTACCATGGTGATTTGGTAGTGCCAATCGTCCACAACAGCAAATTACCATATGGTAAAATAGGTGAAAGCAAGGCGTCCTTCACTAACTGATGCCTTGGTGAAATGTAAAATACGACGATATTTAGCTGTTTTGTAATGTCAGCCCAAATAGCTGTGTGTCAGACTTATTTTCAGTTTTAAGAAATATAGATACATACACAAACGTGTATGTGATTGGTGGATTTCTTAGAAACGGAAACATTTGTTGAATAATTGAAATTAAAACAAAATAAACGGGGCAAACTCACCTCAAATTCAAAGTATCTAGTTAGTTATGTTGAAACTTAATTAGAAAAATTTAGATTCCGAATTAGCAAACCTTTTGTTTTTGTTTAACTACATCCATTTTGAGTAAGAGTCGTATATGGTCAAAAAGTCAAAATTTTTATAGAAAAATTAATTTAGATTTTTTTAGTGTGGATTTATGCTCCGATCTAACCGAACTAGTTACCAACACGGTGCGCGCGACCGATGGTTAAAGCGCACATCAAATACACACACATGCCTTAAAGTGACATTTTCTGTCAAGAAAAAGAGTGGATACAAAAAAATCTGGTAAAAATTGTTGTTGGTAACCATGTTTTGAGATTTCACAAATTACACAAATGCATTTTCTAGGAAAATGGTTTTTAAATTTTGCTTTTTAATTTGCAATAACTCAAAAAAAAAGGGTCCCATTTATGTAATAATAGAATGGAGGCAGAATATGGTTAATCCCACGTTTAAAACATCAAAATATGCAAAATTATGCGAGTTATAACAAAAAACTCTATTTTTGCATTAGGGCGCTGTAAAAATATATGGTGACATAACCTTGAAAATATATTTTGACACATAAACAGAAGGGAAACTTTATCCGGAAAAGGCTAAAAACACGTTTGCTACGATTCGCACGCCGCAGTAATGAGAAGAATCTAGCACATGCGCACTGGTATGCTTATTTTTGTTTTGACGGATGTCAAAAATGGCTTCCGTTTAGGCAGTTGTAGTTTTATGAAATAGTTCAATTTGAACTATATTTTTGCACTGATTTCTGGTTTTATTACTAAAACTTACTGTCTTGAATATAATTAGGTGCGGAAAATCCAGTTTTTTATGTTACAATATATAGCAAAAGACTGTTAAAATACTCGAATTTCTGTTTGATTTTTTTAATTGGGGCGTTGGTTTACGTTAAAAATGGTTTGGTTTGCTAGTTTGCTGGTTTGGTGTTTTTTTTTTTTTAATGAGAGGCGTTGGTTTACGTTAACAATGGTTTGGTTTGGTAGTTTGCTGGTTTGGTGTTTTTTTCTTTTTAATGGGAGGCGTTGGTTTACGTTAATAATAGTTTGGTTTTGTAGTTTGCTGGTTTGGTGTTTTTTTTTAAGGGGAGGCATTTTTCAGATACGATATTTCAGAATTTAGAAGGCGATATATTTTAAGAATCAAATGTTTATTAATGAATATTCCGCAATTTTTTTTTTACGAAAATACTTTTAAAAGCGAATACTTTTAGCCAATTAAAAAAAAAACTGTTAGCTCGCAAAGAAAAAAGTAGATATTTTTGTAAAATAAAAACCTTAAAATAATTTTTGGCATACGTCAAAACAAAAATAAGAAAATCAGTGCGCATGCGCTGGATTTTTCTCATTACTGCGGTGAGTGAATCGTCGTTTGCTGGTTTGCCGTTTCCTTCTAATGTCTCCACTCTTTTTCTTGACAGAAAACATCAGATTAAGGCACTCTATCGCCTGATAACCAATTAATTTTCTTAGTTAACTCGGATCGTAAGCCAACCATTAATTAATTTATCTAATATGCGAATCCAGCATCGTTGGTGGTATGGAAAATTTTTAGTACAGAGTTAATATACGCTGCTGAACGTAAGTCCAATCCCAAATTATATTGTAGAGTCGTTTCTTTAATTGCCTGGAATAAATAAATTTTGAAAAAATTTTGAAATAATTTTGAAAAATTTAGAGGTTATTCCCTTTTCCATTAATTGTATTCCTAATAGTCCAAATTTAAAAAAAAATGTTTTTTTTGCGCGCGCATGTTTTTACATTGTCCCTTACCATGCATTTTAAGCGAATGTTATTTACAAGAATTATTTTCCCTAGTAGAAATTTAACGTTAGTTAGATAATAGTTATTTATGGTACTAGTGGGTAAAGTAAGATATTGTCCATGAGAAAATTAACCTGCGAGGCGTCAGCCAAGCAGGTTAATTTTCGAGAGGGCAATATCGGTTTACCCATGAGTGCCATACAAGGTTTTATCCAATAAATAGCTTAGAAATTCATATTTTTATTAAAAATTTTAATGACATTTACAAGAAAATAAAGTGACAGTTGAGTGGGTAAAATAAATAATTATCCACTCAATAAAGTAAAAGCCACGCGGGGGTTATTATTGAGTTTATCTATTTCAAATAAAGCTGGTAATTGTCTTATTATCTGTATTTATTGGATAAACGTTTTTTCTTAAGTCCCGATTTCTAACGTTAAGTGCCTAATGTTAAAATAACGTTTATCTAACGTTTGGTAAAACCCTAACGTTGGGCATCTAGCATAGAAACCACATTCATCTAACGTTAGTTCAAGTCGTTCTAACGTTATTTTCCACTAGGGTTAACACTGAAACCAGTCAATCAATCAATCATAGAAAATTATTTTCGATAAAGAGAAAATATTGTATGTCACATGTCCGGAAAGTGACTATACTATAGGTTTCCAGAACTCGTATGTCGACTCGTCCTGGAATCTACCGATTTTCTTTAAAATAAAAACAATAAAAATATGCGCGAGAATCACTTATCTGTCACAATTCCCGAGATAACCCCCCGATTCTTCTACCCCAGAACAGTAGAAGCACGTTTACTCGAATATCCTGCGAATGTTCGACGATTTGAAAAATACATAATGTGACGTTCTCCTAAAATGCAGGAGAACTCCGCTTACTTTTCTACTGGGAACACGTTACTCAAACTCGAAACTTAACGCCATAATGATAAAATAGTAAGGGGCTGTCCATATATTACGTAACGCGCCTAGGGGGGGGGTCAGAGAAATTGTTACAGTTTGTGACAGGGGGGAGGGGGGTCTAGGTAAACGTTACGTAACTTAATTTAATAAATTTAATGTTTATTTCCTAAGCTTGGCAGATGTATTTTTATTTCAACATAAATTACTATTTAGTGGCCCATAATTCCCTTTTTCACACAAAAATTGACGAAACTATGCATATTTAAATAATATTGTAATCAGTAAAAAAACTGTTGACATTGATATTAAAAAAAAAAATTACGGCCCTGATGAATCATCGGCGATGATACATTTTTGCGCGGAATGTGTACTCACAGAACACCAATATCTGTACTATTTTGTGTACCTGTGCATAAACAATATACGTGTTATATGTAAGTGTAAAAAGAGGTACCTAGTATTTTTTCCTGTGTGATATTGATTATGAATATTTATATATATGAAAAGTTTGAGTGATTTTTTCGTGTAAATTTTTTTAAGGTTATGTTATACTATATTTTAGGTTCATGTTTGTTTTGTCGAGAAAAACGAATCAATAGTGAGAATACAGTTAAATTTATTGCGAAACAAAATATTTATATTGTTACGCGGGGTGTTGGTAAATAGACAGTTTGTTACAAAGGGGGGAGGGGGGGTCAATCGCGCGCATGCGAAAAAAAGGTTCTATTAAGAGTGGTTTACCTGTATGTTTTTTCTGCCGCCACTTAAAAAGCGAAAGAGTGCTGTTAGTTTAGTTTGCAAATATTATAAGCCAAAATGTATATAAGGGAACGTTGATGATTACGTAACGCAAATTGTACCGAAATTAAAACACTTCATACCCCGTTTCTCACGTTATTAAAGGCTACCCCCCCCCCAAATAGGGGGGCGGTAGCCAAAATATAAACCTGTATAGCCTTTAATAACGCGAGAACCGGGCTATGAAGTGTATGAATTTTGGTACAATTTGCGTTACGTAATACTTGAACGTTCCCTATCGACAGAAGTTTCAACTGTTTTTTTTTTCAAATCGGCGAATTATTTTGAGACAGTATAAAAAACTTTAGAAATTAAAATTTAACTAATGTTTTAGTTGTTAATATTTTTTTATTGTAACTAACAAACTTTTTTAACTAACATGTTTTCATTTAACTTTTAAAAAATGTTAAGTTAAAAGTGACACTTTTGTTAAGAGTTTATCTTTTGTTTTACTTTTGCGGTTCCTTATGGAAAATTGTCAGATAACCTGACATAACCAAATTAAAACTAATTTTACTTATTATTTTTTGTTTTTTTTTTTTACAAATATGTTTACAAGCGAATAAAAAATAGCTTAGGATACACGGGCGAGAAACATTATTTCTCGTCCTTGGATCATAATATATATTATTATTGAATAGATGTCCCAAAATCGTTCCACAAACTGAAAGAAGACTAAACTTTTCTATTCGGTGTACTAGCGATTTTTTGTAAAATAATCATTGATAAAGTACATTGCTGTATACTTTTTTTTTTGTCTCTTAATATCTTATTAAGAACTTGGTAATACAAAAATATTTTCGATTTCAGTGTCATTAATAGCATTTAGAAGCAAACAAAATAAATAAGCAAAAAGATATTTACATTTTTAAGATTGAAATGTAAATGCAAAATAGATATTATATCTTAAATTATAATAATAGGTATTTTGTTAGTAAACAAAGAGAAGAGTGTTTAAAGCCAGAACCAGAATTTAGTGTTATTTTGGTTCTTAATGTACAATTATGTTTGTCAAATATCGAGGAATAAACCTCCCTGGAATTAATTGTACAGACACGATTATATAAAGAGAAAAAGATGCAAGTCGCTTGTAAAACAAGTTCACACTATGATATTTCAAAAACGATTTGACCCAGTGACTTGAAATTTGGAACAAAGATTTTCTAAGTAGTAAACTAATTTTTTTCCAAATTTCAAGTCTTTATGTCAAAGATTTCTCGAAATATCGTAGTGTAAAATTGTTTTGCAAGCGACTTGTATCTTTTTCTCTTCTATAGAAAATTCTATTAGTCTAAGACTTGGTGACCATTTCTACTTAATTTTTTCTCCTAGCTGTATTTTATATATGTCTTAAAGTAGATTCAAATTAAGCTATTTCAAAATCGCCAGGTCCTGGATTGGGTTTCTTTGGGTGCTAGAAGCTCCAAAAAAGGTGGAGTAATGGGGTCCCCGAACAATATATTTTATCCAATACATACAAATAATAAGACAATTACCAGCCTTATTTTACATAGATAAACTCAATAATAACCCCCGCGTGGCTTTTACTTTATTGAGTGGATAATTATTTATTTTACCCAATCAACTGTCACTTGTCAAATTATGTTCTTGTAAATTTCATTAAAATATTTAATAAAAATATGAATTCCTAAGCTATTTATTGGATAAAACCTTGTATGGCACTCATGGGTAAACCGATATTGCCCTCTCGAAAATTAACCTGCTTGGCTTGGCCTCGCAGGTTAATTTTCTCATGGACAATATCTTACTTTACCCACTAGTACCATAAATAACTATTAAAAAGTTTGTTTGACGTATGTCAATACTAAAACGAATAATTTGCATTTAATTAAAATGCCATTTCATAAATCCTCATTTCTTTAAAAAATTAAGTACCACATATGTCAAAGGCACTTTTTAAAGACTGTGCTTACCCCTTGGGCCCAGAATTATTCAATCTCAAAACTATGAAAATAGTCTAACCTGAATGTAATAAATGTAATGAATATTACACGGCAAGTTAAAAATAGATTTTTTGGTAGCTCATTTCCATAGCTTTTGGAACTTCTAGCACCCAAAAAAAAACGAATCCGGAGCCTAGCAATATAAAAATAGCTTAATTTGAATGAACTAAAACATATATAAAATATAGCCGGGAGAAAATAATTAAATAAAAATGGTCACCAACCCTCCGATTATATATGAATTCCTTGAAATTTCTCAGAACTCCATAAATGTCCTCAGCTCTACGTAGAGTTCCTGAATGCATTGTACAAATTTTCGAGAGTGGTTTACCCCCTTGTAAATGATTTGACTCAAATCACATCTCAAAAATAGTAGTTTTATTCAAAGTAAAAGTGTTACATCTTGTGACGTGTCCGTAGGGTTGACTACCGACAACGCAATCGCCTTGCCACAAGTCAAAGAATCCCACATGTACTCCGTCAAAAAATTCTGACATGCGATGACATTTAAATATTGTAAGGCTGAATTAACAACTGCTTATTTTAAGCTATTTCCATGGTTTACACTTTACTTTTTGCCCTAGTACAAAAACATAGTCATTTTGTACTAGTACTTGTATGAAGGGCATTCTGTAGTATGTATAATGTAAAAAAATATTTCATTTGAAGAAATAAAACATTTTCATGACAATAACTAAAAAAATCACCATTTCAAATAACTGTTGTTTAAAATGTGAAATTTACAAGGTAATGTTTTATTTGATATAATTGTGACCAAAATCCTATTCTAACCTCATAAGAAATAGACATTTCCAACTATCTAGAGGCCTACGGCCTCAATTAAACAGCATCTCTCAAGCTGGAAATGTTTCATTTTCTTACTAGGTTAGAAATATACTATGTTTAACCTTAAACGAAAAAGAAAGGCATTTCAGATGTTTTTACAAAATAATTTGCTTGATAAACGTACGTTCATTTTTGCTGTAGATTTTTAAAAAGGCATATAATTTTTAATATTGCTACTAATTATTAAGATTAATGACCTAAACTACACTTCTTTAAGCAAAAACAAAAACAAAACCCTATTTTAATGTTAAGCACAAAAATGTATTTAAAAGCTTTTTTAAAATTAAAACTGTGTTAATTAAATGTGGCTTATTAGGAATAAAATCATGCAAAAGTTCTTGGTTAAAAATGATAACCTACCAATATTATAGTATCTAACATTCAATGTATTAAACTATAGTATATTCAACTTCAAGATTCAGTAGACGTAAATAAAAAATCGTGCACGCGGCAGCTGGCGCGTGGTTTCTTTGGTTAAAAGACTCGAATGTTGCGAGAGTAGGGATGTAGAAAATTAAACAGGCCAGTACGTGAGTACTTGCGATGAAGCGTACAATGCATTGCAATGGACCGTTACATAGAAATATTTTGTTTTGAATCCTACCCTGTCACTAAATCCGTTGTTGTCACGTGCGTTTGTTTACACTTACTTCATTTTGAAGTTGAATATATTATAAAAAGAAGTCAAATACAAATAATTTTTCATTTCTGAAATTTTTAATATTCAACCAAAAAATAATTTTAATAATTTTTAAAAATTATTTATATTTGTTAAACTTATTGGATTTAATTGCAAAAAAAACGTTTTTTTTTTCTTACCTTAGCGGATCTTTCCATGGTGAAATCAAGACCAGAATGGACTATGTCTTTTTCTGAAGCACCGGATATTTTCTTCTGGAAAGCGGTGGAGGGGAGGATGGGGATTGGCCCTTGGCCGAATTTGCGTTCCAAAGATTCTTGTACGGATTCTGCAAATTTCAATTATTTAGATGCAAACCCAATAAACATTTTAGGTTATATAAAGGACACCACAACCTAAAAAGAGCTATTGGTTACCCTTCACTATAGCTTTTTAGAATTCAGAAAAAAATAATATAGGACATGTAATATCTCATTTAAAATCTCTTTTTATGCTAATTATAGTTTTTAAAAATAGGTGCAATTTTTCTCGAAATATTTGACTTTATATAATTGTAATTATGATCATACATTTAATTTTTTGCTTAAAACTACTACTAGTAAAATCTGAAATAGGTCTTATTACATATCAATTTAAACGACATTTAATGACAATTAAAACAAATTATTACTTTTTAAAATCGGTTCACTAGTTTGGGAGATATTGGACCAGAAAAAAAAGCATGACTTTATTCTTTCAAAAATCTTATACATGGGTTTATATAACGTAAATGTAATAAATATACATATTTTCAATAATACTGATCGTGTAAGATCCGAATTACATAGCATACCTACATGTATATTTTCTAAAAAATTAAATTCATGCTTTTTGTTCTGCTCCAATATATTCTGAAATACTGAACCGATTTTAATAAGTTTAAACGTTGTTTTAATTGTCATTAAATGTCGTTTAAAATGACATGTAATAAGACGTATCTCAGATTTTACCAATAGTTGTTTTTGCCAAAGAATTAAATATATGACCATAATTACAATTATATAAAGAAATATTTCTAGAAAATTTGCAACGATTTATAAAAATTTAACATCATCATAATCAGCATAGAAAGAGCTTTTAAACGAGCTATTACATGTTCTACATTACTTTTTTTCTAAATACCAATTTTTGCAAAATTACAAATTAAAAAAAAAAATCACCTATTTGTGCCCCATTATCTCGAGACTCAGTAAACCGATTTTCGATTGCAAATAACCATTATATTAAGCATAAAAAATTTACGTATAAGGGAGCGTTCAAGTATTACGTAACGCAAAATTTGGCCATTTTTGACCCCCAAGGAATCCGCCTCTTTAAGCCTAGATCATTGTTAAAAACGTGATCCAATAAACATTTTATAAGTTTATAATTTTTTAAGTGTTACGTAACATTTTTACTGACACCCACCCCCCCTCTGTAACGCGGCGTAACGCTTTCGAGACCCCCCTAGCGCGTTACGTAATACTTGAACGCTCCCTAATATATCCTATTTTCGTGGATCCTTAACAACTTCAGAATAGATATTCCGAATTTATACGTCAAAACGTACGTAAAATTAAAAAAAAAACACATAGATTTTTTTTTTAATTTTTACCCTAAATGTTCATAGGACATGCCTAATCGATTCATAAAGAAAAATGTTAGTTTGTCGAAAAAAAAAATTAAAACGCTAAAAACCTATAATGCTTTATAAAACTGTTTATTGGAAACTAAGGGTGAATTACCCAGCTTTATCTTAATTTTCAAGAAATTTCCAACCAATTTTTATTTTTTAAGGAATTCCCAAATCCCAAATGTCCCATTAGTAATCACTTACGCAACAGATGGTAGTTGGAATCCTTTTCGTATTTGAATGTCAGTCTTCCGTATGATACGTGGTTGATATTCTTGAGCCATTCGAAGAAGGAAACGGTCACACCACCAGCGTTGACGTACAAATCTGGAATGACCAAAACGTTGTTTTTGATGAGGATTTGATCGGCAGCGGGGGTGAGAGGTCCGTTGGCAGCTTCGGCAATGATCTAAAAACAAACAAAATATTCTAAATCTGTTCTAACTCCACCCCCGCGGACAATATTTTTTAAGTGTTGTAGTGGAAATTGGGTATAATGGGTGTTTTTCAAAGGTGTTCGCCCCTATAACTTTTTTATTCCTGGAGGTAAAAGAATTAAATTTAAAGGGTGTCTATAAGACCATATTTTGAGTTATATCACCTAAAGTATTATTCTTTCACTTCCGGTTTAACCGGAAACGATCCCAACTTTTGAAGATACATATTTTTACATATTTGGATTCTCCATTAAATTCTGTGTATTATCTTAAGTTTTTGTCATTTTTTTTAACTGTAAAGTCATTAAATCTATTAATTTTGAATAATATAATAGTAGAAAAATAGGAATTATTAAAAAAATTGTTTACTTTTAGAAGAAAATTAAACTTAGAAAAACATATTTTTTGCTTTTAATCGAATTTTTGCTTAATTACGTCTATGGCTAAAAAGATTATTTTGTCCCTTTACAATGATACCAAAAAGTTTATATTTATTTTTATAATCTCTTTAAAATAAAAGAAATTTGTAAAAATTTTGTAAAGAGAAAAAATAATCTTTCTAGTGATATCGATGAGCCATAGACGTAACAATGCAAAAATTTGAGTAGAAGCAAAAAGTTTAGTTTTCATGTAAAATCAAAAGTAAACTTTTTTTTAATTGTATTTTTCTACCAATATTTGATCCAAAATTACTAGATTTAGTGACTTTCCAGATAAAAAAATCTGAAACAAAATTTTATTTAAAAAATTACAAAAGCTTGGGATAACACACAGAATTTATTGGAGAATCCAAATACGTAAAATATACAGGGTGTTCTATTTAAAAATCAAAGGTAGGGGTCGTTTCCGGTTAAACCGGAAGTGAAAAAAAAATACGTTAGGTGATATAATTCAAAATACAGGGTGATCAGTAACTGCCATGCCATGAGGTAATTCTACATCCAAAAATATGAAAAAAAGTTTTTATAAAGGTTGGTCCGGAAATGAGCCCTAAGGGAGCTACGGCCCATCGAAGATGACATACTGGATGGGGAACAAAAAAAAGCATCAATAAAATTTTAATGCTGCAGGGTGATTCTTTATTTAGAACTAAGCCTAAAAGTATTCTTCACCAAAACACCTAAATTTAATATTAAAGGAGTAATAGCCTTTTAAAAAGTAATGTTTTTGGTGGCATAAAACGTTACTTCCTCTTAATTTATTTTGTTTTGAAAACTGTTGCTCCTACAGTTACACTATATGACATTTTTAATGTATTTTTACTCAAAGAATCCATATGTTTTACAAAAAATCCAAAAAAAGTACACATAAAAAAGTTTGGGGCAAAAATGTGTTAAGCCTAATACATTTTTTCGTCTAGGGACGCCTCTGGATAAATTCAAAAAAATAAATTAACATAAACTTATTGCCCTTATTAATACTAGTATACATGCAAAAGATCCTTGATCTAGCTTAAAGGCTGTCACAGTTGTTAATTAAATTAAAAACCTTATTTGTATTACAATTTTAAAGGTCCGAAGCTCTGCCCTACTACGCTAAAAATCAGTAACTCCATTTGTCGCATAGCAGCGTTTTCAAAATATTACATCAGAGTTGACGTGAAAACGTAGCTATACGACAAATGGAGTTACTGCTTTCTAGCGTAGTAGGGAAGATCTCTCTTAGATCTCATTTGCGAACCAACCTTTATAGGAAATTATTGTCATATTTTTGTATGCAGAAACACCTCTTAAATTTTGGCATGCCAGTTATTGATCACCTTGTATAGTCTTTATTTTTTTTCTCTAGGAATAAAAAAGTTATAGGGGCGAGCCATCTTTGAAAAACATGTATAGAGGTTTTCTTGATCACTGAAACTAATTCCGATGATAAAAAAATCTTTTATCTGTGAATTGTATTTTTTTTGTGTTTACAGTAACTGTTTACAACTGCTGTACCTTAATTTTAATAAAGTTATATGCGTTTTACCAACTAAAGCTAGTTGCTTCTACATACATTGTATATTTCTCTATCTATATTTAGTCAGTAAATAAATAAATAAATATTTACCTTGGCTTTAACTTTGTGGGCGTTGTCTTTGTGGATGACCTTTTCAGTGGCTGCGGGAACCAAAATGTCAACCGGGTGGAAAAGTAAACTTTCGCCAGTGTATGGTTTGGCACCTGGGAATCCAACGATGGTTCCATTGGTAACACGGTATTCTTCAAGATCCTGAAATAAAATTAAGCCTAAGTGTTTTAAAAAGGTTTTATGCATATTTGACTATTACACGGAAAAAAAAATTATAGCTAGGAGCGCTATAACACACATACCAAGCAAATTATAATCGCTTATTATATAAATACAAGGCTTTCTCTTACAATTATGGCAGTCAGTGTAAAAATTTATATGAAATACTTTAATTGTTTAGTGAATAATAAAATATAACAAATAGTATGGTATTTATAGCTTAAATAGATTTAATTATTGTCCGTGCTAATAATTTTTATAATATAATAAAATTTCTGTAAATTTATAATAGTGCCTGTAATAAATATAATCGTGTCTGTAATATATATAATCGTTTCCAATTTATTTTTAACATTATTAGTTATTGTGTCCCTTATAATCTATAGCTTAAATCACTATAATTTGCCACTGTTACCAAATATCTTATAATGTATAGCGCAGAGCCCACTAATTTCTTTCCGTGTAGGATAAGTAAAAAAACCTGAGAAAAGTAAAATACTACGGTTTCTATTTGGATAAAAAAAAAACAATTTAGTGCTTTGGCATTTCCAGGATGATGCTTGTCTGTGTGTCCATTACCTCCACTATAAACTGCCGAACGGTCCGATCGAATTAAAATTTGGTATACAAGCACCGTTTGGTCGTAGGACGCAACCATTAGTTTTTGATTGAAAACAAAAAGCTTTTTCGAAAAAAAAAATCAAAAATTTGAAGAATTTTAAATCTTTACTTGAAGCGTTCTTAAGTAAATATTACTTTAAATCAGGTTCCAACACATTGCAACGCCGGGAGGGTATTCTGCTGTCTTAAATGAAATGGGCGTATCTACATAGGAAAACAATGTATACATACGTCCATTTCAAGTAACACGGCAGTATTGTAAGCTCATAATCACACCATTTTGCATTTGATCTCTCTCCAAATAAAAAGTTCCCCAAATGTATTTTTTTTAACCAACAGAAAAAATAGCAATAAATACTCGTTTCATTATACTATTGGCACGGTTGTCCATTAAAAAACTTGACGCAACCGGCTCGTTTTTTAAACATGGACTTAATACACTATAATTATAGTTGATTATTTTAGATTTTAAGCTTTCACGGCCATTAAGATATAAAGAACTTTCACTTTCGGGTTTAGACCGTGTTAATGGATTTTCACTTTCCGACGTTTCGTCTCTTACTACTAGAGACATCTTCAGATTAATCCCTGAAGATGTCTCTAGTAGTAAGAGACGAAACGTCGGAAAGTGAAAATCCATTAACACGGTCTAAAACCGAAAGTGAAAGTTCTTTATAGTTGATTATAAAAGTCCAAATATACCTACTTATCTCTTCCTCTTTTATAAAAGCTTAGTTTTATTTTTTTTTTAACATATTTTTTTCTGAGCAACATACCTTGGGGTCAATACCGGCTTCATTAAAGATAGCACCATCGTGTTCCAAGATACCAATACACTTGGCCCCAGCTCTGTGAAGATATCTCATGGTGTGAAGCCCCACATTACCGAACCCTTGAACGATGAAGGTTTTCCCGGCCCAGCCGGTCTTCAAACCGCACATCTGCATGAAGTTCTCTTCGTTGATAAAGTTGGCGATTCCGTGGAAAACACCACGGCCGGTGGCGGATACACGGCCGTGAATACCGCCCTGGTTGATGGGTTTACCGGTTACACATGCGTGACTGTTGATGTCTTTGTAACCGATGGTTTTGGAATAGGTGTCGGCTAACCAGGACATTTCGCGCTCGCCTGTGCCCATGTCGGGGGCTGGTACGTCGATACTAGGCCCTGAAAAATGAAAATACTTATATAAGAGTCTTAAGGGGGTATTTCTACCTTCAATTTTTTTACTTTTTTTTAAACATGGGGGATTTATTAGCCCGTCTACAAACTTTGGCAACGAAAAGTAGATTTAATTTATGAAGAAATGTTCATACAAACATAGGTCCTATTTTTCTTTGTTCAGAAGTTATAGTGTTTTTAATATTTAGAAAAAATGTAGTAGCCATGATTGCAAAACAAAATTTAGTAACTATTATTTTAAACAATCACCTGTCAAAAATTGTTTGTTTCTGTCATGATTTGTTAAAATTTTACCATGGCCACCTAGATCACCCGACCATAATCCTTGCGATTTTTATTTAGGGGTCACTTCAAGACACTTGTCTATGCCGTGGAAATAAAGGATCGTAATCAATTATTGCAGAGGATTCAAGATGCTGAAACTCATATTAGAAATAATATGAATTTACTACTCGTGCAAGAGAGTTTAGTTCGTCGTTGCCAGTTATGTATTTGGGAAAATAGATAATTTTTTGAAAATTTATTGTAGTTAAATTTTATTAATTAGCCTCTTTAAAATGTAATTTAAAATGTTATTTTTACCTAAAATATGCATAATTTTATTTTAAAATATATTAATAACTACTTTTGTTTCCCTCTGTAGAACTTCTCTCTTTATCTTATCTAAATTTCAATACAAGCCCCTAACTGGGGGGTGCTAGGGGGTACTCAGCACCCCCTGGCATAATTTTGAGCACCCCTGGCAAAATAAGCTCTAAGCACCCCCACAGGGGGTGCTTAAGTCCAGTTGGTAAAATTGAGTGGCAGATTTCGTAAAATGTATGAAAAAATTGAGGGGTAAAGGAAAACTGGTCAGTAAATTGTTTACTTGCGAAAATTTGGAAAGGTTGGAAATTTTTTAGAGGTATGGACCTTTTTTTTAAGTCATCAAAATTTTACGGTCGAGGGTAGTAAAGCTTTTTTTGAGTTGGGAATTTTTCAGAGGTGAGGACCTTTTTTTAGTCAGCAAAATTTCAGGGTCAGGGGTAAAGCTGTTTTTTTTTTGATTTGGGAAATTTCTCAATTTTTTAATTTTTAGTTAATATTTGCTCTGCCCCCCCTCCCCCCAAAAAATGCTTCGGAGCACCACTGAAGCACCAGCACCAGTTACGGGCCTGTGTCAATGGCCATGACATTACCAATTAATTTTTGACATGTGATTGTTTAAAATGCTAGTTACTTAATAAACATCTGAACGAATAAAGATAGGACCTATGTTTATACGAACATTTCTTCATGAAATTATATCTACTTTTTGTTGCCAAAGTTTGTAAATGGGCTAATAAATCACCCTGTATAGAAAGAAAAAAGATATTATTGTGAAGTTTTGTAGGTATGTTTATTTATCTTATTTATCGATATCGATATATATTCAAGAAATAAAAAAAAGTGCTATTTTTTGGGCATAATTTTTTTTAACATAAAAAAACGGGATATTATTTAGTATTAATAATATATTTTAAAATTTTGGGAGTAAGAAGTCCCCTCCTGAGCGCTGGGCGCAACTTCACAAAACCGTATATATGAGGAAAAAGTCACTGGACCAAAAATGTTCCTTATAAAATTAGAAACAAACGCGTTACTTTTAACATTGCTCAAACCCATATTAAATATGGTAAATTTTACCATATTAACGGCAATAACACATAAGGGTAGTTTTTTCACTTTTTGAAAAAATCAGCCTACCGTTGTAGGGTATTTTTTTGCACCTTGTATGTACACGGAATATCTCGGAACTGGTTAGTTTCAAGACGAACATGTATATGAACAAGTTTATGGAGCGGATAATTCTGTAACCATTTTTTGAGAAGGTTAAAAAAAACTACCCTTAATTTTGTGCCCCGAAAAACAAGTGTAAATTTTTAGGTTTTATGCAATATTCAAAACAATACATTTGTGCGGGATTTTATAAGGAATATTTTTGGTCCGGTTACTTCTTTTCATCAGATCGATGGTTTTGGAGAAGAAAAAAAAACGTCAAACCAGCGCCACGATCGCGGGTTGTTTTATAAGGGTTTTGCTTCCACGGCTTAGGAACGGACCCCACGGGCCTTTAATCTACACCTTATAGGGAGCATATACCAAAAATATTAAAACTATATGTTTTTTTATCCGCTATTCGTTGTTTTTTATTCTAATCTGACCGTATTATATCAAAATATTGTGTCAATGCATTAAATAAAGTTAAAAATAGATTTAATTTATTTTTGGATGTGACAACATATGTCCACTTAATGTTTGAGAAATTAAAATTTACACGTGTAAATTCTTTATTTTATATTATATTATATGATGGTATTAAAATAGTGCACACCTTGCAAATAAAATTTTAGGGTCACTAGATTGTACTTTGTCTAGCGTTTTGTTTTGGGGGTCAGATATTTAGTTTCTGGAAGTTTTTGCCTGAAAAATGCCCAAACCGACCAACCACCAAAAAATACTAACACAACAAACAAGACAAAGCAACCACCAATGGATTGACCCTATAAAATTTACCTTAGTGTGACCCCTGTACAAACTTGTTTTTATAATTTGGTTTTAGACCATCTAAACTAGTCTTACATCATATAATTTAGGACGTATCGACCCAGAATGTCAGACATTTACAACATTGTGGCAACCCCGCTCTACCCCAAAATAATAATACGTTTTAACCTTCGTAAGGTAGGATGCGAGCAAGTGAGAGGCACAATCGTTTATAGTAATTGCGCCGGCTATAGTAGAATTTTATATAATTAGCAGTAATCGGCATAAACTCAGTTATGACTCATCAACGTTGAAAATAAACATAGAAACATAGGCTTACGGAATAATTTTGCCGACATTCGATTTTTATCTTTTAAGAATACGAAAGTTTTTAATTTTTATTTGTCGATAACCTTTTTCCCACCTTACTCGTTTAAATGGAATCATTAAAAAAAGATAAAAAGAAATAAAAATGTAAATATTTAAAACCTTGCCTCAAGGCTAGAGTCGACGCGGCGCCTATGCGAGTGGAAATTCGCCTACTACTGATTATCAGTCATCGGCGAATTTCCAGTGCTCGCATAGGCGCCGCGTCGATTCTAGCGTTGACGCGAGGTTTTAAATATTTACATTTTTATTTCTTTTTATCTCGATTTTTTTTAATGATTCCATTTAAACAAGTTAGGTGGGAAAAAAGTTATCGATAAATAAAAATTAAAAACTTTCGTATTCTTAAAAGATAAAAATCGAATATCGTTATTTTCTTCGAAAAACACCGATATATATAGATATTTATAGTTAATATGTTAATATTGTTGTGTGTAACAAATTAGTCGTCAAATGTTTCGATTTAGTGACCTTTATAAAAATTTCCCTCATAATTCGGCAAAATTATTCCGTAAGCCTATGTTTCTGTGTTTATTTTCAAGGTTGATGAGTCATAACTGAGTTTATGCCGATTAATGCTGATTATATAAAATTCTACTATAGCCGGCGCAATTATTATAAACGATTGTGCCTCTCACTTGCTCGCATCCTACCTTACGAAGGTTAAAACGTAAAGTTGAGAGCGCGCTCGTCTATAGTGAAAATTATTACTATATATCTTCATAATTGTATGATTTAAGACTAGCTTTACAGATGATTCCTGCATAAAAAACTACCGGTTCTTTGTTTTGAAATAACGGTAACTTGACCTTTTGATAATATGGGTTAATATTAGTAATATTCTTGTTCGGTAATAAAAAATAAGTCACCGTTTGATTAATTTTTTTAATAAAATAATACATATGGACTTGTAAATTTCAAAACCTCGTATCTGAATTTTAGACTCCTTGCACTAAATAACTATGTACATGGGAAATGATATATACAAACTCCAATTAACTACATACATACTCAAATTATTCGAGTAAAAAGTTGGAGTTTGTACCAGTCATCAAAGAGTTGATTACTACAAGGAATCGAAAATTTTTTGAGATACGAAGTTTTACAAGTCGATAAAGAATATTAGTTATTAATTCCTAAATATTTTTTAAATTATCATTTTCTTAAAATAATGTTTATTGTTCAATGTAATTTTTAAATTTTTAGATTATACCGTTTCTTAATTTTGAATACTTATTAGTAATAGTTAATAGTTGCATTTTGCAAAAATATAAATATTATAAACAATAAATACCACCGGTAATTTATTCAGTTTAGTATCTGGCTATACCGTTTAGAAAATCGCTGGTTTGAAAAATTAATATTTATTTTAAATTCATACAGTGCGGTCCAAAAGTCCCCCCCCTCCCTCTTAAGTTTTGAACGAGTTGAGATATCGACTTCAAATTTAGAAATCTTAGTATATATTTAATACTTTCAGCTCTTAAAATGTGGGCAGGGGGGCATGGGGGGACATTTTTTTAAATGGAAAGGGGAATCACGTGATACATCATTTTAAAGCTTATGAAGTTAACTATTTAACTATATATTTTTAATTTTTTAAAATTTTTTTTTTTGTTTGAAATAGGGTTGAAAATGGGTATTTTTGTTAAAATTTCTCTAAAAAAAATAAATATTTTTTTTAAAATGACTAATGTAATGATGAAAACATGGAAAAACGTAAATTATAAACCAATTTTAATTGACATGAATCAAAATTTACAAAAAAAAAATAGCATTTTTAGCACAAAAAATTGAAAAATCAAAACCTTAAAACTGTCCAAACTATCACACGACCCCCTTTCTATTTAAAAAGAAAATCCCCTCCACATTTTAAGAGCTGAAAGTAGCAAATATATGCTAAAAGATAGTTTAAGTTGTCTTATTTAGGAGTTCTAAATTTGAAGTCGATATCTCAACTCGTTCAAAAGTTAAGAGGGGGGGGTGACTTTTGGACCGCATTGTATATTATATACCTAATATATTACAAAACTGTTTGGTTAGTTCATTTTTGAAAATAAAAATATTGCCGAGATTATTGCTAAATGTTTGGTTTTATTTTGTAAGTTTAAGATTAAAAAATAAAAATATAATGTTTTTGCTAAATTTTTTAGTTAAAGTTTGCGCAGAAATAGTATGCGAGCTGTAAAAGTATGCGCAGTAAATGTTCCGCGGTAATATATTTTCGCGGTAAATGTTAAGGCGGTATAATCTTTGTGCGCTTGAACTTTTTGGGGTAGGGTTTGTGTGATAATTTTTTTCGCGGTAAAATTTTCGACGAAATCTCCGACGTCTGTTTCTTAGTAAGGTAAGGAGCAAACATCCACTTACCAATAAATCCTTTTTTCACCAATTCCAAAGTGAAACGACGGGTAATTTTTTCCAGTTCGTGTTCTGAGTAGGTTTTTGGGTCGATTTTGACTCCTGCTTTGCCTCCTCCGAAGGGGACGTCGACGCAGGCGCATTTAAAGGTCATCAAGGCGGCCAAAGCTTTGACTTCATCTCTGGATACGTCCATGGAGAAACGCATACCTGAAATTATGAAAAATGCATTTTTGTTATATTTTTTTATAAATTTGAAATTTATATTTTACTTTAATATAGCTGAAATTATTATTTTGCGGCAGCAGCATTTTTCATTATCAGTGCCAAAAATTTAAATTTCTTCCCAAAATATAGGCTAATGTTTTAAAACTGTTTGGACGTGTTAGCCATTGTGGTCAATCCTGTAAAAATGATTTAAAAAAAAATATTTTTTATTCAATTTATTATAATTTATATATGGGGATCCACTACACAATTATAAGCACTTAAAGTTTAAATTTAAATAATAGGGAAAAGCTCTTAAAAAGTTTTGATAAAAACCTTCCTCTGGAGTACTATACAGTTGCGAAACAGTAGAGATGGCAAATAAAAAAGACTACAGTCTTTTAAAATTTAACAACTTAAATGGCCAGATAGAGTTAGAAACTATAACGTACTGCACACCGATTCACATTTCATGTGGATGTGGTGTGGTAGCATCACGGTGGAGTGAATCGCTAGCCTAAAAAGAATTGGGAAAAATGTTATTTTATGGAAATGGGATATTTTAAAGAACGAACTGGGAGTTAGAAGAAATGTAGGCAAGCCTAGAATAGTGCACACAAATAAGGAAGGATGTAGGTTGTTTCAATTTAAGAGAAAATAAAAAATTATCTCAGTCTTGGGACTAATAACTTGAAGATGATTATGATGACCAAAAACTTGTCCCGCCCCAAAGACTATTTACGGGAATGAGCTTTTTTGAAAATATGTAATAATGCGGTAAAAAAAATTTTCCCAGTATTTTTAATATTAAATTACTATTTTAGTAGTATTATCTATGACATTATCAATGATAATTATAATTTATTTATAATTAAATGCCGAATTAACGCTAATTATTTAATATTAAGGTTATCACTTATGATAACATTATTTATAGTAAGGTCAAGACGACAATTTTGATTGTAAAAAATCTAATTACACAGGCCCACAAAAAAAAACTAAAAGTGGTCTGCACCATGTATAGGACGGTCCTATTAGGACCATGACATGCCTATGTATTTTCGCCTGCTGAAACCGAATCTGAATTAATTTAACCCCTACACGTCTGGATTTTTTTCTACAGCCGCACTATGCTACCAAACGGGAAAAATGTGACCAAAATCAACGCTCGAATCAACGTAATTTTTGCAGGAAAATTACCTTAATTAAATTTGAAAAAATCCATTTAGAAACAAAAAAAAACTGTAGGAGGCGCCACTTAAAAATAAGAAATATCCATACAATTTAATTAAGTTTAAAACTTGAAATGGAGCATAATATATCACGGTAGGTTTCTGGTCGATTTTTGTCGACTTTGGATATAATCACTTTTTTGCACATTCTACTTATTTACATTAAAACTAACAATTTAAGACCAAAAATTTAAAAATCTATCGGGCCTAGCATTTTTTATTTCGCGCCTAGCGTGCCACCTTTTTGCACTCATCTTACTGATTTTTACAAAACTTGGAATAGATGTAGTACTATGGTCTGTTTTTTTAAGCAAGTATAGTTATGGTTTATAAAATAAACTACGCAGTATATTCGCACATCCAATATTCGAATCTGTTTTGTAAATATTCACTGTGAGATTTTTAATTTACTATCTTGCTTGATGAAAGAGACAATAGTAGGTATAATTTACGATGGCATCATATTTTTTAAATCCACCAATCTATTTCATACATACGGGGTGTTCAAGTTGAACTCAGACATACACTTAACAACCCATATCTCCTATAAATATTCATCAATTTAAAAAAATAATATATGCTTTAAAATCTTTTTTCTACGCTTTGATTTTTTCCATAAACAAAAAACATAACCTATCATTTAAGCAAAATATTAAAATCCTGTTATCTCAAAACTACCGCCTTGATTTTACGATTCACTCACCGCAGTAATGAGAAGAATCCAGCGCATGCGCACTGATTTTCTTATTTTTGTTTTGACGTATGCCAAAAATTATTTTAAGGTTATGTAACTTTTTTTTGCAGAATTTTACAAAAATATCTACTTTTTTCTTAAGGTAAACCAATGCTTCCCATTAAAAAAAAACACCAAACCAGCAAACTACCAAATCAAACCATTGTTAACGTAAACCAACGCCTCCCATTAAAAAAAAACACCAAACCAGCAAACTACCAAACCAAACTATTTTTAACGTAAACCAACTCCCCCATTAAAAAAATCAAACAGAAATGCGTGAGTATTTTAACAATCTTTTGCTATATATTCTAACAAAACTAGTGTACTGGTAGTAGTAGTTTGGTAGTTTACTGGTTTGGAGTTTTTTTTAAGTGGGAGGCGTTGGTTTACGTTAATAATGGTTTGGTTTGGTAGTTTGCTGGTTTGATGTTTTTTTTTATGGGAGGCATTTTTCAGATACGATATTTCAGAATTTAGAAGGCGATATATTTTAAGAATCAAATAGGGTTATATTTAGGCTAAATAATTTAGCTTTAGCTAATTAAAAAATAAATCGCCTGGTGTAAAAATATACATAAGAAAAAAGTAGATATTTTTGTAAAATTCTGCAAAAGAATGTTACATAACCTCAAAATAATTTTTGGCGTACCTCAAAACAAAAATAAGAAACTCAGTGCGCTGGATTCTTCTCATTACTGCGGTGAGTGAATCGTTTGATTTTTGTCTAACGTATTTTAGTAAAAGTTACACAAGTGAACTGATTAAGGGGCAAGGAAAAATATTTTTTTACAGAAGATAGATAATTATCTATCTATCTATCTTCTGTAAAAATTATTTTTCCTTACCCCTTAATCAGGGGTAGTTCACTCGTGTAACTTTTACTAAAATGCATTCGATAAAAATCGAAGGGGTGGTTTTGAGATAACAGGAAAAAGTACTACTATTTCAAGTTTCAAAATCCGTAAGATGAGTGCAAACAGGTGGCTAGGCCCGAAATGCCTCTTATGACATACAAAGTTAAATAAAAAATGTTAGGCCTGATAGATTTTTAAATTTTTGGCCTTAAATTGTTAGTTTTAATGTAAATAAGTAGAATATGCAAAAAAAGTGATTATATCCAAAGTCGACAAAAATCGACCAGAAACCTACCGTGATATATTCACAGCTTAATAACTTTTTAATTTTACTAAGAACATCTGTCCAGGAAAATTTGTGATCAAGATAACTCAAGATGAAGAAGAATGTTCTTGTATGGGATTGTTTTTTTTTGTAAAAATTGGGATTTGGGTTAAATAATCAAAGAGGGTAAAAACTATTTTAATTTTTTTTTTGTTTGAAAAAAAAAATCTTGTTTGAAAAAAATGACGGAAGTCGCGTAATTTATCCCATATACATTGTGGCGGAACCCTACGGAACCCTTATTAAAAAAAATATCCCTGTGTACTTTATGATAAACTGCAAAGTGTTTTATACATAAACCTTACCTAATTGATAAATATTATTCAATTTATTTTTTATCAAACAATCTTATTGGGTCATAAAATCAATATTACTTTCCATAACAGATAAAACTGCCTTAGTAACAAATATTATTTGACTTCTTCGTCTTGCGTTAACAAAAAAAATTGATTTTTTAGTTTTTTTTACGCTACTCGATGTTTCTTTTTCAAAAAAAATATTTTCAAGAATTATTGTTTTTTTGAAAAAGAGAAACTTTTTTGAAAAAAATTTTTTTTTTTTCGTTTTTTGTATTTTTTTTTTAATTTTTTATAAGAGTAGATTAATAATATATAAAAAATATAAGAGTCGGTTATAGATAATTTTAGAACCCTTTGACCTAGGTACACAATTTTGATGCATACAATAAGAAAAAACACTTAAACCTCAGGGAAGCAATTCTCATCTCATGTGGATGTGAAGTGATATCATCAATAATAATAATAATATAGGGGACTCGGTGCAGAACAGGATATGGGGCGGAACGGTATGGAGCTTTTATCCTGAGAGGATGTGTGCGAGTAAAACTAAGAATATTTCGGTGAGCTAGAATGCATTGATTGGCGTGCTTATAAGCACGCACAAATAAGCACAAATATATTTTTTGTGGTCCTGCGCTTTCCGCGAATGATTGATTATATTTATGATACCTATTAGGGAAGTTCGTAATATATTGTTTTAATTAAAAATAAAAACGTCTGTTTTGTGTTACTTTTGGCAAATTATAATCGTCACTTTTCAGTACTTAACGTTTCAGTCTATATTAGACCTTCACCAAAAGCATCTAAATTATGAGCATTATTTTAAAAGTTCCGAACATACCATGGAAATAATTACTGAATAACATATAAACATGTTCGGAACTTTTAAAATAATGCTCATAATTTAGATGCTTTTGATAACGGTCTAATATAGAAAAAGTCCAAACGTTAAGTACTGAAAAGTGACGATTAAAATTTTCCAAGTAACCCAAAGCAGATGTTTTTATTAGATCGGCACTTAGTGCTACTAAGAGTGAAATATTGAAATCTTCGCTGAAAAGTCAAAATCTTTGACCACGTTTTTTTCACATTTCTCGACGTTTTAGACCATTCTGAGTCGAAATCAGTAAAAAAAAATTGCGCCCGTCTGTCCGTCTGTCTGTCTGGGTGTAAACTCTCTAACTCCATTTCTACATGAGATATCGAATTGCGTTTTTTTGCATATTGTTTCTTATCGTATTCCGAAGAGGTGATTAGATTTTGGGGGTAAGGGGGTAAAAATAGGGTAAAACTCCTATTTTTAGTGTTTTTTGTTTATAATTAAGGCAATTATTGTTGTATTTGGTTAATTTAGCACTTATATAAAAGATAATTTTAAATTGGTCAAAAAATGTTATAAACAACGTTTTCCTAAAACGCATGGTTTTCGACATATTGGCGTTTAAAGCAGTAAAAGGTTTTTTTAGCATATCTCACATATTTATAACCCGATTTCAAAAAATTATATTTTAAATAAAGGCCCTGTTTAAAGCCCTATAAAAAATGTTATAAACAGTTTTTTGCTAGAATATAATGTTTTAAAGATACAGAATTTAAAATCAAACAAAACACCTAGTTTGAAATTTGCAAACTAGATGGCTCTAGTTTACAATAGTGCCGATGTTTTGACAGGGTGCTTGCAACGTTTCATCTAGTTTTTAATAAATTTGATTGGCAACGTATAGTTAGTATTATTGGATATTGTTTTAATTAGTCATTGTGCAGAAATACTTGCCGTGATGAGTAAAATAGGTTTACGTTCACTTTTAACTGTAGTCTGCAATTGGGGCAGAACGGGATGGGGCAGAATGGGATAGTACCCGTTGTATTAATATAGTAGTAATTTTGTTGTATTAAAAGAAAAACTGCATAACAAACTGTTTCTCAGAGAGCATGGACCGTGCTATGGAAACTACCATCGTAAAATTGAAAAATAGTTATTTATGGTACTAGTGGGTAAAGTAAGATATTGCCCATGAGAAAATTAACCTGCGAGACGTCAGCCAAGCAGGTTAATTTTCGAGAGGGCAATATCGGTTTACCCATGAGTGCCATACAAGGTTTTATCCAATAAATAGCTTAGGAATTCATATTTTTATTAAAAATTTTAATGACATTTACAAGAAAATAATTTGACAAGTGACAGTTGAGTGGGTAAAATAAATAATTATCCACTCAATAAAGTAAAAGCCACGCGGGGGTTATTATTGAGTTTATCTATTTAAAATAAAGCTGGTAATTGTCTCATTATCTGTATGTATTGGATAAAATATTATATTCTGACGTTATTCTAACGTCATATTTCTGACGTTATTATAACGTTAGTAATGTAATGGGCTGTGACTTACACACGTCTCTGAGACGACAGCAAGACGTCATAATATGACGTCATGTAGGTCAGGTAGTGCCCAATAATTGACGTCCAAAGACGTCTTTTGGTTTCCTGGGACATGTAAAGCCACCTTAAAAAAAAAAAAACTAGAATTCCCATGAAATTTTAAAGTTTTGAAAAACGGATTTTAATTGATAATAAAAATAAAATACGTATGTATAAATTAAATACAAAAATTGCATATCTGGAAAATGTCCAAAATTATTATCTCTACTTAAAATTTTATAATCGAATTATAAATAAAATTAACAATGAACAAGCCGTGGAGATATGTAATGCTCCGCATTCCATGGTACAGTCTTCACAGTGGATAGTAAATTGAGTATTCCTAAAGACCCTTGTTATTATGACAGTTCTGTTATAGTTCTCTGCATGAAAGAAAGTCTCCGACGAAAGGGGGAGGAGTCATTCGCGCTCTCTTTTTTCCGTCAAGAGCGTTATTAGGCGTGCGTGCCTACAACGGGCCTCCCACTTGCACACACATTCCAAACATATTTCCCGTAGCCACAGATCTGTGCGTCAAACTATACCACACTGTAAGAATATCAGGGGCTCTAGTTTTTCTCTCGAAATAATTGTACATTGCCACAAAAAAAATAATATGTATTATTCTTTGCCAGAAAACAAACTTAATTCAGAAACCTAAAATTTGTAGATACGCCTGTTTTTCCCTAAGCCCTGGATATGATAATGAATACTAAGTTTCACGTATCTAGATACAATCATTCTAAAGTTATTTCAAAGAGTGCAAAAAAATAACTGAAATTTCAGTATTTAATTATTAAAAATATGTTCTCTGGCCAGAAAAGGTATGGAGATATCTTTTTGTATTTTTTGCTCGATTTTTTTGTGAATTTGGATTTTTATGCAGTCAGTATACTTTTAACAGATAAATATTCCCATTTTGGCATAAACTAGGCACCAGCGGATAGAGCATTTACTAAACTATCACGCAAAAAATCAATAATGATCAATTTTGAAAACAGCTTCTTAAATCGTTCATATCTCGTAAACTGTGACAAAACAGGGTGACCATAGGTTTTGCAAATTAAGATTTCCTGATTTTTTTTCCTGATTTCCCTGATCAAAATTTAGTAATTTTCTTGATTTTAGTTCACACAAAAAGTTCTTAAAACCAATATGCGCAAAAATTTAAACATACTGTTCCGTTTTTGAGCTATGCTTTTTTTACGTTTTTTTTATGTAAAATAAGTCAATAAGTAGAATTTTAAATACTTGTTTTAGTAATGATTATGCAGACCACAGTTTTTTTCAATTTCCCTGCTTTTTTCTTAATTTTTTACAGTTGATCAAATTCCCTGACTTTTCCCTGGCGGGGTCCACACATTTTTCTGTGAAGAGTATAATTAAGCATGTTAGTTTGATATAAATAACTAAAAACATGCACATGTGACATATTAATAATAATTGAATGAATTAATGAATATTATTTTAAATAATAAATACATAACATACATATTTAAAGACCCATCTACACTATAGTATCATCACGGATTATCACACGTGTGCACAGAAATGAAAAAATAGGTCCACCCCTTAAAACCATCCTGTTTTTTTTTTCAATATATTTATTATAATTTTTAAATTTCCAAATATTTTTAGTTTATTTTTTTTTAATTTTTGGGCAATTTTGTTTTTCCATTTTAAAAATTTTCAAAATTTTAGGAAAGCCTTTTACCTATTTATGCAAAAAATTTTTTATGTATTTTTGCGTTTTATGACGTTTATGTCGATATACTTAAATCAATCTCGAGCAAATAAAAAATTGTCGGACGATCGGTCGGTCGATAGATCAGTCGGTCCACCGGTCGTTCTGTCTGGAAAATTTGTGTGTACGATAACATAAGAACGCTTTAAGCTGGAGACTTAAAATTTGGCATACAGGTATGTTACCAAAAGTTCTCTCTCGGGATTATTTTTGGTGAACAATGGGGTGCGGCAAGTGGGGCAAATGTGGAAAAATACATTTTTTTACATTAATTTGAAAATTGCTATAAAGGGGTTTAAAGGTTGATGAAATTGAATCTGATAATAAAATTTATCTAACTCCACCCCCGCGGGGGTAAAGGGGTAAATATTTTTAAATATTTTCGTCAAAATTGATAATAATTTTTTTATAACTTCACTTGCTGAAAGTGAATATGATAATACAAAAAAAAATCTTATTCCACCCCCTGGGGGGAGGGGGGTAGTCTTCGTGAAAATTGGTATATTGTGGTTTTCAAGGTTTCTGAAAGTGAATCTGATAATAAAAAATCCATTTCATGCACAGAGGTGGAAAATGAAAAAGCTGCTTTTGTGGGCAGTGTATTTTGTATTTTTTTATCGTTTTCTTTTTGTAAAAATTATTTTGACTCTTTTTTTTTGCAAAATATGATTAGTGTAAGCTTTTTACGTTCTACCTGTATAGGTATTTAATACTAAATACTATTTATACCTATTTATAAAAAATATTTCTTATCTAGGTACTGTAAATATGTATTGAAATTGTCCTTGACAAAACAAATTAAATAGAATTAATTACTGCGAAACTGAAATAAAATTTATTTGAATATTAATTATTTTAAATAGTGAGCAAGGTATTCCAAAAAATAGTAATTTATTCCCTTACTCAAACCCGATTTTGACCAAAAACCATCTGAACCTGAATTGTTGAGAGATAAATTTATGGTCTAAATTTAGACTTAAATTAGTCTAGTTGCTATACTGCCCTACTGCGCTAGAAAGCAGTAACTCCATTTGTTGCATAGCAAACGTTTTCACGTCAACTCTGATGTAATATTTTGAAAACGCTGCTATGCGACAAATGGACTTTTCTATCGTATTAGGGCAGTATAGTGTCGCCCAAAGAATATAGAAAGCTAGATTTCTACTTAAAATATAACACAAGATTTTAAGTTGTTTATGAGGGGTAAACCACTATAAAATATCTTGTCAAAAATTTCCGAAATTTTCGAGATTTTTGCTAAGATTTTTGAAACACTTCTGAAAATTTATACACTTCCCATTGTTGTTCGTATAAGATTTTGACCTTTTACAGCAAAGACAATGTGTACTCAACTTAGGGAAGTTTGCAAACACCTACATAGTTTTTATTAAAAAATCCCAGCTAATAAGTTGGAGTAAAACAGGTGAAGTCTTCATATAAAAGCATTCTAGTGTTATTGTAATCCCTTTGCCACTGATTTTTTTTTTAAGCAGAAAATATTTTATTTACTTTTTATCTGTTATAGGACAAAGTAAAAGCAGAAATCATGTCTGAGATATGCCAATACAACCTGCCAGAATGGATGAAGGAAGATAAAAAATATTTGGAGAGAGCCAATATCTACAGTGGCGTAGATAGGATTTTTCTTGCAGGAGGGGGAGGAGGGTAGTCAACACCTCAAGCGACATATAAAAGACATTTTTACAAAAAAGTCTACTTATTGAAATATAAAAAACTGCCGCAAACTGCTTTTATTTTAAACTAAAAAAAAAAACAAAAAAAGAAAAAAATAACAAAAAAATATAACAAATAAAGATTCTTGGGGAGGGGGGTAAATACCCTCTACCCCCCATATATACACGCCTGGTAGATGGCAGGAGGACAGTTGATAAAAGGGGGCAGAAAAAATCGTGAGAGGTGTTGAAAAAATAAAGACACATAAAGAAAAAAAAAGAAGAAAATGACAGCAATACTCAAGAGTTTTTCTTCTTAAAAAAGTGCAAATGGTAAAGCTTTTGGAGTGGTCATCTGCAGTAAGGAGTCAGATCTGGGTAAGTGCCCAGCATTCAGCACAAGGGGTATATTTTGCCCAGCATTCAACACAAGGACGTTATCACAAAAAAGTGAAATTTTAAATTGTAAAACAGTATTAAAATTAAAATAGACCACCAAATTTGTAAAACAAATTGCCCTTGGCCTGCTGGCTTTCTTGTGTTTTTTTTATTTAAGATTGGGAAGAGCTGGCACTTTTTTTTGTCATTTCAGGTAGCACTAAAGCTCTATATTTATTAAGAGCTTTAGGTAGCACTTCAGGCCTCTCCCTGTCATAGGCGTAACGAGGGGGGGGGGGCTCAGCCCCCCCCCCAACTTTTTCTAAGCCCACCCCCAAATCAAAATATAAAAGTCTCACAGACAGACAAACTTAAAAACTTGACTATTTTTTAGGGGCTCAAGCCCCCCCAAAATTTGGACCGGGTTATGCCTCTGCTCCCTGTACAAGTGTCTTAGCTACAGCCCTGTCCCCTTCCCAGGTAGCAAAATAACATGTCATTCACGTGAAAGCCACGTTAATATGTGACATGTGATGTTAAGATTGTAGACACATTTAACAAGAATGTAGCATGGTGGGGATGTCCTAAGTCCGCCCCTAATAACATCACACAATGACATCCCGAAAATAACGTGTTTGTGACATCATAAATCCACATTTCTGCGCTGGTATATCTAATATCGTATGGGTGCCGTTACTGGTACTCTAATATTTAAATAATATCCTAGGATATTAGCTTTTTCTAAATAAAAACATTAAAAACGCCATAACCCTATAAACAATTTAAAATCAATCAGTAATTGAAACAATCACAGATTGAAACAGATAGATTCTAAATACGAAATTGCAGATTAAGCGGAGAATATATTCCCTTAATCCGTGGTCTTGAGAAGCCCGGCAGAGCCTCTTATCCATTGGAAATCGAATAATGTGTATACAATTTCCTTATAATGATTTACTCTATCAACATCATCTTATATCGATTTTTTTGCTTCGAACATCGGTGAGAAGCAAAATAACATGACATTCACGTGAAAGCCACGTTAATATGTGACATGCGATATATTCACAGCGTTGGTAAATATTTGTTATTAAATAACATGGTTGTCACATCTCACCTGTAACATTGCAAATGTGATGTTAAATAAATGTTATTTTTTAATATTATGTGATGTTATGATTTAGTTTAAAAATACAACCAAAATTGATGTTAATTTCTTGTAACATAACATCACTTGCTACCTGGGTTGGGTCTTGCCCAATTAAACTTTTTGCCTTCTATTGCTAATCTAAGAAGTTATAGTAGTTATTTTTTCTTACCTCCTTTACAAGGTGTTCTGTGGGTACTATGTTGTGCTCGGTATCCTTTAATGATTTCGTATTCTCCATTATCTCTTTTAATGGGAAACGCTACCTCAATTACATGATCACATTGTTCCATATGAGTTAAAATACCCTTAACTTTGGCCTTACGTTGCGCCAAGTTCAGTCGGGAACCCTTAACTTTAGCCAAATCCTCCACAAGTTTATCTTCTACTAATACACATGCTTTATGGAAAAAATACTCAACCATATCAAAAAACCTTGGGTTTGCATTTGTTGGCATGTCCTTCAGCCTGTCGGGAATTACATGATCGGCGTACGTACGGTTTTGGTTGCATGCTGCAGGAATGGCTTTAAGTAACGTACCAACTTCTAGACTACGCGATTTTAATGGGTGTATGGTTTTTGACATTAACTTTAAGTTCAACATGTTGGTGGTCGATTTGAACTTTCCAACCCGACTGATTATAAAACTTAACTGAGCTATTTATATGACCACGCAACAACGCCGAACGATAAGTGCAAATTACGTAACTTTAAGCAAATACATAAGCGAGGCTTCTTCTTCTTCTTCTTCTTCCTATTATTGGCATCGGCTAATGTTCAGCCATATCTGCCAGTGGTTCATTTATTAATATTCTTCGTTTCTTCTCTCTTCTTGGTATCCGGGGGGGGTTTTTCGTTGGTGGGGCTTTTTCTTTTTTTTTTTTTTTTTATTTTTACTTCCTTTTTTCCTTGTCCAATGAACCTTGAGGGTATTAAGAATTGTTTATAAAAAAATTTGTATATTTTCTAACTACTGCAAGCATAGGGAAAGGCTAAAGCGAGAGGTTGACTGAATCCAGAAATTGAACTACAGCTACTACTACGGCATGCGAAGGGTGTGAAAGTATGTATGATATGTTAATCGGAGCATCTATTTTACTTGAAAGAGTTGTATACAGTCTATTGCTCTTGTCTGTATGCTGTGGGCATTCAAAAATTATGTGGTTTATGTCTTGAATGGGTGCTCCACATCCGCACGAAGCGGAGGTCTCGACTCCTATTCTATGAAGATGTGATTTCGTCAAACAGTGGCCGCTTCTAAGTCTTAGAAAGGTGGTTATGAATCTCCTGTCAATCCTTAAGGATTGAAACCAGGGCTTAATCAGGTCACTCGTATGGGTATGAGGAGCGAGGCTAATCTCGGAATGAACGAAATCCTGCTACTAATGTACTTACTACGCATGCGCTGAAAGTTCGTTCTTTTAAAAATTACAGAAGGTTTATTCAAAAAGAATGTATTCATTAAAAAAGCCATGTTAATTTATTATTATTATTATTATTATTATTATGCTAAAAAAGTTAATTTAAAAATTAAAAATTGTTTAAACTTTATTAGAATTTTATTCATAAATTGCAGGGACAATATTCATAAAACATCCTGCTTTGATAAAACAATTGTTTAGTCAATAAAATTGTGTTTTACAATATATATTTATGAAGTAAATATAAATATTATATATTAAAACAAGAAAGAACAATTGTTAAAATTAATTTTAAAAACAAATTTGTAATTTGAATTTCTTACATCGAATTTCCGTTTTGCATTTTGCTTAAATGAGACCTATGAATTTTGGTTTAAATTGTCATTAGTTTTTAGGTTATGTGAGTTGTCAAATGTGACGTTTATTAACAATAAGTGTATTTTTTGTGGTCAAAATGGATATAACAACATTATTTAAAGCCTGTGTTAAAACAGTGAGAACAACTAATAAATCATTAGGTGTAAAAGACCAAAAAAGTACTATACTAAAGAGCTGTAAAGATGCTCATCTTACTAAAGCAAAAGACATTGTTAAACAAATTACAAACTTAAAAAACATACTGTTGGAAAATAAAGCGGCATACTTAAATGTGTTAAATTACTTATCATCAAATAAAACCATGACTGAAGTTGATCGAGTACAAATTGATAATGCTGCAGAAAGTATTGTTAGCACCTGCACGACATTGATTTCTGAATATAAAAATGAAATTCAAAGGCTTTCCAAGTCCTCGCAAAAAGAAGAACATTACAATGCTATTATTTCATCTTTAGAAAATTATTTGAAGTGTGTATCAAAAATTTATACAGAAGCAAAGGCTATAAGAGTAAAACGAGTAATAGATACCCATAAGTTATCAAAATTAGAATTAACACCTCAAAAGAAGTCTTATTTAGAAACAAAATCACTTAAAACAAATAAAGAAGATTTGGAAAAGGAGTCTACACCAATTAAAAATGGTTTACCAATATCTCAAAGTAATTCCCTAGAAAATATTGAAGACCAATTATCGACTGAAGAAATGCAGATGTTTGAGTCAGAAAATGAGCATTTGTTTAATGAACTTAACAGTATTTCAGATGAAGTCAAGCAGATGGAAAGTAAAGTGGTTCATATAGCAGAACTGCAGGAATTATTTACAGAAAAAGTTATGCAGCAGGAAAAAGACATTGAGAGGATTGCAACTAATGTTGTAGGTTCAACAGATAATATGAGAGATGCCAATGAACAAATTAGACAGGCGATACAAAGAAATGCAGGTTTAAGGGTCTGGATTTTATTCTTTTTGTTAGTCATGTCATTTTCTTTGTTGTTTTTGGATTGGTATAATGACTGAGATGTTGTATTTTTGTTTTTATTTTTTTTTTATAATTACTCCAAATATTCCTATTAAATTTATTTTAACTGTTAATTTGAGTTTTATTAAGGCCAGTTTTTATCCCATGTGGAATAGTTTTTATTTTCAATTTTTTTTATTCCTTATGATCTATGAATAGTAATTTAACCCCTTCCACTCCAGCCAGTGTTTCAAGGTACAGGTCCCTATACTAGATTAAATTTTATATGGAAAGTCCCATATACAAATAACCAACTGTGGATATTGTGGTAAATTTTGCTATACCTAAAAGTATCCCCCTTATAAGGGGGTAAAAATGTTTTTTCATATTTTTTTTTCAAAAACTGTTTAAAAAAATGTATTATTTTGTTGGCAGCTGTTTTTTTTTTGAAAATTTTGTTTTTAATTTCTCATAAAAGAAAATATGGTGATAGAAAAAAAAATCTAAATTTTTATATTATCTTCTCTACCCAAAATGTAAAAAATTATTTCTAGATGTAACTTTCTTATTACATATTCACAATAAAAGAATAATTTAAAAACCACCTAAAAGGTAAAATAAAACTGCATGAAAAATTTTATCATATTTTTCTATAACCCCCCCCCCCCCCCCATCGCCCCAAAAGGTAATAAATTGTTTCTGGACATACATTTTTTTGTGAGAAAGTAATCTTGCTCATTCGAGGCTGTTTTTGAAATCCATTTCGTTTTTCGAAAAAAAGAAACAATTTATTGAAAAAGAAAACTTGATTCCTTGGTTATAATAGGCCTAGCTAAAATTGATTTTTTGTTTTAATTAATCTAGGCTATAATAGGTCTAACCTATAATAGAGGGTGTTCTTTTATTAAGTAAATTTTTTATTTGTAAAAAATGAAAAACTTTTTTTTAATTAAAAAAGAAAAGTAAATAAGTTACTTATTTACTTTTCCCAAGAAATTTTGCATTTGTAAAAAAAAATTTTTATTGCTTTTTTGCGTTTTTTGATATCGATGTTTATATCCAAAAAAAAGATGATTTCCGTAAAAAATCTATCTGTCCGTACGGGAAATTTCTCACCACGCTTTAAGCTAAATATTTTAAATTTCGAATAACCCCAGATAGCAAAATGTAGTCACGATGCGTGCACATGTGCGACTTGAAGCCGCAATGGCCTTACATATATGTCCACATATGCGTCGCATTTGAGGCGCACGGGTTGCGACTTGCATGAAGGTCTCATCGCGTGCGCTCAAAACCCACGCGTGACTTCATATTGAATGCGTAATAGTGCTCACGCGCGAGTCCGCACGCCGTGCGCCTTTTGTTCGGCGCACCATTGCTATCTGGGACAGTTCCTTATACAAAGTTCTCCGCTGGGATTGTTTTCGGTAAAAATAGGGGTGGGGTAAGGGGGTTAAATTGGGTAAAAACTGTTCTATTCTTCTTTTTTCTTTTTTTTAATTTTTCTTTTACTTTTTTTACGTTTTTTTATTTTTATTTTTCAAAAAAGTTTTCAAATTTTTTATAAACAGGCTTATTAGTATTTTAATTTTTTTTTTAATATCCTAAATATAGGATTTTAACGCTAAATGGGCCACTAAAAAGGTGTAAGGATAAAAATCAATTCAGAAAAAATAAATTTATTTCAATAAAAAACGAAAAGCATATATTTTTAAATAACTCGGTAATAAAGAATTTAACATTAAACATACTTTGATGACTAGTAGTACCTTAACATTTAACATCTAACAACATAAAACAACTGTACATGTACCTAAGATTATGTGAAAAATCACATAGCAAATACTTAAATAGCAAGTTATAGTCCAGTCAACGAAAAATTCCTATGTTAAATTACAATAAATGTACACGGGCTGATATTTTAAAGGGTAGTAGTGGATAGTAACAGAATATTCCTGTTAGTTTTTCACCAGGTGATTTGTGTAAGGGGTGTCCGCTATCTTGAACTTTAGGGGTAAGTGCGGTTATCTCGCTAAATATGAATCTTACGATAAAAAATCATATAACCAATTTTGTTAAGGAAAAAATTTCTAACAATTTTTGTTTGGAACATTTTTGAAATACATAAATAACAATCGAGCTATAAATATTCAAAAAAGGTCACATTGGGGGTGAAATTGGTTTTTTCGATTTTTCAGCCAAATTATTAATCGGAGGATAAAAGTAGTTATGTGCAAACTTGTAGCTCTTGAAATTCTCTATAAGTTTTGTATATTATGCATTTTAATAAGTATTTTGTTAACGTCCAAAGTACTTATGAATATTTATAATATATGGAAGTTATAGAGAATTTCAAGAGCTACAAGTTTGCTCATAACCTCTTTTATCGTCCTACGAATAATTTGGCTGAGAATGGAAAAAAAACAATTTCACCTCCAACATGGCTATTTTTTGAATTATCTTGATTGTTATTATTAAAAAAAAATGATCCAAACAAAAATTGTTGGAAGTTTCCTGCTTAACAAAATTGGTTATATGCATTTTTATCGCGAGATTCATATTAAGCAACTCACCCCTAAAATTGAAGACAGCGGACACCCCTTACGCAAATAACCCGATGAAAAACTCAGGAGTGTTCTATTACCATCCACTACTACCCTTTAAAATATGAGCCCGTGTACATTTATTGCAATTTACATTTATTATTTGACTGTACTATTACAGGCCAGCAGAAAGTAGGTATAGTTTTTGATGCCGATCCCAAAAACCACTTCCGTTTTTAAAGTTTGCCTTCTTAAAATTTTTGGATTCTTCTTCCGATTTTTTTAATTTAAAAAATCCAAAATACAAAATTTGCAGTTGTTAAAACATATTTTTTAAGTCAGCCAATAATGGGTTTTAATATTAGTATTTATTAATTTTAAAAATAGATTACATTTTTCCTTGCCAAAATATGAAATTTCTACATCCTTTAATAACGCGAGAAACGGGATATGAAGTGTATACAGTTTGGTCAATTTGTGTGACGAATTTTATGGACGACCCCTTACCTACCTGACTCAAGACATCGGTTTTAACCAATGCAAATGTTGTTCATTAGATTTTTAAATGAAATTTAACATATGTTATGGCGAAAAAAAGTTTTACACATTTTATTATCTGATTCCTGATAAATAAAAATCGAAAAAATCGATTTTTTTTAATGGCTTATGATTTTGCTAAAATTGTGTATGTTAATAGTAAATTATGAACATAACATCATTACTGATTTTCCCGGAAAAATTACATAAGGGCGTATTTTTTTGCAATTTTGGGAGGGCGCCTTATAATTTACATATGAAATTACGAAAAATAAATGCAGTCATAAAAATATCAAAATAGTCAACATTTTAAAACTTTTTCTCGAGAAAGTGCGGTAGGACCGCACCATTTTCAGTTTATTTTTTAAGTCATCAACATCAAATCTCGGTCCAGCGGGGGGCGTAATCTAATCCGCAGTTGATGCGGGTTAATGACCTTTGTAGTAAGTTATCAACTTTTGACACAAGTCCTCAAAATTAGCAAGGGCGTAAAATGTTGATCTTGTGTCACCTAAAAAAATCACATGGCAATGTAAAACTGATCTTTTGTCAGGGTTTAGTCAGCGTTTTAATAGTAATTTCAAAAATAAACTCTCTTTTTCATCATATCAGGGTTTTTAATTTCTATAAAAAAACCTGATGGCTCAAGACTCAAAAATGGTAGTGATTTTCGGAATAGCATACCAAAAAATTGAAGAATCAATTCTTATATTCCAAACAAGTTTCGATACCTTCATTTGGCAGGCCTGAGTATTATTTAATACTTTTTATTGTAAAAGAGTGAATTACATTTATACCATACACACCAGATGCGGCATTTTTATGTAGTAAAAATTCCGAGAACAACCTCGGGATGCACCCCGGACTGTGCAGTATAAAAATGCCGCCAATAGCCTTGGGACGCGCACAAGATTGCCAGAGAGTGCAATACTTTTTTTTTAAAATACGTTTATTTTAAAACTATCAAAATGCATTTATGATGAAAAACAATTGCAAATTAAATTAAGTAACTATTATTTTAATGTGTCCGTTTTTGTTCCGACTTAAGAGAACTTACTGGAACTAGTTATTTATAATACAAGGGCGAAAAGTTAAATTTTTCGATTGAGTATCTAGTTATCCATTACAAACTGTTATCCAATCAAATCGCTAAAAAACACAGTTGAATCGTTTTTTTTGCGTGCGGTTTCATTTTCAAATTATCAGTGTTTTGATTAATTTGTGTTAAAATATGTTTGTTATGAAAATAATAATACTTCTGAAACCGTTCCATAAATATTATAAACTTTGAAATTGATTTTACAATTGAAATCTTGTGTTTGTGATTTATTATAGTGGATGAATCCAGATTAACCGGTTAACCATATGTTTTGAGGTTATGTTATAGAAGAAATTTTTATTTTATTTTTATTAAAAAGTCCAAATGATTATACTTGTATCTGGTCAAAACGAACATATAGTTCAAGAGCAAAAGTGACCAAAAGGTTATATTACTTTATAAATATTACAGCAAAGGTAAAGCATCTTACTTAAAAAAGCTTTAGTTAGCGGACCAAAAAAAAACTTTTTGTCCCTAGGGCCACAAAGTCCATCTTTTCGCCCGCAAAACATAAACAAAAAGTGATGCTTTTAGAATCGATCGAATAAAAAAATAATTTTCACATGCGCACCGCCATGTTTAATGTGTAAAGCGGTGTTCAAATTTAACAGGTCGCGGCAACAGCTTTTAAACCAATCAGAAATCAGTATCCAAATTTTTACACCCACTCCCGAAATTTCCCCTTTGCAGCTTGTCTCAAGCTGCAGTAATTGAAATGGATTTAAATGCAGTCGCCTCTGTGAAGGAATTTTGTTTTTGTAAGCTTATGTGCAATGCTTTTATACATCCGAAAATCTACTGTTTATTATAAAATATCAGAACTACCAGCAATTAAAATGCATTAATTAAATAGTAAAAAACGTAAAGAATATGTACACGTAAAAATGTTTTCCGCAATATGCAACAATTTAGTTTCAGTGTTGCGGCAACTGTTTGACAATCTGGAGTTGGAATTGTCGCAGCAATTAACAGCATGCTGTTACTCTTACTCACATGTAAACGCCCCTTAATTTATTGTACTTAATCACTAAGGACGCGCAATGAGGTGCTTATTAATTTTCCTAGTTAATTCGGACTTTAAACCGGCCATATATGGGTAAAAATATATTAATATAATAAACACAACAAAAAAACGGTGTAAAATACTTGAATGCTGAGACCATGAATTAGCACAAAGGCACAATTAAAAGATATAATGTATTTTTTATCTTACTTATTTTCTTCTCTTTCAGTGACGCATCTGGTATGTATCTGTGGTTAAGGATGATTTATATATTCGCGCAGGGTTTTAATCGCAGAAACAAATACTTGAGATCTAGAACAGTTATTTTTTAGTATTTTTTTTGCAGGTGGAAACATGTAAAATCAACCGAAAAATCTTTTTTTGAGTTTTCGGACGAAACGTCGATAAAACGTGGGCGTTATAGTCGTATTAATGATGTAGGTCGCTTGCAAACAACTTTACAGTACGATATTTCAAGAATGCTTCGACATACAGCCTTAAATTTTGGGACAAGGATTTTCAACGTGGCAAAAAATGTTTGTTCAAGTCTCTTTGTCAAAGCGTTCTAGAAATATCGTAGTGTAAATGTCGCCCTGTTGTATATGTTAAGTTAATATTGTAAACCTTATAACTTTTGAATGCAACGACCGATTTAAATAATTCTCTCACCAAACGATTTTGGACTTTTGCAGTATCCGTCACGTCAAAAATGGTTTAAATTGGGTTAGGGGTGAAGGGGAAATAATATATTCTCAATAAAAGATTATTTTTGGTGGTAAATTATTGTTAAAACAGAACATCTAAAGCAATATTGTAAAGGAAATAATAAACCGGAGTATAACTCTGGCAGTAATGCTATATGACCCATGGCACATGACCCATAAGTTATAGCAAAGCATAAAACGCCTAAGCAGAAAATATAAATCACCCTGTTTAAACTTAAAATATTCTACACATTGGGTACTTAATACATATTAATGTTATCAGGGGGGTGTGTTAAGGGGTCATATACCTGCTGGCTAGGAAAAATTAAGGGTTTTTATTGATTTTTTTTTCAGGTATGTAATCACAACTTTATTCGAACGACCTACAAAATATCAAATATTATCTTTTGATGTATGTGAAATTTTTTTAATTGCAAAGTTCGGAAAATTGTGAAAACCATGGCCCTTGCTCTGAAACGTCTTTTTTTTTCTATCGTTTTCGGTGACCACGGTGACTCGAAAACCAATTTACCGATTAATCTGAAATTTTTAGGTGTTGTTCCTAATTACAATAGCTAGTTCGTGAACGAAGGGTTTTGCAAAAAAAAAATACGAAAAAGCCCAAAAAATCGATTTTCGATGTTACGAAAATTGAGTTTTCCGGCCGAAAAAAGTAGAAATTTTCGTTCAAATAAAAATTTCAGATTGATTGGTAAAATGGGTTTCGAGAAATCGTGGTCACCGCAAAAAAAAAAGGCGTTTCGGGGCAGGGGCCATGGTTTCCACAATTTTCTGAAATTTCAAAAAAAAAATCACAAACATCAAAACATATACTATTTGATATTTTGTAGGTCGTTCGAATAAAGTTCTGATTATATACCTAAAAAAAAAATCAATAAAAACCCTTAATTTTCCTGAGCCACAAGGTATATAACCCCTTAATTTAGGGGCTAAAAAATAGAGTTTATTTAATAAATATTAAATATGTAAACCTCACGCAGAATTTATCGGAGTTGATGCTCATTTTTTCTTGTTTTATGGTTGGCAGAATATTGCTTCATTTTAACAAAAAAAAAATAGATTAATTCTTTAGTTTCCTTTTTTAGGACCTTCTTATTATTATTATTATTATTGCCATTTTCTTCTTTAAAAAATTATTTGGATTTTTTTTTTTAATGTCAAAATAATATTTTGATAGACAATGAATTAGAAACAAAGATTATAAACAATGTGGCAGATTTTTTTTGGCAAGTTAACAATTCTGGTTCATAATTTTATTTAAAAAATATAACTTTATGTGTTATGTAAAACTTTATTTTAATAGCACATTATGAAAAAAAAAACTTGATTATTTGTAAAATGACAATTTAACCTAAATGTCAAATCTTATCAAAATCACAATGGGTGATAAAAATATCACATTTTTAAACCACATACTCAGATTCTGCGCCGAGTTTATTATGTAAAGAAATACAACAATATACACCAAGAAACAACCTTTTAATATTTTAAAAACGATAAAACTAGCTGTCTTTTCCGATAATTTTCTTTTTTATACCATTTATGTATTTAGTACCCACTGTAAAAATATTTTAATACTAGCCAATGTGAAGAATAGAAAGTCTAGATTAACTCAAGTACATATTTGAATGGGACATTTATAAAGTTTGAAATTTATTTTTTTAATATCAAAAAATGGTGTTGGAGGAATTGAAAAGAAAATATTTTAAAAAATATATATGCGTTCGTCCTGTAAATCATACATTACTGGAACGGATTTTTAGCTCTGAACTAGTCCGGAAATTATTTTCCGAAATATACAGTAACTTAAAAAAGTTAAAAATTCAGTTTAATTTTTTATTATTAGTTTATAGAGTTGGATTTACAGCTGTTTGGACTGACTTCATCACAAAATAATACGTATTTTAGATTTTACCATGTTAATTTGCTGTTGTGGATGATCTGTAATAGCAAATTACCATGGTAAAATATATTATATTATTATGACATTTTTTGATGACGTCAGTCCCAATATCTGTAAATTTTTAACTTATTTTGCCTGAATATTTTGAGTTATAAGTTTTTGTTTCTAAAAACTTTAAAAATGTCACCGTTTAAAAAAAAAATAAATATTTACAAAAATTTAATTCTAATTAAATATATTTAAGATTTGGCATAAAAGTGAAATTATTTTTTGTGAGTGGTCACGCAAAAACGGGGAAAAGTTAGAATAATCTGATTAAAATTTATCAAAAAAAAATCACAATATGGCCATTCCAGCGTTTCGGGTGTTTCACTTTTAGACATTAAAACGAATTTTATGAATACTTATTGCGCTAATAGATTGGTACATGTATGCTACAATTATACTAATACACCAGTTAAAGAAGCTGTTAAAACCTGAAATAAAGTTTTAAAAAAATTAAGGAAGGTGTTGGCAAAATTGGCCGTTTCGGGTGTTTCATTTTTTTGAAACACCCGAAACGGCAAATTTTGCTAATATCTTCCTTAATTTTTTAAAAAAAATATTTCAGGTTTTAACAGCTTCTTTAACTGGTGTATTAGTATAATTGTAGCATACATGTACCAATCTATTAGCGCAATAAGTATTCATAAAATTCGTTTTAATGTGTAAAAGTGAAACACCCGAAACGCTGGAATGGCCCAATAGAAAAAACACTATTTTGTCAAACTTGTTTGAGATGAGATAATAATGTAAGGTTTGGATCAATTTACCTAGAAATGCCCATTGCAATGAACTAAAAAAAACTAAATAATTTTTTTTGTATCTTTAGATCCCTTTTCGCGTGACCACTCAAGTTTTAATTTTTAGTTTATTTTTTTTATATTTTTAGACAAAATACTTAAGTTTATAATTTTTTCAAAATTTTAAAGCTAAACCTTTTTAGTGTTTAACACTATTAAATTCTAATCTAAAACTATAAAATGGGAACCATTTTTATTAGTAATATAGTTATAATCGGCGCATTATCTATCTGAGTAACAAATTGGATCAAGGAAGCTATGATTAGTGGTTTAAAAATGACTTTTAGTAATATTTTTGTAGCCCATTGTGCTTTTGATAATTTT
Organism: Brachypterus glaber; assembly: GCA_958510825.1. Classification (NCBI taxonomy): domain Eukaryota; kingdom Metazoa; phylum Arthropoda; class Insecta; order Coleoptera; family Kateretidae; genus Brachypterus; species Brachypterus glaber. The sequence continues at coordinate 12,727,393 of OY294048.1, read as the reverse complement.
TAACATTTAGGTTAAATTGACTGTCATTTTACGTCTTACAAATAATAACAAAATCTGTTTAAAAAGTAAATATTTGTTCAAAATTATAATAAAAGTAAGTTTTTATTCATAAGGTGCTATTATAAACTTAAATTTAACATTACCTGAATAAAATTACGGACCAGTATTTTTTTAACCAAAAAATTCTGTTATAGTGTTTACTTAAAAAATTTATAGAGCACTGCATTATATTACTTCATTTAAACAAAATGTTTATAGATTGATGCTTTAGTTTTCTTTTTATGCACTTTTCTTGTTATTTCTTCTTGCTAAAGCAAATTATTTTAATTTTTTTATAAATGTCAAAATAATGTTTTGATTGACAATAAATTTTAAACAAGATGAAAACCTTACATAAGTAACTAAATATATTCTGCCAATCAAATGACAAGAAACAAATGACCATCAACTCAGATAGATAATGCGCCGAGTTTACAAAATACGATTTTTTTTCTTCTTCGACATATTACACTGTAAATTTAAGAACCGAGATATTTAAATTCAAATATATTTATTTACAACCCTTTCAAGTTCTGACGTCATGGTTCTACAGAGTTTGTTAATTTCAATATCTCAGCTTACAGGGAATCAAATTCAAAGTGTGGGATGTCGTTTGAAAGGAAATTAATCGTATTTTTACACTATGAGCTTTACCATGACCTAAGAGGACCCAATTACTTTTTTTTCGCATAAATTAGTGTAATTTGTAATTCCACTTTTATTTTAACCAAAACATTTTTTACAACTATTAGTTGATAGTGTGCTATCTTAGATAGAAAGAACATAATCTTAAAACTAAACAAATTTATAAAGCTTAAGTAGCAAGTTTTTAGGCACTATTTTTTGCTGTCAAAACCAGATAAAAACTGAAAATATCATTTTTTACACTGATAAAAATATGTATTGAATATTCACAAAAAATTCAGTCAATATTTAATTATGGTAAATGCATATTATGTTATACACTGGGTGTATATTATATTATAAAGAAAATTAGGGGTCAAATAAAACAATTGACCACAAGACGGTTTTGATACAAAAATGTTATTGTTTTGTTTTTAACCACTCTAATACAGTGACCACAAAAATTGCATTGTATGTATTTTTGTTCCTCCTGAGTAATTAAATAACTTGAAATCAGCGAAAAATTTTTACATAAAACCTTTAAATATATTTTTTAGGTAAATATTTTCGCTTACAGAATCTTGGGGAGTGGCTAAAAAATGCAGAAATACAAAAAAGGGACATAAAAAGTATTTTTTTGTTGTTATCTGTTTAAGACATTTATATAAATATTGCATTGCAATTTTTAATGCAACTTAGAATGTCAATTTTACTTTAAAAAAGTACAGATTTTAGTTATTCAAAAATATATATATACAGGGTGTTTGGTAGGGAGTGGCAAACTTGGCAGGGTGATAGATGTGGTCATTCCCAAATATACAAAAAAAAATACAAAAAAACTAAAATAAAAAATCTAAATTTAAAAAAATATAATTATCCAAGTACAAAAAAAATATGTATTTTTTATTTTCATTTTTTTTTTTTTGTACCTGGATATAAATTGTTTTAAATTTGATTTTTTATTTTAGTTTTTTTTTGTACTTGGATATATTTGGAAATTACCTAATATATCACCCTGCCAATTTGTCATACAAGTCCAAACACGCTGTATATTAAATTTCGTATTTTTCTTAATTTTTGGGGAATTATAAGAAAATTCAATAGTTCTGTTCATTTTAAATTTAAAATAACCAATATCTTTATGTTTTTGTTTTTTATGTGTGAGTAACTAAAAGCTAACAAATACTTTTTTAAGTAATACTGACATAAACTCAATCGGTTTCCTATCTGTCTAGCTTTCATTTGTTTTCCTATCTCTGTAAACTTCTTTTAAAGAAAAATCAAGTAAATAATAAATAAATGAGGGCCAGTCAGATCAAAAATTAATTTTGTTTATTAGGGTCACTCCATCAGTTGTTACCTTGTCTAGTTAGTTTTCTAGTTTTTTTTTTTTGGGCAGCCAATTTGGTTTCTTAACCCCACTCAATGAAAGAACTTTGACGGCACAGAGTGTAAATTAAATAGCACTCTGTGTAATTAAACCTTATCAAGACTTTTTCATCAAGGTTTCCTTTACTTAATATATAATTATATTAATTTTGCCTTCCCATTTTAAAAATTTACAAAATTTCCTTGTATTCGTGCAAAATTTTTTATTTTTTTTTGCTTATTTTTGCGTTTTATGACGTTTTATGTAGATATATAAATCAATTTCGAGCAAAAAAAAATTGGCGATCGGTCGGTCTGTCCGGGAAATTTAGTCAACACCATAACTTAAGAACGATTTAAGCTAGAGACTTTAAATTTGGCATACAGGTATGTTACCAAAAGTTCTTGCTCGGGATTGTTGGAGGAAAAATAGTTTTTTTAAAAAAATTGAAAATTGCTATATAGGGGTTTTTAAGGTTGCTGAAATTAAATCTGATAATGATTATTTTTGACTCCACCCCCGCGGGGGTGAAGGGGTAAATATTTTTAAATACTTTCAATATTTTAGTCAAAATTGGTATATAGGGGTTTTTGGGGTCGACGAATCTTAATCTGATAATTTTTTTTTAATTTCGCCCTCTGAAAGGCGGGGGGTAGTTTGCTGAAAGTGAATCTGATAATAAAAAAATCTGACTCCACCCCCCGAGGGGCGGGGAGTAGTTTTCGTGAAAATTAGTATATTGGGCTTTTTAAGGTTGCTGAAAGTGAATCTGATAATAAAAATCCATTTTACGCGCAGAGGTGAAAAATGGGAAAGCCTTTTTACTGGGCAGTGTATTTTTTAATTAAGTTTCAATTACCCTACAGAGTGCTCCTTGATTTAGGCGCTGTGACGTCAGAGTGGTATTCTCTCGTTATATGGAATTTTAAATTTATTGTCAGATAACGCCGAAACGCCCAAATTAACCAACCACCTAAACACAAGATACCTAACCAGACAAAACAACAACCGACCAAGTGATCCTAGTATTTAATTTACACAAACATTTAAAGATTAATTGTGTCCAAATCTTGTATCGGCGCACGCCCATTACTCGCAAAATTACTATTATTACTTCCGTCTTGCGACGGCGGCGGCGCTGCCGGTATATTGTTTTTATGGCCACTATTCTCACTACTCCTGTTCAACTTTCCGATAATATTCGGTATATTAAACTCGGGATTCGGCAATTTCCGCATGATTTTACCGGAAGTGATCAGCCGACCGAAGCCTTCTTGATGCGCGAACGCGTAACCCGAACGAATCGACCTTCGCGCGCGCCGGGCAGATGGCGTGCGCAGCACGTCTTGGCTTTGCCGCGACCGCACCTGCGCCATGCGTTGCTTCAATCGTATTCGATCTGACAACGTCGGAGCGACATCTATGAAGTAGAATCGCCATGCGAGAACCGGCATTATCGAAATAATAACGACCAGAACGGTCGTAAACCAGAAATTGCCTTCGGACATGGCTTTTGTTAGAGAGCCGACGTATGGACCGCCGTATACGTAGTTGTAGAAATAATCAGCTATGAAGAAGAATGCTAGGGAACCCCATATCGTTAGGTGGTTGAAAATTGTCCAGTATTGTGTGTCCAAAGCGATCTGGAAAATTTTCAGGTGTAAATTGGTGATCGATATTTTGAAATTACACTAGTTTACAATGGTTTTGCTCGCTGAATTTGAATCTGGCAATAAAAATAATTAATTTTTTTTTTTAATTTTAATTAAAATACAAGTGCCCAGAAAGCGTATTGTAAAAAAATATGGACAGGGGCAAGGCTGATAAAAAGGATAGGCAAAACCCCCACGGGAGAAAAGGCTATAAATTTTAAAGTTTGAGTCTAGCATTTAATGTATTTTGTGCTAAATTAATAGAGAGTCCATAGCACAAGCAAAAGGTAATTTTGGGGCTCTCCATGCTGTATGATTTTTAAGCAAATAAATTTTCCTGGATGAAATCATAGCAAAAATTATTTTTTTTATGTTTGCTTAATAACCGTTATGTTTTTGAGGTCGCCAAAACTGAATTTAATGTCAAAAATTAAATATTCAACATGTCGAATTCAAGATAGTAACAAATTAAAAAAATATAAGGCCAAAGCCGGACAATTAGGCCATTTCTGGCCCTTTTTGTCACCCCAGGCAATCCCAGCCATTTACTAATTTACTTGAACCTGCCCGTCCTTTCAATAAAGGTCAGGATATTGGCCCAGGGGAGATCTCTTAGTTCCTCTTGGTTGAGTCTTTGAGTTTCAAAGACTTGCAACCTGATCCTGTCGTATCTGACACACTCGGCTAAGTAATGAGAGGATGTTTCATCCTCTCCGCACTCTGGGCATAGCGGACTCTCTAGAATCCGCATTGTTGCCAGGTGCTTCCTTAGCTTGTAAAGTTATCTTGGTTTTGACTAAAACACTTAAAATTAAGCATTTGTTTGGCTTGTTCATATATCAGAACATGTACAAAATATGAAATCTTTAATTCAATTCCTTTAAAAGGTATTGGGTAAAATGTTCTACAGTAGGTTACAACCTACTGTCATTTCACAATGTAAGTTAGACGGTTATTGCAAAACCGTCCAATCTTGGCTATAAATCCATCCGATCCAGGCAAATATCTCCGATATTCTCCAATAAAAAGAAAATCGATTACGAATTTAGGATAAAATACGTAAAAAAACTTTTAAAAGAATTGGCGCGAAAGAAAAAAGTTTGTAAACTAGTGTTATCAAAAATGTATTAGAAATCCTTAATTTTTGTTTTTAGTTTAAGTCATAAATTGAGAAGAATATCTAATTCGCTTTATACGGGTTGTTTCGGTAGAAAAGGGAAATATCTAAAGGATGTGTTCTAGAGGTTAAAATAAGAAAAAAAGTTCCTAAAAAAACTCGTAAGGAAGATATCCCAAAAGGGATAAAAAAAGATTTTTATTTAATAACTCAGGAACCATTTGTGTTATAGCAACGAGGTTTTGCATGTGATCTATTCGTAATAAGGCCTATTAGCCAATGGCATTTGAATGTAGTTACTTCAACCAGGGGCGTCCGAAATGGGGGGCTTATCACTTTTTTGCACCAAACTTTTTCTGCTTATTTTTGGTTTTATTATTAGAATAGCATTCCTCAGGTGTAAACACATTAAAAAGGTACTCTTATTGTAATACTATAGGATTAACCGTTTTTGAGAAAAATACAATTAAAAGCAAAATTACACGTTTTAAGAACCAAAAATTAAACACTAAAATGTTACAATGTAACAAAGGCTTCCTGAGTTCATAGATAAAAATCGATTTTTTAGGCTCCCTTTTTAATGAGCGTAGTAAGAGTTGTTTTTGGACATAGGTTTATAGGAACTTTTTTTTTTATTTTGACCTCCTTTAAATATTTCCATTTCCTTCCAAAACACCCTGTATGTATTTAAACTCAAAATAAAAAATATCGTCAAAAATATTGCATTTTGGGCTGAAACGTTATAAAATCAAAGAGAGAAAAAATATACTTACTTGAGCTGTATTGACAATTACTAAAATTGCTGCAGTCACGCTGCAGAATAACATATAATCGGATAATATATGTCCATCTGGACTTACGGCATCATAATAAGTACCTGAAATAAGAAAAAGTAGTTATGTACTAAGCTCACCAGAAAGAAATGGGGAAGTTAGAAACGAACCCTATATATTTTCGATATTTTAACAGTTTAAATTGAACTTTTAATATTAAGTTATATCATGCTCAACACTAATTTTGACGCAAAGAAAAAGTAAGGCTATCCTGTCTTAGACCTACATTGTGACGAAACGCCTTTCTACCAGATATTATATTTTAATAATTATTTAAGTTTCTTTATTTCTTCCCATATAGTATTTTAGATTAACCTAGTCGTCCGTCTGTTTATATTAACAACATTAAGTCAATTCCTGAACCTTTCTTTGGTAGTTTTCTTACAAGACGATTCATAAATTATATTTAGAAGTGCAACTACTTCTGTGTAAGGGAATAAATTCGTATAACGGAAGTGCTTTTAAGAAAAATAATTTTAATTACTAATTAAATTTAATAATAAAATTTCAAGTCATTACATTCGGTCTTATTCTATGCTTATATTAAATTAAAATTAAATTTAAATCTATTAACTAATTTTCTAGTTCCAAATACTGGGTCTCTATAATAGAAATGTTAACTTTAATTTAAAATCAATGTTACTGTTACACAAATTAATTTCCATTTTAAAAGTTTATATTCGCGGTTAAATAAAAATACCATTTTTTTCAACTGAGTTTAAAACAGAAAAGCCTGAATCATTGTTATTTAAAAGTTATTTTTTTAATATTAGGGCTTAGGAAACGTTCAAGTATTACGTAACGCAAAATGTACCAAAATTCATACACTTCATATTCAAGGCTGTAGAGATTTCATATTTTTGCTACCCCCCTAACACACCCCCATTAGGGGGGGTAGCCATAATATGAAATCTCTATAATCTATAATAACGCGAGAACCGGGGTATGAAGTGTATGAATTTTGGTACAATTTGCGTTACGTAATACTTGAACGTTCCCTTACACAGAGCAATTTTTTTTTTGATTATAAATAAACACATAATACTAGTAGATTACTTTCTTGACTTACCAAATGGAATAAAAAACAGAACAATGGACACATAACATCCCTGCAATGCACTCCTAAAAAACTCTTTCTTGTTAAAAAATAGATTTAAGTGTCCGGGCCGGTAGAGTTGTGGGTACATCACCGAATTTTTTTCGTTAACATCTTGGTCAAATACACCAACAGCTAGGACGGGTAGAGATGTGTAAAATAGGTTATATATGGATATATACATAGGATCCAACACAGTCTGAAAAAAATACTGCTGTAAATATTTTTTTATTAAAAAAAGTTTATTTTTTCGGAAAACGAAAAATAAAAAAAAGCTTTAGCCCCTTAGGCCACATTAGTTTACCAAAAACAACCCCAGCAAAAAAAAATGTTTCTTTATCTCAGTTTAATGGTATATTCCTCAAAAAGAGAGAATTTTGTCTAACAGACTATATTTTTTCTACAACTAAAAATGATTAAAATTATAAAAAATATACAGTGCGGTCAAAAAGTCACCCCCCCCTTTTAACTTTTGAACGAGTTGAGATATCGACTTCAAATTTAGAACTCTTATATAAGACAACTTAAACTATCTTTTAGCATATATTTGATATTTTCAGCTCTTAAAATGTGGGCAGGGGGGCATGGGGGGACATTTTTTTAAATGGAAAGGGGTTCGTGTGATACATCATTTTAAAGCTTATAAAATTCTCTATTTAAACTAACATTTTTAAATTTTTTAAAACTGTTTTTTAAGGTTTTGTTTTTCAATTTTTTGTGCTAAAACATTCGATTTTTTAAGTTTTTTTTTATAAATTTTTATTTATGTCAACTAAAATTAGTTTAAAAGTATAAAACATTTTTTTATGATAAAATTAGGCATTTTTTAAAAATTATTTGTTTTTTTTTAGAGGAATTTTGACATTAATACCCGTTTTCAACCCCATTTTAAAGCCAATTTTTTTTTTATTTAAAAATATGGAGTTGAATGGAGAATTTTATAAGCTTTAAAATGATGTATTACACGACCCACATTTCCATTTAAAAAAATGTGCCCCCATGCCCACATTTTAAGAGCCGAAATTATTAAATATATGCTAAAAGATAGTTTAAGTTGTCTTATATAAAAGTTCCAAATTTGAAGTGATATCTCAACTGGTTCAAAAGTTAAGAGGGGGGGGGTGACTTTTGGACCGCTCTGTATAATGTTCTCCCAAAACGAATACTTACCTGTGCACTAAATCCACAGAAAAATGCATACCAAAAATGGCAGAGTGTGAATGCAAAGTTTTTGTTGAAGAAATACCGCAAAAAACTGCACATTCTATAATAGGACCATCTACCGTGGACGAATAACAGCCGTTCCAGAAACCTGAACTGGGCTATGGAGTAATCGGATGACAGAACGGCTTGCATACCCTCTTGGCCGGATATACCAACGCCTATGTGGGCAGCTAAAACAAAATAATACTATGTTACATACTGATCGAAAAAAGTTAAGAATGGTTTGAACTTTTCATAAAATGTCCATATTCTCAAATCATTTCCAAAAAAAAACAAATTTAATCAATCAATCTAAAGCCAAAACAGGTTAGAAAAGAGCTCTTTTCTGCCCTTGGTTGGAAAAAAGATAACTTTTCTACAGTAGTTTTCGTAAAGAGTTAGCAAATTTAGTTCTTAGTGCACGAGAAAGTTTTTTTGACCACGCGAAAAAAGTCGAAAAATCATTGTGCACTAAGGACTGTCGCAAACGAGTTGCGAACAACATTTTTTGTTCGATCTACAGTCTAGACTCTTACCCGAATTTTGAATTTGAATTTGGACATTTCAAAATTTTATAAACGTCAAATTACTTTTGTCAAAATGAAAGCTATGTGTAATCGTTTGGATAAATGAGTTTGCATAGTAAGAAATTTGTAAGAGTAAGAGTGTGCATAGTAAGAAATAAGAACTGGAAAAAAAAAACGTTTAGGAAAAAATCATAAAATGTCCATATTCTCAAATCATTTCCAAACAACAAATTTAATCAATTCAAAAATATTTATATTCGGGTTTTAACAATATGTTAATGTAACAAAAGAGAAATTATTTTTGAAAACTGAAAATGAATTAATAGCGAGAACTTCTACCTCTGTTGGCTATAACCGCTTCAAATCGTCGAGGCATACTTAAAATTAAGCGATTTAACTGATCTTGGTCCAAGACATCCCATAAATCCGGAAGAACTTGCTAGTTTCCTTAAGTGATCAAAATGTGGTCGACGATCAATTACTGCCCTACGAAGCATATCCTTAACTTATTTCGATCAGTTTATTTGGCATGAGCGAATGTTTAAACGTCACAAATTTAAGACAGATACTTTCCGACAAGTTATGTACACTATTTTACCTAAGATCCCAACAAAAATAAAATGATTTAAAATATTATTTTCTGTAAATAAAAATAAATAAAATTATCATAATTTAAAATTATAAGATTGATTCAAATCATTAAAAAACACCAATAGTTTACAGAAAAATAAATAATTTAGCTACAGTTTAGCTAAAATTTCTGAATTTGTATGCGTCAACATTGATAAATCAATTCAAGTATATTTTGGTCTCTTTCGTTTGTTTTTCTAGATTAGACTTTGACAGTTAAAATTAGTTAGGTTTTGTTAATTTAAATTGTTATTATCTCATCAAAATTAAAACGATTTATAATTCAGAATTATCGTAACTAAAAAAAGTGGAAAAAGTGACTATTTCGGGCTGCTGGCCCTCTTCAGTACCAAGAGTCAACTCTGCACGCTGATTAAGAAAACGCTTTTAGACTCTATTCGCAAAAGGAATATAGTCATGAGATTGATGTAGACTTGTACGCCATCTATTGCTAGATGTAGACAATAATAATTACATTTAAACAAATGTTTCGTTATGTTACTCTCAATGACAATCATAGCGCGCCATCTACGAGTTAAAATCTAAAGCCAAAACAGGTAAGAGCTATTTTCTGCCCTTGGTTGGAAAAAACGTAAATTTTCTACAGTAGTTTTCGTAACGAGTTAGCGACTTTAGTGCTTAGTGCACGAGAATGAAGTTTTTTTGACGACGCGAACCGAAGTCAAAAAACCATTCGAGTGCACTAAGGACTTGTCGGAAACGAGTTGCGAACAACATATTTTGTTCGATCTACAGTCTAGACTCTTTAAAAATGTATACTTTAAAGTCCAAACCAGGGATAGACCAATAGAGTGGTTGAGAAATGCTGGAACTACATAAAATACTGCCAAAAAAGAAGACTTTTCCCCATAGCCCAAAAAAAAAAAAAACGATTTTTTTTAAATAATTTTAAAAAAATTAAAAAAAAAAAACATTTTTTTTCAAGCATATCCTTACCTTTAATCATCGAAACATCATTGGCACCATCTCCGATGGCCAACGTCACAGCCTGCTTGTTTTTCTTGATCAACTCCACAACCAACGCCTTCTGCAAGGGTGTGACCCTGCAGCAGATCACAGACTTGCACTGCATCACAACCTCGAGAAACAGTCGCTCCATCTTTGGGTGCAAACAGTGCACCAGGGAGTGACCGTTGATGACGATGGCGAAGTCCGAATTTGTTTCTTCGACGATGGGATTGTCAGTCGGGCCGTGGTATTCCAGTTCGTTGCTAAAATTGGGGTTAGGATTGGATATTTATTGCTTGCATGGATTTGGCCGAGCTCAAATCGGTTTCTGAGATTTTTTTTATTTTTAGAAATAGAAAAGGTAAACTACAAGTATAATCAATCTGAGTTAAACAATGGATCAAGGTAACTATGATTCGTGGTTTAAAAATTACTTTTAGTGATATTTTTATTACCCATTGTGCTTTTGATAATTTTTGACATTTAGGTTAAATTGACTGTCATGTTATGTCAAATAATTGTAAGAAAATGTCTTTAAAAGGTTAAAGTTTGTTTAAAATTACATTAAAAGTAGTTTATTTATTTATTATATTCTATTAAAAAAGTTTTTTACATTAGGTACTTTAAATGGTGATAGGTACCTATTTTTTTTATTTTATTAAATTATAGACCAGTATTATTTTCACTTGCCGAATGAAATTTTCCCACATCGATTACTATGAAACTTTTATATTTTCCAACTAGGTATTTTTAATTCAAGAATAATTCTCAAAATTATTCCTAACAGGAACTACATTTTCACTGGCACTTTTTAGTTAACATGGAGACACTCTGAACAAAACTGAATAATCACTGAATTTTTGCATCTCTTTTTATAAGATTAAAAAAAAATAAATTAAGTCAATATTAAATTTATTTGACAATGCAGTATTTTCTAAAGAAATCAACTATATTTAATTAGCCCGACAAAGAGTCCAAATCTCATAAATTACTATATATGATAATTACTATTCATGAAATTTGAAACGAAGATTTTAACAATAAATAATATTTGTTTATACAATAATTGTTAAATCTATGAGTCAACTTTTTATAAAAAGGGTCCGAATCTAAAATATAACAACCGGACTCTTAAAAATTTTAACACAATATGAAATATAAGCATCATAACATCAACTCAGATGGATTCTACGCTGAGTTTAATAGTCACTTGTGTGCCAAGGCCTCAAATAACGTCTTTGTTAGATTTGATACGCTAAATAAAACGAGTTCAGCAAAGGAATAGTATCGGACATGGCACACAATGCTTTTCAGGCGGCCACAATAAAAAATACTACGTTAAAATTGGAAATGAAAATAAGTTTCCAATCGTTTTTGAAATTATGTTACTGTCATTAAAAATGTGTATTAAAAATGAATTTATCTACCAATAGTTTGTTTATTTATTTTCCACTTATTAATCACACATTTGGGTTTATTAATGTTTTATTACAACACTAGTGCTTTTTGAAGGGGGCGGAGTAAGAACTTTTTTATTATCAGATTCACTTTCAGCAACCTGAAAAACCCCCAATATACCAATTTTCACGAAAACTACCCCCGCCCCTTTGGGGATGAGTTAGATTTTTTTATAATCAGATTCACTTTCAGCAACCACAAAAACCCCAATATACTAATTTTCACGAAAATTACCCCCATCCCTCAGGGGGTGGATTTAGATTTATTTATCATCAGATTCACTTTCAGCAACCTCAAAAACCCCAATATATAGATTTTCACGAAAACTACCCCCACCCCTTAGGGGATAAAATTAGAAAAAAAATATTATCAGAAATTTATAATCAGATTCATATTCGTCGACCCCAAAAACCCCTATATCGCAATTTTGACGAAAATATTGAACATATTTAAAAATATTTACCCCCTCACCCCTGCGGGGGTGGAGTTGGGAAATTTTTATTATCAGATTCAATTTCAGCAACATTGAAAACCCCTATATGGCAATTTTTAAATTTTTGCAAAAAAAATTATTTTTTTCTATAAGCGAGAACTTTTGGTAACATACCTGCATGCCAAATTTCAAGTCTCTAGCTAAAAACGTTTTTAAGTTATCGTGCTTACAAGATTTCCCGGACAGAACCATCGACCGACAATTTTTTTTTTGCTTGAAATTGATTTATATCGACATAAAACGTCACAAAAGGCAAAAATACGCAAAAAAATGAAAATTTTTGCAAGAATACAAGGCTTTCCGAAATTTTGAAAATTTTCTAAATGGGAAAGCAATAAGTGCTGAACTAATATACTTTCCAGTGTGACCGTCTAAAAAATACTAAACGCATCTAAACTAGCTGTAAAAAATAGGGACACTTCATCTAGTCTTACTTTGCTCTTTCATTTTTGGTCACTGGTTTTTGCGAAAACCAGAGCAAAAACAGACCAAGTACAGAAGAACAAGATAAGCCAAGATGAAGTGAATCTAGTAATAATGTCGAAAATATAATCAAGTCATATCATTAACAGTGTGCTGGATTGAAGTTTTATAGCAAGCATGGTATTAGAGAGCAGGTAGATTAATTAAAAACAAAAACACGAGTTCTAGCTAAAATTCTATCTAATTTAGTTAATTAAACACGAACAAAGTTACATCTTAAACAATGTTCAGTTGCACATAAGGTTTAAATAACGGACTAATAGTACACAGCTTAGTATTATTATTATATTATTATAATACATTTGGGTGGACGTTTATTATCTTCAATTTTTCATTTAGGTATAACCATGAACGTAAATAATAAGGACTGGTAACTAGGGACACTAGATCTAGGTCTTAAGTTAGCAAGGCGACAGACAACGGGAAACGTCAGAAAACATCTGAACATCGGTTGCCATAGAGAGTTTCTTCACGGATTTTACTGCCCATCCTAAACTTAGAAATTAATCAAATCGAGCCGTTTTGAAGTTAATTTTTTGCTAAATTGCATCGTCGAAAATGTCAATAGATAACCTAATTTTTTGACGTAAACTTATAATTTGTGTTTTAAAATAGTGTTTAATCGCAGCAAAACAGTGTTAATCATTAATAAACTTACGTTTCTAAAGAGTGTTACGCATAATAACGTGTAACGAAGAAAATTCAATCGCTACAAAATATGTTTTTCATCTTATTTTAAACAGATGAGATAATGGACCATTTTTGCTTAATATGAGTTATTTCTGGACAGCTAGGCTGGAATTTCTTTTTTATTGTCACGAATTAATAAGGTAAATACAATATTGCATGATTTTATCTATATTCTGAACTAAAATTTTATCATATGATCGATTTTATCAGTAGTATGTGGTGTAGAACCAATAAAACTTAAAGTAAATGGTATACTATTCTATTTTAGAATCAAAATTTTGATGAAATTAACAATTTATTCATAAATATAGTATTCAAACTCGGAAATTTAATTTGGCATCGGGGCTTTGTGATTGATTAACCTTACTTTTGACTTATTTGTCAAAAATATGGTCAGAATTTGAAATATTTATATGTTATTAAACTTAAAGACAAAAAATGGGGCACGATTTTAACATTTCTGGATGATTACCCTAGCCAAAAGTTATGCAGCATTGAATAAATTGCAGTTATTAAAAGAAGCGTATATATTAAAGGTATGATCAACTGAATTATTGTTTTAATTTAGTATTAAATTGTGTAAATTAAGTATTTTTAACAATAAATATTACTTAGGTATCTACATAAATTGGACTATTATTTATTTAAATCTGATGCGTATTATAAACCACGGTTCGGAATATAGGCCAGATAGCAAAAAAAATTGCCTTTGAAAGTAGTTTACACCAATCGAATTTTGATCATTTTCCGAATCATTAAAACCCAAATTTAAAAATTTCTAACGACTAATTTTTTTTTATTGCGTTTTTAAATTTTTGGTTTTATTAGAGATGGGTTATGCGAGCCCAAAAAAGCATTTTTTTTAAAACACAAATGATAAGTTTACGTCAAAAAAATAGGTTATCTATTGACATTTTCGACGATGAAATTTAGCAAAAAATTAACTTCAAAACGGCTCGATTTGATTAATTTCTAAGTTTAGGATGGGCAGTAAAATCCGTGAAGAAACTCTCTATGGCAACCGATCTTCAGATGTTTTCTGACGTTTCCCGTTGTCTGTCGGCTTGCTAACTTAAGACCTAGATCTAGTGTCCCTACTGGTAACTTGTAGTTCGATTTGGTTACGTATTGACTAAAAAGCCCTGTTATCTACGAGCGAGATCGGAAGCCTACTAGATCGTAATTTTAATTTTTAAATGTTAGTTAGCCGGTGGCTGCTAGATAGCGCCATGCGTAAATAGTGACATTATAAACATATGTTTATAGTGACGTTTATTTTTAGTGTGTGTTTTTATAAGAACATCTTCTTTGGTTATTTTGAGGTAAGTTATAGATACTTGGTATATGATTTTAGAAATAAGAAATAGGCTAGCCCACAAAGTCTCTAAATCTTTATATGTGACACATCAAAAACTGTAAGCCATGATTCTGGTGATTTAATTTTTAATTCTTAAGTACTATATTTTCTTGTGTAAACTATAAATACGTTCAATGTTACCAAACTATAGTAAAACCATTGTTATCACAAAATACTAAAAGTAATCACATACTACCGATAAAAGTATTATAGTTTAGTAGCAACTTATAAAATATTTTGACCTTTATTTCTAACATAAACAAAATTTAAGGTTGTGTCATAGAATTTTATAAAATCAAAAATCTAGAGTGCTCCATATCTCGATTGTAGACTATTTCGCCATCTGGTGGATTTCAGTCATTACGTAATACGAAAAAGCTAGTTAAAACTGCGAGTGTCACAGGGTTGGGTATAACTAAAAAAATCTGAAAATATGATCAAACTTCTCTAAGGGTCCTAATTGTGCCCCTTAAATTCGTAAAATTACCCATAAATAGTAAAAAATCGTTGAGAATTGTCTGTAATTTTTGTATAAGTGAAAAATTTAAAGGCTTCACATTTTATTATTTTCCTTTTGAGCATACAAAATTATGTGCCAAATTTCAAAATGATCAAAAGATTCTAAGCCATGCCAAAAATCCGCCAAATTGCCCCTAACACGAACAAACATTTTAAAAATGTATCAGATCGGACTGAATTTATTTTTATTTAAGGCCTTTAAATTTTTTGCTTATAAAAAAATTACTGACAATTTACAACGATTTTTTTACGATTTATGGGTAATTTTAAGAATTTTAAGGGCCCAATTAGGACCCTTAGAAAAGTCTGATTACTAGCCCACACAAGTTCTGGACTTAGGGGATGCTTAATTAAGTAGAATAGTACGAGGTTAAATAAACAAACAAATAAACAAAATAAACAAACATTCATATTTTCAGAATTATCTAGTTACACCTAAATGAAAATTTTAAGATAATAAAAAAATATAAGGTCCACTTTAATAATGCATATGTGTTTGTGTACATTACCTTACCTTTTTTTTATCGTGGTTTACGTTGGATTTTTGCAGTTTGGTGTTTTTGATACTAATGGGGGGCGTGGCTACCACCCCGATTTTTAACAAAAAATCCCAGACTAAAGCTTAGGATAAAGAACTTATGGTCCAAATTTAAAGTCTTTAGCTCAAAGCGTTCTCGAGTTATCGTAGTCACAAATTTCCAGGACAGATTTTTTTCAGGGAAATCAAGTTCTTTGAAAATAGAACGTCGAAAAACGTAAAAAAGCAATAAAAAAATATTAGTTTGTTTTACCAACGCAAGACTTTCCTCGGGGAAAGTTATACTAACTAAAAAATTGATAGGACTATAATTGTGCCTCCTTCACCTATTGTAGTTACTTAAACTATATGCAATAAAACATTGTGTTGTGTATAATAACTAATCTATATAAGATTCTATGTAATTTCTATGAGATTGTTAGTAAAATTTGATGAATGTGGATATCAAATAAAATTTAGAACCATAGGCCAAAATTAAAAGAATAATGTTACAGGGTTGCCACTGAAAACTAAAAAATAAATTCCCTGACTTTTTCCTGTTTTCCTGACCATTAAGGATTTCCCAGACTATTTTTAAGCTGAATTATATTTTTAAGGAACCAATCACATTTCAGTTTTTAAAAATACCAATCACAGAACATTTATAAATTTTAAGAAACGTCAAATTAATATTGAAAAAATGACATATACATAGGTTTAAAACTGTGTCTATGTCAAATTCGATTCCTTATATTGCAGAATGGTACATTATTATACTAGGAGGGAAAGTAAAACTTTACTTGTCAAGTTTATTGGTTTGACGGACGAGCGTAGCGAGTACAGTAACAATAAATTAGACAGGGGAAAGTTACTTCACCTCCAAGTATAAACAATTATCATCAAGCTCTTATAAAATGTATAATTTATAAGTTATAAATTATGAATTTTACCTTGGTTATTGAATTGTTCGTTTAAAACCTTGGACTTTTTAGCAATATATTCCAAATAAAAGTATAAATTTTCATCTTTAGTCCATTTGCAAAATCTATCATATGCTTTTTTTGTATTTTGACTTGGATTTCGTCGGAATCAACAATTCCAACGCGGACTTGGATATTTCTGCTAATTCTCATAGCGTGCTGTGCCCAAAAATTATTATACAATGCCAAAAATTATTATGACCACATTGCAGCAAAAAATACACTTTGCAGTTTATAAACAAGAATACCAGAAGTGGCGTCCATCCTTGAAGGGTCACATAATATATCAAAAAATATGAAAAAAAAAGTCATATAAACATAGAGCCGCAAATCTTTCCTAATGGACTTACAGCCTATTGAAGATAGGTCTCTTAAATAGGGCCCAAAAACAGCGCTAATAAAATAAGTTAACACTGCAGGAAGAATCCACATTAAAAACTAAGAAAAAAGTTTTTTATACCCTGGCCCAAAAATAAATATTAAGTGAGTTATGGACTCTTTAAATAGTAACAGTTTTTAGAGGCATGTCCTGCAATTTTTTTTTAATAAAATAAGTAGGTATGTGTCTTTTTCCTCCAAAAATTTTTATTTAATTTAATTAATTACCATACTAGTTTCGGGACATTATTATTTGTTCCCGAAACTAGTATGGTAATTAATTAAATTAAATAAAAATTTTTGAAGGAAAAAGACACATACCTACTTATTTTATTCATTATAAAAAACCAAACCCTATTTTTGATATCCCCTTTAATGGGTCTATGTTTATATACTTTTTTTATATTTTGTAGTATTTGTACCTTCAAGGATGGACGCGACATGTTGACATTTCTCGACTGTAAAACAATAACGCACTTATTATTTAAAGTCTTTCTCGGACCACCTAATAGGTGGAATTTTATACGATATTCGACTGACATTAATATAATAATTTAGAATAGATAATCTTCACTCTTCTCTATCATAAAAAAAATATTGCGTATTCAGGAGTCAAATCAGGATATTTCTTAACGCTTAAAGAAAAAATTACTTTTTTTTTTCTTACAATAAATTAGTTTTATAATAAAAATATATGAAACAAGGGAAGGAACCAATGCGGATTAGTTTTAATTCTCCCCACTGAATTATTGGGATTTCTAAAAACATTTTGAAAACATCATCTTATATTTTGGTACAAGTAAATGTTTTTAGAACGCCTTGAAATAGGCTCCGCCTTTAAATGGGGTCCACCTTCAAATAGACTCCGCCTTCAATCATGTGTTGCACGAAAAGGTTCGCGCTTTTTTTTCTAAAATGATATTTCTATAAATCTAAGAAATAATTTTGTATTTCCCTACTTTCCCTAATTATTTTTCAGTTTTCAGACCGGTAGCAACCCTGCAATTAAGAAATATAAAAAAATAAAAAAAGGGGTTAACGAGTAAACCTGCTTTTAAAAAATCCGTCGGGTCTACCTTGCTCTCTCACTGCCACCGCTTTCTATTGCGTCCCACCTGAAGGTTACGACGCTGATGGCGGGCGCCGCCTGCACGGCCACGTGGTTCGCCTGCGGGGGCGTCGACTGGCCCATCCTCTGGTGCTCGACCGTGCCGTTGGTGGTCTGTACTGGAGTCGGCGATTTTGGATGGAAAGTGTTGACGATTTTGATGTTGTCGCGGAACTTCAGGAGTTGCTGGTGGACTTCTTCGTTCGAGGCGCCGTCTACTATGAATACGTCCACTAGGTCATCACTTAGAAGTTGGCAAGAGTAGCCTATGTTTATGGCAGTTTCTGTAAACAAAATAATGTTTTTATTTATTTATTTTCACGGAATGAGTACACCTCCAAGAATTAAATTTAAAAAATTGAATCAAAAAAATTTTATTGAAAAAAAATCAAATTCATCACAAAATGTGAGAAACAAAGATGTCAATAACCAGTTTGTCATCCTCTGTTCTTAAGCAAAACATTAACACTTCTGTGCATGCCAATAAAAAGGTTGTTAATGGCTTCTGCTTGAGCATATCTCACACGTTCTCACAAGGATTCATGTCAGGTGAGTTTGCTGGCCAGTTCATTCTTTGAACATTTCCTTCCTGTAGCAAATTGGAAATCCGTCTTGCGAGGTGGGGAGTAGCGTTATTTTCTATAAAAATAAAATTATCTCCAATATCGTTTTGCAATGGAAGACGATTGGTTAAATAATGTTTTGAGCGTAAATATCTTTGTTTCTCACATTTTGTGACGACTTTGATTTTTTTTAATAATAACGATCAGCTGATTTGACATATCTGCTGTCAGAAAATTAGTAAACGTCAAACACATAACCTCAAATGGACGAACTCATTTTAAGATAATTTTTGCGTTTTTTTTATGTTTAGGTGCTAGGGCGTAGGGAAAATACTATACGCAAACCATTTCAGTGCACATCGAGTGCATGCACTTAAAACTAGGTTCGCGTACTCGGTGCGTAATATACTATTTTAGGATACAATATTTCAGCACTTTTTTGGGCTTCTTGTACCCAGAGTACCAGATCCAGAACCTGTTGATTCGGATATAGCTGAATTAGAATGTACTTTAGGACATACGTAAAATTTAGCCGGAAAAAATTACTTGTTAAAAATGTTCACCAGCACGATCGGATCGGCCGACAATACTTATACCAATAACTGAAAAAAAAATGCTTAATGGTAAGGATATAAGTGAAAACCGTATTACCTTGTTTATCACCAGTCAATACCCATATCTTAATATTAGCCAAAATAAGGTTGGCAATAGTTTGTGGGACGCCATCTTGTAACTTGTCCTCGATAGCAGTGACGCCGATCAAAACCAAATCCCTCTCGATTTCTTCGTAGATCTCGTCCAGCCGTTCGTCTCGCCCTTCCAGCGCTATCGCTGCCTCCTGGTGTCTTTTTTTCCAATTGTTAAAGAATTCTTCTTCTAAATCGCGTGATGCCAAACACAATGTTCTTAGACCCTCTCCAGCGAATTTCTATATCAAGAAAGATAAGAAGTATAAATAAAGAAGAAGTATAAACTTGGAAGTTGTTATGATGTGTAAAAAGTATTTAAATGAATTAACATGATTCACCACAGCTAGCAAATACTATTTCATTCTCCCCTTTACGAAATATTACTTTTCTATCTTGACAAGATAACTGAAAGCAAAAGTCAAACATGGTAGGTGATCCGTTGCTATAAAAAACTTTCGTGCCTTGGACCAAAAAGTAAAACATCTTCAGTTATTATAGAAATGCATTTTCTTAATATTTTTTATTCTTGTTCGTAAATTATGCCTTATTCAAGTAAATAAAACAAACTTCTGCATGCAATATTTGAGGCTTCTTCAATTGAAATTATTTTGATCTCATTTACAACCAAATATTCGAAAATTATTACGGTGTTTGACAAATCGTCGTGCCAGAACAACAAGGTTCTATTGTGAGATTGCAAGTATATGTCAGTATATTTTGTATGATACATTTGAAATGCTTTAGCTTGAAGAGTTAAAACTTTTTTTAAATATGGACTGGATTATATCCGTTATTTGTACAAAATTTTAAATTTATAAATTAAAGCGTTTAAAATTCATCATGCAAAATATAATTACACTTACTGTAATCTCACAATGTCAGATAAACCTTGTTGTTCTGATACGACGAAATTTCATAAAATATGGTTAATTCTAGAGTCACTCTATCTAGCGGCGGCTTTATCTTTTATCGTTTTTTTAAATGTCTTCTTAGGGTTATTAAATGTCGAGGGGAGATTAAAAAAATTAATACTTTACACGCTGCGTGAGCCCTTTCAGGTCCTCGCAGTTTTTGAATAGACTCGGATACGCCTCGGCCATTCAAAAACACCTCGCACAAAAAAGTAAACTTTCGCATCTGGTAATGTAAATAACTACTTTTTTTTAGATTCATTTGGTCTTTTCACTAGATGTTTCAGGTTTAAAATGTAGTGATGAACTCTGGCTCATTTAACATTTTCAGTGATAAAATATTTAATGTTAAAGGAATCAATAAAGATGTCAGAAATAATAAAACTACTAGTTAGCCGCATTCTTTGGCGGAGCATTGTCACAGACTATGTTTAAACGGTATACGGTAGTTTTTATTATTATGGCAACTCCCGAGTACCTCTCTTTTCTGTAGTCTTTACGAGTATTTGTTAATTGGGAGTTATAAATCTAACAGGTTTAGAGTTAATAATCAGGATTAAACTGTGATAGAAGGGCATGTGTATTTATTTTGGTTATTATGTGCTCTAAATTTAATGGATATTAAGAAATTGTAAAAACTGAGGGTTAAATGCGAAAAAAATTGAATTGCAATTAAGGACCAACGCTAGATAAAGCTATATTACCTTATATCTTTGCAAGCTCTTCTGACTATGGTCTGTTTTATCAAGCAAGAGAGTAAATTAAAAATTGCACAGTAAATATTTTTACAACAGGTTTGAACAGTATATGTTTGTGTATAGAATATAGTTAGTAGTAGTAAGGGTGGGGAGGTTACAAGCCAGGCAACTAGGCCATTATGGCCCTTTTTGCCATAGAATATAGTTAAGTTTTATAAAATAAGCTACGCAGTATATTCGCACATCCAATATTCGAATCTGTTTCGAAAATATTCACTGTGCGATTTTTAATTTAATCTCTTGCTTGATGAAACAGACCATAGATCTAATATGTCTTCTCTGGAATGCTGTAAATATCCTAGTGCGCGCGATAGCATTTTGGGAGAGCAGTTTGACTATATACTCATAGAAAGTTCATAGCTTTGATTTGTGATTTTTGTACGAGTACAATACACGCGGTAAAAACACACCGTACGTGTTGTAGAGCAATTGAATACTAATCACTGACTGACGCCGGTGCGCTGACCTTATTTGTCCGTGAATGCGCGAGGTCAACCACGAAAAGAGCAAAAAAAAAATATAAAAACTATAGCAATGCTCCACGAAAACAAAACAAGAAAATCCAATAATATTAATAAAATTGTTATTAATTTTAAGAAAATAAGGGAAGATTAAACAGAAATACTGCATGTATAACTACATTAAAATCATATATAGAGTTGTAAAATTAAGAGAATGGGTCAGTTTTTTGCATGTTAACGTCAGTACTAGTTCATAAAGTGAGTGAGTGAGTAAATGTGGTAATTTAAGAATATAGAGTAGATTTGTTGTCCGTCTGATAAGAAATACTTACATTTAAGTTCTCTTGTGTCTTATTCTTCACGTCATCGTTCCCTTTCCTAAGCCTCTCGTAAATAACATTATCCGCTCCTTTACAATACAATCTCAATTTCCCATCCTTCCTCAAAATAACAGACATCCTTTTCCTAACATTGTTAAAATCCAAAATACACAACAACTCGTAAACTTCAACAACACCCATAACCTCAATCGTAATACTATTTGGAGCTCTTTCTTTAAAAACAAACCCAAAATTTCGGGCCGCTGATACTAAGGCGGCTTCATCGGGAGATTGAGCTTGGTACTCGAGTTTTCCATCGTGATTTTCAGACATAACTGTGTGACAAACCGCTACCAAACGAAAAAAATCGTATGCGTTTGGGTCTTTTTGTTTGACAGCGTCTAGAAGATGTTTGTCATAGAATTTAAACTCTGGTTCGTAGTTGGGGTTAAACGAGAAATCTAGAGACTCAGTTTCTTCAGTTATCTCGATAAGTTCTCCAGTTCTGTTATCGAAAATATCACCGTAGGTTTTACCGGCTATAGAACATTTGTTGAAAGTCATTATGTTCTGGGTTAAAGTTCCCGTTTTATCCGAGAAAATGTACTCGATTTGCCCCAACTCTTCATTCAGAGTCGTCGTTCTTGCTTTAGCATAAGTTTCAGTCTTATCACAGAACATCTGCTCATCCCAGTTTATTAAAAAACTCTGTACAAATCTTATCACCTCTACTGATACATACAAAGAGATTGGCACCACTGTGTTTAACACGATGGCATAGGAGAAGAAAACAAGTAATGCTGTGATAGTGGCGCCTCCGATGGGTTCTTTAGGCACTAGCTTATCCCATGGCAGGAATGTCTGAAAGTATTGTCCGACTAAAGATTCCCATATCCCACATGCCACCATACAAAAAAGGCACATGGATAATAAAAAAAATACTATCTGAAAATTTAGGTTCGGATTAGTAACGTTTAAATTTTTGGCAAACATTCGTTTAATAATAAATAACAAGCAGATATGACAATATCTTTAAATTACTACCTATATCCTAAAAACGAATAGTCCTATGACAAACATGATTAAAAATGTTTTTGTAATGTTATCGCCAAAATTATTACTTTTTGTCCCCCTTGCCTCCCATGGATCCCAATGGTAACCATATTTCAAGTGACGAAAACTACGAAGGTTCTAAATCGTTTGGTGAAATAATTTTTAAAATCAGATATTCCATTCAAAAGTTATAAGGTTTACAACCAGACAGACTGGCTGACCAGCAACAACTTTGCTATCATTGGATTTATTTTAGTGGTGTACTTAATGTGGACAGTTTTTTTAATAGTACGTGTTGAAGAATTATTATTTATAGTTTGGAACATAGGAAAAACATAAAAATAAAACCCACTTTTCCCACAAGGTGATTTTTATTTATATATTATATTATTATTTGAAAGAAAAAAGCCAGTAACCAATATAGAATGAGTCCAATATTGATTCCTTAGGACGTTGAGACTGAGTCTTAAATGAGTACTCATTTAAGGTGTATTAAGTGTGATATTAGTAAAAATATAATATTGTATATCTTAATAATCACCAAACCGATTTTAAAAAACAAAAAACTGTTGAAACCGGAATCAAAGACGTTTTAAATGAGGTGTCACTAATTGTGCTATATTATTAACAAATTTAAATTTTAGGCCTTATTTTAATTTTTGTCAATTTTTGACACTTAAGGTCAAGTCGCGCCCCTGAAACGTGATTTGTTTTGGATAAAATTTAATGAGGGGGTTTATTGAGACCATATCCCAAAATTGGGCGAGTTAAAAAATGGGTGTCACCGTAATACACGAACATGTATTTTGGGTTGCATAGTTGGCAAGATTGGGCCGGTCTCGCAATAGCCTGAAATTCAAACACGGGATTTAACGTAGACTTGTTAATTTCTGACTAATAGTTATCCGGGAAAAAGCCAAAAACAATCAGAGAGAGAGAAAAACGTCGACTTGTGGCGAAAATCTGCTAACTGTTATATAATAGTGTTCCATAAAATTGTCATTAAACGAATGCTTGTTGAAAAATGACAATTAGCTTTCGAAAAAAGTTATACTTACTCCTATAATTAAAAAATTAAGAAGCCTATCAATACTAGTGCGTTTAAACTTAGTCTTTCCGCTGTTCTGCATCAGCTTCGAATCTTTTCCCGCAAACACAACAACCCCGTAACACCACTGGGTGTTTCTTAAAACGCATCCCCTCAAAATAATTCTGTCGTTGTCTAGCGGATACGTTTTGTTCTTCCAGATCAAGATCCCTTCGAACTTGTTCAGCAGATTGTTGGGCGTTTCGCAGACGATTTCGCCGTCGAATTCGCCCAGGAGGTCGTTATCTTGCCCCATCACTTCTGTTTCTGTCAGACACTGTCTACATTTTAAGTTTGTTTCGCTGAAAGAAAAAGTACATTATTACATTAGGAGGAAAAGTTACTTTTTACAGACTGTAACATATTATATTACCTTAATTGCTAAATACACTTCATTTAAAGGCTGTTCTGGATGCTCTGGTTGTACTTTGGTTAAAAGATTTTTCATGATTAATGATAATAACACAGGCACACAAAATAAAAAAAGGTCGCTTTCACAAGTCGAGACAAACATTTCTACATGTACAGAAATGTTTGTTTCGTCTGGTGAACACGATTTTTTTTTTCACACCAAAAAAAAAATCTGGTTCCCCAGACGAGATAAACTTTTTTTGGGCTCGCTTTTATCGCTCTTTTTTGAGCTAAGCAACAAAATGCGACCTGACCGAGGCAAACCAACCCCAGATTCGGATTCAGCGACCCCAAAAACGTATAGAAATGTTTGTCTCGTCTGGGGAAACAGACCTTTTTTTAATTTTGTGTGCCTGTATAATTATTATAACCAGAGCGTTTCAGAAGAGCTTTAAATGTACAAAGACCCTTTTGAGGTGATTTGGTTATACTATGATTAATCAATAACCAATCTGTAACCAGAGCATCCCGAAAAGCCTTTTGGTGCATTTTGCAAGAAGTTATTAACTTCTTCAGGGACGAATTTATTGTTTAAATTAATTTAGTAGCAAAACTTAAAAATGCTTTTTATTGTCAAAACAAGTAAACAACTGAAGATGTGCGAATCTTGGCCATTGGATGTCGCTAGTGATTGGAAACAAAGCAAATGGTAACAGCTATAGCCACTGAGCAATAAGGAATTTGGTGATTTTCATTTTGCGGAGTTTATTTTTAAACGTAGAGGAATTGCGCCTAATTTCGGATGGTTTCCAAATTTCGGATAGTAGTGTATTTAAGATACTGTCTGCAAAGGTAAACAGAAACCTACTTTTATGTGAAGCCAAAAGTCAAACTAAATCCGTCCTGTAATATGATAACGGTAGAGCTTCTCCCCTTTAAATGGCAGCACAAATCGTTTATATTGCAAATGGCAGTTTTGTGCTCAGTTGCATTATTATGCTTGTTTATTTTATAAATAATCGTTATAAAAGTTCGTGATTCTGTCTTGGGTAAGTTATGTTGTTAGTTAAGTTGATCCACTATTCATAATTAAGCAATTTAAAAACGTAAACATTCTACAAATTTCTAATCTAAAAAGCAGAAAGTTGCCTAATTTCGGATAGACCATTTTTGTGCATTTGATTCCCAATTTCGGATATCCGCAAGGTAATTATTATTCAGGATAACCAACCATTAATTATTATTTTTATAATGATACAACAAACTAAGATAAACAATTTTGAAAAAACGAAAATTACCTAAGATACTAAGATATTCGAAATTGGGAATCTAAAATTATAGTTCCTATAGTATTTCGTAGAAAATCGCTTAATGATTAAATTACGTCTTAAATGTGAAGGAATAACAAGAAACATAAGCAATGGGATCCAGATCTACTCTTGAAAAAATTTTTTCGGATATGTTCGAAATTAGGAGCCCTTTTTCAAATGCACAAAAATGCGCTGATTTTTTTTAACCGTGTTTTTTGGAAAAAATAAACCTTAATAAAATTGCTTTTATAATAAATCATGGTTCGCTATAATAAGTTGTATCTGGTTATATAAAAAAAAATATCAAAAAGTAATACCGAGTATTAAATATTGAATACATTGTAAATGGTATCCGAAATTAGGCGACTTTCCTCTACACATATGTGCCTATGTCTCTGAAGAGGTTAAATTAAATTAAAATAAACCCGTACTCAGAAATTAAAAAATACAATTTTTAATATTTATTTCGATATGTAATGAAAATAATAATGTGCTGTTAACAGATTTAGAAAAAAAAAAGAAAGAAATATCTAGTTTAATTTATGAAATACTATTGCAAATAATGGAGAACTGAAGAACTTTCACCATTGAGAACCAGCTGGGATTTTAAAGTTAAACATGCCGTATAATGGAAACATACCCGTCCAATTCCGATGTTTCGATATAACACAACCCATTAGGCTCGCTCGACGATAGTAATAGAATATCGGCGGCGACAAATTGATTATTGTCCATCCTGATAATATCGCCGACTTGCACGGCCGACCATCGTTCCTGCGACAGTTTTCCTTTACGGACCACCCGGGATTTTCTGTTGTTGACTTGGGAATCGGATATGTGACGTTGCTGGAAAGAAAATTAATTGAAAATTGATGTAGATAGAGAAAAAGCTGTGATGACACCCACATATAAAATATATTAAGTTGCATAGTTAGCTTAGTTGGAAATCACTTTAAAATTTTAGGTTTTATGTCTGTAGGTAATTTTTCTTATTTTTTAATTTCTTTTATTTTTTTTTAGTTTTGTTTTTGTTTTCAACAGAACACTAATGCTCGCATCCTATGACCAAACGGTCCTTGCATACCAAAGTCTAAACCGTTATCGTGAATGATTACAGACAGACATCAGAGTTATTCAGAAATAAGTTCGAGAAATTTAAGAGGTGATTCTACGTTAAAAAATATGAAAAAAAGTTCCTATAAAGGTTGGTCCGGAAACAAGCCCTAAGGGAGCTGCGGCCCTTCGAAGATGGACATATTGAATCGGGAACAAAAAAACACCAATGAAATTTTAATGCTGCAGGAGGATTCTTCGTTTAAAACTAAGCAAAAAAGTATGCTTCACCAAAACACCTAAATTTAATAATAAAGGAGGTATAGACTTTCAAAAAGTAACATTTTTAGTGGAACAATATGTTACTTCCTCTTAATTGCATTTTTTTTTGTCGGTTTTTCCTACAGTGTTACACTATATGACATTTTTTGTGTATTTTTACTGAAGGAATATATATTTATTTCAAAAAATTAAAAAAAATACACATAAAAAAGTTTGGGGCAAAAATGTGTTAAGCCTCACATATTTTGTCTGTCTAGGCACGGCTCTGGAGAAATGCAAAAAAATAAATTAAACTAATTGTCCTTATTAATACTAGTATGCAAAAGCTCGTCGCTCTAGCTTAAAGGGTACAAGAGTTCCGGACCAACCTTTATAGGAACTTTTTTTCATATTTTTTAATGTAAAATTACCTGTACTTATTTCTGAACAACCCTGTATATGACCCAGAAGATAGATATCAAAGTAATTTTCTTTATTTTGGATGCTTGCGCGATCACAATACTTTCCGTTCCATTGGTGGGGGCCGTAAAATAAATACATAGACTTTCGAGAAAATTACCCTCTTTCTTCCATTTGGGTAAAAATAAGAATATTAAAATAAAAAAGGGGCGGCAATTTAAAGAAACTAACGGAACCATTCTTTTTATAGTAGGATATTTATTCCGATATAACTATTGTTTACATTATTTTTGGTAATCCCAGTCTGTGGGATATTTTCAACTTGTTTATAAAAATAAAACAAAATCAGGTTAATAAAAAAAAACAATAAAATGTCAAGAAACTGAATAGTTTGTCCTTGTGTTTATTTATAATGAATAAAACAGAATAGATCGATACGAGGACCTATATTAGAAATTCGTTAAAAGACGAAATGAAATTAATCGTCGGCTAATGGCTCAAATTACCTAATTCCAAATTTTTCAAAAATGAGATTTTGATCAAATTTGTTACAAATCTGTTCGCTTTGCAAGCACGGGCTCTATTCAGGACATTTTCTACGACGGCTCCTAATATGTCTGGCTTAAGCTCTTGAATAGTCCTGGGCTTATAGGCATACACCCGATCTTTCAGGTAGCCCTAAAGAAAAAAACCCGGTGCTATCAAATCGGGCTATCATGACGGAAAATCCGAATTTCGAAATTCACGTTAATACATGACCCTAGCTGGAGCCATACATGTTAAGAGCCGTTATGGAAAATGTGAAAAGAGACCTTTCTTGCAAAGCGGAAAATGGACGTCATTTAAAAGATATGATTTTTCATACATACTACAAAAAAAATCCATTTCTTGTACTCTAAATTGTAAAAGAAATAAATTAAAAAAATTGACAAACAAAAGTTATTCAATTTTTAAATGGTAAAGTGACTTATGACTTATTATTATTATTATAAAAAAATACCTACATTCCTTCCGTTCAGGTCCTTTTCGCGGACCACTCACAGATAGTTTATTATTATACTTACAATGTCATCGTACGCATCTTTAATGGCAGTGAGTCCCAGTACACCGATGAGAGGTAATGCTGTGGTGACAGGCGTAAGACTGCTTATGGCAGGTATCAATTGTAATACTAAAAGGCACAGAAAGTAGAAATTCGCCAGTCGCTGAAATTGCTCGAACAAATTCAGCGGCAGAAACGTCAATATTGAATACTTCGAGGTTTTAATATAGTTGTTCTGAAACAAAGAAAAAGAACATAAGATGAAGAATCTTTATTGAAGATAGTATTAGGGTGACCACAGGTTTTGCTAACTAATATTTCCTGATTTTTCCCTGATATACCTGATCAATTATAGTTTGGTATACTTTAAGTTGTAGTTGTTGTGTTATTGTTCTAGTTTAAAGTATGTTACAGTATTTAATAAAATAACAATTTTGATGAGTAATAATACAGAGAAAAGTAAAAAAAGGATCGATTATTTTGTCAGTGTGTAATTGTGTGTGGTTGAAATCTTTATATTATTACTAATCAAAATTTTTGTATTATTGATCGATTGTTAATTTTTCTGAATACTGTAACATACTTTAAACTAGATCGGTAATACAACTTAACAACAACTCAAAGTATACCATACTATTAGTGTGATATGCTTTACCAAATGTTACAGTAATTTTTTAGTAGTTTTTAGTGGCGTGACTGCCTGTAGATTATGTACACATTACGGGATTTGCAATAAATAAATTATATTTAATTGACTGGCTGAAAACCCAAGAAATTACCTAATTTTTAAATACGGGCAAATACGTAAATTTGGTCATTGTAGTCAATGCCAGTAAATGTTGTGTTCACTGCTGGGGTGTTTTATCGAAGGACCTTTGGGACGTGAGGCAAAGGGGACTTACTTGTATTGTTCCAGGTGTCTTCTTGTACTTGGGCCCAAGATGATGTTTCCTCGGAGAAATGGAGTAAGCCCTATTTGCACTCGTTCTACGCGAAATGTTATTTATTGGATGTATTTTCCATAGCGTGATTCATTACGAATAACTATTGTTATTTTTGTTCTTTGGAAGCGATAGTGGCGTGAGTATCGCGCCCCTGACGAATTTAACGTATTGTCCGTACCGTGCTGTTTTACCAACTCTTTCCAACTACTGAAATATCGCCAGCTAGTACGTCATGCGCACAAAACCTTATATTTGTCCGCATAAGGGACTTATCAAAATCTACTATATACAGGATGAAAACTAAACATGTTGATTGTATTGTATTGTAAACATGTTGTTACAAGCCTTATATTTTGGTGCTAGCTCAACTTTTACATTTTGGTGTAATAACATTCCCAGGTTTATTTTGAAAAAGTTAGGGGGAGTTTTGCGCAGACCAAAATTCTCATTTCTACTCCTTAAAATATGTCTTAAAAAATAAATAAATTCAGAGTACAGGTTTAGAAAAATTGTTTATCAAAATACTTACGGCATATTTATATTGAGAGTTGGCTACCTTGTCATTAGCGCGAATTTTTCTTTGATTATCTGTAACAAAACATAAGATTAAATTTTATTAGCTATAAAATTTTAGAACCATTGTGTGCTTAATTTAGTTAGATAAAATAGTTATGACTCTGGGACGGATAAACAATAATGCTATTAACTTAAAAATAGATTTTTAAAAACAAATCAAAAATTTAATTTTGACAAAAATGCATTAAATTAGCAAAAATAATATAAAAATGTTACTGTACACGGTGTATTTGAAATAGCGTCGGAAATTTTAACAGATGATTCTACATCATAAAATATGACAAAAAGTTCCTATAAACATATGTCTAAAAATGCGTCATAAGGGAGCTACGTCCCTTTGAAAGTGGCTAAAAAAAATCGGTTTTTATTTAATAACTCAGGAACCCTTTGAGATATATCAACGAGGTTTTGCACGTCAACTCATCCTACCGAGACCCGTTTTTATGTGTTATTTTCATGTACTTATTTCAACCAGGGGTGTGCGAAACGGGGAGGGGGTTATCAGTTTTTTGTGCCAAAATTTTTTCTGTGTAACTTTTTTGCAATTTTATTTTTGAAATATGATTCCTCAGGTCAAAATACATAAAAAAGGTACTCTTGTTGTAATACTGTAGGATTAACCGTTTTCGAGAAAAATTAATTTGAAGGTGAAAACGGTTCGAGGACGAAAAATTTAATACTAAAATGTTTAAAACCAAAATTTTAATGATGCAGGGCGAATGTACATTAAAAACTAAGAAAAAAAAAACTCATATACAGGAACTTCCAAAAATGAATCATAATGGAGCTATGGTCTCCTAAATATGCACCATTTTTAAAGGGCTATGGTAGCTTTAAAAGCGTTTTTTCGACCTACATGTACGGAGACTTTTTTTCTTAGTTTTTGATGTAGAATAACATTGCATCATTAAAATTTTGGTTTTCGACATTTTAGTATTTAATTTTTCGTCCTCGAATCGTGAAATTTCACCTTCAAATTAACTTTTCTCGAAAACGGTTTCCTACAGTATTACAACAAGAGTACCTTTTTTATGTATTTTGACCTGAGGAATCATATTTCAAAAATAAAATTGCAAAAAAGTTACACAGAAAAAAGTTTGGGACAAAAAACTGATAAGGCCCCCCCGTTTCGCACACCCCTGGTTTAAATAAGTACGTGAAAATGACATACATTATTAGGATTAATTCACGTGCAAAACCTCGTTAATATATCTCAAAGGGTTCCTGAGTTATTAAATAAAAACCGATTTTTTTAGCCAATTTCAAAGGTGTGTAGCTCCCTTATGACGCATTTTTAGACATATGTTTATAGGAACTTTTTGTCATATTTTATCATGTAGAATCACCTGTTAAAATTTCCTACGCTATTTCAAATACACCCTGTATTTTAATGAAATTTTATTTTATTTTTTACCACGCCTTTTCCCTTTTTATTACAAATAAACAAAACAGTAATAAATTTTGACCCATCCCATATTTATTTTGTTTTAAGAAACCTCATACAGAGAAAAGTATAATGTGTTTTAAATCAGAATTTAGTGTCCTTCGATAATAACTAAAAAAAAGGGGCTATTTGAAAAAGAAGAGTTTGTTCTAAGCGCACGGCATACCTATTATATGCCTATATGCCCTACTAAGCTAGAAAGCAGTAACTCCATTTGTCCATAGCAGCGTTTTCAAAATATTATATCAGAGTTGACAGGAGAAAGTCGCTATGCGACAAATGGAGTCACTGCTTTCTAGCTTAGTACGGTACTAATGGGCCTTAAAAAATTTAAATCAAACATCAAATACCACATGTTTTATTAAATTATTTTATAGTACAGGGCTTACTGACCAAAACAAGGCCAAAATTAAAATAATCCTTATAGCAGTTTCTAAGAAAATCGATTTTTATTTTTTTTTATATATTTTTTTTAGTGTATGCTTAATTTTTATGGAGGATATTCAAAGAATTATTTTTTCTTGATTATTTACCAAATACATATGTTGAGCCCCTAAAAATATATGCGTAATTTTTAAGTTTGTCTGTCTGTGAGACTTTTATAGTTTGATTTGGGGGGGGGGCTTAGAAAAATTTGGGGGGGGGGGCTAAGCCCCCCTCGTTACGCCTATGCCCCCTGAATGTGACCCGCGGCCGCGATGGTTGCACCGCGATTGTTTACCGCTTTTTCTCCAAAACCACAAATCTGACGAAAAAAATCACCAGTTAGATCAAAAATATTCCTTATAAAATTCACCACAAAATGTTTTTTTTTTTGAGAGCATAATGAAAACTATGTTATTTTTTCCGCAATGTCACTTTGTCAATAGCAGCGTTTTCACATCAACTCAGATGTAATATTTTTAAAACGTTCCCATTGAAAAAGTGGCATTGGCCCTTTTAGAGTCAATCCACAGAAATAAACCCATACAAATAAAACTGCCCTGCTAAAACACCATTGTATTGCTTTACACTAGCCACATGTGCATAAAAAAAGAAATGTCCTATCTAAAACCAAAATCCTAAAAATTAGCCTAAGATGTTTATCCTATGTGGAAAATTTTCAATGTTTTGTAAATAAAATTGTCCTAACTAGTCTTTACCAGACGAATAAGTCAGGACTAGGACTAACTTTACAGATCTTAGTAATTTGATTAGACTTTTTAGATCATTTCGTCCTAACTTTCTCAGATAGAACAAATGCATTTAGTATGACAATTTATTTTACTGACATTTTTTTTTCATAGAATATCACGTATTTTTTATTTAAATTAAAGCAGAACCCAACGCCATATTTTTTTAAATATGTTTTCAAAAAGTGCAAACAAAAACCATAAATCTGGCCATATCACAAAACATCTAATTTGCAGGTAGGACAACTTGTTTTAGCAGGGCATAAAAGCGATTCAACGTTATCTGCAGATAGGACTCTTTTGACTAGCATGTAAGGATGATTAGGAGTGAGATAAAAATATCTATTAACTCGCATGTTTTTGACGCATGTCAATGGATGATTAATTTTTATTTATTTTTTTACCTGGGCGGTTTTAAAAATCAAGAAAAGTACAGACCTGGAGGTAATTTTTTCGTCCTTCCTGCAGATCTACTTAAATAGGGTTTCATATTCTACTTTACATTCTAATTACACGAAACTAATGATAAGAACTCAAACGGAGCAATTAACCTAACCACAATGTGTCATTTTGGTATACCTATTGATAAGATTTGGGTCATTCCATCCAGCGATAGCTTGCTGCTGATGCTGATGAACATAAACTCCGCGCATTATCTATCTGAGTTGATGGTCATTTGTTTCTTGTTATTTAGTTGGCAGAATATATTTAGTTCCTTATGTAAGGTTTTCATCTTGTTTAAAATTTATTGTCAATCAAGACATTATTTTGACATTTATAAAAAATCCAAATAATTTGCTTTAGCAAGAAGAAATAACAAGAAAAGTGCATAAAAAGAAAACTAAATCATCAATCTATAAACATTTTGTTTAAATGAAGTAATATAATGCAGTGCTCTATAAATTTTTGAAGTAAACACTATAACAGAGAATTTTTTGGTTAAAATAATACTGGTCCGTAATTTTATTCAGGTAATGTTAAATTTAAGTTTATAATAGCACTTTATGAATAAAAACTTACTTTTATTATAATTTTGAACAAAGTTTTACTTTTTTAACAGATTTTGTTATTATTTGTAAGACGTAAATGACAGTCAATTTAACCTAAATGTTAAAAATTATCAAAAGCACAATGGGCTACAAAAATATTACTAAAAGTCATTTTTAAACCACTAATCATAGCTTCCTTGATTCAATTTGTTACTCAGATAGATAATGCGCCGAGTATAGCTATGGGGTATTTGACCCATAAACATAAACTTTATTCGATTTTTGAAATTAGGATTTTCTAGGAAACGATTATTGCTTGTTATTACAATAGATGGAGGACAATGGCGATTTCTCCCGTTAGATTAGACAGGGACAAAAGTTCTACCCAAAAAGGATAGAAGACATGCATACACTCCCACTTCCACCCAACCAAACAAATTCTGTATTTGTTCTTTGTTTAACAAATACAATATTTACTTGGCCGGGCGAAAAGCGTAACTATATTATTTTTATTAAAGAAATTACTGGCGCCATCTAAATTTTAGTAGAATTATCTTATTCTACAGATTCACATTAGCTATGTTCGTTCGTGCCGCTCAGTGCTAAACTTTCCGGCAAACCAAATAAATACTGTATTTGTTGTATGAAAAACAAATACAGTATTTGTTTGGTTGGCTGGAAAGTGTAGCACAAATGAGATAGAGATAGGGTAGACGTCTTTTGTTTCATAATTCTAGTTGTAGAGAGCTCCATTGGCCGCTTTTTATTTTTTTTTCGGCTGTCGTCGCTTACACAGTTACTCAAAGTCCATACGTCTTGAAAGCCGTGTGTTTTATAGATTTATTTTGCCGTTTCTTAAGATAAAAGAAATAACTTGTGTCACGATTTTTGGTGATTTTCGTTATGCATTGTGTTGAACAAGATATACAGTGTGTCCCCGGATTGACTTGATAATACCACAACATGACCATTTTTTTTTTTTTAAAGAAAAACTGATTTGGGACTTTGCCCTGCTTGCGTAAAAACTAATTTTTGTTGAAATAAAATTTTTAAAAATTGTAGGTGGCGCCAGATATCAGTGAAACAGTAAAAAGTTTTCAGGTAAACTTACCTTTCCGTAACAGGTACAAAAAAAGTTATTTAAAAAATAGATTTATAATCAAAAATAAGAGCCGCATGTCAAATTTAAATAATTTTAACTCGTAATAATTTTTTTTAAATAGTATCAAGTTTCCAGTGTTTGAATTTTTTTTAATAAAAAATTTTTATGAAGTAAAAGTATTAAATTTTGGCATGCGGCTCTTATTTTTGATTATAAATATATTTTTTAAATAACATTTTTTCGTATCTTTTACGGAAAGGTAAGTTTACCTGAAAAAATTTTTACTCTTTCACTGATATCTGGCGCCACCTATAATTTTTCGAAATTGTATTTTGACAAAAAAATAATTTTTAAGCAAGCAGGGCAAAATCCAAAATCCCAAAGCAGTTTTTCTTAATTCGAAAAAAAAAAGTAATTTTGTGGTATTGTCAAGTCGATCCGGGGACACACTGTATACTATTGTTTATTACTATTTTTTTAATTGTTGTACCTAACCAGCATAGGGAGGATTGGTGTAGTGGACTACCGCGTCGTACTTGACGAGTTTACTACCCAAAATAGCGTGAGTTCGATTCTCACCGGCACCGATTTGCCTTTTTCAGTTAATTAATAATTGAAATTTGGCGAAGGCGTAAGTGAAGCGGACACTCCCTATAAATTGGTTCGAAAGTCAATTAAAGCCGGTGGTTCCCTCTACTACTAGCCCACACAAGTCCTGAACTTAGGGGATGCTTAATTAAGTAGAATAGTACAAGGTTAAACAAAATGTTATGTAAATGTAGCATGTTTAGAATGGACATAAAATAACTCCTTATTTTTTTTATTTAAACGTATACTGAAAGGTTTTTGTTATACTTCAGGGTAATATGAGAGAATACCTATTCTAGTTTAGAAATATATTAAGTTACCCACAGAATACCATAGATGTACTTTTATCGAAAATCCGGCAGACTAACATCTCTACTCTAAATTTCTCTACTCCCTAACATCCCTACTCCACAACAACTCTACTCCGTAACATCTCTACTCAATAACATCTCTACTCCGTAACAACTCTACTCCACACTATAAGGACTTTATTAGCCACTTAATAATAAATGAGCAGTTCAAAGAACAAAGAATCTTCTTCTAGATTATTTTATTTTTTTCCTAGAAAACTTTTATCTTTAAATTCAAATCTAGAACAATCATAAATGAATTATTCTATAAGCCACAATGACCGCGTACTCTTAATATGCACTAATAAGTAAGTAATTAATAAATTAAATTCATATTTGACAGTGACTTAGCATGACAAATATTCATTTGAGTTAATTAAGACAAGTGGCTAATCGAGTGCATATAGTGTGGAGTAGAGTTGTTACGGAGTAGAGATGTTATGGAGTACAGATGTTACGGAGTAGAGTTGTTGTGGAGTAGGGATGTTATGGAGTAGGGATGTTAGGGAGTAGAGAAATTTAGAGTAGAGATGTTAGTCTGCCGAAAATCCTCGGAATCCCATTTGAAAAATAAACAAATTAGATACTACAGCCGCCTTGTGGGCGTGGCTAGAGTTTTTTTAAATAATAAATTCCCTTATACTAGAAATTCAATAAAACCTGCAGTGACAGTTTCGAATATGTGGTAAAAGGCGAAGATCATACCAGTTTGGGTGCGACTCGTGTAATTTCGTCGAAGCAGCAGAGGTATGAGTCACTGCAGGTTTTATTGAATTTCCAGTATAGTAATAACCAAGATTGTTTAGTCGCGATTTAGTGATTTCTACAAGGATTATTTATATTGTTAATACTAAATATTAATAAAAATATCAACTTCCTTAGAAACAAGAAATTAATTATACCGTAGATAAGAATTTTTAAATACATTTTATTAAATAACTAATAACAATTGATAAGAATAATGATAGGCCTTGAAATCAATAAAAGTAAATGAAACAAGTGACAAAATAAATTAATGCTTTGCCTGTTATAGAATACTTTAGTTACGATTCCAATATTAAAAAAAAACAAATGGAAACAGCAACCCTTTCTAGACGCGAGACTCGCAAGTTATTGTCAAAAATTTTAGTTTTTGTCCCCTTGAACTCGAAAACTAGAAAGGTCCATGGGCCCTGGTTTTGGCGCCTATATACACGGTGTATTTGAAATAGCGTAGGAAAGGGTTCCTGAGTTATTAAATAAAAACCGATTTTTTTAGCCACTTTCAAAGGGGCGTAGCTCCCTTATGACGCATTTTTAGACATATATTTATAGGAACTTTTTGTCATATTTTATCATGTAGAATCACCTGTTAAAATTTCCTACGCTATTTCAAATACACCCTGTATAGGAGTGGTTCTTAGTTAACTTTTTTTATTTTAGCGGCCCCTAATGTTCAGCTTAACCTCACCCTTTCTCAACAGCCCCGCGCTAGATCATTTAATAAATATTTATACCCAAATAAAATAAATTATTAGGAAATTCATAAATATGTCCTTGAAACATATAAAATAAGGTTAAATAAATTTATCCACTATAGATATATAGTATATATACAAAACCTTATTGATTATTACTTTTTAAGTAAATTTAAAATCTATTTTATTTTTAAAAATCTATGTTTTTTATGTACTATTTAATGGTTTCCAAATTTACATAATTTCTCGCATAGTACATAAGAATGCGATACCGTGATTGGCTTACAAGATACATGACGGCACATCGCCAATCACGGCATCGCATTCTTATGTATTATGCGTGTTATGCGAGGCTGTGAATATGCCCTTATCGCCAGATCAAAATACTGTTTCAAAACAAAAAAATCCTGTTTTCGAAAATATAAAAAAATAATTTTCAGCCCATTTGACCCCCTTTTTTACAAAAAACAATCACTGTCGAGAAACGTTTATAAGTTCTTGAGTTATCGCTGACTGACAGTGGAGGAAATCGTGTTTTTTTTTTGTATATAAATAATCGAGAAACGTCAAAAAAGCAATATATATTTCCAATTTTTTTTTCTATGGGTAAGCAACATTTTTAGAAACGCGGATTTTTTAATAATAAAAATACGATGGTTTTCTAAGCAACCTACAGTTTTAACATTACATATTTTACATACTTAATGTACAATTTGCATATAAAATAGATGAAAACTCATAAAAACTGCACAGATCAAGGATTTTAATTGACCTTTTAAGTATTTTAAGATTACTTAATATTTCTTTGGTAAATAATAATAATAATAATAATAATAATAAAAAAACATCCATAATCCCAATTCTCACACGCACCACCAAACATTCCATTAAATTTGCCAACAATACCACCAATATTGACATTCTCAACCAGTTTTGCATTGAGAGAAATGAAGGCATCACAGCAAAGGCAAAATTTCCTGAGCATTCCCTTTGGCAACACCTTCAAACAATGAAAGACTGATGTTTTTTTTTCTATTATTACAAATTTATTGTTATTTAATATTTATTTATTTTTTTTTTTAAGTACAATTAACTATCATTATTATTACTCAAAATTTCTGTAAACCTAATAATTTTTTGTAAGACTAGGCTGAAGGACCTTGGTCAATGGCCATTTGTCAAATTGACAATAAAGTACTTTTATTATTATTATATTATTAATAATAATAATACTGACATAACCAGCGAGTTGAAAAAAAAAATATATATTCAAGACAAAAAGTTAATCATTATTCCCGGCATTATCAATATTTATTAAATAATTATTTTTTTTGGTTTCAGATATAAGGTGAATCGTTCTTCCATTCCTTGAACCAAAGTTAGGCAGAAATTCTGCCTAACTTCTGCCGCAGAATAGGTCAAGTAGAGATGAGTCGCAACAGCGATTTTAAGGAACTGTCACTAACCGTGACAGTTTCGATAAAATCACGGTGAAAAATCACGTAGACAAATCACGGCTCCAGTATGTATTATTCTATGAGCGTATAATAATAATAATATTATTCTATGAGCGTATAATAACACAGCCACACTTTCAAAAACAATAGGGATCTTCCCCTCATAGAACTTGATTTTTACTGAAAATTTCAAGACGATCGGATTATTCGTTCTTGAGTTATTGTGTCTGCAAAAATCGTGTCACTGGACAGACAGACGCACATTTAAAGAAAAATAGTTGCTTATTTTTTCATGACAAAAATTTATATCCAATAATTTTTTGTCTAGGATAATTTTTGAAAATTCAAATCTACTGTATAATACTATTCTAGCGCAGGCACTGTAAATAGTATAATAAGGAGCCTCCCCCAACAATCTTGAAATCAGAAAAGTTGCATATTTTTTGGATTCAAAATCAAAATCACATATTTCACAAAGAAAAAAAGTCGTATATAAGGCTAAAAAAAGTTGTCATCTTTGACCTTCTCCCCCCCACGAAATCTTCTTTGCTATGTCCCTGGTGGTAGGAAAAAATATAAAATTTTATAAATCTTGTAAAATTCTACATATTCCAGTTAGTTGAGACTAAGCTTGAAATCCAACTTACGACATAAAAATACAAGTCTGGAAGGTTTAGAAGAGGGGTAGGGTTAAGGGTTGGGAAAAGGGCCTAGCTGTCTGGTCTCCTTTCCTTGCTACAGTAGCTAGTAAATAGTTTAATTTGGGGACCTTTGAATACTATGCACCTTTAAAAGGTGTTTATTATAAACACCTTATAAGGTATAATATACCTTGTTATTGCCTTAGTGCATAGAGTGTTACAGGGTTTACAATAAATGTATGTTTCAAAATAGAAATGAAGAGAATGTTGAAAAAGCATATCTGTAACCTTGTCTGTAACTATAGTTACACATACTCAGACATTTAAGATAGACATATTAAGACATAAGATATTTTATTAAGCTAAAGTTTGCAATTTTTTTTTGCATCAAAAATTCAAATAGTATATTAAAGCACTTGTTCCATATCACGTTTTTAGCAAACTAGTAGTTTAGAAAACTCGCCGCAAATGACTTGTTTTCTAAATTTGTACTCGTGCGCTAAAAGTGTATGTCATGAAACTAGTACTTTAATATACTATTTGAATTTTTGATGCAAAAAAACGTTGCAAACTTCAGCTTCATGATATTTTGGAGAGATAGCAGGGAGTAAGAATGTAGGCAGGCCAAGGTCTAGCTAGAAAACTGCTCAACAATGATAAAGGATGTAGGGTGAAGAAATTTTATGAGAATAATTTGCTAAGGATAGGGTAGGATGAATGGCTGGGTGAAACCAGTCTAGAGATGGATACCCAGGTAGCAAGGGATGTTATATTACAAGAAATTAACATCTCTTTTGGGTGTATTTTTAAACTAAATCATAACATCACATAATATTGAAAAATAACATGTATTTAACATCACATTTGCAATGTAGCACGTGTGACGTGACAACCATGTTATTAAATAACAAATATTTAGCAACGCTGTGAATATATCGCATGTCACATATTAACGTGGCTTTCACGTGAATGTCATGTTATTTTGCTTCTCACCGACGTTCGAAGCAAAAAAATCGATATAAGATGATGTTGATAGACTAAATTATTATAAGGAAATTGTATACACATTATACGATTTCCAATGGATAGGGCTTCTCAAGACCACGGACACGGATTAAAGGATATATTCTCCGCTTAATCTGCAATTTTGTATTTAGAATCAATCTGTTTCAATCTTTGATTGTTTCAATTACTGATTGATTTTAAATCCGATTTTTTTATAGGGTTATAGCGTTTTTAATGGTTTTAATTTAGAAAAAGCTAATATCCTAAAATATTATTTAAATATTTAAATACCAGTAACGGCATCCATAAGATATTAGATATAACAGGAATGTGGATTTATGATGTCACAAACACGTTATTTTCGGGATGTCATTGTGTGATGTTATTAGGGGCGGACTTAGGACATCCCCACCATGCTACATTCTTGTTAAATGAGATTACAATCTTAACATCACATGTCACATATTAACGTGATTTTCACATGCATTTCATGTTATTTTGCTACCTGGGTAACATCTTATTAACATGACAATGAATAATTTTTCTTTTTTCAAATACTTACCACATGAAATATAACCTTTTCTAAAATCCTTGGAAGAATGGGGAGAATCTAATTTGTCGGGAACCGTAGTTTGGTATCTTTTCTGGTCCCTCCACACAACAAATTTACTAAATATATTTAAAATAGACTCGCACAAACTTAACGTTCTCTCACCACTAACCACACTTGATTTGGATCTGTTTATGTCATTATCTATGCTCTCTAGGTTTAAATCTGACTTTTGTTTATACTTCTTTCGGTTGTGTTTTAAATGTTTTTTACTCAATTGTTGTTCACTGTCATCGTACACCTCAAATACTTCCAGTTCAAAATCCATAGTCATTCATGGACTTGTCAGTGTTAAATGTAATATCAATCACATCTGTATTAAGTACAATTTATAATACATAAGATTTAATTATAGATTTTTTAACTTGCAGTAAACAGAAGCTCCACAGTAACTGGTCGGGCTATACTCGTGCATTGTTGATGTGCTACCTAATTTATACGCATAACTTCACTTACAATTATAACACAAATAAATACTTTTAACATTAAACTAGTTTATTTTATATTTATATTATTTACTAAACTTGAACAGCATTTCAGACATTTTCCACCATTATAAGGTTGTTAAAACAGGAATCTTATATGTCAAAATTCTTTTTGAAAGCGTCAAGTTTAGTATAGCGATCGCAAGATGGCAGCATATGTACTACAATTTAAAGATGTTCGTACAGCAGAAAAGAACCCACACTTTTAGTATCGAGCGCCCAATAGCAAACAGAATTTAATGTTCACGGGCCATAACATTAATGATATCCTTTTTAGGGTGAAATAATTTTTATTATTTTTATAAAAAAATAGTATTTTAAGAAAACAACTAAAGCCAATCAAAATACTAATTACCAAAGACTTTCTAATTAATTAATTGCTTTATGCTAATTACCAGCACCCGGCATATTTCCACTTGTAGTCCAGTAATCAGGTCAATAAAAGAGCCTTTACCTGGAAATAATTTAGGGAGTTTTGATTTTCGATTTACTGGGTAGGGTTAATGGGCGCAAATAAAAAAATTATTTTGCGACGTTGAACTCGATTTGGAACTGTTATTTTTTATGTTTTTTACAAATATCTCTTAAACCGAGGGGCTGACCGCGTCTGAAATTTGTATAAAAGAGTTCCTTAGAGTTCCTCCAGAGTTCGTCCAGAGTTCCTTGGGAATTCCTCCTGTGTTCCTTAAGAGTACCTCTCTGGAAGGGGTAATTTTTGGCATATAAGCCGTAGAAATTACCGC
This sequence comes from Brachypterus glaber, assembly GCA_958510825.1. Lineage (NCBI taxonomy): Eukaryota > Metazoa > Arthropoda > Insecta > Coleoptera > Kateretidae > Brachypterus > Brachypterus glaber. The sequence goes on along the minus strand of OY294048.1, from coordinate 12,685,509 downwards.
TATGCAAGCACTACTGCCAATAAGGCACCCTCAAAAAAAAAGCTTTGTTCCTGACGGTTTCAACCAAACTTGGCGCCCCTACAAATAAAAAGAAATTGGCGCCCACAAAAATACCTTCATGAAAAAAAGCTTTGTCCCTGACAGTTTTAACCAAAGCTTGGCGCCCCTACAAAAAAAAGAAGTTGGCGCCCAAAAAATACCTTCATAATTTACCTTCAAGAAAAAAATCTTTGTCCCTGGCGGTTTCTACCAAAATTTGGCACCCCAAAATTACCTTTAAGAAAAAAAGCTTTGTCCCTGACGGTTTCTACCAAACTTGGCGCCCCATCAAAAAAAAAAATGGCGCCCAAAGATAGGATGTTTTGATAAGGTGTTTGTAACGGTTCATCTAGTTTGAAAATAAAAACGTTAATCTACATGGGTAATAAATAATAATTGTTTCTGACCACGTCTTAAATTTGTACAAAAGAGTTCCTCGGAATTCCTCGGAGTTCTTTGGAGTTCTTCGGAGTTCCTCCAGAGTTCTTCAGAGTTCCTCCAGAGTTCCTTTGGCTTGTACAAAAGATTTCCTCGCGGTCAGCCCCTCGTCTTATACGTTTTTGGACTTTTAATTTTTTTTTTTTCGAAAAACCAAAATTGTTCTTTATCGTCGGGAACGTTCAAGTATTACGTAACGCAAATTTTGATCATTTTGGACCCCCACCTCCCCCCTCTAACGCTATTTTCCTATAGCATTAACATGGGCGTAACACTCCTTTAAAAACGTTCTGTAATCTACCGTCATTTTACAATGCGGGTTAGGCGGTTATTGCATAACACCGCCCAATTATGATAACTAGTCCTTATTAATTATTAAACAAAAAAGATGTCTCATATACTTACTTATGAAGTTCACAACAAGGAATCGATAATTGTCCAGTTAATAGTAAAATCAATCGTCATGAATTATTAAGTCTTAAATAAAGGGACAAACTTTCATAAGAAGTTAAAATAAATAAACGCCATTTTTTTTATAACAACTTTTTGCATGCAGGGACGATCCGAGGTTTTTGTCGTGGAGAGGTGTAAAGGTAAAATTTGCCGACTGCAATTTTTTTTCCTTTAAAAATTTTTACCCTGCCAAAAATTTTTACCACCCCTTGCCTTTATGACTAAACTAAAGCTCATCACGCACAATAAAAAAAAATTAACCACAACCTGACAAAAACGTTGATGACTTAAAATAAAAATTTCGATGAATTCTATTTTGCAACCCCCCCCCCCCCACATCCCAACTCGGATCGTCCCTGTTTGCATGAAATGTTGCAATATACAGTGCGGTACAAAAGTCAGGGGGTGTGTTTTGGAACGCACTTTTGAAAGACTGGAGATATCGACTTTTTCTTATGTAAATTGGCTTTCGGTCAAAAAAACTGAATATTTAGTAGGATTTAGATTTCATCTTTCTGATTAAAAGCTTTCATTGACCCAACTTGATCTGACAGTTGGTTTTTGAGTTATAGGTAGTTTTTGTAATATTATTACGTACGCCATATTGGATCCGCCATTTCTTTCCCCGAGAAAAGTTTTGCGATAATAAAAAAAAATACCAAACATTTTTTAAAAAAAATTCCGGCAGTTTTTTTTATTGCGTTTAGACCTCTTAATATAAACAATTGCTTATTATAAGGCACTTAAGCGCCAAAAGCGCAACTTAATTGTTACTTCTTTTTTAAATTGTGAATACAGTAGTGACTCGATAATCCGAATCATTACTGTACATCGAATTTTAAATATTGTTAGTTAAAATTTCAGTTTTGTAAAAAAATCAATTTTTTGTTCCGTTTAAAACATCGATTAAATGGCGTTTAACCCCTTATAAAAGTTGCACTCTTCAAATGTTCACGATAATTTCATTACAAAAAACGATACTCGATAGATTTGTTTATTTAGTTTTGTTTGATTTCAATATTTGAAGTAAAGTTTAATTTTTCTTTGTTTTACCAAACAAAAAGTCCAAACCGAGGGGCTGACGGCGTCTTTAATTTGTACAAAAGAGTTCCTTTTTGCAAAGAGTTCCTCAGAGTTCCTTCGGAGTTCCTCGGAGTTCCTCCAGAGTTCATTGGGAGTTCCTCCTGTGTTACTTGAGAGTTCCTCTCTGGAAGGGGTAATTTTTTGCAAATAAGCCGTAGAAATTACCGCTATTCAAGCACTACAAGCCAATAAGGCACCCTCATAAAAAAGATTTGTCCCTGACGGTTTCAACCAAACTTGGCGCCCCTACAAAAAAAAAAGAAATTGGCGCCCAAAAAAATACCTTCATGAAAAAAGCTTGTCCCTGACAGTTTCAACCAAAACTTGGCGCCCCTACAAAAAAAAAGAAGTTGGCGCCCAAAAAATACCTTCATGACAAAAAGCTTTGTCCCTAAAGGTTACTACCAAACTTAAGTGCCAATTGGCACCCCTTCAAATAAATAAATAAAAAATAGCGCCCCAAATTTACCTTTAAGAAAAAAGCTTTGTCCTTAACGGTTTCTACCGAACTTGGCGCCCCTTCAAAACAAAAATTGGCGCCCCAAAGTTACCTTCAGGAAAAAAAGCTTTGTCTATGACGGTTTCTACCAAACTTGGCGCCCCTTCAAATAATTGGCGCCCCAAAAGCTTTGTCCCTGACGGTTTCTACCAAACTTGGCGCCCCTTCAAAAAAAAAAAATTGGCGGCTCATCTAGTTTGAAAATAAAAACGTAACGTTATTCCGCATGGGTAATAAATAATAATTGTTTCTGACCGCGTCTAAAATTTGTACAAAACAGTTCCTTTTTGCAAAGAGTTCCTCAGAGTTCCTCCAGAGTTCTTCAGAGTTCCTCAGATTTTCTCGGAGTTCCTCCAGAGTTCTTCAGAGTTCCTCCTGAGTTCCTTTGGTTTGTACCAAAGATTTTCTCGCGGTCAGCCCCTCGGTCCAAACGCTCCCTATTCATTTTTATTAAACGATCAAAATTAAATTACAGCAATATAAACTTGTAAGAAATGACGTGTACAAACGTATAAGAAATTGAATATCTTCGGCTTAGAGTGTTAACCCACTAACTCCTTTTGACCAAACTTTATAGGAGATGAAAAAAACCTTATAATTATTCCTATAATTATTGTATAACAAAATAAAAAATCTCGTTTCTTTATTAGCGTGTTTTGGAGTTTTAACAACTATCAAGTACAAAAAAAATAATTTGGGCTTGATTTTTAGTGAATTAAAATGGAGATGGCAGGTTTTCTACCTTTGGGACAAATCTCCATCAAGGAAGGTTAAAGTTTTTTCAAAAAATAGAGCAATTATTGCAAAGGTTTTTATTTTAGAAAATGAAAGTACAAACATTTTGTAACAATGTTACAAACACCGTACATAAAAATCAGCTAAAAAAAAATTTTTAGCTAAACTTGATTTAGAAATTTTAAATCACGTCGAGATTTTGCAAAAAAAAACTTCCTCAAAATACCATAAAATATTAATTTTTGACATAAAAATGTTGTTGAAAAAAACTGGGTAAGTCCTATCGAAAAAATGTAAAGAACAAAAAATGCCTAGAATAAAAACATATACTTAAAAAATATAAAAAAAAATAAAAAAAAAAACATTTCTTTTTTATTTTAATTCTGTGGCTTGGTTCTAAAAGGGTCAATGTCAGTTTGTCAATAGCAGCGTTTTCACATCAACTCTGATGTAATATTTTGAAAACGCTGCTATTGACAAAGTGACATTGACCCTTTTAGAACCAAGCCACAGAATTGTTTTTTAATTTTTTTTTGAAAAAAACATTTTTTATTTTTTAATATAAATTTTTATTCTAAATATTTTTTGTTTTTTTTTTGTTATGTTTTTTTTTTCGATTTGACGTACCATTTGGCTTTTAGAGCTATTTCTTTTCATCGAGGAACATTAAAAAGTGTTTTCTTATATTGCGATTAATACTACTTTTTTTAGCTAAAACTGAATCCGAAAATGACATCATTATTTAATTAGGCTAAAAGTGGTCGCAATTTAGGTTATTCAAAAGTTGAACTAAATCTTAAGTCCCAGACAGATAAGTTCAGATAAACTCCTAATTTAATTTCGTAAATTTATTGTCACTATTAATCTTGAAGTGCTTTGTGCTAATTATTTTCTTTCGCGTCATTAAGATACTATCTTTAACGTTTTAACACACCCCTTTCAATTTAATTAATTATTTCGTTTATGGGTTCGTAAAAAATTCGATCTGGATATGCTGTTTCTTTTGATGATTTTGTTACTTTTTACCAGGGCCGGACGGTGGTTTTTAAACAGGGGAGGTCAAATTGGCGCCCTCCGGGGCCGTGAAGACGAAGGGGACAAGGCGACTAGCGTCTACGTCCCAAATGCAACTCGGTCTTTCGGCGAGGGGCCATGACCCCCCTGGAAAATTGTCTATACTCATATTAAATCTTCGATTTCATAAAAATTTTCGCTTGGGGCAATAAAATTTGCCTGCGGCGCTATGCATTTTTCTAAAATTTTAAACCTAAAATATACCATCAAAGAAGGGTATCGTTTTAAATAAGAGTTTTGGGCTAAATAAGAAAAATATGTTTTTGTTTAAAAAAGTGCAAAATGAAAAGAAATATACGTTAATATCTGGAATTTCTTTCACTTACCTAAATTATGAGTTCTCGTGCTCATAAAAGATCTTCTGGTCATATTGAGGATATGGTAGATATGATTAGGAAAATAGGATTAATGGGATATAATTCGGTACGATTTGTAACATAAGGCCACTTATTGTAATTCTAAATATACTAAATATTAATTCTAAATATTAATCAGGTAAAAAAATAAGGCCACACAAAAGTCTCATTATTTAAAATACTATAAAAACTTAATTAGGTTGATCAATTAAAAACTATAAATACTTATAAATATATTGCCGAGGTAGAAAATATTAAATATGTTTATTAATATTTTTTTAATAAAATTATAATTTATACATAAGTACAAATATTAAGGTAAAAAATGCAAGGTAGAAAGGTTTATGTAATACATAGGTCTGCGTTTAAAAAAAAATTAAAAAAAAATGGGACAACCTAGACCTTCTTAAGTGCAGATCTTATATTGGTTGGATGGCCCAATCAGCTAAAACCCAGAAAATAATAGAGGAGGAAGAGTAAGGTTTATGTCTGAAGGGAGGGATTTTCGGGTGAGTGTTGGGGCGAGGGAGAGATGAGGGGGTAGTTTCTCCTCCAAAAGGTCTGGCGGCGTTGGCGACCAACTGGAGAGTAAAGAAGGCGAGCATGGATGCCTGCCAGTCCAGGAATTCCGGCCATGAACCGTTCTGAAACAAAATTATTTATGTTCGTTTATTTATTTTACTTTATAATAAATTTAAGTTTCTTTTCCCTCTCCAAAAGCTGTGGCAATGAGCTACCGAAAAATCTATTTTTAACTTGCCGTTTCTTATACATTACATTTATCACATTCAGATTAAGCTATTTTCATAGTTATACACAATATTTCTGTGGCCAAGGGGTAAGAACAGCCTTTAAAAAGTGCCTTTGACATAATATGTCAAAGGCATATTATATCATACTCAATTTTTTTAAGGAAATGAGAATTTATGAAATGACAGTTTGATTAAATGAAAATTCTTTCGAATTTATAGTATTGACATATGTCAAATGAACTTTTTAAAGTATGTTTTTACCCCTTAGCCTGCTGAATAATTGTGTAAAACTGTGAAAATAGTATAATTTAAATGTAATGTACTCGGTAAGTTAAAAATATATTTTTCGTAGAGATTCTATCACCCAAAGGAACCCGATCTAGGTCCTGGCGATTTACAAACAGCTTAATTTGAATGTACTTTAGGGGCTGTCCATATATTACGTAACGCGCCTAGGGGGGGGGTCAGAGAAATTGTTACAGTTTGTGACAGGGGGGAGGGAGGGTCTAGGTTAACGTTACGTAACGGAATTTAATAAATTTAATGTTTATTTCTAAGCATGGCAGATGTATTTTTATTTCAACATAAATAATTATTTAGTGGCCCATAATTCCCTTTTTCACACAAAAATTGACGAAACTATGCATATTTAAATAATATTGTAATCAGTAAAAAAACTGTTGACATTGATATAAAAAAAAATCTTACGGCCCTGTTCTTACGTGATCTTGCCGATGAATCATCGGCGATGATACATTTTCGCGCGGAATGTGTACTCACAGAACACCAATGTGTGTACTATTTTGTGTCATTTTTTCGTGTAAATCTTTGTTTATGTTATACTATATTTTAGGTTCATGTTTGTTTTGTCGAGAAAAACGAATCAATAGTGAGAATACAGTTAAATTTATTGCGAAACAAATTTTTTATAATGTTATGCGTTACACGGGGGGCGGTGGTAAATGTGACAGTTTGTTACACAGGGGGGAGGGGGGTTAATTTTTTTTGAAAAATTACGTTACGTAATATATGGACAGCCCCTTAAAACATATATAAAACAAAGCTAGGAAAAAATAATGAACCAAAAATTGTCATCAGCTCTTAGACTAATGTATGTTTCCGGAATTTCGTGTTTATTTTTAACGTTTATGACTCATAACTGGATTTTTTCCCAGCAGTTCTACCGCTGAGCTATCGTGGAATTCAAAAATTTAAAAACTTAAAATTACTCTAATTCTGGGCTGTGGATTTCGAATCTGTCAAGATTTTTTTCTATATTGGTCCGATGCCAGAATTTTTTTTCTGTTGTACTGTGTTAACCCATCGAAGGTAATAATTATTAAAATATTTGGTTGGATATGGCCAATTGAATTATTTGGTTGTGGCAAATAAATTTAATTTCTATCAAATAAAATAAAAAGTCCAAGTAAACTATTTGATTCCCATTAATAAATCATTTTGAAATTAAAATATTTGTTTACATGACCTAAATATTTATTTGACATAAATAAAAAATTTTAATCACAACTAAATAATTTAATTGGCCATATCCAAATAAATCCTTTTTATCAGTGTAGATGGACCTGGGGATTCTTATTTTACGTAATAAATGGTTACAAACTAAAACTGACTCGCGCTCCGTCCTAAAGATACTACACTTTAAAAAAATAACACCAAACCAGCCAAAAACCAAACCAACGTTATGGTTTACGTTAGAGTTGGTTTAGTTTGTTTTTTGGCTGATTTGCTATTTGTTTTTAATAGGGGCGTTGATTTACGTTAACGTTGGTTTTGTGCGTGTTTGGTGTTTTATTTGTTGTAAAATTTAGTTTTAATAACCTCAATATTAAAATTCTCCTGCCGTTTTTGGCTATTATCGTTAATGGCCGGGTAAGTTTACGTGACCGCTTTAGATAATGAACAGAAATCCTTTTTTTTGTAGAGTAATGAATTTGGTTGTTTCATATTTTATTTTTTCTTCCAATTCTTCAAGCGTTGCAAATAACGCATGCGCGCACCTTCCTTCATGTTATTCACTTAAAACATGAACTAACCTAACCTATATGAAAGTAACCGGCCGCGCACGGAGCGCGAGCCACATACCTATCGTTCCGTGTGCACGGGGTAGCAGTCACTGCGTAAAATATAACGCTATATTTTGACGTGATCTTTATTGTGCATACAAAATAGCATGTTTTTAACAATGTTGATAGTCTATTCCACCATCCTGAAACCACCTCAGTGACTTATCCGCGTTCAACTGTTCGCACCAAGCTTTGAAGGTCTCAGCACAAGTCAATCGTAATTTTCTCCGAAGAACATTCTCCTTCAATCTAATATTATGCGTATAGTATGCCTTAAAAGAAGCATCTTGTGAAGTAGGCAAACTATAATTTTGAGGACCAGGCACCCCATTTGTAACATCCTTAAATCTAGGATGTTCCCTAGGGAATCTGTGCCCTTTGTCCATATCTGGCATATAAGTATCATATTTTCCAGGCCATGGTCCTTTCTTTACCAAATGCTTCCTCTTTTCTTTGATATTAAATCCTGGTCTTTTCTTGTTATGGGATTTGCTCGCTTTAGTGCTCAAGAATGCTTTAGTCAAATCACTATCATCTTCCACAAAGGGCAATTTACAGAATTCTCTGCGAAATTTGGTCTTTGAATTAAAGACACTAGAAGGGATAGATTCCTTACATTTTCCTTCAGATAAAGAGTATTGATTTAGAGCAGGTAAATCTGCGTCAGTCATATATGCCATGTTTCTCAAAGAACTTTGGTTAAATGGAAATTTACTTCTAGATTTGCTATCAAATGCGGATTTTATCTCATAAGTACCAGGAGCTGGTATTTCTACATTTTTTTTGTTAGAAAATCTGGATGCACCAAATTTACCTGGACAACATTTTTTTATCTCACTTCTAACAACGTTATAAGTAGTTGGAGCTGGGGATTCTTCGTCAGGTAACTTAAACCTCCTGCTTTGCGTTATAAATGGTTTTTCCTTAATTGCACGTGAAGGCTTGCATTTTTTAGGACAGGCTTCTGTGTAATAATCAGCTGGTCCTGGACAATGTTCCCTGTTCATTCTAATCTCCTGGAGTTCACTGTATCTGGGTAAAAAAGAGTAAAGTCTCGCCATTTCTCGGTATTCTTCATCTCTCTTAAGTGCTTCGTTTTCAGAAATGACTAATTCGTAGGTACCAGGACCTGGTATATCTTCAATTTTTTTATTAAAACGTTCAGTTTTGCTTAGTGACCAATGGCAGCCTTTGTATATATCACACTCACATTCTGGTTCTTGAAGAGTGTTATAATAAGCAGGACCAAGGGTTGTATCGTGCTTCTCTAAAGGTATTTTAGTTATGTCTCCATAATGGTCCACATCGTAGCCATTTTGATCGATTCTAGTTGGAATGGTAGGAGCACTAACTCCATAACTAAGAGGTGTTCTACAGAAAATTAACCTTCCCTTGCCCTTTGGAGGTGTAGGATCGATTTTTTTACATTTAACTGGCACTGGATCGTAGTCTGTCGGACCGGGGGTTTCATCCAATCTATCTTTGAATCTGGGTGATTTATTTTTAGGAGTTGAACATCCAGTTACTTTTTTTGTATTTGGTACTATGTACAGAGTGTTGCATAAGCTTTTCTTTGCTGCAGATTTCCTAACTGCGCTACTACAAAATGGAACAGTATTTTTTCTGGCAGTTGTATCACATCTAATGATATATGTGGTTGGTCCAAGGAGTTCTGAAGTTTGTGTTTTATAATCTGGTAAACGCGGTGATAAATTAAACATTTTAGTTATTTTATCCAAATCTAAATATAAAAAGTTGGTTACAATTAAAAAAACTTTTTTCGAAATGTCAATAAACGTAGTGTGACAGAACCAAGGTTCCTTATCAGCAAGATGGCTCAAGCAAAGAGTACTTTAGGCTGAAGCAGTTGAACCATAGATTTTCTGAATGATGACATTAAACAGTCTATAGCTATGGTTTATGCATAGGTAAGATAAACAAACAGAACCATAGACCCACACAGAAAAAAAGTATATTTGAACCAACAATTTTGTTTTTTTTTTATATATATGCTTAGTTTAACCATATGGTACAATAAGTCCGAACATTTAATTTGATTCAACAATACCGTATGATTGATTTAACCATATAATGTTTAATATAACTATATAGGAAAGTCGCTTAATTTCGGATACCATTTACAATTTATCCAATATTTAATTGGCGGTATTACTTTTTCATGTTTTTTTTATATACAACTTATTATAACGAATCATTATTAAATAATAATTAAATAAATTTTATTATGAAAACAATTTTATTACAGTTTATTTTTTCCAAAAAACACGGTTAAAAAAACTTTTTTTGCATTTAAAAAAGGATTCCTAACTTCGGACATATTCAATTTTTTTTTCAATCATATATTTAGATCCCATTGCTTATGTTTCTTGCTAAGACAAATGAGCCATAGGCACTAAGCCTGTCTCTTAAATAACTCAAACAAACTAGATGATGATGTTCCTTGTTATTCCTTGACAGTTTGTTCTGAAAAGAAGAAATTTAATCTCGAGTGTAATCATTTTTTATGAATACTATAGGAGCCCTAATTTTGCCATTGACTATTTAAACGATTTGTGCTGACATTTAACGGGAAGAAGCTCTACTGTTACAGGACGGATTTAGTTTGACTTTTGGCTTCACATAAACGTCGGTTTCTGTTTACCTCTGCAGATAGAATTCACTATCCGAAATTAGGAAACCATCGAACTTAGGCGTCTATACTATGTTTAATCCAACTAAATGACTTTTCCAGATTTATTATTTTTTATTAAACATTTTTTTGTTCATATCAGTATTTTTTATTTTACTTTCCCTAAAGTCTTGCGTTGGTACTTTTTTTTAAAATTGTTATTACTTTTTTTCACAATTCTCGACAATTTATGTCAAAAATCTGATTTCTGCGAAAAAAAATGTCTGTCGGTCGGTCTGTCAGTTGGTCGGTCTGTCCCGAAAAAATTGCGACCATTATAATTTGAGAACGCTTTGAGCTAAATATTTGGAACATATATTTTTCCCCAATTGCGAAAATCAAAAATATTGAGATCCATAATTTAACGTACGTATACTTATAGTGAAGAGATATTATTTTAAAAAATCAAACTTTTAGTCATCATTCACTTTATTAATAATTTAGGTTAGTTACCGGTTTCGATTATCATCGTCAGACTACAAGAAATTACACAAGTTAGAGATTATTTTAAGAAAAACAAAGTTTATCTTACCTAGCCAAAAATATATAAAAATACTATATCCATAAAAGGTCAAAAAAGGTCAAAAACAACCAACATTTATAAATGTAAAACACAGTAACGTAACGTCCACTTCAATTTACAAGACAATATAAACATAATATTAACAATAAAATCACAAAACACGTGTTTAAACATACAGTATATAAATAATAAATGTCAAAAATCAAGAGTTTTTTTTTTAAATCTATAATCAATATTAGGGATGTTCTAAGCTAAGGTGTGTAAGAAAAAAGAAGTAGAAGAAGAAAAGGAAAAGAAAAGCAGAAGAAGGAAAGAAAACGAAAAGGAAGAGGAAGAAGAATAGGTATAAGCATTTTAAGGGATGGGTAAAATATTTTTAAACACTATTCAACACGAATCCTGAAAAAATTGAAATTAAAATATTAAGAAATGTTATTTCTTAAAATTTCAATCTACTTATTGCAATAATAATACACAAATAGATACATAAATGTATGCACATATATAAAACAACCGCAAGTATTACAAGAATAAGCTAAAAAGTGTAGTGTTAGAACGGGGGGAACGTAAGCTGTTTATTTAAAATATTTTCAGGATACTTATGAGCAAAACTACTAATCTCTAATTCTTCATAAAGATCCAATTTAACTCCACCATCTTGTATATGTAGAATTTCAAAATTAGAATTCCGCTCGAATGTATGTGTTTCGTCTCTTAGGTGATTTAAAAAATGTGAGAACTTCTTTCCTTCTAAATGTTCGCCCAATCTAACACCAAAAGATCTTCCCGTTTGTCCAATATAAAAACACTCACAAGAGTTACAGTTGATCTTATAAACTCCCGATTTTGACAACTTTTCAATAGGGTCTTTGTTTTTAATCAAGTGGGTTTTAATATTAGAAAGTGGTTTAAATGAGACTTTAAATGAACCCCTAAATAAATTTGCAATACTTTGACTAATTGGACCTATGTAAGGAATTGATATATATTTAATTTCATTTTTGATATTTAACAAAGAAGTGAGGTTGCTGTTAGCCAATTTAATTTGTTTTCTTCTTAATAGTTTGTTTATCAGTTCTGGGTTGTAGCCATTCATGTAAGCAATGTATTTTATTGTATTTAGCTCTGTTTTAAAATCTATAGAGGAAAGAGG
>OY294048.1:12536278-12673431 GCA_958510825.1 Brachypterus glaber | reverse complement strand
AATTTTGATAGTTAATTTTACAATTTTTTTTGTGCATTTTTTTTTTCTGGTTGGTCAAAATGTCAACAGCCTAGCTTACACTGTGAGCTTTCTACGTTCTAGTAAAAATATTTAAAATGCATAAAACTTACATTTTCGAAAACATGGGAGCACGTGGTTTCGCGGACGAAATTGGCCCCAAATAATCACCGGCGTGCGCCAAAGAAGTGTCGCGACTGAGAGAAAATTTCTCCGTGCGAAAATGATAACAGAGATGAGGAAAACGCGCGCGTCGGCGCTTACTTTGAGGAAGCTGGGTTATTATGTTCCCATTAAAAGTTAAAAAAAAATACGTTATTCACAATCATTTAGAAACAAGCTAATTACATACGTACGTAAAAATTGGATAATCGGTTATTATTAACTTATACCTACCTAAAAAGTTTGAAACACCACAGTTTCATTCCTTGGTCGGGAACTGTGTTGCGACTAACTTTACTTCTCTTTACTTCAGATATATCAAAAACTTAAATGTATTAAAATGTTATGGAAAAAATAGTTTTAAGTACTTATTTTTTTAAAATAACATCAGATACGCATTTAAATTTAAATATTAAATTTTGTTATGAGTAATTTAAAAAAATCTACTCCCAAAGTTCGTCATGGCTTATTTAATATACAGAGCGGTCCAAAAGTCACCCCCCCCCCCCTCTTAACTTTTGAACCAGTTGAGATATCGACTTCAAATTTGGAACTTTTTAAATAAGACCTTAAACTATCTTTTAGCATATATTTAATACTTTTAGCTCTTAAAATGTGGGCGGGGGGGCATGGGGGCACATTTTTTTAAATGGAAAGGGGGGTCGTGTAATACATTATTTTAAAGCTTATAAAATTCTCCATTTAACTCCATATTTTTAAATTAAAAAAAAATGGGTTTAAAATGGGGTTGAAAATGTGTATTAATGTCAAAATTCCTCTAAAAAAAACAAATAATTTTTTAAAAATGCCTAATTTCATCATAAAAAAATGTTAATTATACTTTTAAACTAATTTTAGTTGACATAAATAAAAATTTATAAAAAAAACTTAAAAAATCGAATGTTTTAGCACAAAAAATTGAAAAATCAAAACCTTGAAAAACGTTTTTAAAAAATTTAAAAATGTTAGTTTAAATAGAGAATTTTATAAGCTTTAAAATGATGTATCACACGACCCCCCTTTCCATTTAAAAATGTGCCCCCATGCCCCCTGCCCACATTTTAAGAGCTGAAAGTATTAAATATATGCTAAAAGATAGTTTAAGTTGACTTATTTAGGAGTTCTAAATTTGAAGTCGATATCTCAACTCGTTCAAAAGTTAAAAGGGGGGGGGGTGACTTTTGGACCGCACTGTATGTTAGACCTTGCTTGGAGTATTGTTCTTCAACTTGGAATCCAACGCAAATTGGTTTAGTTAATGGACTAGAAAGAGTGCAGAGAAAAGCTGCCCGGTGGGTATATTTAATTTTTTTCAGATATTTTAGCCCTGCAATAAAAAAACTTGGATGGCCTTCTTTAGTTTCTAGGCGTGAAAATTATATATAGTTTATAATGCTTATAATGATAACCCTAGTTAGAATAACGTTTTTCTAATGTTGGAAAACTGTATAAAAGTACGTTATAAAATTTGTGCAAATGTCCCGCTTTTTAACGTTAGAATTAAACGTTAGTTATAAACGTTAATCTAACGTTAGATTTTTAAGTTAGCAATACGTTATAAGTATGTTTAATTTCTAACTTTCGGAGGGGGCGTGGCCAACTAGGAAATTTCTACCTGTATCATAAAATGGCAGCTGGAGACAAATTTATTCATATAAATATATCTTAATATATTTTAGCAATCATAATATTTTTAAACATAATTTCGTTATATTTATTTATAAAATAGCCATCTTTTTAGGTGGCCCTAAATATTTTTCGTGTAATGTGCTGTTATACTTCAATAAATACGTTTAACTCTCAGAAAAACTTTATATTTAGGTAGTTAATATTTATTTATACATTCAGAATCTTAAAATATTTTTTCAATTTTAATACAGCGTTGCCAGACTTACTATAATTTTGACTTTTGGGGGATATTTATTTAAACTTATTGTAAATATAATAATTGATTATCAAACCTAGGTACATAGCTGTCAGAAATGAGTATTTTCTACTATAGCTTACGTATTAATAATTGATATTTAAAAAAATTTAAAGTTAGAATAAGGTTAGAAAAATGTTAGAATTTAGTTAGGAAAATAACGTTATATTTATGCATTTTATTACGTTTTTGTCAAACGTTAGTTTATAAGGTTAGATTTATATATTTTATAACGTTTTTGTATAACGTTTGAGACTAAAAATAAAAATGTCACTAATCTAATGTTATGTTAAGTTAGATTTATGTACTTTTCTACCAGGGAAGGCATCCTTTTCTGACTTAAAAAAAATAGATTTTCACCATTTAATTGTTTATCTCGTCAGGATCATGAATTTAAATTGAAATTGCCAAACTATAAATCTAATTTTGGCTATAACTCCCTACTTGATATCACATTATGGAATTCTATTCCAAAATCCGTCTTTACAGACGGAATGCCTAGCTTAAATTAACTTAAAACATTATTACAATAACTTCTAGATAAAATAATATGTTTTTTGAGTTTTTATCTATAAACCACATGTTACTTTCTTGTTTTATCTTGTACATCCACAAGCTCAATAGAGCTGCTGATTTGTATTCTTAAGTAATAATAATAATTTTACTTACCAAACTTAAAGTTCAATTCCTTTTCAAACAAAATATAAATGTATATCCTTTTTATAAAATAAAATAATAAATATTAACAATATGGAACTTATATCTTAATGTAGTATGTAACAGGACTTATAATGCTTTAGATAAAAATATTGGAGATGATTTAACGAACGTGTCGAGTTTTGTCTTGAATAACTCTGAGCTTATGGGTTCTGAGAGTTTACATAAAGGATTCTTCACTACATATTCCACATAAACCTAAAACAATAAATTTATTTATTTATACTCTTTACCCAGGAAACCAAAAGACGTCTTTTTGACGTCAATTATTGGGCACTAACTACATGACGTCATACTGTTGTTTCAGTGACGTGTATAAGCTCAGGGACATAACATTACTGACGTTATAAGAACGTCAAAAATATGACGTTATCATAACGTCTAATAACACAGTCCTGCAATCCATGCGAATATATTATTTTGGACTTTTCGACTATGCTGATTTCGATTCTGTATTTTTTTGTTTTTGTGGGGATAACATTCAAAAACAATAGGGATCTTTCCCTCGTAGAACTTGATTTTTCCTGAAAATTTCAGGTCAATCGAATAATTCGTTCTTGAGTTTTCGTGTTCACAAAAATCGGACGGACGGACATTTCAAAAAAAAAGTTGTTTATATTTTTATGCAAAAAAAAATATATATAGAAGAATTTTTTGTCCAGGACTTTTACGCGGGAAAGTAACTGCGGTGGAACCGTACCATTTTCAGTTTATTTAAATAGTTTTTCAGTTTTTTTTTTGTTTTTCTTGATTAAAAATTGTACCACGACAAAATATTTTTTATTTAGGTATTTTTTTTTTCGAGATTTTTGAAAAAAAAAATATGATTTTTAAGCTTTTAGATGATTTCTTGGGTTTTTGAATAATCTTTATCGAAAATTACAGAGATTTCCGAGATTTTTGTCAATATTTCGGAAAATTTTACACGGACTTCCTAAGCTATACCTAACTATAGTTCGCTCCTCAAATTTTAGGTTCTTATAAAAAAATACGCTGCCCAGGAAAAAAGTTTTCCCATTTTTCACCTCCGCCCATTAAATTTTTACGAAACCTACCCCCTACTCCTTAAAGAAATTTTATTTAACACATTCAAGGCTACGGTTTTTTTTTGCATGTTTACTGTAATGCGGTAGTATGGGAGGATTGGTGTAGTGGTCTACCATGTCTGTACATGATCATGTACATGTACATGTACATGTACGTACATGACTTGTCGACAAGTCTACTAGCCAACTAGCGTGAGTTCGATTCTCACTGGCGCCAATTTGCCTTTTTCAGTTAATTAATAATTGAAATTTGGCGAAGTGAAGTGGACATGCCCTATAAAAAGTCAGTATAAGCCAGTGGTTCCCTCTAGAGGGCTACTAGCCCACACAAACCCCACACAAGTCCTGGACTTAGGGGATGCTTAATTAAGCAGAAGAGTACGAGGTTAAACAAACATGTATGTATGTATGTATGTACATGTATCTCTGGAG
This sequence comes from Brachypterus glaber, assembly GCA_958510825.1. Taxonomy (NCBI): domain Eukaryota; kingdom Metazoa; phylum Arthropoda; class Insecta; order Coleoptera; family Kateretidae; genus Brachypterus; species Brachypterus glaber. The sequence continues at coordinate 12,669,132 of OY294048.1, read as the reverse complement.
GATGACTGTATCTTTACATTGAATGCATTGTTTTGGGCCGTCCACTTCATTTTAAATGTGAACTAGGGTCCCTACATTTTATATTCAGTTAGAATTGTAGGAAATAAGCTCTTGTTATAACTTGAAATTTTTTATTATCATTTGACTACAGACCATTGATATCAGAATATCATGGGTCTGTTGTGTTAACTAATATGTGAATAAATGTTTTTTTTTTATATTTGCTGTATATTGAAGCCTTCATAACATAGGGGCATATCTTCTATTTTTTAACATGGTTGATATGCCCCTATATTATGAAGCCCTCGATATAATTTCATTGAATATTACTTGCCTGATTATACAACTGTTGTAAAAAATCTCGAACACCTTGTGAGTGGTTATCTGTATTTAAAACAAACTTTAAACCAGAAGGAGTCTCTAAAAAATGTAATGTATATTTTGAAGTTTTATAAAATAGGAATCCTTCCTTTGGATCAGTAGGAGAAATTTTGGCAACAAAAGACTTTATTGAAAACAGCATCCCATACATTAGTTTTGCTTCCTAAAACCAATTAAATCAGTATAAATTTCAATAATTTTATAATTAAACATATTCTTACTTCTTCTTTGGTCATTCCAGATTGCTTTAATCTATTCCATTCTTGATAAAAGAGCAAATTTCCAGCTTTATCAAAAATGTAAATATTATGAATCGTCATTTTGACGTTTACTAAACTAAGGTTATGTCTTCGTCTTCTTCTTCTTCTGAAATTTATTTTTTTTTACTTCGAATTTCTACATCGAATTTTGTATGAATTTTGCCCACCAATTTTTTTTTTAAAAACATTAAAATTAAGCATTATTTTAATGCATTTTATGTGTTTATATATTTTTTTAAAATTACCCTAATTTTTATGCTTATTTTATTTATTAAACTGTTTTTATTTTTAGAAAAGTTTAAACGAGTATGAGGAACGTACCCTTATATGTCAGTTAGACATTTTACCCAGCTGATCAAAAATAATTTGCAAAAAATATCTGTAAAAATTTATTTTTTGATCTATTTAGTATAATTTCTCTAATGCTTGGTATTAGAAATTTTAATTGTATAATAATGTGATCGATCCTATTAATTTTATATATTTTTCTGTAATTTTACCATATGTTGACTGTTGTTTGTAATAATTTAGTGTAATTTTTTTTAATTTTTGATACGCAATCTTGTAAAAATGGGCGAATCGGAGGAAACGTTATTAAAAGCAATTCAGCACTATCAGGGAAGTTTAGAAAGAAATACTGAACAAAAAAATAATGCAAAGGTATGATATGAATTTGATTTCCCCAGTAGCTTTTACTATATAGTAGCCTAATTACATATGGTATATTGCTATAAGGTATGTTTGTTGGTTCCTGCACGTTTGCACATTACAGTTAAACAGTCATTTGTCATGTTAAAGTATTGAAAAAAGAATACAGTACTTATTTGGTTGTGAAAAGTGTACATCAGTGCAAGAAAGTGCAGTCCCAACAAACAAACCTATAGTTAGTAGTAGATAGGTTTTCCAGTCCCCAAATTCGGTATACCTACCTAAATTTTGGCAGCTGAAATATTGTTTAGGTTTTGGTTTCCCATGCAGGGTTCTTCAAGGCTACTAGGGACCCATAAAGATAAAAAAAAATTTATCTGGCCTTTTAGACATCCTCTGGCCTCAGATCTGCTTTTATGTATGCCTTTAAGCCCTTCTATATGATTTTTCTGGAGAACAATTATCCTTTTTTCTTCTAGGATCTGTCTTTTCCTAGTGATACTGTGAGGGGTAAACCTCCTTGGAATTCATTGTACAGACCCAAGGATATCCTATAGAAATTCACTGACATTCCTTGGAATTCCCAAATTCATGGGACAAATTTTCAAGCAAGGTTTGCCCTTTATGAGACTGAGGGGTTATGGGTATCATTAAGAAATTAAAAATTATAATATAATAAAAATTTATTTTTTTTTTGTTTGTCTGATCTCTGAGTAATTTTGTCTAGACAAAAACTATCTGTTTATTGGATTTTTTTTTAATAACATTAAATACAGGGTGTATTTGAAATAGCGTAGGAAATTTTAACAGGTGATTCTACATGATAAAATATGACAAAAAGTTCCTATAAACATATGTCTAAAAATGCGTCATAAGGGAGCTACGCCCCTTTGAAATTGGCTAAAAAAAATCGGTTTTTATTTAATAACTCAGGAACCCTTTGAGATATGTTAACGAGGTTTTGTACGTGAATTAATCCTAATAAGGCCCATCTTCTTAAGTCATTTTTACGTACTTATTTAAACCAGGGGTGTGCGAAACGTGGGGGCCATATCAGTTTTTTGTCCCAAACTTTTTTCTGTGTAACTTTTTTGCAATTTTATTTTTGAAACATGATTCCTCAGGTCAAAATACATAAAAAAGGTACTCTTGTTGTAATACTGTAGGATTAACCGTTTTCGAGAAAAGTTCATTTGAAGGTGAAATTTCCCGGTTCGAGGACGAAAAATTAAATACTAAAATGTCGAAAACCAAAATTTTAATGATGCAATGTTATTCTACATCAAAAACTAAGAAAAAAGTTTCCATACATGTAGGTCGAAAAAACGCTTTTAAAGCTACCATGGCCCTTTAAAAATGGTTCATATTTAGGAGACCATAGCTCCATTAGGATTGATTTTTAGAAGTACCTGTATATGAGGTTTTTTTCTTAGTTTTTAATGTACATTCGCCCTGCATCATTAAAATTTTGGTTTTCAACATTTTAGTATTTAATTTTTCGTCCTCGAACCGTGAAATTTCACCTTCAAATGAACTTTTCTCGAAAACGGTTAATCCTACAGTATTACAACAAGAGTACTTTTTTTATGTATTTTGACCTGAGAAATTATATTTCAAAAATAAAATTGCAAAAAAGTTACGCAGAAAAAAGTTTGGGACAAAAAACTGATAAGCCCCCCCCGTTTCGCACACCCCTGGTTGAAATAAGTACATGAAAATAACACACACAAACGGGCCTGGATAGGATTGGTTGACGTGCAAAACCTCGTTGATATATCTCAAAGGGTTCCTGAGTTATTAAATAAAAACCGATTTTTTTAGCCACTTTCAAAGGGGCGTAGCTCCCATATGACGCATTTTTAGACATATGTTTATAGGAACTTTTTGTCATATTTTATGAAGTAGAATCATCTGTTAAAATTTCCGAGGCTATTTCAAATACACCGTGTACTTTAATATTATATGAGTGGTAAACCTCACTCTTCCATTTGTAAAATGAATTTGGGACTTCCAATAAATTTCAAGGGAACTCAATGAACTTCTATAGCAATTCCTTGAGTCTGTACAATGAATTCCAGGAAGGTTCATATAAAGTGATTTTTTTTTTGATAGATTAGATAAGAAAACACAATTTGATCATAAAAAAGTAGCAAGTATAACAGTATCAAGTAAGCAAACAAAAATTCTTATAAAAGAACCAATTTTCAGCACCAGTTTAAAAATGGTTCCCTCTGTTTTTAAATTTACTGTGGGGTTTGCCTCTCATTACTCTTTTAAAAAATATATAAATCTTATGCCAAAATGCCAAAACCGGGCTATTTTACTGGGTCTTGTTGATCAGTTATTAATAAACATTATTTTAAAGAAGTTAAATATTATTTAAATTAACAAGCATTTCAGCTGTTGTTTAAAACTAAATTAAAAATAAAGAATAAAAAAAATCGAAAAAAAACAAATATTTTTGGGTAGCATACTTTTTACCTCAGTCAAAACTTCTGTGTCATAATTTTTTTTGGGAAGCAAGGCATTTCTAAAGGGTCTATGTGCCAAAAATATTAAATCGATATAACCTTTATAGTACAATTGTGAATTATACTAGGACCCTCTATACATGTATAACTCAAAATATCTAATTTTGGCACATAGACCCTGCTGAAATTGAGACAAAAAATGTGTGGTCACCTTTATGAAAAGTTTTTGAGGGTGACACTAGTTAAATCATAGTACCATTAAAAAAATGCTCAAAAAATACTGAAAAATTCTGAAATATCAGGGAAAAATCAGGAAAATTAAATAGAAAAAATGTATGTCCGCCCTGAATATTTCTTTGTACAATTTAGCGCAGCTCACAGGAAGGCCTTTGTATTATAAAATGTTATATAAAAAAATCTTTATTTTGTTACAGATTTTACACTGTATTCAAAAGTTACATAAATTACCCATTAAAATTTCTCATTTGGAAAGTACAGGGGTGGGGAGGTCGGTGAATGGTCTAAGAAAGCTTGGAGGAGAGGTGGGAGATGCGGCAAAATCGCTAGTACTAAAATGGAAGGAGATGGTGGTGGAAGAAGAGAATGAAGAACAGGAGGAGGAAGAGGAGCCAGAAAATGGTAAGAATATTATTGGTATTCTGTAGAAAAAATACTGCTGCCAACAAAAAATATTTTCCTCTATTATAGTAAGCCTATGTTCATAAAAAAAAATATTCAAAAACTTTACTTGTTTTGAAAAAATGAAAATAAAAAAAATGTTTTTGAAAAAAAAGTAATTATTTAACATAAAACATTTTCGAACTATCTAGGTCACAAATTTTTTGGATAGACAGAATTTTTTTTGACCGAAATTATATTTTTTGGATAAACCTAAAAAAGGACTTTTTTCGGAGTAAAATTGTTACTGTACACTTATTCTTTTAATTTCGAATTACTCTCACTCCCCCAATTTATTTTTATAATTCCCTAATTTCTCTAATTCCCCAAATAATTTCTGTAATTCTCCAACTAATTTTTCTAATTTCCAACTAATTTTTTTAATCTCCAACTAATTTTTCTAATTTCCAACTAATTTTATTAATTCTTCAACTAATTTTTCAAATTTCCAGCTAATTTCTATAACTACCCAATTCGAGCCATGTATTCTCCAATACCACAGGTTTACAAAAAGGGCTATTTGACCGGACTATGGTATTCCTAGGTATTTTGGCGCCCTGAATCAGATCCCGGGGTCAGTTTTGCCCCATCACGTCAGGAAAACAAGATTTCAAGGTCATTTGAGGTCAAAATGGTGATTTTTTGGGAGCAGCCTCGCGACAATATCTCAAGCGACCTGTTAACTTCACGGGTAACTGTGTAGGTCTTGAATACTTTCTAAACGTTGAGATGTTGTCCCAGGGCCGCTCCCAAAAAATCACCATTTTGACCTCCAAATGACCTTGAAATCTCGTTTTCCTGACGTGATGGCGCAAAACTGACCCCGGGATCTGATTCAGGGCGCCAAAATACCTAGGAATACCATGGTCCGGTCAAATAGCCCTTTTTTTTTGTAAACCTGTGTAATTGTTAGTAATTCTCGACCTAATTCCTATAATTTTCCACTAATTCGTCTTTTTCTTTTAACTAATTTCCCTATAAGGGAATATAATTTCCCAATTCAAGCGCCAGCGCTAGAATAACATTATACGGTAGTTTTGAATTTTCAAAAAATTTCTTAAAAAATCGTCCTAGACAAAAAATTCTTGGATATAAATTTGTTTTATGAAAAAATAAGCAACACCTGATACCATATTTACTTAATTAACCGAAAATCGTATCTTATAAAAAATTAATTTTTATTTTTTATTTTATTTTCAAATCAAGTATTGCAGACCCTGATTTTTGAGCTGAAATTCCAGAATACCCTAGTGTACCCAGTTGTTTTTCATTTAGGATAATTTACTTTATTAGTTAACACTTTCACTGCGGATCACTCTCTTGAGAGTCAGCCCCGCCCTTGGCACAGCTCGCACGACTCTCATAGGAGCCAGGCATCAGTTTCAAAGCAGCGTTATAGGGAGGTAAATGCGCGTGTGTCAGCATGTGGCGTAGCGTATTATATTCTAGACTCTTTTCATAGGCATATGCGACTATTACCAGGTGCGCATTTCGGTTTGGCCGGCAAGAAATGTATATACAAAAAATACCTTAGCTACCGGCTATGCAACCAGATTATAGGGTAGCAGTGAAAGTGTTAAGGGTTAAAATTGAATAACTTATCCTATTTTTTTGTATTTAGACTCAGCAGTGGAATCTGCAAATACTTCATATTCAAGTGATTATAATGAAGAATTGATTAAAATAGAGGAAAAAGAAAATAGGGAAAAGCAAAAAGAAAATAGTAGAAATAGTATAGATACGAATAGAAAACATAGTGAAAAATCCCATAAAACTAAAGAAAAAGAAGATAAAAATAAAGAAAAGGAAAATAAAAGTAAAAGACATAAATCAGAAAAAAGAAAACGGGATGCTTCCGAAAGCGAAAATAATAGAAGCAACTCAGATGCGGAATCAGAAGAAGACAGAATAAAATCAAAGAAAATTAAATCAAATAGTGATAGTGAAGAAGAAAGCAATCATAAACGTAAATCAAAGCATCGTAAAAATGGTGATTCTGACTCAGAAAACAGTGATCAGGATAAAAAAAATAAATCCAAAAAGAGCAAAAAACATAAATCTCATAAACGAGACTCATCTGAAGAGGAACACCGAAGCAAATCAAAACATAAAAAATCAAAACATAAGTCATCAAAAAGAAGTCATTCGGAATCCGAAGATGAGAAGAAATCAAGTAAAAAAGACTCAAATAAACATAAATCAAGTAAAAAGGTAGAATCAGATAATGATGATAATGATGACGGAGTTCTTTCTCCTGTTTATTCACATTCTGCGAGAATTACCGAAGAAAATGAAAAATTGAAACACAAGAAAGCAGAAACTAAACATAAGAAAGATGATTCTGAGCGTAAAGATAAAAAGAACGAACATAAGTCAGACAAACATAAAAATTCTAGTGAAGAATCACACAAGTCGGACAAACATAAAAAATCTACTGAAGAATCATCTTTAAAACGTGATAGGACTGAGACAAAGAAGGATTCTTCTTCTTCTAGTAAGAAAGATAAAGATAGGCATAAAGAGAAGAAAGAGAAAGAAGCATCATCACATAAAAAAGAAAAGTCTAGCAGCAGCAAAAGTCATTCCAGTTCCTCTTCAAAACCAAAAAACCCTGAGAGAATAATCAATGGTATTGATTCTGAGTCCGGTTTAGGTTTTGCTGAAGCTCTAGGGATGTGTGGTACTTCTTCTTTGAGTAAAAGTGTTAGTATTGGTAGCCCTAGCAAAAAGAAGACTTCTACTCGGGAGGGTAGTCATACCACTCGGGAGAGTAGCCAGCCTGCCCGGGAGAGTAGTCATAGTGCCTCCAGTGGATCCAGTTCCTCAAGAAAGGAAACTTATTCAGTAGAAGATAATGTAAGTATAAAATTAAATATAATAGGGCAATATTTAATAGGGATTGCTTCATGTGGGCTTTATTTGAGGCAGTTTGTTTAGTTTTATATGGCGGCATAGAACTAACCGTGTCGTTTTTAACGCTGCTACAAATATTCATGTAGGATCAAAAATTTAAAAGAAGAAGACGAAGATTTTTGTATTTGACGGTATAATTTCATTAAAAAATCTGCCAAGGCCTTTCAAATCGTTATCGATTCATCATCAGGGCTGGCATTGTCAGTGCCTGGACAAAATTGCATAAAAACTAATTGTACACATAATAAATTATAACAAATAAAACATAAATTATAAAAATTACACAATAGAAAAGAACTAATTAATTTTTAATTTTTAAAAATTTAAAAGTTCAAAATGGCGGATTCAACATGGCGGAAAATTTGGTAAATTTTAATTGATTTTGATCAAAAATTGAAATACTAATAAAATTTGAGAATCCTGAAACCTAATCCATTAATATTTTAATAATTAATACATTAATTAATAAAAAAAACAAAATAGCGCATCCAATATGGCGGCAAAGTTTAATAAATTTTTAATATTTACAGTTACATAATTTGTTAAAAACTTATGTTTTAACCGCGTCTGGTTTCAAAAAAGTGAAAATTAAAAAAAAAAATAAGCGCTGAAATAGTATTATTACGTATTATTACGTATAATACGGTAGTTTCGAATTTTTGTTGCAGAATCGTCAAAAAACGCCATAGGCAAAAATATGGATACAAATGTGTTCCATGAAAAAATAAGATTTTATTTTATGTCCGTACGTCCGTTCGTCCGATGTCACGTTTTTTGTAGACACGATAACTGGTCAGTCTAAAGCCAAAGTGAACTAAGCGCCACTTTTTCAAAAATTTTGGTTTTTATTGCAGACCGTAGGATATCAAAATCTGCACCATGGACTACTAATAGTAGACCGACCAACTTAAGAAAGAATAATCCGATCTACTTGAAATTTTCAGGAAAAATCAAGTTCTATGAGGGGAAGATCCCTATTATTTTTGAAAGTAATCCCCCCAAAAACAAAAAAGTAATGGGGGTCAACTTTTAAAAAAATCGAAAATAGCTGAAAGAAAATTCCGATTAACTTTTTCAGGAAAAATTACTTTTATTATAAGGATCAATTCTACCAAATTTGAAAATAATCCCCCCAAAAACCAAAAAAATATACGGGGGTTTAAACTTTTTTAAAGAATAAAAAAACTATAATTTTATTTTTTTTTATTTTTTTTTTTCATTTTTCGCAAAAAGAAAATTTTAAAGTTTTTTTTTGAGAAAATTTTATTTTTTTTATTTTTTGTTTTTCAAAAAAAATCTTTTTTTTAATTGTTAAAATTTTTGTTTTTTTTTATTTTTTTTTTGATTTTTTTTTTTATTTTTTGTATAGTATATAATGTAATGCATAGCATTATATAGTTCTCCACACGGGTGAATAGCTACGACGAAAGGGGGAGGTATCACTCGCGCTCCCTTCTTTACATCATAAGGCGTGCGTGCGTGCAAGTGAGAACACCCACATTCCTCACATATTTTTCATAGCCACACATCCGTGTGTTGAACAATATATCTTCACGGCTTGTTTTATTTCAGCTGCCAAAATTACTAAAAGAACCAATTACAGAGCCTATTGACCTAAATATATCTAGTCTTTTGCCAAGCATTACTCCAAACTACAGGCCATTAGGCAATTTCACCATGGACAGTATACAAAAAAAAGCCTCCGACTATGAGGATCTAAGTCGTGTGATATCTTCGAAAAACCAGAGGTAAGTGGTATTTTTTAGTTGTTTTGCTAGTAAAACACCAACACTGCTCAACACTCAAAAATTTGCCTAAACCATTTTAGTTGCATCTGGTTTCAGAACCTTTTTTCGTTTTTCTCGCTCAGCTCGTTTTTTTAAGTAAAGTAAAAACATAATTAAGGCTCAATTAATTTTTTTGCAGTGGATTGGTGCTCTGTTAATAGGGCTCTAAGCCAAAAAAAAAACGGATTTCTAATATTTTTTGGCTTAGAGCCCCACTAATAGAGAATCAATCCATGACAAAAAAATAGACTTAAATTATTATTTTTTAATACCATTTGCCACTTTTTTGGCAAAAAAAAGTACTGTGGGCTATATCTCAAAAAAAAACGAGCTGATCGAGAAAAACGGGAAAAGGTTCCTAAATCATAGCATCAAATATAGCCAGACGCAACTAAAAGCTCCCCGGCAAATAAAAAAATATATATTTTTTTTAGGGCAGTGTAATCATGCACCTTAAGTAATACGAGAATTTTTCTTAAATGCGCAACGTATCATCATTATATGCAACACTGAAGAATTAGTTTTTTTGGTCTAATGCTTTTTTATATAATGGGTCAATGTATAACTTTTTTAGATCTTATGATGTTTATTTTTAAGAGATTATATATTACATATAGATAATAGCAAATATTACATTATTTTTAATGGATTAGTACGCTAAAGTTGGAGAAAACAAAATAACATTTTATCTTAATTTACTTTAATTTAAAATTAAAGCAGAAAGTTAGACATTACAAATTAAGTTTTTTTTTTATTAAATCAAATTGCAGCCGAACATGTTTTGCAACTAATGTAAATCTATACATTCAGGGAATTTGAAGCAAACACGCTTTTCCATGCATATGGACTGGGTAGTAAGAACTTTCGTCTTTTTTAACCTATCTGGGCGGGATAATAATGGGACCGCTTTTTTTTAAACTTTTTCAGTTCTAGCTGCATTTATTGAAAATAATTGAATATTTGTGTGCATATATTACATATTGCGCATTTAAGGATTAAAGAAAATTGCCTGTATGCCTATAGCATAGTTTTATTTTTTTTAGAACTAAAGTATATTCTGGTAACAAAGTTTATGGCACTAAAATCCCTAGTTTATATGAATTGTGTATTAGAATATTACAAGATCACATTGATGGTAAGTACAAAACCTAAGGACAGTAAATCTGTAAACTCCAGTTGAGTTTCAGCTGCATCACTGATCTAGTGTCCTTAACAAAATCCTCTACTGCTTTCTTTCGTTTTTCGACATTTTATATGTAAAAAAGCTGATTTCCGAGAAAAAAACCTGTTTGTTGGTGTGTCTATTCGGAAAAATTTGATCAGGCACAGAAAGAAAACAACAGTTAAATCAACAAATAGCGCCAAACTAAAAAAGTATTCGACTACAGTAGAGACTCTGTAATCCGGATCTTCGATAATCCGAATGATGCGGTAATCCAAATCCAAAGTCCAAACCTAAGGACAGTAAATCTGTAAACTCCAGTTTAGTTTCAGCTGCGTCACTGATCTAGTGTCCTTAACAAAATCCTCTACTGCTTTTTTCGTTTTTCGACATTTTATATGTAAAAAATCTGATTTCCGAGAAAAAAATCTGTTTGTTGGTGTGTCTATTCGGAAAATATTGATCAGGCACAGAAAGAAAACAACAGTTAAATCAACAAATAGCGCCAAACTAAAAAAGTATTCGACTACAGTAGAGACTCGGTAATCCGGATCTTCGATAATCCGAATGATACGGTAATCCAAATCCAAAGTCCAAACCTAAGGACAGTAAATCTGTAAACTCCAGTTTAGTTTCAGCTGCGTCACTGATCTAGTGTCCTTAACAAAATCCTCTACTGCTTTTTTCGTTTTTCGACACTTTATATGTAAAAAAGCTGATTTCTGAGAAAAAAATCTGTTTGTTGATGTGTCTATCCGGAAAAATTTGATCAGGCACAGAAAGAAAACAACAGTTAAATCAACAAATAGCGCCAAACTAAAAAAGTATTCGACTACAGTAGAGACTCGGTAATCCGGGTGTTCGATAATCCGAATGATGCGGTAATCCAAATCCAAAGTCCAAAACTAAGGACAGTAAATCTGTAAACTCCAGTTGAGTTTCAGCTGCTCCACTGATCTAAAAAAAAAACAAAATCCTCTACTGCTTTTTTCATTTTTCGACATTTTATATGTAAAAAATCTGATTTCTGAGAAAAAAATCTGTTTGTTGGTGTGTCTATTCGGAAAATATTGATCAGGCACAGAAAGAAAACAACAGTTAAATCAACAAATAGCGCCAAACTAAAAAAGTATTCGACTACAGTAGAGACTCGGTAATCCGGATCTTCTATAATCCGAATGATGCGGTAATCCGAATTATCGAGTCTCTACTGCACCTACATTATTATTTTTGACCAGTTTACTAGTTGATTTTACTATTTGAATCGGTTATTGCTAAAACACCCTAAGTCAAAAACCGATAATTAATAATGTGTGTAACAGTTACTGAACACAAACAAGTATTTACTAAAATTCCTAATTTTTTTTGCACTTAGCACATTATTAACCTTTTCGGGACGGGAAACGACGGGCAGCAGATTTACTTTGTCCAATCTGTGCTTTTTTAATGAAGATCGTGGTGCTAGCACTAATATGTGCTGATTGGAATCTTTTCGCAGCATGTCATGGAAAATAGGCTGTAGATGAAATTGGAGGAACAATCATACGTGTTGCAACTTGAGTAGTTTCTTGTCTGACTGGCAAGAAAAATTTATGCAACTCCGATCGTTTTCCGTCCTGAAAAGGTTAAATATCGGTTTTTGACTTAGCAATACCGATTCATTAATTTTTTTGGTTCGCTAATTCGAGAGCGCTTTCAGCTGAAGATTTACTTATTCATTATTAGATTATTGGATTTGGACCCTTCCAGGTTGTTACAGAGATTTTACAGAACTTTAGAGAGATTTTTAAGAATGTAAAAAAATAAAGATATTTTTAAGATTTTAAAGAATTTTAAATTTTAAAGGTTTTTAAAAAGATTTTCAGTATTTTAAGGGATTTTAAAATGATCATAAAGAAATTCAAAGAAATTTTTTTAATAATTTTAATTAAATATTATTGTATTTTAGTGATTTTTACCGAGATTTTGCAAAGCATGTACTCATGTTTGGACAGAGTCAGAGGGGGTAAAAAATATAAAAAATATATTTAAAATAAAAAAAAATCAGATCGGCAGAAAAGGAAAAATTTTCGTTTGGAAAAATAAAATTAATAGTATATTATTAAATGAGCGTATAATAATTGCTATTAATCAATGAGGGTGAATTTTGGGGCACGAGCCGAAAGGCGAATGACCTAATCACTCGAATGATTAATAGCTATTATACGCGAGTAGAATACTATACTTTATCCGAGACTTTATCCATGGTAGTTTTAAATTTTAAACGATTTATTTTTACAGACCCGTGATTAATAGGCCTATTAATCACGGATAAAAAATATTGTTTTTTATTTTGTTTTTTTTTTCAAAAATTTTGTCAAATTTGAAATTTAAGTCGTAAATAAAAAAATAATTAAATCTTCAGCTCTTGAATTCACCGGGGGCGTACCATACTCTATCCTAAAACCGATCCTCGACAAGGCAACCCCTGAGCAGCTATTCCAGCTCGAGCACCACAATCCGTACCTGATCGAAGACAGCGACGAATTGTGGCTCCTGCACTGCCAAAAACGGTTCAGGACGAAAAAACGGGAGGAACTGGAGTCCTGGAGGGAAATGTACTTGAGATGTCTGGACGAACAGGACGCTAAATTGAAAGCCCTGACGGCGAATATCAAGGAGTCGCAGGTTAAGTCTCTTCCTGTGAGAACGACGAAGATGGCCTATGTCGATAGTTTTGTGAAGCCGCCGAGGAATATAGCTAGAAAGCAGGTATGTAATAGTATATTACATACTGAGGTGGAAAATGCTTCATTTCCTGAGGGAAAGTAGCTGACCAAGGGACGTTAGCCCCGCGGTATTTTATGCACAATTTTTACCTATTTTATTACCTATTGTATTTATTCCACGACAAAGCTGACACCATCTATAAATGTATAAACACTGGTGAAGTTAGTTACACATTTTCGCTTTATCATTGCATGTATAGATGGCGATCTCCACGAAAATAAAATAAAAAATAACTTTTATTTAATATTAACAAGTTTAAAACATATAAATATATTGAATATAAATAAATATTCATTCTACATAAATAATAAATATTTGTCTAAAAAAGTATAAAAATAACGTTATGTATTTACTTCGTTAAATTACCGGCGGTGGCAGCACTTATCAGTATCAGTAAATTTAATATATTTTAGAAATACTAAAATATTGCAATTTAAATGTGTATCTTATGTTATTTTTAAAAAAAAATAAGTACTTAAAACCATTTTTTCCATAACATTTTAATACATTCAATGTTTTGACATAACTGAAGTGAAGTGAGTCACAAGACAGTTCCCGACCAAGGGAATGTTACGTTAGAGTTACGTTAAAAGGTTAGCGTATTGATTGTGAATAATAGTTATTTACGGCATTAGTCTTTCTAATTTATGCCTAGTAAAAAATAGTATATTACATAACAAGAGTTACAAATGAGCAATTACGCGTGCATGCTTTACAACTTGAGTAAACGTACTATACTTTTTCATGAAAACCAACGTCCTACCGTTCAGCCGAATTTTGTGGAAACATATTTTTGTAGCAAACTAGGTCTGTTTAATTCATTCTGGTGGTGTATTCGTCGCCACTTTCACTTGACATTCTAGCCTAAACGTTAAAAAATAGAAATATTACACAAAATTTAAAGTATTTTAGATATGACAGCAAATAAACTGTTTTGAACTGTCAAATAAATTTATTTCCAATGACTGTCATTTTGTATGAGTATAAAAATATCAAAATATCAATTAAAAAAAAATACAAAACAAAGAGTTAAAAATTAAAAAAAAAACTTTTTACCGTGATTTTGACAATATTACGCACGCTGTGAGTAATTGCTTCTTTATTATTAACAGCACATGTCCTTAGTTGCCTTTTTACACAAAACTTCTACAGGAAGTACTCACAAAGTTGCATCAAGAAGTTTAACTTCTTATAAGACTTCTTGTTTCATTATTCAGAACGTGCTGGAGAATTACGAATGTTCGCCACGCCAGGAATTCTACAAAACTTTATTTATAATACTTCTTTTACACTTTGCAAATTACACGTTTCTTTAAGTTTTACTATAGGGATTTATAATATATGCGATATCGTAGATAAACCTTTCATAAAAGTTTTGAGAAATCACAATGTAGCCTTTTTTATACATTGTTATCACAGACAAACGTTTTATAAAAGTTGCATAGTGGTTGCGCTGAAAAGTCACAATGTACCCCTTTTTAAGAATTCTTTAGGATATTTGCAACTTCACGTGTTTACTGGATAACCTCAAAATCAATGAGTGTCTCAACCCTTCTGTGTGTAGTTTAATGTCAGTTTATTCAGGCTCCCTAATTTACAGGTCCTGTATGCTAGTACTAGTACTGTTACCATAAAAAGAAGTATTACAATTTGGTTTAATAATTTAATTGGCCAGTACCGACTTTGTAAAGTCGGTCAGTATCTCCAATAATATTTTACAAATAGAATAATCATGCCATAAAACTATAAAAACAATGCTCTGAAGTTGGCGTTCACCAATGATCAGATCATAACAAAACACAATCCCCCCCCCCTTCACAAGGAAAAAAAAATTCAGTTTGAAGGAAAATTTAAAAATTTGGTAATTCTTCAATCAAAAAGTTGGGAAAAATTAAACTTACGAACTTTTTTTGGTCATCATTTGCTCTTCTGGGAAAAAAGTTGATAAATTGCCCCCTTACTACGACTATGGGCGATATCTTAATATCACGGGATGAATTTATTTCAGAGAAAAAGAATGAAGAGAAGAAAAAAATTGGGAACACGAATGTGGTTCAAATTCTAATGTCCAAAAAAAAAAATGTGTCAGAAAATATTAATAGTACAAATAATAATGTTCAAAACGTATCAGAAAATAAATCAGAAGTAATTAGACTCCTTTTAGATGAAAAATGGAACCGCCTTCGACAAGAAACCAGCTCAATCACCGTCCTCGAGGTTATCGACAATAGCGACATCTGGAGAAGCCGCTAAGGTGGCTGTGCCAAATCCAGGGAGAGCACCTGCGGAAAGAAGTATGTATATTGTTTTCCCCTAGAAAAGTCATCTTGTTAGTAAAATAAATGTTTTTTCTTTTGCTTTTTTTCGACGTGCGGTCCAAAGTCGCCCAGCTCCCCCCCCCCCCCTCCCTACATTGGGCCCAGGGCCTGTTTTTAGCTGTTATGTTATGATGTTTTTAATAAATTATTATCACTGGTACCGAATGCACGTTTAAAACTCTTGTTAAATATTCATAAGAAATTTTAAAATTAAAAATAACTCAATGTTTGCACTTTTTAAGTGAAGTTTAAAGTACGTACCATTTACTTCTTCATCCAATATAAAACACTAACTATATTGCCCTTAATTTAATTTAAATCATTATTTTATACTTTCTAGATGGTGCTATTTTTTTTTTTTTTTTGAGAAATGTCTTAAAAATTTTGTTTTTACATAACGATTATTTAAATATTTCATTAATATAATAAACGGCTCCTGGGCCCACTATGCCCTCTCTTAACTTTTTAACGACGAGATATTGACTTCAAATTCGAAACACTTAAGACAACGTAAACCATCTTTTGGTTTATATACAGATCATCCCTCCGTTTTATATACACTCCAAAGCAGAATTTGTATTCTCTTGTGGCCGTGCTGGCTTAATCTCGGAAAAATAGTATCAAACGTTAAGCTTTTAGGAATCCAGTCGCGATTTATTATTTAGTCTCAAGGTATGCAGAGGGAAGTTTCTTGGCTGAAATTCTTTTTGCTAAAAGAAGTAAAATCTTACACCTTTTCCTATTTTTTTTAATGTTTTTTTTTTTCAAAATAAAAAATATAAATTTTTTGTTTTAGGTGTTTCCAGTGCTGCCATAAAGACTAAAAAAGCGCCACTCATGGCCAAGACGCTTTCATTTATGAAAAATAGGTTTAAGCGATAACAGGATGTTAGTATACCTAAATCATGTTTTTATCAATTATTTTTTTAAATCATATTTTCACTGTGCTTTTTTGGACAAAAAATGTTTTTTTCAAAGAAGAAATTTTTTAAGTAAATGTTTTCTTACGCCCTAGGGCCCTAGAAACCGTTTTAGTAAAAAATTAAAAAAATTAATTAGGGATTTACAGTCTGTAATAGTGTATTATTATAATAATACACCTAGTAGTTTATACTATAGTACATATTCGAGACTGAAGTTTTTTTGCTGCGACGTAGCATCATTAGCACCATTAGCATAAAAAACAGTCGAAAAAAACCGACCTAAACCAAATAGTTTTGTTTTTTTTTTTTTGACAATAGATCTTATAACAGAACATGTCACAATTACCCTGGGTGTCACATTTAGCCTAACCCACTGTACCAGTGCTTTTTTTTCAAATTTACTCATATTAATCCCAATTTTTGGAAAATGCAACTCCTGCTAAAGCAGTCGTTGCATTTTCGTCATTTGCACCATTAGCATAAAAAACAGTCGAAAAAAACCGACCTAAACCAAATAGTTTTGTTTTTTTTTGACAATAGATCTTATAACAGGACATGTCACAATTACCCTGGGTGTCACATTTAGCCTAACCCACTGTACCAGTGCTTTTTTTTCAAATTTACTCATATTAATCCCAATTTTTGGAAAATGCAACTCCTGCTAAAGCAGTCGTTGCATTTTCGTCATTGGGATTAATATTCGTAAAATTTATGTAAAAAACCACTGATACCAAACCTAGTATCACTTATGATATTACCCCCTGAAAATACTACCCTGCTGAAAATGACGGGTCTGGGCGGGTATAAATGCTGCATAAACCGGACTTGAGCGGATGAAATTCACCCGCTCAAGTCCGGTCTATGCAACATTTATACCCGCGCAGACCCATCATTTTCAATAGGTATTTATATATCCGACGTACACAAAGCTACATCCTGTATTTTTATTGGCTGATTTTTAGGGTTTTTAAAGCTTTAAGGTATATTTTCCGTCAGAATTGTATTCTCCCCTCTTAGCATCAAAAACACCAAACCGGCAAAAAAACTACCTAAACCAAAGTTAGATTATGTTATGTTCGACGCCTGGGACATATAAATAGCCATTTTACATTATATGTCCCACTTATACGAAGCTAGGTATGTCCTGTATTTTTATAGGCTGATTGTTAGGGTTTTTAAAACTAAAGTTATATTTTTCCTCAGATTTCTTTAACCACACTTAGGGGACGCTGGCTTGTGATCAGGGCCAGATTCAGAGGGCGGAGATTTCCCGCGGCCCAGGCCTCCAAGGGTCCAAGGGGGGCTTTTTTCCGCCCTGCTTGTGATTGGTAAAAATTCGGGGCTGGGAACTGTCGCGTATGCGGCAGTGCTGCTGTCGCAGTCCTATTTATGTACCTTGACGCGACAGTACTGCTGTCGCAGTTCAATGTATGCAAATTTGTTTGCTAAAAAGTGACACCCTCTCCAAACACGCTCAAGTTGACAAAATGGTTGGGTAGTTGGGAAATTTCTAGAGGCGACGAGCTTTTTTTAGTCATCAAAAATCCAGAGGGGGCCCAAAAATTTTTGAAGTTGAAAAATACATCTACATCTAGATAATATTCCAAGGGGGCTCGCCCCCCCCCCCCCCTGTTTCAAGTTCAGGAGGGACATTTCCTTAGGACACTGTAAATAAAAAAAAACAATTTGGTTCTTCGAAAAAAATATTCATATTTTTCGTCCAGAAAATGCCGTGTTTTTGTCACTGAAATTAAATTTATGTAAATTAGGGTTTCATATAGGATATTTAAATTTAAAAGATACCTCTATCTTACAGGCATGTCACCTGAGCATATCGTCGTGTTACTTTCACAGCTTCGTATCTCAAAAAAATCAATTTGCGGTTCTTTCCAATAACACATGCACACAAAAAAATTAGATGTGCGGAGCCAAAAAAGGCGACCTATATAGCATTGTAGTATTAATCTAACATAGTCAAAATCTGCATTGATTGGAAGTTTCACGTCAACTTTGATGAAATATTTTGAAAACGCTGCTATTGACAAATGGAGATCAAATGGAGATTGATCCTTTTAATACTCAGGTCCATAATTCAGGGTAGCCACATGTCAGAGAAATGTCAGGAAATTTAATTTGTCAGGGAAATATCAGAGGAATGTTATTAAAAAAAAAAGCAAAATCAAGGAATTTTATTGAAAAACCTGGAATTCATTATTTTGTTTTATACCTTTTTTTTAATATATTTTTACCAAAAATCAAAGAAGAAATGTTTGGGAAAAATATGAAAATTTGTCAGGAAAACATTTTCAAAATCAGGGAAATGCTAGGGAATTTTCGAAATAAAATTCTGTGGCCACCCTGTAATTGAAATAATGAATTTAAGTCATTAGTCATAATATACAAAATTTATTTTTTGGAGATACAAGAGGTTGAGAAAGTAACACGACGATATGTACTTCCCACATTGTGTTTCACAATCATAATCTCTAGAACATTCTTATAAGAATGTTCTAAAAATGTATGAAAGAATATTTTTAGAATGAAATATGCTATTATATAGGGTGTATTTGAAATAGGGTCTGAAATTTTAAGGGGTGATTCTACATCATAACATATGACAAAAAGGTAATTTTTGAGTGTTACGCCCATGTTAATGGTATAGGAAAATAGCGTTACAGGGGGGGTGGGGGTCCAAAATGATCAAAATTTGCGTTACGTAATACTTGAACGCTCCCTAACCGTTTTCGAGAAAAATTCATTTGAAGGTGAAATTTCACGGCTCGAGAACGAAAAATTAAATACTAAAATGTTGAAAACCAAAATTTCAATGATGCAGGGTTATTCTATATCAAAAACTAAGAAAAAAAAGTACCTGTATATGAGGTTTTTTTTTCTTAATTTTTGATGTACATTCACCATGTATCATTGAAATTTCGGTTTTCTATATGTTATACTGGAAATTCAATAAAACCTGCAGTGACTCATACCTCTGCTGCTTTCGTATAAGGGGTCGGCCTTTGCGAAGCTTCGACGAAATTACGCGAGTCGCACCCGAACTGGTATGATCTTCGCCTTTTACCACATATTAGACTCAGTTGCGATCCCAACTGAGTCACTGCAGGTTTTATTAAATTTCCAGTATAGTACCTATTTAACTTTTCGTCCTCAAACCGTGAAATGTCACCTTCAAATGATTTTTTCTCGAAAACGGTTAAACTTACACTATTACAACAAGAGTGCGTTTTTTATGTATTTTGACCTAAGGAATCATATCCAAAAATAAAATAACAAAAAAGTTACACAGAAAAAAGTTTTAGACCAAAAAAACTGATAAGGCACTCCCGTTTCGCACAACCCTGGTTCAAATTAGTAAATGAAAATATTATTATTTATTTAATAACATACGAATATTAATTTACGTGCAAAACCTCGTTACCATATCTCAAAGGGTTCCTGAGTTATTAAATAAAAACCGATTTTTTTTTAGCCACTTTCAAAGGGGTTAGCTCCCTTACGACGCATTTTTAGACATATGTTTAAACCCCTTAAAATTTCGGACCCTATTTCAAATACACCACGTATAGGAACAGGGAGCGCGGTAATCAATGACATTAAGGACTACTAGTCATTACTGACTACTAGTCATGTAACATGTCTAAAAGATAATTTGAGGTTTACCTAGACTATTTATTAAATAATTTTAAATTATTTTTGTGTATTTTTATTTTCTCCTTTGCCTTCAAAATTGGACTTTTAATCGTTATTACCTTCCCCTCCCAGACAGCACAAAGATGACTTAAAGAGATTTTAAAGATGTCATAGCTCGTCATTCAAGACGTCTTAACGACGTCGTATGTTGAAAAAGGTAACGTCTTTAAGACATCTTTTTTAAGACGCCTTACTGACGCCTTGCACAGGCGACTTTACAACATAATACCCCCTGCCATTTACGTTGCTAGGAACGGTCGTATTGATATAAAAAGCGTAATAAGAAATTAGAATGAGAGGTAATTTCTTTGTTAAAAAAATGTAATTTTTTTTATTTTTTTTTAACTTTTTTTCAGTTTTTTTTTTTGATTTTTTTTTAAATTTTTTCGTTTTTCGCAGAAAGAACATTAAAAAAATGAAAAAAAAAATTATTTTTTTTTGTTATTCAAAAAAAGATCTTTAAAAAAATGGTTATTTTTTTTAAGTTGATTGTGGTTAATTTATTTTTAGCGATAAGAATCGAAGTTAAGACGTCTTGTACCGATACTTAAAAGAAATCTTATATACATCATAATCAGATATCTTTTAAACATCCCTAAAAAGAAGTCCATAAGATATTCTTTTTATATCTTTAGGCGTCCAGACATAATTAAGATCTAAAAAAGACGTCTTTAAGGTATCATGTGCTGTCTGGGCTATAAGGAAAAGTCCAGTGTTACTAAAAAAGTGTATACAGTACGTGTCTAAATTTCGCCCCCACCCCTTTAATTATTGAACTTAAGTTCTGGACTGTCCGGGAAAATTTGTAACCACGATAACTCGGGAGCCAAAGATTTCAAATTTGAACCATAGACTGCTTATCCCAAGTTCTTGACTGGGATTGTTTTTGGTAAAAACATTTTAAAAAATTGTAATTTTTTGTTTATCAGAAAAAATTTTAAAAAATATATGAAAGATTTCAAAAAAATTAATTTTTCAAAAATGTTTCATTTTTTTTCCAAACGAAAAAAAAAACGTGTTTGATTTTTATGAAAATTGAAGGTATTTTTTTAAAAGATAATTATCAGCAGTAGCTGCACTTTTTTGGTCGTTTTTTTTGTAATAGCTATAATAACATATACAGTTTATAAAAAGCATTCTTTAGTTTTGTTTTTTTTTATAATGCCTGGGTTAAAAATAAAAAATGAATAATTCAACGCGTTATATATTTTTGTATAAAACAAAAATAGGCGCATTTACCTATATTTTTTTTTTGTTAAATAGCTTGAATCGTGACGCTTAGGGGGCATGACCCTAAAGTCCTAACGGGGTACGTGGGGCGAAGGCCCTTTAAAAGGGCGCGCTTCTATAGGAGCAACAACCTGGCGGATCTAAATTAATTTCGGAATTAATCCACCGGACTTTTAAAATATAAAGATAGTTATTTAAATCATTTTTTAAGAAGTGGCCGATCTAGTAATATTTGCGCCTACATATTTTAGACCTGGGAAATTTTTAACAGTAACAAAATAATTTTTTTAATATATAGGTTATGTAACTAGATATTATCTATAAATAACTAAAATGTATTCTTTATGAATAATACATATTACGAGAATATTTTAAAAATCGATTTTATTAAATAAAAATATAAAATCATTGAACGCTAAATACAAATTTCGCGGGCTTATCGAGCGTAGCACGTGACCGACAAAGCAGGTTATAAGCACTTCTGATTGGTCCAAACTGTTTGTATTTTCTCCCCTTCCACAAAATGGTTTCTAATTTCCCCTCACCGCTGGTATGTCATGTCTGTATTCCTAACGTAGTTGTTAATTAGGATAGTTCTTATTGTTAGATTTAAATTTAATTTTAAGTTAGAGTAAGGTGTCATATTAGTTATGGAAGAGTACGAGTACGGGTATGTATAAGTTTTAATCTAATCCTTATCTGCCAACGTGCAGTGGTGGCGCCTAAATCAGTTTTAAGTACACAAAATTGACGGAAGTTGTGGAGCTGCCATTGCAGTTCAGTAGCTTCGTACGTGTGTCTGTTAAACCGGCTCTTTAAAGTAGTGTGGTGTTCAAAAATAATTTGTAAGAATAGCATGCGAATGTTGAGAATACCTCAAGAAATGATGGACGACGACGAGAAGGGGTATTTATACATTTATTATTTATATAAACTTTTCTCAATATTAGGTCACATCATGTATCCAATCGTACACGACTCGATTCGTTATTTCTTAGCATCTTATACCTGGCCTAATATTGTCCAAACTAACTGAAACATAGGGTTTTGCCCTTATAAATACTCCTAGTCCCGATTTTCGATTGAATTTCCTTGATATACTTTACCGGTTTTTGCTTTTCATCCACCGTTCACCGACCCCAAGCGGGATCGTAACGAACGGTCAAGGAACGGAACCCGATGGCTTTGCATAAATGAACAGTATTTTTAAGTTTTAATATTGTTAATCAATTTAGTTTTATTTGTTTATTCCTTAGTCCTATATAAACCTTAATTTTATTTATTTATTCAATACCTAACATAAATTACTTGAAATCCATTGCTACTTGATTTTGAAAGTATATACCTCTTAGAAAACCAATAGTGTTATAATTTTATGACGTTCTTCTTAAGCATGTTGTGCATTACTCCTCCTTTTAATGTGTGTAAATAAAACACATTTAACTATGTAAATAAATATGGGGAAACAGTTTACACAATAAATATTACATTACCTTTTGATATGCCCTAATAAACTAAAATTTGGTTACAAAGTATATAAATATGAGGCAGTAGGTAAGGCTTTGGTCAAAAACTTTTTGGGTTACCAATAAAACTTAATAATAATACAAATAAACTTCATTCAATAATAATACAAATAGACTTCATTCTTGAACTTGTTTTATGGGGTATAACTTGATTAATACTTGATTTTATTCTACACACAGACACCTTAATTTTATTTATTTTTGTTTTTTTCTTCAATTTTTACTTATTTATTCAAGACCCAACACAAATTACTTGAAATACATTGCTACTTGATTTTAAAAACACCTTCATAAACAAATACAGTATAAGCTCGATAATGTGAACATGTGTATATCGACACTCCCATCCAACAAGGATGTAACTCAAGTTAGGCCCATTTTGAGTTATACTCATAGGTAAACGCCTTGAAAATAGATACACATGGTGGTACTACTCAGATTTCTCCACAGGCCATTTCAACCAAAACTTTACCTAAAAACACTAAAGTAAGAAATTCTAAACTTGAATATTATCAGAAACAAACAATAAATACAAAATAAATACTCATACAGTTAAATAGAGAATTTTAGAAGCTTTCAAATTATGTATCACGTGGCTAACTTTTCCACTTCAATTATTTGCCCACCCTTAAATAAATAAAAAAATATTTTAGAAATTTAGCTGTCGTGAAAAATGACAATAGAATAGAATAGAATTTATTTTGTGCTATTATTTTTACAAAAATTTACACATGTCAATGTTGATATTAAAAATACATAAAAAGTAACATATATATATATATAAATAAATTAATTACACATATACAGATTAAAATTGGTATAAGATGGGTGCATTAGCATCAAGAAACTCTTCAATCTTATAGAAGGCACTAGTTAATAAAAAGTGTTTTATTGACCCTTTGTAACTGTTATAGTTCATATCACGGATTTCCAGAGGAAGTTTGTTAAAGAAAGCTGGGGCATAATATAGGGTCGAGATCCTGGAGGTTGTTAATCTTAGGGAGTCAACCCTTATATTACTCCTTGAGCGTGTATTATGATTGTGGATCTCACCGTGCGTAGTATAGCGATCTCTATTTGTTTTTGCATAGAGCAGGCACTCGTAAATGTATCTACTTGGGAGTGTGAACAGTTTTAATTCCACAAACTTCTGTCTGACATCCTCCCTGTAGCCCAGTCCACACAGCACCCGAACAGCACGTCTTTGCAGTCCGAATATGCGCTCGGCATCAGAGCAGTGTCCCCATGCTAAAATGGAATATGTGCAACTGCTCATTATAAGTGAATGATATATCATCATTAAAGTGTTGAAGTTGACTATGTATTTCATATTACGGAGAAGAAAAATTGATTTTGTTATTTTTTTGGAAGCAGTACTGATGTGTTGCTTAAATGACAAAGTGACGTCCAGCTGAACCCCAAGAAACTTTACAGTTTTATCTTTATTTTGATCAATCTCTTTTAATGTAAAAATTATGTTATCAGTTTTCGCTTGATTAAAACTTAATGAGTTAGCTGTGAACCAGTCACCAACTGTGTTTAAAACTGAATCCATGTAGGTTCTCAATGAGTTATAATTTGAGTGAGATTTGATAACTGTCGTATCGTCTGCAAACAGTACTAGTTCAGCGTCATTTACTGACATAAATATATCGTTAATGTATATAAGAAAAAGCAGGGGCCCTAACAAAGACCCCTGCGGTATGCCTTGAGCAATATTTTCTTCTTCAGAGAGCTCCCCACCAGCCAAAGTAACCTGCCTCCTACCTTTTAGGTAACTTTCCAGTAACCCCAGGGCAACCTCACTGAATCCATAGTATCGAAGCTTTTTTATAAGTGTGGGATGATCTACACAATCAAAAGCTTTGGTCAAGTCGCATAAGATTGCTTCTATGTAGTCCTTATTTTCGTATCCCAATATTATTTTTTCCATGAGGTTAAGAATGGCCAGAGTGGTGGATTTGTTTTTACGAAATCCGTACTGATTATTGGAGAAAAGATTATTGTTCTCAAAATAATTGTATATTTGTTCCTTTAACAGAAACTCAAAAATTTTCGATACTACTGGAATCAGCGAGATCGGCCTATAGTTACCTAAATCACCCTTATCACCTTTCTTAAAGATAGGTATGACTTTTGAAAGTTTAAAGCAATATATGAGTTACGGCTTTGTTGTATCGATATGTAAAATACTTGGTTTTGTCAGCACAGAATTTTTTCTATTGACTTTTCTGTAACGTGAACATCAGAAACTCTCGTTAACGTGAACGACTAGTTTTAACAAGTTTATACATATATGTGGTTGTTTCTCTTTGGTTTGTTGGAAAATGGGTTAAACTAAGCAAAAGTGTCAAAATCAAAAATTATTAAGAAGCATAGGAATGGCATGACTGTTACTACTTTAGCTTAAAAGTATGAAGTAGCAAAATTAACATTTTGTTATATAAAAAATAAAAGCAATAAAATTCTTGAAAACCAAGTAAAAAACAAACTTTAATAGCATCAGAATTTCGAAAAATGTAAAATAAATTGTATCAGTGGTTTCTTGTACAGCAAGAAAGGAATTAATACAATTTTTATAAGCCTCAGTTTTTTTGTGTTCACAGTATCGAGCTTGTACTGTAATGTATTATTACTTTTTTGACATTTGGTATGTTCGTTGGTTGGTTCCTGCACTTTTGAAGTTTACAGTTGAACACAGTCATTTGTCATGTTAAAAAATTGAAAAAAGAACAAACCTATTCTTTGTAAGCATTATGTACATTCAAGGCTGTGGCTATGGGTGGGGGGGGGGACCGAGGGAGCCTCCCCGACCTTTCTTGAAATCGAAAAAGTTGCATATAATATCAAATATTATATGGGTTAAAAATATAAAATTTGCATTTTTAGCAGTAGTGGAAACGTTTTTTTTAGTCATTAACTTTTTTGTCGACGGGAAAAAAGTTGTAAGTATAAACTAAAAAAGTTGTGAATTTCGACTTTCTCCCGCCCCCAAATCTTCGCTATGGCCCTGTGTACTTTACTCCTTTTGTCGTGTATAAATAAAACACATTTATCACTATTTAAATAAATATAGGGAAATAGTTTACCTAATGAAAATTATATTTTCATATGCCCTAATAAAAATTTGATTAAAAAGTATATAAATATGAGGCAGAAACACTTTGGTCAAAAGCCTTTTGTGTTACCAATAAAACATATAATAATAATTATTATAATAATATAAATATTTATACTTATTGCCAGACTTATTCTATGGGGTATAATACTTGATTTTATTTTACATACAGTGACCTTAATATTACTTTTGTTTATGTTTTTATTTATTTAATATCTAAATTAAATTAATTAAAATCCATTGTTATTTGATTATATATAGTTCTCCGCATGAAAGAAAGTCTCCGACGAAAGGGAGAGGAATCATTCGCTCTCTTCTTTTCGTCAAGAGCGTTATAAGGCGTGTGTGCCTGCAACGGGCCTTCCACTTGCACACATATTTTCCGTAGCCACAGATCCGTGCGTCAAACTATAGTAATAATTTTCACTATAGGCAAGCGCGCTCTCAACTTTACGGTTTAAGCTTCATAAGGCAGGATGCGTGCAAATGAGAAGCACAATAGCTTATAGTAATTGCGACGACTTATTGTACACCTTTTTGAAAAGTTTATCGGTTTTTAATAAAAACCATGTACTTTTTTGACATTTTGTACAGTACTCCTTTTAATGTGTGTAAATAAGACACATTTATCACTGTTTAAATAAATGTGGGAAATAATGTAATATACATTAAATTTTGATAGGCCTCAAACTAAAATTTGATTAAAATGTAACTGTTTTATGAGGTATAAAACTTGATTTTATTCTTTAATACATAAAAATTGTTGACCTGTGAGAAATTTACTTTCTAATGTTTATTCAGAACTTTATTATTCTGCATTAATGGTGAAATTAGATTATAAATTTATAATAGTATATATAAAAAAATATAAACCTTTCTATTCTGTCGGAGGTACAATTAAAATAAAATTATAATAAATACAGTCAAGCCTCTATAACTCAGAAGTTTTGAGTTAGATAAAAGAAAAATATTTGCAAAGGACAACAATAAGCTGTAAGTTACAGGGCCGGATTCGAGGAGGACGGGGTAGGCCCGGACTGGCTCCTTTGGGGGCCCTCGGCTAGAGATTGAAGAGGGCCCCCCTTACCAATAGGGGGTCAGGGGCACAGTAGTCTCAGAAAAAACAAGTAACAAGATTTTTTGCATAGTGCCATTTTTTTGCATCGTTGATTAGGAAAAAATAGTGACAAAAATTTTGCGTGGTTCAAAATTTTTCAAAAATGTCCGATTTAACTGAAATTTGGTGTAAAGGCTTCTATTGTTAATCTTAATGCAGATCAATACCAAAAAACCTAAAATTCATGTTGGCAAAATAAATATGGCCGATTTATTTTTTAAATTTTTGCCAAAATTTACAAAAATATGGCATAAAACAAAAAATTATGAAAATTTCAGCCCATTTTTATGCATTATTTTCCTTTTATGTACTAGTAATTACTGTGACAAATCCATGATTTTTTACCTGCCCGTTTTTTTAGCTGTGCCTAAAATAAATATACGCAAGATAGGAAAAAATAAAGCATAGGTTTCATAAGACTTTTTAAGGCACTATACAAAAAAACTTACTTCTCCGAGGTTCCGTTTTCAAAAACACCCTTTTTTGAAAAAGTATCAGTAGGGAGTCAGTCCAAACTATTTTTTTTAATTTTTCGGAATATATTTAATATATTCTGGCAATTTTTGTACCAATGATAACCGGTTTATTCCACGCCAACTGCTACCACAGCATAAAAAATTAAATATTTATATTTTTTTAGATATTGGGTGAGGTTATAGTTTAAAATTCATCCAGCATGTTCAAAACTGTTGTGAAATACTAAGCAAAAAAAAATAATCCAAAATTGAAAGTTTAGGTCCCCTAAACGACCCCTAGATGAACCACGATCAACTGCAATTTTTTTTGTAGTAACATTTTTTGGTAACGTACGTTTCACAAATTAAGCACACATAAAAAAAATCAAATCAGATTAGCAGATTTTCATTATCATTTATTACTCGTCATACTATCATTTCATGATAGAAAGATAGGCGATACGCGGTCCTGTAACCACTGGTGAAACACCCGCGTGGTTTGGGGTGCGTGACCACTCAAGTCTCATTCTAAGTTTGACAATATGTAATTAATTGCATAAGTGTCAACGAACTAATAACTCTTCTTTCTAGAATACGCATACCGTTAAAATAAAGTATCGCCAACATCTAGGTTTGTTTGTAAACAAATAGTAGGTATATTCAGGCCTGAACAATAACAATTACCAGTAACTGATATTGTTGTCTCTGTTAGAACAAAGATGTGCGAGTAAGACAGACGAATGTTTATGTTGCCGACGTTTTTGTCAGTTTTAACGAATGAAATACCTATTCTAAAGAGAAAAGTTATTAGTTCGTTGATAAGTGTACTTCCAAATTTTGTAACATACGAACCGCGCACATAAGCAGCATTATTTTTATTGCCTACGTGATTATTAAACTTATACGTAAACTAAAAGATGTAAAAAAGTGCCTGTAAGGATTATAACCTGAAATACAAATGAATGAACTGTCGTGTACTTTTCCAAGACCTAAATTAGGGTGTACGAAAGTTTTTCAAAAGTTAGCTAAGTTTGACTTCTCACCTTTTGATCCTACAAGCTTTAAATATGCTTGATAATGTTACATAATTTATATAGTTTCCGTGTGTATTTAGTATTGCTATCAGGAACTAAATATTAGTAGTAAATTTTATCTCTCGACATTGACTTGTTTTTTTTATTATTTTTTACAATTATTTTGTGTACTTAAGCTTTTATGAAAAATAATCAGATAATAAATTAAAATATTAGGGTAAATACAAAGTACAGAAAAGAGAAATATTGCTAAATACCAGTCAAGAATAAAACATGTATACAGCCAATACCCTAATTTAGGGTAAATCTCCCCTGCCCTGTTGACTGTAAGATAAATACAAGTTTATTCAAGGGGGTATTTTCTGAAAAAAAAATGCCGAGGGGCGGAAATGGAGTTACTTGTAAATACTCGGAAGTACTTGTAGATATCTCGAAAATACTTGAAAGTTTGGAAGTCTTTGTACGTATTTTTGTCACAAAAATGTAGCGGGAGAAGCATTTTTTAAAGATGAGAACTTCCCATCAACATTTCTGCCAGAAGTAAAGCTTTTTTATTTAGAGTTGGAAAACTCTGTGAGGGGTAAAGCATTTTGTTTCACCATTTTTTACTTGGAAGTAGTTACATGGAAATACCTGTCCATTTGATTTTATTGACAGATATAACTTATTAATATATATTTGTATTTGAAATAGGGTCCAAAATTTTAAGGGGTGATTCTACATCATAAAATATGACAAAAAGTTCATATAAACATATGTTTAAAAATTCGTCGTAAGGGAGCTACGCCATAAAAATTCGGTTTTTATTTAATAACTCAGGAACCCTTTGAGATACAACAACGAGGTTTTGCACGTGAACTAATCTTAATAAGACCCATCTTCGTATGTTATTTTCATGTACTTATTTTAACCAGGAGTGTGCGAAACGGGGGAGCCTTATCAGTTTTTTGTCCCATTCTTTTTTCTGTGTAACTTTTTTGTAATTTTATTGTTGGTACATGACTCCTCAGGTCGAAATACATAAAAAAGGTACTCTTGTTGTAATACTGTAGGATTAACCGTTTTTGAGAAAAATTAATTTTTAGGTGAAATTTCAAGTTTCGAGGATGAAAAATTAAATACTTAAATGTTAAAATAAGCACATGAAAATAACATACGAAGATGGGCCTTGTTAAGATTAGTTCACATGCAAACCCTCATTGCTTTAACACAAAGGGTTTCTGAGTTATTAAACAAAAATAAAAATTTTGTAACCCCCTTTGAAGTGGCGCAGCTCCCTTGTGAGTCGTTTTAGGACATATGTTTATAGGAACTTTTTTTCTTATTTTTGAGTAAGGAATCACACCCTGCTGCTCGTCATTATGAAACACCCTGTATAGTTTATTATTCCATCAATCTATTTTCTAATCATCATACAGAGTGATATTGGTACACTGACAGTTTCGGGCTGCTGGCCCTCTTCAGTACCAAGAGTCAACTCTTATAAATTAATATTTTTATAATTTTGTTTAAAATTAAAAATTTCTGTCCTTACTAACCCTGTATAGTGTTAAAAGGTAATCCGTGAAATTGGTTAATTCGTGAGTCGTGAAACTTTTTGGTTTATTTTACCTGTTTTCTTTTTACCTGAATCGAGAAAAGGAAATTGTATATTACTTTATTACACGAACACCGTATAAGAATGTGAAACTTTTTGCTTTCCCACAAGTACAATATGTTTAAAAATACGGGAAAGCCTTCTCTTCGTGTTATTATTATAATACTATTCCCAGCGCCTGCGCTAGAATAGTATTATACACGATAACCGACGATAACTCAAGAACGCATAATCCGATCGACTTGAATATTTTAGGAAAAAACGAAATCTATAAGGGGAAGATCCCTATTGTTTTTTAAGTAATCTCCCCAAAAAAAAATAAGTTATGGGGGGTTAACTTTTAAAAAAAATTAAAAAAGCTGAAAGAAAATCCCGATTAACGTAACTTTTTCAGGAAAAATTACTTTTATTATAAGGATCAATTCTACCAATTTTTAAAACTAATTCCCCCAACTAAAGTTATGGGTGGTTAAATTTTTAAAAAAAATGAAAAACCTATATTTTAATTTCTTTTTCAAATTAGTTTTTCGCATGTGCGCAAAAAAAATATTTTTTGAAAAATTGAAAAAAAAATTGTTTTGTTTGACCCCTATAACTTTTTGTTTTTGGGGGGATTAGTTTCAAAAACAACAGGGATCTTCCCCTCGTAGAACTTGATTTTTCCTAAAAATTTCAAGTCGATCGAATTTATAGTTCTCGAGTTATCGTGTTCACAAAAATCGTGACATCCGACAGTGACAGGCGGACATTTAAGAAAAAGCTATTTTTTCATTAAACAAAATTTTCAACATTTTTTTTTCTTTAATTTTCTTTTTGCGAAAAACGAAAAAATTTCAAAAAAATAAAAAAAAATGTTTTTTTTTTAAATAAGAACTTTTTATACAAAACGAAAAAATAAAGAAAAAAATTCAAAACAGACGGACATTTAAAAAAAAAGTTGCTATTTTTTTATGAAACAAATTTATATCAAAGAATTTTTCGTCTAGGACAGTTTTTGAAAATTCGAAACTACCGTATATTATTCTAGCGCAGGCGCTGTGAATAATTATCGCGGCTAATATAATTTACACCTAACGTGTAACTAATTAGTTTAATTCATAATATAATAAATTATTATTATATTTCTTCTAATTAGAATTAATTTAAATAAAAGTTCCAGTTATTTTATTCAGAGAGAACAGAAGAAATATTAGTTTCTTATAAATATTCTAAGAATCTAGTTTTAATTTACGAATGAATAAATTTTGCGTAGTAATTACAGTTATTGCCTATTATAGGCAATAAGGGGTCGTACATAAATTACGTAAAACTCTTTTAAGGTTTTTCGACCCCTCCCTATATAAAATTTCAAAAGTCTAAATAGACACATTTTATATTGTATTAATTGCAAATGCAACTAAAAAAAAATATGTTAAAAATTAATTTTAAAAACGGATTTGAGGCATCAAAAAAATAAATAAATCAACCACGTATGAGTTAATTTTGCGTGGGTTAAAATTTAAAAACATGTAACAAATGACACTGGCACACAAGTACCCGCAAAGTAAAACAAGCCGTGAGGATATGTAATGCTACGCATTCCATTATATACTATTCACAGTAAATAGTATCTTGCATTTTCCCAAATAATTGGAAAAAAAAAATCATAAAAAAATAAAAAAAAAATTCAAAACTTTTTTTTAGTTTTCTTTTTGCGATAGTTTTTTAATTTTGTAAAAAGTTTTACCCCCCATAACTGTTTTGATTTTGGGGGGATTACTTTCAAAATTGGTAGAATTGATCCTTATAATAAAAGTAATTTTCCTTAAAAAGTTACGTTAATCGGAATTTTCTTTCAGTTTTTTTCGATTTTTTTAAAGTGTAAACCCCATAACTTTTTTGTTTTTGTGGGGATTACTTTCAAAAACAGTAGAGATCTTCCCCTCATATAACTTGATTTTTTCTGAAAATTCAAGTCGATCTGATTATTCGTTCTTGAGTTATCGTCTTAACAAAAATCGTGACATCGGACGGACAAAAAAAAAGTTTTTTTTATTTTTTTCATGAAAAAAATTTGTATCCAAGAATATTTTGTCTAGGACGATTTTTGGAATTTTTTGAAAATTCGAATTTGCCCTATAATACTATTCTAGCGCAGGCGCTGTGAATAGTATAATAAGTTCTTAACCTTTTTAATACTGAAATCGTAGATACATTGAAAATGTTAAATTTTTTTTATATTTGCTTTCGCATATAAATTTTTGTGAATGTATAGGTAGATAAACTGGGCATTTACAGTTATTTTGTATAAAAATACTAAGCGTAAAATTTGTCAGAATCAGGTTTTAATAAAATTTAAATAAATTTATTATTAACTTCCTATTTACTTTAACTTACTGTATTTTGTCACTCAAAGTGCAAAAGGTCGTATGTTGTGGTATTTTAATAAAACGCCACAATTCAGTAGGGTCTCTGAAGAGTCGAAATTAAACTTTACACTGGGTGAAGTTTAATATTATTTAGGTTTTCTACAATTTATAACAAAAAATCCATTTTCGCCACACAAAATTCACTGCCAGATATGCGAAATATAAGCCAATTTTTTGTGGTAACGCCGGTTAACCTGTACGTATCTCTTTCTCTGTTTAATTGATGAGTTAAAAAAAGATAGAAATACATATTCCCCTAACTTGGTTAGTAACCGCTGCTCCACAAAAAATCGGCTATACATTCCCATGTATTTTTGGCGCTGAACACAAATCCGATGTCAGTTTTGACGGATTCGTGTACTTTGAATTAGTGAACCACCCCTCTTTTATTTCAAACTTTGCTAACTACATCTTCGTTTCTTTTTTCCAGCAAACTCTTCGTCGGGGGTTTGTCATG
The DNA here is from genome assembly GCA_958510825.1 of Brachypterus glaber. Classification (NCBI taxonomy): domain Eukaryota; kingdom Metazoa; phylum Arthropoda; class Insecta; order Coleoptera; family Kateretidae; genus Brachypterus; species Brachypterus glaber. The sequence continues at coordinate 12,636,172 of OY294048.1, read as the reverse complement.
GGAGACCACCCAGGACAACTTACAGAGATACTTCTCCAGGTATGGGGAGGTGATCGACTGCGTCGTGATGAAGAACGCCGAATCGGGCCGGTCCAGAGGGTTCGGTTTCGTCACGTTCGCCGACCCCGCCAACGTGAACGTGGTGCTGCAGAACGGGCCGCACACGCTCGATGGAAGGTAAGTGTTAAACACTAGCCTGGAGAGGACGTTCCCAAAAAAAAATGGTCTTAGCTACTTCAGTACAGTCATTCGATCTAATAAAATACGATACAAGATTTTTATCGCGGAAAAATAGTGGTCAATCGGTTCAAACAAGGCGTCCTTCACTTCCAGACCGCGCTACTGGACCATCTACACTGAACCAAAAATTGACTTGATATCAATAAAATTACATTGATTTTGCACCGGGTCCGGTCAGTCTATATCAAAGAACTTTTACCTCAAGAAGGAACATGATGAAATCTACCGTATGCTTTGTTTGAAGCGTGAACCAACTACGGTGAGGGGCTGGTGGGGAGTGTCTATTGTTTACACTTAGTACGCGTAAAGAGAGAGGAAGAATGTGTAAACTAACAGTCTAATGTCGTCAAATTACTGACAGGGGTACAGTGTTGCCGATTGGAAACATATACTTTGGATATTTTATTGTAAATTTTAAGAAATATTATAATATAATTTTAATATAATATAATATATATAATATAATATAATTTAATCAAACAGACGAGCGGCATAGCCGATGAGACTGCGTTCAATTACAAAAAATAAAAAGTAGTATATCATAATGCTTATAGCATAATAAAAATAAATAAGTATACAAATAAAATATCACAATAAAAAAATAAAAATCACAAATTAAGAAGTTAAATAAATTAAATTAAATAGTTAATAAATTAAATAATAAATCACATATAGTGTACTAAATTGCCATTCCAAACAGCCATTTCCTTATCCAATCTATTTTTGAACTGGTTTACGGATTGCGCATTTACAGTCTCCTCACTTAAACTATTCCAAGAGTAGACGACTCGATTTGATAGAAAGTTCTTCCTAAGTAGTTTGTTACACCTCTCTTTAGACAACTTTTTGTTGTGACCTCGAAGATGCTGGTTTTCTGATGGTCGAAAAATGTCCAGGTTGCATGAATAATGTCCTTGGATTATTTTGTAGGTTTCGATGAGGTCACCACGTAGCCTTCTTTGGGAGAGAGTGGGAAGTTTAAGAGCTTCGAGTCTACTTTCGTAGGATTGGTTTTTAAGGGCTGCAGGTAACTTTGTGACTTTACGTTGTACCTTTTCCAGTGCCTCAATGTCTTTTACGTAGTAAGGGCTCCATATACATTGAGCATACTCAAGCCTAGGCCTTATATAGGATTTATGTAGCTTCAGGATCATTTCGGGAGTAAAGTTCTTAAAAGCTTTAGTTATCAAATAAATGAGACTATTGCTTTTTTTGACGATGTTGTTTATATGTGTCTCCCACTTGAGGTCTTCAGTTACAGTAATCCCTAGATCCTTCTGCTCTTTAACAGCGTTAACTTGAGTCTGACCAATGAAGTATGTATGTCCTGGATTGTTTCGACCAATGTGTAGAATGCTGCACTTCGCTTCATTTAGGGGCATTTGCCAAGCCATTGTCCATTCTTTGATAGTATTTATATCATGCTGGAGGTCTGCATGTTCGGTGAGTGCACTGCAGTGACAGTTGGTATCATCAGCAAACGAAGACTTTTTAGTTTTTAGATTAGCTAAAAGGTCAAATATATATATCAAAAATAGTAGAGGCCCCAATACCGAACCTTGTGGAACCCCACTGAGCACCTCCCGCAGTGTTGATGTTTTTGAGCCAATTCGGACAGAGAAGTATCTACCTTGCAGAAATTCTTCCAATAATCTCAGCAAAAAGCCCCTAATGCCAACGAAATCCAGTTTTATGTTCATTCTGTTAAAGGGAACCTTGTCAAATGCTTTTTCGAAGTCCAGGTAGAAGACATCTATAGCGTCACCCACGTCATCAGATAATGACCAATCATGCAGTTTGTTTAGAAGGTTTGTAAAAGTTGATCTCCCAGGAAGAAAACCATGTTGGGATAGAGGGATAATGTGGTTTTCAAGAAGAAAAGATGTCATTTCCCAAACTATGATCTTTTCCATACATTTGCACAGGACACTAGTCAAACTGATTGGTCTGTAATTTACAGGGAGCTCTTTATTACCTTTTTTGTATATAGGAACAACTATAGCTGTCTTCCATTCCTTTGGAAGTTTCCCTTCACTGAATATGTTATTCATCATTATGGACAATGGCTGCGAAAGTGTGGCGGCACACTTTTTTAAGAAAATTGCAGGTATTCCATCTTTGCCCGGGGATGAGTCAGTTTTTAGGGAGTGAATAGCTTTTTCGACCTTTTCAGGGGTGAAGATAATTTCTTCCAGAGAAGCTCTTGACCGATGTTCTGGATTTAACGTTGGAATATTATTCATGTCTTCACAGGTAAATACTTTCTGGAACTGGTCAGCAAAACACTCAGCTATTCGCATCTCGTCAGTTATAACACAGTTGGTCAGCTGGTCTTTCAGCGTAAAGTGGTTAAGTTTAGAATTTAGTGAACGTTTTATGTAGGCATAGAAGTGTTTATCACTGGAGTTCAATAGGTTCTGTTCATATTCCCTTCTGGCTTGGTTAATGCGTTGCTTTAGCGTATTGTTTAGTTCTCTATAGTTCATATAGTTCGCTTCGGTCCTGTCAGATTGGTATTTGTGCCATAGTTTTCTCTTGTTTTTTATAAGTTTAAAGATGCTATTAGTGAGCCAAGGTTTTTTGGGGTTGGTGATTTTCTTCTTCAGAGGGACATGTTCTTCTATGGCCGAATTTAAAACGTTTACTATGTCTTCATAGGTACTTTTGTTATCGAGATTAGTTTGAAGGAATTCATTGATTTTTGTGTAGTCCGCTGACCAGAAACACCTTTTATAAACATTGTGAGTTGGTTTAGAAGATAGCTGTAGTTGCGATTTTGCCGTTATGACAATGTGATCACTGAGACCAATAGGCGCATGTCCTTTAACATCGTACACCAGTTTTTTGTCATTAACAAGTAGCAGGTCGAGTAAGGATATTTCATCATTTCTGAATCTTGTAGGAAACGTGACTACTTGATGGGCATTCATGTCTTTATAACTTTTAAGAAAATCGCTACAGGATTGGTTGTTGGGGTGTATGGTAAGATTGTTCCAGTTTATCTCTGGGTAGTTAAAATCTCCAAAAATATATGTGGGGACACTAGAGTTCAGAGCTTCATTTAGAGTACTTATTAGCTGAAGATTTTGCTGTGGAGTTGTACTTTGGTTGCGATATACACTCGCTACCAGTAGCTGGATGCCATTCACTTGGACCTTAACCCATAGCGATTCCACAGGGTGTTCGGTGACATATGACTGACATACTGATGAATGTACGTGATGACCACAGATATAATTACTGACAAGAATGGCTACGCCCCCACCCCTAGTTCCTCTATCATTACGAAACAATGTGTAGCCTGGGATTTGCACTAAATCATCAGGGATCTGGTTATGTAGCCAAGTTTCAGTAAGTAGAATGATAGAGGGAGAAGTTGTCTGAATTCTTGCTTTCCACTCATCAAATTTGTTTACTAACGAGTTTAAGTTGCTATACCAAAACGAGATTTCAACAGTTGAGGCCTTGGGTATGGGTTTTACTTTTTTTGGAAAATCTTTAACAATTTTTGGTGTACCGTCAGCATATTTAATTATTAAATTTTCTTCACCATTTTTCTTACGCTCTTCCAAGTCCTTTAGTAGGGTTTTGAGATACTGTCTTTGCGCAAGGGTCAGATCATTTTTAATGTATTTGCCACTACCATCAAGTTTTGACTTAAATTTCAAGACCTGAAGTGCTTCGTGTTTCGAGGAAAATATTACTTTAATTGGTCTTACTTTTTGTTCACTGTATTTCCCAACTCTATGAATTTTTAAATCTAAAACACTTATGGACGGGTTGATTTCTCTGATTGTGTTTTTGACGGTTTCTAGATCTTGCTTTGACCTTTGCTCCCCACTAATAGTTGATGACTGTTTTTGAGCACCAAAAATAAGTACATTATTTGCCCTTCTTTCTCTATCTTTTATCTCATTTAAGTATGGTTCCACAACAAGTGATTGGTGATGCTCAGGTGAATTAGAATTTTGCAGGTTGACCGGTGGGTTTTTTATTTGTTGCCTGATGGCGCTTAATTCCTTAAGTTCTTGGGTACCATTATTCAAACTGGATAGCACTTCTGCGTAACTTGGCTTAGTATCGACAATTTGCTTTAGCTCTTCAATTTGTTGAACATCATGCACGGGTGGTTGTTTTTCTAATTTACTTTCAACTGCTTTAAGGCCTTTGCTTAGTACAGACATATCGGTTTTCAAACTTTTGATGTTGTTGTTTGCTGATAGATTCTCATCAACTTTTACTTCTACTTTTTTAAGGTTTTCGTTTAACTTAGTGATGTTAGCCTGTAATTTATTAACTGTGGTTTCATAGGCAGTCTTTTCGACAAGTTTTTCCATTCTTTTCTTAACTTTTTCATATTCCTCCTGTAGACGCACAGTTTTCTTCTTTAGATTAGGGATTTCCTTTATTTCACCTACACATTCAGGACAGAAAAACAGAAGAGACCGTTGATTTTTATGAATGACACGCATTTCAGTGGCTGACACTCTGCTACATGTCTGGCATATCACTCCATGGCATGAATCACATGTAATTCCAACTACTTCCGATTCCTCCTTCACATCTTTTTTGGGATTTAAAATGGATATTTTCAAATTACACTTGTAGCAAGAATGTTGACTCATATTTGTAGGTTATTTTTATAGTGTCCAACTTTTAGGACTTAATTAACCAAAAAAAATACAAATTTAGACGAAATAACAGATTTGTAAAAACTGTTTGTAGCACTTTTGGATATATATTTAACTATTTAAAACAATTTTATAGTTGTTAAGAAAATGTTTGTGTAGTCTTCTTCTTCTTCTTCATATTCCATATGTCTATAGGAACTTTTAGGAAATATTAGTTCTGTATGGTTTTATATGAACTAGTAGTTTAATTTTAATAGATTTAAATATACTATATTATTAAACATAATTATAGTATACACAATAAAGTTTTTTACATTTTTAATTTAAGTATAATGATTTGAATTCATGATAAGGTGGAAACTACGCAACATCGCTACTAGGTAGCCTGAAAGTCCACTAGCGACATCTACATTTTACACCACAAAGCTGTATCGCGTTTCTGTTAGTAAATAAACAAACAAAAAGATGACACCTTCATAAACATTGGTCTGAAATTACTTCTTGAGGTAAAAGTTCTTTGGTCTATATACTATAGTCTATATACTATCGTTTATGGGGACACTCTGCTTAATTCTGCATGTTCTAGGTACTTTTTTTATTTAAAATACATCATAGCTACTACGTAGATAAGACTAGTTTTGGGAAACTCCTCATTTATTACCCTCATATGACTAATGTGTGGTATAAGAACACATCCTCTTATGTCATGCTATGTGTCGAGAAAAATATTATTTATTCACAAGCATACAGAAAAACGTCCTTTATATGCATTATAAAAAGTTGAATAATCTATCATTTTTGTTTACTTCTTTTAAAGTTAAAAGAGCTTTTAATTTTTAACCAAGGTTAGAAATTAATTCATATCTAACCTGTTTTTTAGCTTTTGGTTCTGTAGATGGCGAAACTATCGCCTTGTCTGTAAACAGTTGAAGTTTGCGAATAAAATAACCTAACATTTTTGTTTATTTCTACAAAAAAAAAACAATAAGAAATAATATTTATTTATATATTATATGGTTCATACCGAGACTGATAATATATTAATATATTTCCTATTAATAGGAAAAAACAACGAGCCACTTATTTAAATTATTATTTAATTGAAATTTTTAGTGACGTTAGAAATCTGCAAAATTACTGTAGATCATTTAAAATGGTGAATTTTACGAGTAATGTGTTATTTGTTTATGCTTGTGAATGAAATTCTGTTCTAACCACATAAGAAAATGAAATTTCCAACTCTGTTGTTTCATTTTCTTATTAGGTTAGAAATATATTATTATCTATACTAGGGTGCGAAAATTTGAAATGTTAACGGGCTACCCCCTCATTTTATTTTCCCCTATAAAAAAATGCTTCAGACCAACTTAGGCTTCGAAATATAATTTTTTTTAATAAATTTAAAAAAATCCACTTTCTTTGCAAGATTTCACCTATAAATCTTTTTTGGTCTCCTTCAAATATATTTTTTTCACTGCTCCCCACCTATATTAAAATATTATAAAAAAAATTATATTAACACAACTTATGACATTTACAGTGCGAAAATTCGTCCAAAATTATTAATTTTTACCCAGTTCTTATTAATTTTGCCCTCCCCCCCTCCCACTTTTTTCCATAGCCGCATTAAAATAAAAGATTGTTGATGCAGTATTCTATACGTGGTCCAAAGTAATGTAGCAACTTTTAACACGAATTTTCGCTCAGTAAATTTAAAAAAATTGTATTAAGAGTTAACTTGAAATTTGGACCATACAATACAATACAATACTGCATCAAGAATCTTTAACTATTTTCTCGTTATAGGCTGTAGAGATTCATATTTTGACTGAGTTTTAAAATGGAGAATAGCATTTTATCCTTTTTTATTTTTCTGATATCCAGTCGTAAATATATTTTCTGTGCAAAATGGGAAACTGGGGGAGTTAGTTGACGAATTTGGGGAATTAGTTAACGAATTGGAGGATTTCGTTAGGAAATTAGAGGAATTTGTTGGGGAATTATGTACCCCAGAGTGTTTTTACCCTCATTTTTCACCTAACCTGATCAAAAATAATTTTTTTAGATAGAAATCAAGGAATTTTATTTTTGAATTTTGTTGGGCACTATGTACCCCCTCGCAAGTAATTGTAAAATAATCTAGTCAGATACAAATGTTTTATTTTTAATATTCAACCTTGCTGTAGGACGATTGATCCTAAGCCCTGCAACCCCCGCACCCTCCAGAAGCCGAAGAAGGGTGGCGGTTATCCCAAAGTGTTTCTAGGAGGGCTGCCCTCGAACGTGACCGAGACGGATTTGCGCAGCTTCTTCACGAGGTTCGGGAAAGTTATGGAGGTGGTCATTATGTACGATCAGGAAAAGAAAAAGTCCAGAGGTGAGTTAACTTTTTTTATATATTTCTGCTATTTCTGACTGGTTGGTTCATAAGGCCACTAGATCGGTGGCGCCGCTACTAGGAGTGACGGATCCAGCTATTTTTCAGGGGAGCAGACACTAAACTGCTAGATTTCAGCTGGGGAGGATTATGGATTAACTAGAAAATTCAAAGAATTAGCTATAGTATATTCAACTTCAAAATGCAGTTAAGTGTAAACAAACGCACGTGACAACGTATTTAGTGACAGGGTAGGACAAAATATTTTTATATAACGGTCCATTGCAATGCATTGCATGCTTCTTCGCAAGTACTCACGTACTGACCTGTTTAATTTTTTACATCCCTACTCTCGCAACATTCGAGTGTTCTAACCAATGAAACTACGCACCATCTGCCGCGTGCGCTATTATTTTATTTACTTCTAGTGCATATTGAAGTTGAATATACTATAGCCTGGTAAATTTAAAGGAAATACTGATCTAAGTTTTCTGCAACAAAATATACCTTGAAAAATACGGTACTTTTTGCAACAAAATGTATTAGTATTTCTTGTAAAATATTACATAAGCATGAAGAGTCCCAAATAAGCTTTTGGCTTGTGCTAGGGGCTCTCCATTACTCTTGAAAAAAAAAATACATTCAAATTTTGACTTCATAATTTTTACATAAAATTCCTTATTCCGCGCTTCACCTCAATATCCATAGATTCTCCTATTCTATTATTCTTTATATCCCTTCGCAACCATAATTAAAAAATAATTTTGGTAAATAAATATCCCTACTTAAAAAATTTAAATGACATTAAATGTTATTTATAATTTAATAAATTCTTGTTCTGTTTAATTTGTAATTTAATTAGAACTTGTAATAAGTGATAGTGTTACAAACTTCTGATATTTTTCTGGAAATTTCTTTAATCCCTCTGGAAAACTTGTAAAAGTCAAGAATTTAATTTTAAACTTTTGCTGGACACGCATTTGTCTGCTTTAATGGTGCGATGTTTTTTATTGCACGTGTAAACTCGGCGCAGAAACTACCTGAGTAAAAAATTTAATCAAGGCAGCTATGATTAGTAGTTTGAAAATTATTTTTATCCAATACATACAGATAAACAATTACCAGCTTTATTTTAAATAGATAAACTCAATAATAACCCCCGCGTGGCTTTTATTTTATTGCGTGGATAATTATTTATTTTACCCACTCAACTGTCAATTGTCAAATTATTTTCTTGTAAATGTCATTAAATTTTTTTAATAAAAATATGAATTCCTAAGCTATTTATTGGATAAAACCTTGTATGGCACTCATGGGTAAACCGATATTGCCCTCTCGAAAATTTACCTGCTTGGCTGACGCCTCGCAGGTTAATTTTCTCATGGGCAATATCTTACTTTACCCACTAGTACCATAAATAACTATTATTGATATTTTTATTACTTATTGTACTTTTGATAATTTTTGACAATAAGGATAAATTGACTGTCATTTAAGATCTTACAAATAATTATAAAAACCATTGTTACGGTCATGGACCATAGTGGATCGGACATGCCTAGGCATCACCTACTTGCCCATCATATAGTAGAAGGAGCCAGCTTTTAACTTGATTAACCTGTGGGGTATTTCAAACAAATTCTAGGCAAAATATAGGCATAGTGTAATCTGCCCATAGTAAGGAATAATTATTGGTAAAAAACCACACTCGAAATGCTTTTTTCGTCGAGAAATAAGTATTTTCGTCGCCTGACGGTGTCTGGTCAATAAGTAACACGATAACGCTCGTTAAAACTGTCACAGGGTTGGTATGTATGTACTAAGTGCCGATGTGATAATATTTATTGGTCTTTTATTTTATATTAAATTTTATTTAATATTTATTAAATTTTATTTATTTATTCATACTTCTCTTTTGTTTATGGGCGATTTTCCCTTTCGAAAGGGAAAATAAGTTTGTGCAGTACTACCAATTAAAGGGTAAAGGGGAACTGGATTGATTATATGGGGTAAAGGCTTTAAGATAAAGGCGTGACAGTTGGTTGTCAAGTTTACCTACAACGATTAACAACGGTTTATAATATATAAGCTAGCACTTAATTAGGTTGAAAAAAAAAATGTTTATTTAACGTCATATTTGTTTTTTCATTTTAATTTAAGTTGAAGTGTTTTATTTAGCATTTAAATTTTGATAAGCTATCAATATAATGTGATTGTTCTCCCTTGGTAACTGCCGAACAAAGAAAAATATTAAAATTAAAATTTACAATTTTACCCCCTATATCCGCAGGGGTGCTCCCATGGGGGGTAGGGGGGCGCCCCCCGCCAATCACGTTCAAATTGGAAAAATTTAGTTGGGAAAATGAGTGTTAATTTTCGGTAAATTGGTAGAAATTTGGAAAAATTGAGGGGTATAGTTGGGAAATAGTTGAGTAAAGTTGGGTATTCTTTTCGGAGTTGACAAAAGCTGGAAATTTTGTCTATATAGTTAGGAAAATTTGGAACATAGTTGGAATTTTAGAGATGTGAGAACCTTTTTTTTTAGTCAACATTTTTTGGGGGGTGTAAAAAAAACTTTTTTTTTGTTCGAAGTGAGGACCTTTTTATCAAATTTTTTTGGTGGGTTAAACTTTATTTTTTGAAAGTTTTGGAGTTGGGAAATTTCTCAATTATAAGTTTGGAAATATTTTCTCCACCCCCTCCCAATAATATCGCTTCAGAGCACCCCTGGATATTATGTTTACCTACGTTCTACTTGGTATTAGGCACACATTTGGGTCTATTAGTATTCACAATACTACACTATTGCTTTTTGAAGATATTATGAAACCCGAATGCTTTTGTTTTTCTGATGTCAAATATACGTCAGTGTAATCATTTTTAACTTTTTTGAAGCTTTTGACTTGTAGAACGTAGATAAAATAGTATATGAAACTGGTTTGCTAGCGCGTCGTGGAAAAACTTTAATTCTAGTGCACTAAAAGATAACGTCGCGACGCGTCGCAAACTAATTTCATATACTTTTATGCGTCGTCGATCAGATATTGGTTACGATAATCGATGATCTTTTGCAACCACGCTATATTATAATTTGAAAAGGCCAGCATGTTTTTGTGTTTTCTACCAAAAACTATCTAGAACTTTTCGACAGTACATTATGTAGTGCAATTTTTCTTATTATTTTGAGACGACGTTACAATAATGGAGAATTTTAATCAATTTTGTACAAAAAATATCAGAAATTCTCATTTAAACGGTGTCTCACGCTTTAAATTGGACGCCCTGGCCCAGCACGCATATTTAAATTCAACCATTAATAGCATATTATGCATATTATGCAATGATGACGTCAGCTGATAGATGCCTTTCTATCACGACACCCTGGTGGAAAATTACTTTAGAACGAATTGACCTGATGTTATAAAAATGTGGTTTGAATGTTAGATGCCTAACGTAAGAATAACGTTTATTTAACGTTTTAACGAAGGTTATTCTATCCTAACTTTAGATGCCTCACGTTAAGCTTCTAACGTTAAAAATCGGGACATTTATACATTTAAAAAAAAAAACGATTTTCTAATGTTAAATTTATACTAGAGCATACCTGTATTGTTAATTTTTATATATTTATATATCACTACTCACAGATCACCAAATTTAAGGTGTGAGACTCCATTAAAAGGAAATTTTAAGTATTTTACCAGTGTTGTCCCACAAATATGATTATACAGGGTGTAACAGAGTCGCATGTAGATATTTTAAGGAATGATTCTACATTAAAAAATATGAAAAAAAGTTCCTATAAAGGTTGGTCCGGAAATGAGTCTACGGCTCTTCGAAGATGACATATAGATTGGGAAACAAAAAAAAGCATCAATAAAATTTTAATGCTGCAGGGTGATTCTTCATTTAAAACTAAGCAAAAAGTATTCTTCACCAAAACACCTAAATTTAATATTAAAGGAGTAATGGCCTTTTAAAAAGAACATTTTTAGTGGAACAATATGTTACTTCCTCTTAATTGAATTTTTTTTTGAAAACGGTTGTTCCTACAGTGTTACACTATATGACATTTTTTATGTATTTTTACTGAAGGAATCTATATTTATTACAAAAAATACAAAAAACATACACATAAAAAAGTTTGGGGCAAAAATGTGTTAAGCCTCACATATTTTGTCCATCTAGACACGCCTCTGGATAAATTCAAAAAATTAATTAACCCAAACTTATTGCCCTTATTAATACTAGTATACGTGCAAAAGCTCGTCGCTCTAGCTGAAAGGGTACCAGAGTTATTAAATAAAAACCTTATTTTTATTACAATTTTAAATGGCCGTAGCTCCCTTATGGCTCATTTCCGGACCAACCTTTATAGGAACTTTTTTTCATATTTTTTAATGTAGAATCATTCCTTAAAATATCTACATGCCACTCTGTTACACCCTGTATATTTAGTACCTTATGACAGTAGTTTGTTTGGATCTTTAAGAGACAGACTCAGTGCCTATGGCTCATTTGTCCAAAAGAGAATTAGTTTGAATGGATAATTGGGGGAGCGAGTCTCTGCTCACTGATGCTGTAGTTGCATCTGTCATGAATTGGAACCTTATGACGCGTCATGACAAGTTCAATTTTATTGTTTAATATTTTTTTAAAAAAGTTTTATTATTTTTTATTTCCGTTTGCAGGTTTCGGATTTTTATCATTCGAAGACGAAGAAGCAGTTGACAGATGTGTATCAGAACATTTTGTAAATCTCAATGGCAAACAGGTAGGTGCAATTGCAACCACAGATACGCACCATAGAAAAAGAGATAGACCACAGTTAATTTTTAGAGAGTTTTTTAAAAAACAACATTTATATTGAACAAGACCCATTTTAATCAAGGTGTAATTTTTAATCTAAAACCAAATTTAAAATCTTCTATACTCAAAATTCAATAAAAGCTGCAGGTTTTTTATTTCACATTCACTTTCAGTGCCCTCAAAAACCCCAATATTCCAGTTTTCACGAAAACTACCTCCACCCCTCAGGAAGTGAAATTATAAAACATTATCAGATTCATATTCGTCGACCCCAAAAACCTCTATATACCAATTTTGACGAAAATATTTAAATATATTTACCCCCTTACCCCTGCGACAGTGGAGTTAGGAATTTTTATTATCAGCTTCAATTTCAGCAACCTTAAAATCCCCTATATAGCAATTTTTTTGTATGCAAAAGTCCCTAGCTGAAAGCGTTCTTAAGTTATCGTGCCCACAAGATTTCTCGGACAGACCGACTGAGCGACAATTTTTTTTGCTTGAAAATTTTTGCACGAATACAAGGCCTTCCGAAATTTTGAACATTTCAAAATGAAAGCTAAAAATGTGTGAATAGAGAAACAAAATTTCGATTTACTATTTCCAGTAAAAATATTGAAAATACACAAAAGCACTAATCATACTTCTTGAAATGTATGGCCACCCTGATAACTTTGGCATAAGTTTTTACATTAATTTTTCTCCGTCTAGGTCGAAATTAAAAAAGCAGAGCCACGTGACGGATCTGGCCCCGGCAAAATGGGCGGCGCCGACCCATCGTCCGCTTGGGGACCTCCTCAAGCCCAAATGGGCATGATGCCGGGCCCCAACGGACAAATGGGTGGTCCACCCATGAATTTGGGCGCTCCCATGGGTCCCAACATGATGCAGAGCTACCAGGGCTGGGGCACGTCTCCACAACAGCAAAGCTACGCCAGTTACGGCACCCCTTCGGGGCCGGGATCATACCAAGGTTGGGGCGCACCACCTGCCCCCCAGGGTCCGCCACCTCAGTGGGGCAACAACTACGGGGGGCCTCCTCAGCAGCAAGGTTATGGGTCTTATGGTGAGTACTGGCATTAGTTTTTTTTTGTAGCGATTCTAGATGTTTTCTGACAGTTTTCTGACAGCAAACATTAAGGATCTCTAATTTTTTTTGTACAGAGAACTTAATTTAGGCAGAGTCTCGTCAATAAATTCGTTAGGATGGGGTCGCATATTCATAAAAAAAAATTAAATCATTTTAAAATCTTAAAAATATATATAAAATCTTTAAAAATCTTTAAATTCCTTTTAAATCTCTTAAAATCTTCAAACTATTTTTTATGTCTCTTACATTCTTTAAAATACACACATCGCCAAAATTCATGGCTCCCCAAAATTTAAAACGTAAAAAAAATATTCTAACAAATATGTGGGTTCAATTCTGCATTTTATTGAAATGCTTTATCACATGTAAGGTTTTTTTCATGGAATTAAATTTAAAAATTATATCAATTAATTTTTATTGTTAATTTAAGTCGTCACAAAATGTGAGAAACAAAGATGTCATTAACCAGTATGTCCTCAGGCAAAACATTTACGCCCAAAACATTATTTAAACAATCGTCTTCCATTGCGAAACGAAATTGGCGATAATTTTATTTTTATTGACTATAACGCCACTCCCCACCGCACAAGAAGGGTTAGCAATTTGCTGCAGCAAGGGAATGTTTAAAGAATAAACCGGCCAGCAAACTCACCTGACCTGAATCCTTGTGAGAACGTGTGGGATATGCTAAAAAGAGTCATTTTGAATAGAGAACCCCCCGTTTACCCTTCAGTAGCTAATTGTTGCTGCTCAAGAATAATGAAACAACATATCACAGGAAGCCACTAATAACCGTGTTAATATTTTGTTTGAGAACAGAGGAGGACATATTGGTTATTGACATCTTTATTTCTCAAAATTTGTGACTACCGAGGTGACTACTTTGATTTTTTTCAATAAACATTTATTGATACGATTTTTTAAATTTAATTCCTGGAGGTGTACTCATTCTATTAAAATAACCTTACATGTGATAAAGCATTTCAATAAAATCTAGAATTGAACCCAAATATTTGTTAGAATAATTTTTGTTTACGTTTCAAATTAGTTGGAGTGGCCAAGAATTTTGGCGATGTGTGTATGTCAGTTTGGAAGGGTGGGAGGGAGAGCAGAAGTATATTAAAAAACTAAAAGGTGTGTGTCTGTTCCATGGAAAAAATTTCCAACAATGCTACCAAAATTTATTTATTACTATGTTGCCCCAAAATTGGGGGCCCCAATCCTAATATAAATATATTACGTTTTTTATATGACTGACTTTTAACAATTTTTGTTGTGTCTTCAATAAAGTTAACAATGTACTACTGGGGTTTATGGGGTTATTACCTATTTGCAGCATCATGTATTATGATCAGTAGCCGGCGTATTTCCAGTTGTAGTCCAGTCTTCAGGTCAATAAAAGAGGCTTTACCTGGAAATAATTCAGGGAGTTTGGACTTTCGGTTTATTGGCTAGGGTTAATGGCCGCAAATAAAAAAACAATTTTGCGACGTTGAACTCGATTTGGAACTGTCATTTTTTCAACGTGTTTTTTCACAAAAAACGGATTTTTAAAATATCTCTTAAACGTTACACTATACATTTTTAGATTTAAAATGTTTTTTTCGAAAAACCAAAATTGTTCTTTATCGTCGGTTAGGCATGCCCCTGAGAACATTTTGGGTGAAAATTAAAAAAATCTATCTGGCACTTTCTTTTTAATTTACGTAAAATTATTTTTTTAAAAATAATTCACACATTTGTGCCCCATTATTTCGAGTAAACCGATTTTCGATTGAATCACCATTGTATTAAGCATAAAAAAACCTTCCTAACCGAGTGATAAAGGAAAATCTAAAACCCTACAGTGTAACGTTTAAGGCGGTGCCGTGAATTAGCTATAATTCGTGCAAAAAATATATGACACAAAAAATGTTGGAGATTTGGTCCTCTTTATTTTCATATCAAAAGTTTTTTGTTCTAGGATGCACCGATCTTGAGATATTTTAAAAATTCTGGTTTTTGTGAAAAATAAAATAAAAAAATGACGGTTCCAAATCGAGTTCAATGTCGCAAAATTATTTATTTGCGGCCTTAAACCCTACCTAATAAACCAAAAATCTAAACTCCCTGAAATATTTCCAGGTAAAGCCTTTTATTAACTTGAAAACTAGAAATACGCCGGGTACTGATTATGATAAACCATTTCCAAATTGAAGTTAATTAATTATAGGTTAATCTTTCAAATTCTTCTTCTTCTTCTTCTTCTTCTTCTTCTTCTTCTTCTTTCAAACTATTATGATTGTTTTTTTTATTATATTGATGTGTGTTCTTTAAAATATACTATTGAAGTTGCACTAGAAAAAAAGTGACATAATTATAACTTAACTTTGCAGTATAAATTATATAATTTTAAGCTTTTAAGAGCATTTTAGTTTTTTTTAGTCGCTGATTTCTTAGTAATACAATAATTATTGTAAATGAACTTATAAGTGCATGTTCCAAACCTGTTTACTCGATATTATTTTAAGACTCATGTGTTATGCTTATGATGAAAGTTAGTGGTGATCTAGGGCCGGCCCTTAACTGTATAATTTTTATTTACAAATAGAGGTATAAATTAGGCTCCGCCTAGTAAGGTATAATTACTTAAATTTTCCAGGTCGCGGCACATACTTGAATTTAGGAACATTCAGTTACGTCCTTCTGAAATGTCATATTATATACCTTCTTTAGGGGGTCTTTCTACCTTAAAATTTTAAAAATATTTTGTCTTTAAACATTTTTTTATATACAGCGTGGTTCAAAAGTCACCCCTTTTAACTTTTGAACGAGTTGAGATATCGACTTCAAATTTAGAACTCTTAAATAAGACAACTTAATCTATATTTTAGCATATATTTGATATTTTTAGCTCTTAAAATGTGGGCAGGGGGGCATGGGGGGACATTTTTTTTAAATGGAAAGGGGGTTGTGTGATACATCATTTTAAAGCTTGTAAAATTCTCTATTTAAACTAACATTTTTAATTTTTTTTTAAATGTTTTTTATGGTTTGATTTTTCAAGTTTTTGTGCTAAAACATTCGATTTTTTAAGTTTTTTTTTTAAATTTTATTTATGTCAACTAAAATTAGTTTAAAAGTATAATTAACATTTTTTTATGATGAAATTGGGCATTTTTAAAAAATTATTTGTTTTTTTAGAGGAATTTTGACATTAATACCCATTTTGAACCCCATTTTAAACCCATTTTTTTTTAAATTTTAAAATAATGAGTTAAATGGAGAATTTTATAAGCTTTAAAATGATGTATTACACGACCACCCTTTCCATTCAAAAAAATGTGCCCCCATGCCCCCCTGCCCACATTTTAAATGCTGGATGTATTAAATATATGCTAAAAGATAGTTTAAGTTGTCTTATTTAAAAGTTCCAAATTTTAAGTCGATATCTCAACTGGTTCAAAAGTTAAGAGGGGGGGGGTTACTTTTGGACCGCTCTGTAGAAAGAAAAAATATAACATTGTGATGTTTTGTAGATATTTTTATTTATATTTAAAGAACACAAAAAGTAGATTTTTAAAGTGCGATTTTTTGGCCATAATTTTTTTTTGAAAAAAACGTCAAAAAACCGTGATTTCGGCCGTTTGGACCGACTGAAAAAAAAAAGAAAAAACTGGATATTATTCAGTATTGAAGTCGCTATAGCCCTATCTAGAAGTTGTAAAAAAATTGTATTCTTTAAATATAAATAAACATATCTACAAAATGATATCTTTTTCTTTCTATATAAAAAAAATGTTTAAAAACAAAATATTTTTAAAATTTGAAGCTGGAAAGACCCCTTAAATATTTTTTGTAATAAAGTTTATATGACGTTGCAAACAGCCATAAAATGAGGTTAATTGGGTTTAAGTCATAAAACTGGATAAATATGCTGTTTACAGGGATGAAGTGTAAACTGCACGAAATGAATGGAAATATTTACTTTTTAGTAAATAAGCAACTTTATCGACGCATTTCATAAAAACATACTTTTTGTACAAGGAAAGACAAAATAGAAAAATTCTTAAATATGTAAAGGGTTCACTTTTGTGAAAAGTCGGGGATTTTTTTTGTATTCTCGGGAAAAATTATAAATATTCATTAATTTATTTTTATTTTTATTTTCTTTAATAACATTATAAATATTTTTCTTACTTTGAAGAACACTAAAACGCAGTATTATTAAAAACGCCAACGATTCGCCCCTTTTGTGGGGGCTTATTCAGGACTTTTATTAGTAATGAAATCTAATTTATTATCCTTTTTATCATTATTATTATTGGCAGTTTTTCTAAGGGGCGAAACGTTGACGTTTTTAATAGTACTGCGTTTTTGTGTTCTTCAAAGCAAGAAAAATACTTATAATTTAGTAAAGGAACAAGAAATTTATCAATTATTTAAAACATTTTTTACTTTTCGCAAACCACACTCTTTCACAAAAAAAACCTTCAGGCTATATTTTTCAGTGTCCAAAAATACGTATGAAAAATCAAGTATGTTTTTTATTTGTGGACTGGTGTTATTTAGCTAATCAGAGAAATTTTTAGGGTTGGGGGGCTCCCAAGATCTCAATTCTTGGACTACCTTAAAAAATCACTTGTTTTTGACTGGTCTTCAACGAACTATATGTTCAACTATAACAAAATACCTCGGGTATGTACGGGCACTAGATCTGTGAACCCTAATTCAGATTCATACAGGAACGGCGAGGTGATAACTGACTATCGCGTTTCCATGGGTTGTTTACTGATATAAAATTATAGTCTCGGTGGCGGCGCCACCGATCCAGTGTCCTTACAAGTAGGGCCTACAGGGCATTTTCCCAGTTATCTGCTGGGCCAGTCGGACGCCGAGTACAGATTATATTTGACATAGTTATGTCTGATTTAGGGCCGAACGCAGGCAGCACTGCAGCGAGCTGGAACAGCTGGAATATGCCGCAAAACAGTGGATCGACAGCTCCTTCGGGTAAGCATAACACATGACACGGTGGGTCGGTATAAATATTTAGAACAACTTTCTGTTAGATTATTTTATTGGTGTGATAGGTAAGACGACGACAAGCTCAGTTCAGGGGCGCCACCAGTGTATGTACCCCAATTTTAGTTTTTTTTTAGGGTTTCTAGGTTTATACTTGTAAGTTTTTAGGGTTGTTAAAGTCTGGCACACGGATCTGATACAGTTAATGGAATGCGACAGAAAATTAATCGGAAATACGAGGTTTCCAGACTGAAAGTCAAAAAAGTCAGTTACTTTAAAGAATATGAACTGAGTGTTCATTTAAAATATATTCTACATTTTTTCCGAGTTTATTTTTTTGTGGAATTATTTTCACTGTTTCAGATCCGTGTGAAATACATTACATGTAACTCCCTATAGTCATATTGACTTGCTTTCAGGTTATGTTGTAATTTTGTATTATATACAGGGTGATCAGTAACTGCCATGCCAAAATTTAAGACGTGATTCTACATCCAAAAATATGAAAAAAAAGTTTCTATAAAGGTTGGTCCGGAAATGAGCCCTAAAGGAGCTACGGCCCTTTGAAGATGACATATTGAATGGGGAACAAAAAAAAGCATCAATAAAATTTTAATGCCGCAGGGTGATTCTTTATATAAAACTGAACAAAACTGTATTCTTCACCAAAACACCTAAATTTAATATTAAAGGAGCCTTTTAAAATGTAACGTTTTTGGTGGCACAAAATGTTACTTCCCCTTAATTGCATTTTTTTAGAACAGTTGCTCCTACAGTATTACACTATGACATTTATAATGTATTTTTACTCAAGGAATCAATATTTTTTACAAAAAATCTGAAAAAAAGTACACATAAATAAGTTTGGGGCAAAAATGTGTTAAGCCTAATACATTTTTCCGTCTAGGGACGCCTCTGGATAAATTCAAAAAAATAAATTAACATAAACTTATTGCCTTTATTAGTACTAGTATACATGCAAAAGCTCGTCGCCCTAGCTTAAAGGGTACCAGAGTTATTAATTAAAAACCTTATTTTTATTAGAATTTTAAAGGGCCGTAGCTCCTTTAGGGCTCATTTGCGGACCAACCTTTATAGGAACTTTTTTTTATATATTTGGATGCAGAATCACCTCATAAATTTTGGCATGGCAGTTATTAATCAACCTGTATAATTTTTAAAAATATGTTATTGCAGTTATTTCAAACTGTTATTAAAAGTATTTAACGGTGGTCCATCCAAATAATTATGGCAGGAGAAATTATAACTGCATGAGGGTGGCAATTTAAAGTGATTTTCTTACCAAAATCCTTCTTTTAGGTTATCTTCAGGTTTAAAATGAAGCGACCTTGCCTTGATTTCCTAAAAGGACGAACATATTTTATTTTTATTTTTTTTTTTCATTATTATCGAATATACTAAAAATTACACACCAAAATGTGGCATTTATGTATTAAATGTAATAAAAACGCAACATCCGCTGCTGGCGCCGCGTAGTGGCACAACATCCCAGTCGTCTTCCTCATTTATTAGTATTAAGAAGTTTATTGGATGAGTGCATGGAAGCTCTTACTTTTTTGTGATTTATATTGTTTGGATGCATCCTAAACTCGGCGCAGAATCTTAGTAAAAAAATTGATCAAGGCAGCTATAATTAGTGGTTTAAAAATGACTTTTGGTGATACTTTTATTACCCGTTGTGCTTTTAACAAGGTTAGACTATTATTTTACGTCTTACGGATTACACAGACCCACAAAACAAAAGAAGTTGTCTGTGCTGGGGTTGAGACCCACCTATTCTTATGTATTTTTGAATGCTGAACACGAATCTGTCATAAAAAAGTCACTAATTTTTTTGCTACACTGAAAAAACTGTCCAAAATGGCAAAAATCACATATTATTTCAGTGTAGCAATGAAATAAGCCCATTAAATGCATTTTTTATGACAGATTCGTGTCCAACATCCCAAAATAAATAAGAATAGGTGAGAGTCTCAACCCCAGCACAGAAAACTTTTTTTTTATTTGTGAGCCTTTTCAAAAAAAAAGGTGGCTGTGGTGGAGTTGAGACTCACCTATTCTTGTGTATTTTGGGATGCTGAACACGAATCTGTTGTAAAAAAGGCAACTTATGGGCTAATTTTGTTGCTACACGGAAAAAGCTGTCTAAAATGGTGAAAATCTCATGCAATTTCAGTGTAGCAAAAAAATGAGTCCATGAAGTGCCTTTTTTATGACAGATTCGTGCTCAGCAAAGTACTAGTTTCATAACATACGTTTTTAGCGCACGAGTACAAGTTTAGGAAACGAGACGCTTGCGGCGAGTACTAGTGCGCTAAAAACGTGTTATGAAACGAGTGCTTTATACATTTTTTTTTCTATTTTGCTCTAAAATAAAAAAAAAAACTTACATTTAAATGATTTAGGGATTTTTGTTTCGGGTTTGGAACAAATATTATTTTGATATATTATTTGTTCTCTTTTTCACTGCAAGTAACTAAGCCACAATTTTAAAACGGTAAAAAATAACCTAAACAAAAAATTTTTGTAGAAAAATAAACTTTAAAGCGACGTTGACATTTCCACGGAAAAGTCAAGCGATAGGCTTTTGTCTGTTGCCATCCCAAAAGAAAAAAAGTAGAAACTTCTTATAGGCCTATAAGAACACGCAAAATGCTTGTGATTATGAGCTTATAAGAGTCGCAAAATAGATAAAATTATAATAAAAGTTTTTTGTTCATGTGGCATTAAAATAAAATTAAGAAGCAGTATTATTCCGACTTGTCAAAACAATTTCTGCCACTCATTTGGGACCTTTTTAAAAATAATCTGTGTTTTTTTAAGTGCCAAAATAATGTTTTGATTTTCAATGAATTTGAAATACCAGATTGCCAACCATTAAACACGAAACAAATGAACATCGGTTTAGATTCTGCGCTGAGTTTTCAGTTGACTTCTTGTCACAGTAAGGTGTTTGATAGAAAGGAATTTGTATTGAAAGGGAATATGCACTATTTATTACATTGGACGATTGGTACGTTTACTAGTTTGTGTGAATTGCAAGAGCGCGTGTAAGTTGCAAGAGCGCGTGTGAGTTGCAAGAGCGCGTGTGAGTTTCACGATCTCTTAGGAGTGTTTGAGAGAGTTCCAGAGTTCTCAAAATGGTTTGATAGAAGGTTGCACTTGATCTTCGTTCCGACTCACCGTAATAACGTATAACTATAGTTAAGGGTTCAATCAAGACTCAGTGTTTTCACTATTGCTGACAGGTTATATTGCAGGGGATATGTATTCGCGGCAGCAATCTGGACCAGGTGGCCCAGCCACCCCCAGTGCTCCACCAAACATGTCCTCTTCAAGCGGCAACTCCAAACCAGGATCGGACTACTCGAACTACGCCAACTACGGATCGTACTCCGCCGATGCTGGCGGTTATGGAGCGCCGCCGCGCTCCTATGGAAGCGATGCTGGATCCCAGGTCGGAGGCTATTCGTCGCAACCCCCGAACGCAGGTGCTAAACATTTCAATGATTTTAAAGAGTGGCCCAGTTCTTGACAACCTTTTGATAATCTTACCACCAACAGTGTGACTCCTGCTCAGATCCCGCTGGACAGCTGCGCACCCAATAATATTCGCGTCTATTTCAATACCGTCAAGGCAATTTCCACGTTCTATCCGTCAGTTTCAATGGGGGAGGGTATAGTAGGTTTAGATAAGCAGCAAACGGCCGGTCCGCAGCCGCAGTTGCGTCAGGCGCTGCCGCCGCAACGGCTCCCGGTGCCCGCCGCAGCGGCTTCGGTGGTCGCCGGGGGGGAGGGCTGGACAGCGGAGGGGCCGGCAGGAGTCACATTTAAGCATGTCAACCAGTTAAATAATATGGGTATGTGTTGTAACAGTTGGAAACGTGTTGGCTTGATAAACATGAAGAGAGCAGCCGGACTGGTCACTCCCGCCGCCAAACTCAATTACTCTGATTAGACAGACATATGACATGCCGTTGGCGTATTTGGCGAAGGCGTCGTTCCTGCGTCTCGTCTGTCCCGACCGTTGTAGTTGATCCGCTGCACCCGCACGCGGACGTACTGTGTTTGCTTTGGTAACCGTACGAGACTTTGTAAGAAAAAACTTTGCGTGAAAAACTTGGCAGAAATAACTTGACAAAAAAGAAGTATCCGCATATTTGAGACTTCGCTATAGCGAATGCTTTGCAAGAATTATACTTCGCATGTTCCGCAAGTTAATTGTAAATTATCAGTTTAAGCCACAGTAAATTAATTTGACTTAAAACATTTTGTTTTTTGTGTTAATTTCAACCATAAAATTTATATTCAATAAAGGTTTGGTGTTGAAGTTTTTTTGCGATGTAGGTTTATGAAGTATATGCGAAGTAATTGGTTTGCGAAGATATTATTTTGCGAAGTAATTCGCTTCCGGAGTTTTTTTGTGTTTTTTTTTGAGATGTTATTTCCACCAAGCTTTTGCAGCTAAGCTTTTTTAGCAAGGTTATGTACGTAAGCCGTTTGCTTTTATTTTATTATTCCATTGTTTTTTTTCTGTAAAAGTGTATTCTAATAATAATTCTAATCTTGAAATACTACAGACAGACAGAAATGTTGACTAATTTTAAGCACCGCTCAAGTTGTTAACTTTATGATATATATTAAATTAGTGTAAATTCAATTTTACCTCATATCTATTGATCTATTTGGAAGTTAGAATGTCTGCTTGGTGACTCCTTTATATACACTATTCTTATGGTTATTAATTATTTTACACTTAATATTGTGATTCCTACTTTAGTGAGTAAGTATTCTTTTTAAACTTAAGTTAAATGCATTTACAATAGTTAATAATTTTTTCGTATTAATTATGTATTTTTTAATTTTACAAATCTAGATTGATAATTTGATTACTGATTTTTTATGTATGTTCATCGTTCTCTAGTCTGTTTCCATGTTACAAGTATGAAATTGTAGGTGGTGTAATAATTGTTGTATATATACTATATAAATGTATTTTATCTAAGTTATATTAAATTTAGCATCACCGGCAGACAGTCTAATTAAATTAAGAGTAAGAAGGAATTGTTGTTAAGTTAAGACCACTATTTAATAAATATTATCAATATAATGATTAATTTAATCTAAGTAAATGCAATTTACTTATAGTACACAACCACCAAATTAGGTAGTTTTAATAGGAATACATTAAGATCTGGCTGTACTGTAGTATGCTTAATATAGTGTTTTTATCTAATTTATCACTTTTAATTTAGTTTTATCATATTTTGTAATCATAATTATCGCACGTCCTCTGGTCTAATTTTTTTGATACTCCACTAGAGGGTGCTCATTCGACGTAACTCGAATTAAATCTTTTAATATTAGTGGCAAATTCACCACTATTAGAACAACAGACGTCATCAAAAAATAGTACCTAAATATGTATTTTGCATAATATAATCATCCATTTTACCATTTAACTATTACGGATCATCCACAACAGAAAATTAACATGGTAAAATGGATGCAATATAGGACGGTATTTATGTATTATTTTGGGATGACGTCAGCTCGAATAGTGGTGAATATGCCTCTACATTATAATGTATGTTATTCATATAATTTGTACATTTTAATTTTATCTTATACTTATTTTATAAATTATTATATACATACTTATTGATATAATATTTTAGTTGCAATTAAAAAGACTTAAGAATTTAAACCAACAAATCCTAAATGATTAGTTTAAGATCGTACATTAAGTTGTGTGGTTGTGATCTATACATAGAGTGAAAAATTATAATATTTGGGGGATGGGCTCGTTTTGATAATTTTATTGTTGACTGCTTTAAAACTAAACCATCCACAATTTCAACTTTTTATTCCTTACTGTAAAAAAATAAATATTTAAAATACTAAGTAAAACAGTGTAAAAGTTCTTAGCTAGTAAAGCTTAGGATGTCTATTAAATAGACTAATAGTTTTACTTACTTTAACTAATAGTCGGGCCGGCTTAACCTATTTCTAAAACTATGCACATTCAAAGGGGGCAGCATGTTTTAACATGCCGGCGTTCTTGAATGTGAGTAAGTTTAAACAAAGTTGTATACTCAGCAAATAAAAAGTGACCACCTGCACTCATGACCATACTTCAAACAGCTCTTAAAAGTTTATAAAAACATAATTTCAACCTCACTAATTGCCCTAGGCAATTGCCTAGTATTACCTAATACATACTATGGGTCAATTAAAAAAATAGACGTCATCATTAGGTGGGAAACTGCACAGTTTTATTTACTATGTATATAAAGATTTATTTTTAATATATTAAAGAACAAGAGGTTGAAATTGTAGGATTGTTCAGTTTTAAAGAATTTAAAATTAAAATTATCAAAATTAGATTTTCCCAAGCAAGTTTACAAAAATTAAATTAAATGGCAGTGTTACCGATTTATAGGTTTGAGTCCAAGAAATAATTTTACTTATTTAACATATGCCTGATTCAAAATATGCTAATAGAAACTTTTAAATTTGCCAAACAGAGTCAATTCGTATTTTTTTTTGTAAACTTGCTTGTTCTAAAATATCCGTTCCCTGAGTCGTCCGTTACTACGTGTAGCTCTTAATTTGAATGCTCTAAGCACTGCGCTGGTTTGCCTAAAAATTGCGGCGACCACTGTTTTTTGATAAGATATAATAGTTTAGCAAATAACTTACGAATTAAAGGTGATTAAGTATTTATTAATAGAAAATGGATTCTGTCTGTCTGGGCCTCATGTGTCTATCTAATCTAGTAATTGATGTAATTTCTATAGTTTATTATTTAATTTCTTTTTTTAACTTGAGTGTGACAATCTATATTAAGCAATGTTTGATAGTAATTTAGACGTAAAAGATGTTGTTTTCTAGTTTTAATTATACTATAGAGTGATCCCTAAAAAATAGATTTTTAGGGATGCCCTCTAAATTTGTTCCAAATTATTCAAAAATGATGTATATTAAATTTTAGGTTGATAGGTCAAGGTTAACGCGTTCCGCATCGAGACAAAACACGTTTAAGTATGTAAAAGCCAAACAGTACGCCACAACAAAAAATTATTAAAAAACAAATAAACAATATGTATCTTAGTTTTTTTCTGTTTGGTTTTTACACCCTCAAAAATGTATTTTGTGGCCCTTTTTTAGGGCTCGATGCACCTGTTAATGTTGAGCTATTGACCTGAAATTTGGTATACATAATTGTTAGACGATTTGAAATAAATGTAAAGGGCGTCCCTAAAAATTATTTTTTAAGGGCCACCCTATTATACATATATATCCTCGGTTGACACAGACCAATTCTAGGAGTTAAACAAAAAATAATCGGTCTTTAAGTAGCTTTAGTGAGTAAATTTATTAACTATATATTAAAATATATAAAAAATTATAATATTCCCTTTCTATGTGGTGGGGGGTTCTGTAAATACACATGACACATAAATTTGAATCGTCTACACAGTTCGCACATATCGTGGTACGTTTCTCCGCGATGGTCCCTGCATATTAGTTCCATTCTGACAACAGAGTCTGCCCCCTGTTGTATGACATTAAAAAAAAAGGTAAGCTTTTATAAAATTTTCTTTTGTGTAACTGATTTTTTATAAAATTACGTAATAAATAACGTAAAACTACATGAACATTTTAGAATTTTAGTATTTTCTTCGTAAAATTCGAAAGTATCCAGTTAGATCAAAAAGTTCTGGTGAACATATGGACAACAAAGCAAGTCGAAAAATATAATGTAATTTTACGGTGTTTAATATGTATATTAATAAAAAACTCTGTATATAAAAGGAAATTTTATTATTTTATTTACTATTTATACATAAATTTAAAATTTTTAATTTTCTCATTGTTCGGGGCGGATTATGACAAGATACATAGTGCAAATTCGGCAAATTCATATTCCTAGAGTAACTCTATCTAGCGGACGTTCTGGAAACCAGATCGTTGCGCCAGGGCCGTCACTAAATAGAGTGACTTTACATATTCCTATCATTCATTGGGTCAAGTTGGGGCGCGTTTTTCATTATTCCTGATGATGTAGATGATTCTATTTTTCCTAAACGAATTTTAACTGTCACTAGTGCGGATGGAAAAATTAAGAAAATTGAATAATCATTTCAGTTTCGAGAAAAAAACTTTGCTATTTACTTCATTTTCATGTTTAAAATTTCAAAGAAATTGCGTAGGAACTTATGTCTGTACCTGAGGGGCAGACTGGCGAAAGTCCACTGGTTACGCCTATATCAAGTAACGCATGCGATTTTTGCCAATATTGCCAAAATAGCAATATTGTTTACGCACGTGAATAGACCTAATTGTCAGCGTAGTATTATATCTTGGTCTGATAAGTCTAAAACAAAACCCTGTTTTGGTATGCGCGCGATTTCAACTAAACAACGTGATATCGAATCTTGACTTGACATAGTATGTCATTGCGCTTGTAATAACGCGAATGCGTAAACAAGACTACTCTAAAGATATGCATATTTGCCTTAAATAATGTTTCAATAGAGTTATTTTCAAGATATTTAAAACTGGCAAGTAAAAAAAAAAGAAAACATAAAAAAAAATACTTAACCCCTAAATGTATTCAACTTCAAAATTTTCACATGCAAAAGTAAACGTAAAGTTTTTTTTTCGCTGTATTGCTTCGATTTTTCAATTTTGGACATTATTCATCCGCCCTTTTTGTCACTCTACACACGAATATATTAATATACATTTATGCCGATAAAATAGGTATTATTTAAAGTAGTCTAGACCTTAATACACTAATACAAAATAAATCTACAAATTAATATAGAATTATTTATAAATTGTATTTTATATTTAAATTACTGATACTAGTTAATTGAATTGTTAGTGTAATTATTATAAATTTAAATAGTAAAAAAAATTAAAAATTAGAACAATTTGACTGATGTACAGAATACAATAAGTTTTAAATTTTAATATTATACAATAAAAAAATCATATATAAAACTAAATAATAGGGCCTTTAAGATAGTGCAATTTCCAAAAGTGGTTTTTAATAGCTAAATAGTTCATTGTGTAAGTTAATTATCTTCATTAGCATAATTTTTAAATTATTAGGGTGTGGTGACACACGGAGCTGTGTGCAAAAAACATTATGAAAACGATCGTTTTGCCAATTTACTATAATTTTATTTTTTTAGAATAACACAATTTTTCAAGCATACCCTTTTGGATGTAAAAGCCGAGCGTGCACATCTACAACGCTGTATATGTATATAAATATACATTTGCCTCTTTAGACTCCGTATGCCTCGTATCTGCGGTGTTATGTTTGAAAAACTGTTAAGTGCGTTTAAATGAATATTATTAACACGGTTATATTCAATAATTCATGTTTTGAATGTAATTACTAATAATAATGGTGCAAAGTTGAGTTCATAATAAATGAGAAATTTAAACAAACAAAAAATATTTAGTTTAAAATGGCTTGTATAAAACAAATTATTATATGGCTTAAGTAATGTTTAATCTATTGGAAATGGCATAAGATTTCAAAAAAAGAAAGCCTGATTTAAATGATAGAATTTCTATTTCCAATTTATTGTATACAGTAAGCCGTATTATTTCCACTGTATATAAACCAATATTAAGGATTCAGATCATGTGAGATATTTAAATGGCCAGAAATTTGACCAGTCAAGATTTTAGTGATGCAGTAATTTGAGTGTTATTATGATGTTTTAGGCACGCAGTTCAACTATTTGTTGCTCAAAAAAGATATTATTTTGTATTATGTTCTATTCTAAGATATCCTGTCTGCTGACAAAATGCTCTATTTAAAGTAATCAAACTAAAATTGTATATTCAATATATGAGTGTGACTTGTAAGTGTGTTTAAATTGTTTTTCTAAGTATTAAGTCTAATACCGGGTGCCCTTGTTTAAGTTTCGTGTTTCTAGAACGGTCAGAGTTACAAAGTTACGCTTAATGACGTTAGATTAAAAAATATTTAAAATATGCATTCACACCAACATAAAATTAGACATTTTTAAGGAAATACAGTTTGTTAAAATGAATAAAAAATATGTATTGGTTGCGAAGTTTTAGCTAAATCGAAGTAAGTCGCTAGTGTATAACATGGTACATAAAAAGAAATACTGCGAAAATTGCGTTCAAAATGGCACCAAGTACGGTAAAATTCAATTCGCTTTTTTTAGCGCATTTTAAGTTAAAGACGTTTTAAGTGGCTTACAATAATTCTGAGTGTACTCGGAACATTTACATTTACTTAAAATTCAGTTAATTTTAAAAGAAGCATTCTTGTATTAATACGATCATTAGAAGGGGTCATACTCGATAGAAAATTAGGCTGAGAAAAAAAAAATCAACCGCACTCTTCCTGCAAAATAAGTTTGTATATTTTATATTTTAGCGTTTTCGTAACTCTTACTGTTTCAGAAACCCCACATTCTTATGGACAAAATGACGTATATAACGTCAATTTGACGTAATCTTGCCCATGGAGATCCGACACGTTGAGGGTAAAGTCTTAAAGACAGAGAAACTCGGCAAGAGGTTTTTTATTATTGGATTTTGCAAAAAAAATTATATTATATATATTTTTATTTTAGACATTTAATTTTTACTTTTAAATTTTTTTCCAATTACTCTAAAAAAATTAATGTTTGGTAATAAAAAAGCACTATGTAGGTGATGTTAAAAAAAAATAACATGTAAAAGAATCTATAAAATCAAATAAAAAATAATTCTTTTGACCAGGTTATCTATCTGTTTCTTTCAAAAGCTTTTTTATTTGACTTTACCCTTAATTTGGTCACCTGCTATAACCTAGTTATTTGACAAAACGTGTTAATTATTACTTAAGTAACCGTTAATTATATATTCATGACTTGTCCCTCCTTTAACTCCCTCAATCCCCCAACCCCCTAAATCAAATCTCTCATCCTCTACCACTGTAAAAAATTTGTTCAGCTTGATAGGTAATATTCGTACTTCGCCATCCTACAGAAACAGTATGGTTAAAATTACACCAGTTAAATTTTAACCGTAAAAATACATAGTTGACTGACCTACTTACTTACAAAACAGAATAGTCTTAGATCATTTTGAAAACTAAGTTTAATTTTAATGATTCCCTTATACTTAAAATGTCTAAAAATTGCATTACAAGAAAATCCTTTTAAAAGATAACAGATCGTTAATTTTTTTCTATAGGCCCATTCGTATTTCTAAAATCCACCTCTTATAGAAAAAGCTTCACTTTTTATTTAGTCAATTATTACACCACCATGCAAAATTACATGAAATTTCAGGGGGTTCAAGAAAAAATAACTGGAACTTTGGGCTTTGAAGTTAAATGAGGATCACTAAAGAAAAGAATTATATTTTAAAAAATTAAAATTTACTTGACGTTTAAAAACGATAAGGCAATCCGAGACGTAAATCAGCGTTTTAAAAAACAATACTTGGCGCAGTGGGGATACGCGAATGCAGACACATAAAGCGTTAGGTTGTAGGTCTTTCATCTATTTTTAAGCGTTTTTTAGTCATACTGTTTGCTTGGAGGTATATATTCCAAACATTATCATCATTAATTATAATAGAGTACTGTTTAAGTATTGTAAAGATTGTCGAGGTCATTTTAGTAGTAATTGTTAAAGATTTACGGAGACCTGGTTTTAAAATAATGTCTGTTTTATGAAGTATATATATAATATTAGTAGTGCATTTGTAATGGGGTAGTTAAAATAATGTTTGAATATATTTAGCCTGAATTAAGATGTCTATTAATTAGTTTATCAAAATACTTACAAACAATGTACCTACGATCATTATCTAATGGTAATGAAAAAATATAATATGAAAAAATATACCTTTGTATCTTTTCCCTTTGTCCGAATTTTCCCAATATTTTAAGTTCTTCTAAATCAAGATTAAGATTTACAAAAAGCACGTACAGTATCAGTCATAAATTTGCAAGCACGATTTATTACTAAAAATTTAAATATCTTTCAAGAAATTATTTTTTTTACACAAATGCACGGAGTACCTTGGTTATCATTAAGATAATATGTTTTAAAATTAAATGATCAAGGTTCGCAGGATTTTCCTTCATTACCAACAATTTTTAGCTTTGATGATCCACCATATCAAAGACCTTTGATAGGTCGAGAAAGATAGCTAGGACTTTGCAACATTCTCTTAAATTTTTAATTTCAAAATTGATTAATTTCTTAGTGACATCTTCGGTACTTAAATCCTAATAAATTCAGAAATATTAATTTTGAAATTGTATGATCTAAGAATCAGAGTTCGCAGGATTTCCCTTCAATACTAAATTTCAGCTTTGATCAGTTATTATCAATTTTAAAATTGATAAGTTTGTTGGTTGTACCAAAGATGTAGTTAAAATCCTGAGATACAACACTTTTAATAATAGAAATTTGATGTTTTAAATGTTTTTATTATAAATTTATTGGCGTTGATCAAAGCGTGAAACAAGTGTAAATTCGATCCTAGTAAGAAGTTCAAAAATAATATAAAAGTATTTGGCATTGTGTAAAATTAGTCATCCGTTCAAATGACAAGGACTTGAAAACTTTAAAATAGTTTTATTCTATTTCTTTGGAATAATTGGTAAGGAATACTAATCTCATATATGTTTCCCCCACGTTTTAAAGTAAAAAAAATCTTCAATATTATTTAAAAAACTGTCATCAAAGTAAATATGCTAATAATATAAACTGAATCCTGAGCATATCAATGATAGCATTGATGATGCTGGACAGATATATTGACTTCGCCTAAACACCTTCCAAAAATTTGTTCCATGCAGTGTGTGTGGGATTTGGGATAATGGTGATGTATTGATGTCGAAACAAAATATCAAATACATTAAATTAAAAAAAGGCAGGAAATGAAGCTGAAAAATTAATTAAAGAACGGAAAAATCACAGGAAATTGGAAAAACAGAAAAATAAGAAATATTTATCAGATGCAATAAAATTATTAAATATTGAAGTTATAAAAGTTTAAAATAATACATAAATGATACTGTACTATTGTGCATAATAAATAATTTTTAATTCCATTTTTTTTATCTATTGACCTTAAAATAGAAATATTTTGTTGTTTTGATAGTTAAATTTATTATTAATAATTACATATCTACATGAAAATTAACTATAACCTGACTTTTTTTTATAAATGTATACAAAAATTTCAAAATTCTAGTTTTTACAATAACATACCCTTCATATTTTTGTTCAAGAACAGGGTTTATATATGTTTTTTGTCTCATACTTGGCGCATACTTATTTGTATTTTATATTGGATTATATAAATTGATGTTTTTGAGTTATTGACGCTTACAATCATTTTGTCTAATAAATAGCTTTCATAAGTAAACTTTATTCAACGTAAACATCTCACACTCACGCCACAGAGCGTAAATCAAATAGCAGTCTGTAGGGTGATTGAACTTAATTTCTTAAGACTGCAAAATAATTTTTTATGTTAACATTTTCTATATAAAAAATATTTATCCAGTCTTAATGAACAAGGTTAAATCACACACAGAGTGCCAATTTACGCGCTGTGGCGTAGAAGTGGGATTTTTTCGGTGAATGGAATTTAAGCCTGCTTTAAAAAAATATTTATTAAAATACATGATTTTTAATAACTTAAAAATGGTTAAAAATGCATATTAATACATTTATTTAATATAAAAAAAGTTTAAAATCATTTTTATGTCCTAATTGATATACGAATAATCCAATATAAAAAATAAAAAGTTTTAATCAAGTTAAGAGGCACTATAGCTGGTGATCATTTTTTATTTCATTATTTTCTCCCGGCTGTATTTTATATGTCTTAAAGTAAATTTAAAATAAGCTATTTCTAAATCAACAGGTCCTAGATCCGGTTCATTTGTGTGCTAGAAGCCCCAAAAAGGTGGTGAAATGAGGTACCCTAAAAATCTATCTTTGACTTATCAAGTCGAACACATTATTCAGATTACGCTATTTTTACAGTTATACACAACTATTCTATAGTCCAAGTGGCAAAAACAGTCATTAGAAAGTTCATTTGGCATCTGCCAATTCTAAAAATTTTCATTTAATTAAAAAGTAATTTTATAAATATGATAAAGTTCTCATTTCTTTAAAAATTTGAACTTGACATGTCAAATTAACGTTTTAAAGACTGTTTTCACCCCTTGGACCCAAAATTATTGTGTATAACTATAAAAATATCTTAATAAATGTTATGTATATTACTTGGCAAGTTAAAAATAGATTTTCAGGGTACCTTTTCCACAGCTTTTGGAGCTTCCAGCACCCACCCACAGGGCGATTTGGAGATAACTTAATTTGAATTTAGTTTAAGACATATAAAGTACAGCCGGGATAAAATAATAAATCAAAAATGGACACCAGCTCTCCTTATTGTTATCATTTTTTTTTTTTTTTTGAGCTAACTGAAAATTGAGTTTTTACTCAAACTTTCCTTTAATTTATTGATTATCTTCGTCTACAGCCAAATACAATACCTACAATATTAAATGCCAGTCATTGCATTTTACCTTAATTATTTTTTATGATAATTAAGAAAAACAAGGTACTTAAAAATAAATTTAGTATATTTTTGGTATAGCACTGGAAAATTTTATATGAGACGTCCGTTTCTAAAATTTACTTAATTTATGTATAAATTAAATACAATTCAAAATTGTCTGTTAACAATTTTAACCTTATTCGTATATGGATTCAGTGAGTTTTGGCGGGACGCCTCATGGTATACAAAAGTTAAATAATAGTTTCACTGGGCAACATGAAATTGCGCAATGCATGAGGAGGGTCGTTTTTGACCTAGATTGTAAGGTAAATGCGAAAACCCAAGCCATCTTTTTTTCTATAAGGACTAGTTTTTGAGTAACTGAGGTAAAACATGACAAAATCGTTTTTTTTTTAATTAGCGAACCAAAATTAGATAATTTTTAGACTACGCACCAAAAATGTTGGTGGTGCATGGTGGTTTTCTGCATATTCGGACTAAAATGCCATGAAACGTCGAGAAAATATAAAAAAAATATATTAGTGTCCGTCCTCTGTCTATAAACCTTATAACTTCTTAATAAAAGGTCCCATTTAAAAAATTCTTTCACTAGAAGATTTCGAAGTTTGACATCAAATATGGTTAACATTGGAGAGCAGCAAGGGGGGAAAAGGGGTGAAAAACTAATATTTTGGCGTTAATTGGCTTATTATTGATCGAAAGGTAATAATTATTATCCTACAACAAAAATAATTGAAATTTTAGTGGAAAAAAAAACACTATCTGCACAAGAAATGTTATTCTACGATCAATAATAAGCCAGTTAACGCAAAAAAATATTAGTATTTGCCCCCTTTGTTCCCCTTGCCTGATCCCAATGTTAACAATATTTGACTTCAGGTAAACTACGAAGGTCCTAAATCGTCTAGTAAAAAATTTTTTTAAATCGGACCTTTCGTTTAGAAGTTATAAGTTTTAGAGACACACATTTTCTCGAAGTTTCATGGTTTTTTAATTCCGAATAGGTAATTTTTTTTTTTTTTTTGATTTTTGGGTCCACTTCGCCCTTGAAACAATAACGCTCTAGAAAAAAAAAAAGATAGGCCCTTTGGCGTTGCAGATAAACATTTTTGCAATGTAGTGATTATAAATATTGATTTTATTATTATATCTAAAATAAAAAAAATATTTGGGGAGGGTAGAAGAATGTGGGTTTATTTTTATTAAAATATTTGGTGTAAATCTAAGATTCTAAAAAGTTTATTACAAAATTTATCACACTATATTAAGTTTTTATACTATTGTAAACTTCACTTGATTCCGTGATTTAATGCATGCCTGGAAAACTCGCCAATATTTTACTGATTCTAAAAATAATAACGATTTGGTTATCAAGTGCCATTTTTAAGTAAAGTCTTCCTAAATAAAAAAATATAGCTCTTATGACGCTAAATTTCTTAATTTCTCTAAAACTGGACCTTGGTGAAAAACTGTTTGGAAAAGTCGTATTTAGCGCACCAAAAAAGTCGAAACTTGTTGTCTAATGGTTTTTATAACAGAAAATTTTTTAATCAATTAAAGGCTGATTCAGGCATAATTATCACTAATTAAACTAAGCCATTCTGTCCTTTTTATTGGCCAGATGAGAAGCCATCTTTTTTTTTGGCCAATAAATCGACAGAACGGCTTAGTTTAGTTAGTGATAATTATGCCTGAATCGACCTTAAAATTAAAATAATTATTTGTTTATTTTTAAAAATAGTAAAAAATTATTTAATCTTTGTGTATTTTTTAAAATAAAAATTACGTGCCTTTACTAAAAATATAACAATTGTTTTTACGATATTTGTTTAAACACATCAACCATAGTTTTAAGTTTCTGACAGTAAGTAAATTTTTTATTACTAGGCTAATGGTTTACTTAATTATTTTAATACAGAATAATTTATTTAAGATTTTTTAGCACCTAAATTTAATATTTTACTTAACACTTAGTTAAAACTAAATTTAAGTTTTTAAGTTATTTAACTAGTTAAGTTTAGCTAAGCAATATATTGTAGATATATTTTTTCCTGTTATCTTAGATAATATTTTATTTTAATCACGGTGCGGTAGACAAAAAATTTAGTTCGACTTTAAATTCATGTTTTTAGTTTATCGATTCTATAGGACCTAAGGATCATTTAACCCCATCTAGAATTAATTAAGCGAATTTTTATTAACGTTTTTAACAAGGATTTCGAGTGTCAGCTGAAGACTGCATAGTCTAAAAATTCAAAGTGTATGAAAACTTTTTTTAATTTTTTTTTTCTATAATTTGTCGTTTTTGCAAAAAAACATAAAAAATGTATTTTTTTTTTGTATTTGGGAAAAGCAATACCTATACCATTACCTAATATCCTGACTTCAAATAACTCGCCAACAAATGACGATAGAAAACAAAATCATAAAAGTTGTTAAGAAGAATAAGCTCTAGCAACTAATGTAATAAAAAAGGGCCTAACTGCAAAAGGAATTTTTTGAACTTTTTTTTATTGAGGTTCAATTATACGATTAGTAGAGAAAAAAGTTGGTAGTTGGATCCCTATTTCTTATACCAGTCAGAGCTCTTTTGTCTGAACAACTTTATGATTTTTTTTTCTATCGTCATTTGTTTCAGAGTTATTTAAAGTTAAGTCATCTTGCATTTCTTGATCGCGAATAACTAAAAAGCAGTATGTAGAAAAAAACAACTTTAAGAAGCAAATTGTTTAGAAAAATAAGCTCTATCGATTGATGCAATAAAAAAAGGCCTACCCGTCAAAAAAAAAGTGACACTATACACGGGGGTTTTAAAAAAACGACTCAATTTAATTTTGCCTTAAATGATCCTTAGGTCTTGAAGACTCGTTTATTGAAATAAAATTGGATTTATTTAAAGTCAAACTAAATATTCAATCTACCGCACCGTGTAATATCAATATTTAAGTTTAGCATGTAGCTTTGCACAAACAGTTCGACAAAATTTATGCAAAAATCGAATCAAAATAATTAAAAATGTTACCCTTCAACCTCTAAAAAATATTTTCTCATCTACATAGAGCCTTAAAAAATTGCATGGTATAGTTTAAAAATGTTATTGCTCCATAAGTCCCCCATCTTTCAAGTACCATCGAATCGGCTGTGCGGGGGGGATGATTTTCGTTTGGACTTTTAAAAAAAATGTTAAAATATCAGTTTTCATAATCAATAACTTTTCCTGCGTTAGTAAAAAAATAAAAAAAAAATAAAAAAAATGTAAAAATATTTACTATGCGATCTTTTATTTACTATCTTGCTTGAAAAAAAAAATCATAATATCCGCGAAAAAAAATATATTCTGCCCGACAAAAAGTTTCGGACCACTATAACTCCAAAACCCGTTGAAATGATAATAGTTTTCGGTAAAGATCTAGGTGGGGTAAAGGGAATGAACGGAGATTTTTTTAAGCGTTTTTTTCACAACTTTTTCTTTTTTTTTTCTAAAAAAGTTTTTTTTTTGACATCAGTATTTTATTTTTCTGAAAATGCAATGAATTTTTCGAACTGTGCATGCTTAATTTTCAGTTAGTACTTTGACGAAAACCATACTTATCCAATGTATTGTGAACCTAGCTCCTTCCTACGTTGCTTCAACGTCACCCATACCCACTACTCCCGCCGTTAGAACCACGTCAAAGTCGAAAAGATCATCAAATGTGACTCATTCTCCCCTAGGTGACTATCCATCAGATGCCGGAGACGCTTACGTGAGCGGACCGCAGCGCGGGAATGGATATAGCTCGCAATCGTACCACCCGTACAGACGTTAATGTAGATATGACATAAATTTTCCGTTCCGGGTGATATACAATAATGTATGGTACCTAAAGTCGAGTGAATACTATTTTTCCACCAATCAGCTATAACACAGGTTAGTTTGCATAGAAACTAAAATTTGATAGTCAACCTATAAAAAATCAAGTTCACATTTTTTAGAAGTTGAATATTTTTTTTTTGTTTATATAAATGAGTAACTAATAAGAATAATTATAATTATTATGTACAAGTACAAACTTTTTGTTGCTACTGTTAGTTTGCATAGAAACTAACTTCGATATAAGTATGTAGTCAACCTCTAAAAAATCAAGTTCGCATTTTTTAGCGGTTGAATATTTTTTTTTTGTTTATATAAAGGAGTAACGAATAAGAATAATTATAATTATTATGTACAAGTACAAACTTTTTGTTACTACTAAAATATAGTTTTTATAGTAATAGTAAAATATTTTTTTACACTTAATGTATGATCATTATTTATAAGTAACTATTTTTAGATGTCGGTTATACGAGCCCAAAAAAGTAAACTTTTTCGGATTCAAATCGTGGGCTAGGGTGTAGGGATTACGTAAATGCTATTTTTTTTTTTTTTTTGAAAATTGGTCACGATTTCAGGGAGCGCCGAGCAAAATAGTGGGCCTTGGTTGTAATTATATGCTTTTCGTTATAGGAGCGGATCCTGGGGAGGGTAAAATCCAAAAAATTTTATATTCTTAAATTAAGAAATAACGTAAGAAAGCCCAAGAACCGCAGGCGAAGATTTTTACAAATTCGATGGTCTGTTTTAATTTTAAACCAGTCTCTAAAATTACAATTAATTAAATTTAATATTTCACAAAAATACAAGAAACTAGCGCCGCGGCCGAAAATGTTTACGAATTTCACTCTTAAGTTCTACCCTGGGGGGGGGGGGGGGGCTTTTCCAGTCTTTTTCCGTCTCGAAAAGGTTAAATAAAAAAAAAAAAATTTGAAAAATCGAAAACATGTGAAATTTTTTGGATTCATCTCGGCATTCCCTCAAATTGTGCGCTAAGGATCCCGAAATACGTAAATGATATTTTAATTTAAAAGCGATTTCAGGGGGCGCCAGGCAAAAAAGTAGGGGTGCGTCGATTTTAGTGACATACTTTCCGTTATCACTTATATCGAGGGAATATTTTAAGAGAGCATTAAGAACTTGTGTTCTACTAAGCTTTAGAGTTCTACAATTATAATGCAAAGCTTAAAAAGTCCAGGGCCGAACTAAGGAAGTGCGGCTAGGGGCGATAACAAATAGAAAATCAGAACATTTCTTTCACTTTTTTTTGTGTTTTCCTAGCAGGCGTCCCCACTATTTTGCTCGGCGCCCCCTGAAATCGATACCGATATAAAAAAAAATGGCATTTACGTAATCCCCACACCCTAGCCCACGATTTAATTAAATTTAATTTAAATTTGTTCTCAGATGAATTCAAAAAAGTTTTCCTTTTTGGGCTCGTATAACCGACCTCTATACTACTATTTTTTTTTAACTTTTAAAGATAAATAAAGATAACGATAATGAAAAAATCTCAAGCTTTTTAAATAAAGCTCAAGATTTTTTATTGATAATTTTAAGTTCTGATTTTGACTCTACAAATAAAGAAATTAGTAGTTATATATTTTTTTATGAATATAGCTGACGTAG
This sequence comes from Brachypterus glaber, assembly GCA_958510825.1. NCBI lineage: Eukaryota > Metazoa > Arthropoda > Insecta > Coleoptera > Kateretidae > Brachypterus > Brachypterus glaber. The sequence goes on along the minus strand of OY294048.1, from coordinate 12,597,914 downwards.
AAAAAATAGCCATTGCCTCGGCCGTTACTGAACTTGTAATCTTTAAAAGCAACTTAAAACATATTTTATCTTTAATATGATGTAGTATTATTACATTTAAAAATTTATATAAGTGTAAAATAAATTGTTATTATAGGTGTAGGATGATTCAAAATACTGACTTTGAAATTACTTAAAAACTACTAACAGGGAAAAACGATCAAAGTCGCATTTTTCAAAAATAACATTTCAGTGGCAGTAAATAAAGTAAAGCGATCTTCAGCTTGGTCTTAACGGTCTTAAGACCGTTGCTCAATTAATGGCTGAAGTGCGACTTCCAGCGTTCTTTCATACAACGCTCGCACATTACTAGTAGTAGTAGTAGTACATTAGTTGTTGCAAATAATGATTTTAAGGTCTTCTAATCAGTGAAATAATAGTTATTTATGGTACTAGTGGGTAAAGTAACATATTGCCCATGAGAAAATTAACCTGCGAGGCGTCAGCCAAGGTTAATTTTCGAGAGGGCAATATCAGTTTACCCATGAGTGCCATACATGGCTTTTTCCAATAAGTAGCTTAGAAATTTATATTTTTATTAAAAATTTTAATGACATTTACAAGAAAATAATTTGACAACTGACAGTTGAGTGGGTAAAATAAATAATTATCCACTCAATAAAGTAAAAGCCACGCGGGGGTTATTATTGACTTTATCTATTTAAAATAAAGCTGGTAATTGTCTCATTATCTGTATGCATTGGATAAAGTTATTTTGCTTTATAATGATACCATACACGGTGTATTTAAAATAGGGTCCGAAATTTTAAGGGGTGCCCAAGTAACACTAATGCTCTTATTGGGCTCTCCAAGGTCGCTTTAAAACTATACAATAAAACTGAACAAAACCAAATGATCTTCAGGACCACCATAAAGCAACTTCTAGCCAAAATAGGCCCATCTCAAAAGGGTCTTCAAGACTAAATTTTAAAACTATTAAAACCATTTGGTTTTAATTTTATATTCTTAAAGAATTTTTCAATACAACTTTTAATTTGTGTATTAAAACTTATTAACTGACGTTTTGCATTTAAAATATACTTGCAGCAGACTAAATTACCTTGTGTAAAATAGTTAAAACAGCAAGTCTCTATGATGGCAGACAGGCGTAACGAGGGGGGGCTTAGCCTCCCCCAAATTTTTCTAAGTTCTGTTTTACTTCTTATTTTATTATTTTATTAAGTTCTGGAGTTTTTTAACATGGGTTCCAGTACATTATATTACAAAAACACATATTCAATTTCTTCTGTGTAGAATTTTAGAAATAATTGTTTTTTTTTGCCGTACAAAAACTAAGAGATACACTTTCGGCATTAAAATCGCTTATTATTTTACAAACGATTCCCTTAAAACGTATTTCTATTCTGCTTTTCTTCTTATTTCATTCTTTAGTTCATTTTTATATACGTTTTAGTACTTTTTACCAGGTTAGCAAATAACTTATTTCACGTATTTCACTAATTTAGTCCTTAAGAAGTATTTCTGTTGCACTTTTCTTCATCTTTTAATTATTCTCGCATTTTTCAAAAATAACATTTCAGTGGCAGTAAATAAAGTAAAGCGATCTTCAGCTTGGTCTTAACGGTCTTAAGACCGTTGCTCAATTAATGGCTGAAGTGCGACTTCCAGCGTTCTTTCATACAACGCTCGCACATTACTAGTAGTAGTAGTAGTACATTAGTTGTTGCAAATAATGATTTTAAGGTCTTCTAATCAGTGAAATAATAGTTATTTATGGTACTAGTGGGTAAAGTAACATATTGCCCATGAGAAAATTAACCTGCGAGGCGTCAGCCAAGGTTAATTTTCGAGAGGGCAATATCGGTTTACCCATGAGTGCCATACAAGGCTTTTTCCAATAAGTAGCTTAGAAATTTATATTTTTATTAAAAATTTTAATGACATTTACAAGAAAATAATTTGACAACTGACAGTTGAGTGGGTAAAATAAATAATTATCCACTCAATAAAGTAAAAGCCACGCGGGGGTTATTATTGACTTTATCTATTTAAAATAAAGCTGGTAATTGTCTCATTATCTGTATGCATTGGATAAAGTTATTTTGCTTCATAATGATACCATACACGGTGTATTTAAAATAGGGTCCGAAATTTTAAGGGGTGCCCAAGTAACACTAATGCTCTTATTGGGCTCTCCAAGGTCGCTTTAAAACTATACAATAAAACTGAACAAAACCAAATGATCTTCAGGACCACCATAAAGCAACTTCTAGCCAAAATAGGCCCATCCCAAAAGGGTCTTCAAGACTAAATTTTAAAACTATTAAAACCATTTGGTTTTAATTTTATATTCTTAAAGAATTTTTCAAGACAACTTTTAATTTGTGTATTAAAACTTATTAACTGACGTTTTGCATTTAAAATATACTTGCAGCAGACTAAATTACCTTGTGTAAAATAGTTAAAACAGCAAGTCTCTATGATGGCAGACAGGCGTAACGAGGGGGGGCTTAGCCTCCCCCAAATTTTTCTAAGCCCCCCCCAAATCAAACTATAAAAGTCTCACAGACAGACAAACTTAAAAATTACGCATATATTTTTAGGGGCTCAAGCCCCCCCAAAAATTTGGACCTGGTTACGCCTCTGATGGCAGAGACTCTGCCGCAGTGGTAATATTTTAAGCGTAACGCCAGATAAACAGATCATAAATAATATTTATATGCAAAGTATTCTGGTAAAGAATTTAACAACGGGTGGCACTTTTCTGATAACTACTCTTAATAAGGCACATCTTCGGAACTTTTTGTCATATTTTATGATGTAGAATTACCCAAATACACCGTGTATAGGTTCTAAAAAATGTATTAAATACAAAACATTATTTTTTACTGTATTTTTGTTAGAACTGTCTAAACTTTCAAATTCATTTCCTGAACATTTTTCGTTTTTCCCCTGTAGTCTTTGCTTATTGTTGATTTAAGGCCTATCCAGAAGCTTACATAAGAACATAAAACATAAGAATGCGATACCGTGATTGGCTTACATGATATGATTACAAGATTCATGGCGGCAAATCAAGCCGATCACGGCATCGCATTGTTATGTATTATGTTCTTATGCGTGTTTGTGGATATGCCCTTATGCTCTAATTGAACGGAACTAACTAGGAAAATGAATTAACTATCACAAGCGTACTAGCATGTTTAGTTTGTAAATATAATACAAAGTCCCAACTCTATTTAGGCAGCGATTTTATCGAAAACTAAGGGCAAGGCAGTATAGTTGAAATCAGGGGGCTGTTTTTAAATGTTTTTTACCACTTTTAGAACAAGTTTAAAAATAGCATCTATAATATACCACTGTATTCGCAGGCTCAATGTCTATCCAAAACAACCAAAAAAGTATAGGGGTGCTATTAAAAAAAATAAATTAAGTTGGGGGAGGGGGTTGAGGGGTGGATTTTATTTTTCGCTACTTTTTATAAATATTGTTGTCCCATTTGACGTGTTTTTTGCAGAACTTAGTTTTTGAGAAAAGCGCTGCCTAAGTAGAGTTGGAACACCCGGTATACTTAATCATTAAGCATGCGCAGTGAAGTGATAATTTATTTTCCTAACTTGGACCCGGATATTTTGTCGCCGGGATAGCTTATCGAAGGTCGGCGCGTTATAAGAATGGGACAGAGACGCACAATATTGTTAGTCCATTTTCAACGATTTTTTGCAAAATTTCACGAATTTTAGGGGTCCAATTGGGACCCTTGATCACCCTCGTATTTCCAGGATTTTCTAGTTACACCAGAAATATTGAAAAAATAAGGTCCACCCTATTATTTGCTATAACTTTTTAACAAATAAATGCCGATTTTTTGTGGAGCAGCGGTTACTAACCAAGTTAGGGGAATATGTATTTCTCTCTCTGTTTAACTCATCAATTAAACAGAGAAAGAGTAACATACTGGTTAACCGGCGTTACCACAAAAAATTGACTAAAGATTATCACTTGAAATTTGGAATGAGAGTACCTTATTATCAGTTGATACTTTCATTACAATAACAGGGTCGGACAACAGGAATTTTAAATTATTTCTAATTTTTCGTGAGTTTGTTTAAAACATACCTAAGAAAAACTGATTTGGGACTTTGCCTTGCTAGAAGAAATTTTTGTTGAAATATTTTTTTTTAATTGTAGGTGGTGCCAGATATCAGTGAAAAAGTAAAAAGTTTTCAGGTAAACTTACCTTTCCGTACCAGATACAAAAAAAGTTATTAAAAAAATAGATTTATAATCAAAAATAAGAGCCGCATGTCAAATTTTAATAATTTTAACTCGTAATAATTTTTTTAAATAGTGTCAAGTTTCCAGTGTTTGGACTTTTTTTTAATAAAAAATTTTTATGAAGTAAAAGTATTAAATTTTGGCATGCGGCTATTTTTGGTTATAAATATATTTTTTAAATAACTCTTTCTCGTATCTTTTACGGAAAGGTAAGTTTGACTGAAAAATTTTTAGTCTTTCACTGATATCTGGCGCCACCTATAATTTTTCAAAATTTTATTTTGACAAAAATTAGTTTTTAAGCAACCAGGGCAAAATCCCAAAGCAGTTTTTCTTAATTCAAAAAAAAAAGTAATCTTGTGGTATTTTCAAGTCGATCCGGGGACACACTGTATGTCTGTATACAGACATATAATCTTATTCGGCATAGGTATGTATTAAAGAAACTCACCAACAATTAGAAATAATTTAAAATTCCTGTTGTCCGACCCTGTTATTGTAATGAAAGTATCAACTCTGCTGATTATATTAGCTAATTCTTCGCAAACGAACACTTTTTTATATTAAATCCTTTAGAAGTTATGTAGTTTTTGGCACTTTTAGTACATTTTCTTAAAAAACGCTCTTGATTCTTATAGCGCGTCGACTCTATAGTACAGACTCTTTAGTAAACCACATAATAAAACTCAAAAATGGCTTTGATTAACCTTAAATAAGTGATCACGGATAAGATATCCGGCGTGGAACCGGATATCCCGGTTACCTATCTTCCAGATATCCGACTAATGCCGATATATTTCCACAAATTTTAAAGTCAACTTGACTTAGTCAATAAAATGCACAATAAGTGTTTTCTATTTTTTGTATTCCCGTTTTGCGGTCTACTGTTCGGTTTAATATCCGGCTGGTACCGGTTAATGAACCGCCAATTCCTGTTATCCGAAAGAGGGTTTCGGTGATCCGGCTTTGCCGGATATTCGTGACTCGTACTCTGAAAAGGTATTGCAATAACTGTATTTTTTTAAGGTTTTGTTTACCGTAGTTTCATTAATATTTTGCAACTATGTGTAATATTTATACAAGTGTCAAGGAATTTTATGAAGGTTTACATTGCCAGATTTGAGCGAAATTTCAACTCTCTGTCTCTTTCTCTCTACCAAAATAAAACAGAGACAGAGAGTCTTAGTTTTAGTGTTACAGTCGGGTATCTTTTGCCGAGATGAAAACATATCCAAGAGTTGAGGTTTTCAAATAAATGTGTTTTTAGTTTTTGTACGAAAAATGATCATACAAACATAAAAAATAAATACGTAAAAGTGTTTTTGAGTTTTTAGGATCGTCCTTATATGTAATATAATATTTGTTAAATCAACATAGTTGACCAATTGTTTTATTTTTTTTAACTATACTTTAGTTAGTTTTAAATTTTTAATAAGTTGCTTTATTATTTTTTTAGTGTTAAGACATGAAAATACATTTAAATTTTTGATAAATTTTGTATTTTTTATTACCCCTTTAGATAGATCGTCTAAATATGCATTTATGCTTCAATTTAATGGAACTAATTAATTAATAGTCCTTCAAGTGCGCCCGCTTAGTGGTTAATACGCAATTGGGTAACAAACTTTGAAAAAAAATCGGAAAAAATAATAATGAATTATTTAATTTATTAATTTAGTTTAGTTTATTGTTTATACTCGTTCGGGGACCTTTTTCAAAAGGTTGTTTATACCTTATTAGAGAGTCCACTATGCCCAGAGTGCGAAGAGGATGAAACATCCTCTCATTACTTAGCCGAGTGTGTCAGATACGACAGGATCAGGTTGCAAGTCTTTGAAACTCAAAGACTCAACCAAGAGGAGCTAAGAGATCTCCCCTGGGCCAATATCTTGACCTTTATTGAAAGGACGGGCAGGTTCAAGGAGGACTCAAATTAGTAAATGGCTGGGATTGCCTGGGGTGACAAAAAGGGCCAAAAATGGCCTAGCTGTCCGGCTTTGGCCAACCCAAAAATTTAGTACTACTACTACTACTACTACCTTATTAGACTGATTGTTGTACAATAAATTTAATAATTAACCGTTATTAACATAAATATTATTGGCAGAAATTAATTACTTGCCAATTTATTACTATAACGTGCGATAAGAAGCATGGGACAGCGACATAATCATATAAGAAATACACTATAAGAGAAAGTCAAATACGTGACCGTGAAAAGTATTCCGGACCCGAACCTGTGTTTTGGCTTCTAGGAACGACTGAGCGATGGCGCCAGCTGTATATGAACTTGATTGTTTAGTGGGAGTGGGGTGAGGGGTAGTATATATGTCAAAACAATTGAAATTTTACTCGTGAAATTTTACTCGTGATTTGCAATTTATTGTGCTTTTATACCGAACTTTTATTGTGATGTCTAATACAAAATGTGTATTGTACCGTTTTGCAAGGATCAGTTAAGTAAACGTCACCGTTTTCCTAGCCAAGTTAAATAAAATGACTAAAGTCAGGGACTGACCCTGTCTTGAAAAGCTTCTTATTATTTTGACTGAGCTATTTAGGGCAGGGACAGCCCCTACAGAAAAAAACTTATTGATTTGACTGAGCTGTTTAGGGCTGGGACAAATGCCCTTAAAAGCTTCTTACCAATTTTACTGATATGTTTAGGGAAAAGGATGGCCCCTATCGAAAAGAGCTTATCAGTTTGACTGAGCTAGCCTTAAACAGCTGTTTAGGGCTGGGATAGCCCCTGGCCAGAGAAGCTTATCGGTTTAACTGATTCATATTGTTTATCTGTTAAATGTAGGAATACTAATTTTAAAAACTTTGCAAATGTGCTCTGCCCTTAGGCAGTATATTGTGTATGACACTCAATTATATATGAAGGCAAATGTTTACTCCTCATATATATTTATTTATAATAAAAAGTTAACTGTTAAAAGTACGACATAATTGTTTTAATTTCCTATTTACGTTTAAAATAAAATATATAAAAATCAAAGCCAAGTGTTTTTTTTAATTATATAGGTTTATTTAGCAAAAGATAAAATTTCATATTTTTAAAGTTTAACAAATTCTACATTTAATTAAAATTTCGATTCATATATTGTTATTTTTAATTAATGTGTGGGTTAGATAACCCACTTGTTAGACTTTAAAAATTTGTTTTATCTTTTGGTGAATAAACTTAAAGTTTTAAATAAAAATACAGAGCTTTTCCCCATTTTTACAAAATTGATTTGGGAAAGTAATAGTAATCTTTATTACCGACTTCCGTAGGTTATCTGTATTATCGGCTGTCGTTGACCGTGAATTTAGTGAATTTTAAAAAACAACCGCTAATGGTGGTACAATAGTTTTCTATCTCTATCATTTGACTTTCTCTTATAGTGTATTTCTTTTATGGACATAATAAATTTAATGACGACACTACACAGATTGTAGGCAGAGTGAACATTAGATCATATATACATAGATATGGCATTAATGTTGATTTGTTTTATGTAGAACATATACAAAGCCAATTGTAAACAAACCACTATAGCGGTGAGGTTGCGAGAAGGGGAAGGGGAACATATTTGTAAACCACTATAGCGGGGGGTGGTGACCAGAAGCGGGAAGGTGAAATCTACCTGGATATAGCAACATTTCGGTTCGACGTGGACTCAAGGCGCATCAATGTATATATGATCTAATGAGTGAACGGCTTTATAGTTCTCTACACGGGTGAATAGCTATGACGAAAGGGCAGGTATCACTCTCACTCTCTTCTTTACGTCATAAGGCGTGCGTGCGTGCAAGTGAGAATACCCGCATTCCTCACATGTTTTCCATGTCCACACATCCGTGTATCGTACAATATCAATGACGTGGATTGCGCATTGGCCTTATGCGCATACAAATTTTTGGTTTTACACTCGTAATGCTGTCTCTGTCAATCCGCCATTTTGTATGTAATTTTTAAATCGTAAAACCGTTAAAATTAGTAATTTCTAGGGACTTTTTTTTATGGTTGGTAACATATATGTTACCAACCATAAAAAAAGTCTCTAGAAATTACTAATTTTAACGGTTTTACGATTTAAAAATTACATACATACATTGGATATATCGAATCCCAATCTGGAAATTTAAATTTCGCGCAACAATTAAGATTCAAAATGGATGCCAACTGGCCACTGGCTTTAATATATTATAATATAGTTAATTTTATTATAATATATAGTCACTTGCGCAGAGTTAATGCCTTATCCGTTTCTCTACGTCATTGGGCTTTATTCCAACAAGCGACTGTTTTGGCTTTCTGCGCATTCCGTATTTAATGACGTAACTGTACCATTCTTATTGCCCGCGGACTCTACATTCAGTGTTGCCGATTTGACTGTAATAAAAGCCTTTAAAGGCAACTGCCAGTAAACTTGGCAGTAATGGCTTGATGTCAGGAGCTTGACAGTACTTAATTACAAGCCCTGAAAATGTTACGAGGAAAACGTTACAAAATTGAAAAATTTAGATAATTTTACATGACATTTAGAAAAAAAAAATCGCCTGCGGCGCTTGATCTTGTGTTTTAAAATTAAAACAGTCCAATTTGTTTAATTTTTCGCCTGCGGTGTTTGTTTAGAACATATATTCTGGAAGATAGGTAAAATCGAACAGAAATTGCCCCTCCCCCTTTAAACAAAGACCTGGATCCGCCCCTGCTCCGGAACCTCAAAAACATTTGGGCGAAATGCGCACCATTTGATACAAAACCCTCGATACATTTCGAATGTTTGCGAGACGCGGTAACCTGGAGATTTTTTCATTCATACAAACCGCGCGAGCACAGATATACCGTTTACGTCAAGTCAGGTGTGCGTTGAAACAAGTGAAAACTGACACTGTTGTGACCTAAACACTGAAAAAAAATTGTGAAACAATGTGGATCTGTTTTTAAAAGTGGCTCAAACCACACAAATTAAGGTAAGCAACTTTATACCTTTAACATTCTTGAAAAAAAAAGTTTTATGTACATTGAGGTTATGTTTACTTTGAAACCTTCAGGTTTCGAAAGAATTGATTTATTTTTTTTTATATTAAAAGTAGACTGGCGCTAAAATAGTTAGGTATAGATTTATTTAGACAGAATGTATATACATTTGTCTGTAGGTCAATGTAAATAGAAAGCATGTCCAAAGTTTGTTTACATTTAATAAAACTGGATTTTCCATAAGGTGTTTATTCAGTGGCGGATTGGTCAGGTTAACAATGCTAATGGAGATTTCTCCCGTTAGATTAAACAGGGACAAAAGTTCTACCCAAAAAGGATAGAAAACATACATACACTCCCACTTCCACCCAACCAAACAAATTCTGTATTTGTTCTTTGTTGAACAAATACAATATTTACTTGGCCGGGCGAAAAGTGTAAAGAAATTACTGGCGCCATCTAAGTTTTAGTAGAATTATCTTATTCTACAGATTCACATTAGCTATGTTCGTTCATGCCGCTCACTGCTACACCTTCCGGCCAGCCAAATACTGTATTTGTTGTGTGAAAAACAAATACAGTATTTATTTGGTTGGCTGGAAAGTGTAGCACAAATGAGATAGAGATAGGGTAGACGTCTTTTGTTTCATAATTCTAGTTGTAGAGACCTCCATTATTTATATTTTACCTGACTTCAGCAAGAGGGTTATATTATTTTTCGCGACTAGAGTAACGCGAATCGTGGATGATATTTTTACCCGACTACAGTAACGCGAAAAAGGATTATAAGTAGAGCTCTGATCGAGGTATTCATTTACCGGGGGCTCGAAAAAGTTAAATTTTTAAAAATTGTATTTTAAAGTAAGTAGACACTTTATTTTACTATCTGAACTTTTATATCGACGATGTTATTGTCCCTTAGTTCCAAGTTGGCACAAAAAAAAATAAACGGATTTTTATTTATTTATTTTTTCGTAATATTTATTTTTTCTTGAAAAAAAAATATTTTTTTTTTTCTCTAAAATTGTTTTTCTATTTTGCGATTCTTATACGCTCATAATCACACGCATTTTGCGTGTTCTTATAGGCCCATAAGAGGTCTCTACTTTTTTTTTCTGTTGGGTTGGAAACATACAAAAGCCTATCTCTTGACGTTTTGTGTACAAATGTCAATGTCGATTTAAAGTTTAATTTTTACAAAATTTTGTGTTTGGGTTATTTTTTACCGTGTTAAAATTGTAGACTGGTAAATTGCAGTGAAAAAAGAAGAGATGACTATAAAATATATCAAAATATCATTTGTGCTTAGAATTTTAAACATAGTGCAAACTGTATTGCCAACCCAAAACAAAAAACCCTAAATCAGTAATCAATTTAAATGTAAGTTTTTTAAATTTTTGAGCAAAATAAAAAAATTGCATAAAGCACTCGTTTCATGACACGTTTTTAAGGCACTAGTACTTTAGAAAACTCGCCGCAAGCGGCTCGTTTTCTAAACTTGTAATCGTGCGCTAAAAACGTATGTTATGAAACTAGTACTTTAAAGTACTAGTTAGTTATTATATTAATTAATATATTTTATGTTCCAAGTGATTCACATTGCAATAATAACAGCGTCAACATGACAGACCCATTAAATTTTAGTGGAATATATTTTCAAATGTTTATTTACTTTAAAAATTGTTTTTTTTTAATTTAATTTCTGCGTGTCCCGTAAAGTAAATGAATACTTTGATCCGACCAGTGGTATAAGAAGGATTTACCCGACTACAGCAATGATAAAGGAGGGTTACCCGATTACAGCAACGCAAATCATGGTTTATATTTTATCCGACTACAGGAACGCAATAAGAGGTTATTTTTTTACCCGACTACCGAAACGCGAATCATGGGTTAAGTTTTTCACGACTACAGCAACCCCTAAAAGATCCCTAAACATCTGTTTAAGTGCCTATTCACAAGCTTGCATAAGAACATAAAACATAACAATGCGTTGCCGTGATTGGCTTGATGGGCCGCCATGTATCTTGTAAGCCAATCACGGCATCGCTTTCTTATGTTTTATGTTCTTATGCAAGCTTCTGAATATGCGACCCATATGGGTCGCTTAACTAATCATAACACACACATGATTGGGGGAAATTTTTTTCTATGTTAATAATTTGACAAGTGTTGTCAAAATTTTTTTTGTTCCACTTTGGACTAAACGCCTGCAGATAAAAAAATTACTTATTTCTATTAAATATGATTTTATGATGGCACAAGCGAACACAAACAATAAGAAGTCCTTGCAAACGAAAATCAAGTAATTTGAATTATAAGCGTTAACGCTTGCCTTAAGATGCGTTGAATGCTGGCACAAACCTCTCCAGACACAAAAGTACCAATATGTCAACAGAATCATTTTTTTTCGATTTATCTCGTTTGTGCCTTTTAAAAATACCTCATTTTCCCAAATATGAACCTCTCTGGAGGCTTAACCGGGTTAAGTTAACCCTTTGAGTTTTCTTTTTGGCACAAACATCCATGGTTATAAGAGAATCTACCCACGTATTTTTCTTTTAAAAATACAAATGCGGGCTTATGGGCAATTTTGGGGAAATCTTTATATCTCGAAAACCAAGATGGCACAAACGGAACTAATGGTAGCACAAACGTCCACATAAGGCCCCCTTTACAATAAACATAACATTTTCGTTTGTGCCTAATGCGGGATTACAACTTCACACTGCCATTATGGCAGTGCCATATTGTTGTTATTATTATATTATTTAGCGCCGCAGGCGAAATTTTTTTAGGATTTTTGAAGACACCCATTTTTTAAATACCTTAGAATTTAAAACTATCTTATAAAACCTTTTAAAAATTTAAGGCCGGCACTCGGACTCTGCTCGGTAATCATATTATGGTCCGCAGGCAAAAACTTTTATTAATAATTTTCTAAACATCTCAGAACTTTCAAAGCAAATTATAATTATTTTTAAAATATTTAAACAAGTTTCTCATGGATTTTCGTTTCGTAACCAGGTAATTTTTTTTAGAAATCCTTAAACAAAATAATATATCTGAAAATTCCCGGCCTAATCAGGCCTATTCACATGTTCCATTGATATTGACATTTGTGGCAATATTGACATTTGTGGCAATATTGACATTTGTGGCAATATTGACGAAAATTGCAAGGTCATTTAAGTCAACTGTATTAAAACTGCATGGGATTGTAATTTTTGTCAATATTGATAAAATTTCAATGGTACATGTGAATAGGCCTGATTGCCTATAGGAGGGTCCTGGATAGTTATATTATCACACAAATACAGCAAAGATGTGGTGCATGCTGGCTGGCTAATCTCGCGCTAAAAAAAGTAACTGGCAATTTTCGAGTAAATTTTAATCCATTTTTCAGCATCATCAACCTTTTTTTCAGCAAGAGTTCCAATACTTACTGACTATAATAGTCTATACTTTATAATTATTTAAATAATAATAATGAATTATTTAATGATTGTTATTGTGGTATTGAATTTATTGCCTGGTTATTTTTTCTGATATTTTTATTTATTGATAAAAAAATTATGCGTATAAATTATACCTGAGTAATTACCACCATAATTAGGAAAAAAACCGTTGCAATTTTATATCAAGGCCTTAAAATAACAACAAAAAAAACATATCGTTGGTTAAAGGCACAAATTACTTACCTCCAGATTTTTCATAAATAAGATTTTAATAAAATTTACTTTAAAATCTGCTCGCTAGGCCTCTTTTTAAAAAATACATTAATGTAAATATTTCAAGTCGTAATTTACGTAACCCTATCATATGATTGTAAAAGTAAGGAATTAGATCATATATACATAGATATGGCATTAATGTTGATTTGTTTTATGTAGAACACATACAAAGCCAATTGTAAACAAACCACTATAGCGGTGAGGTTGCGAGGAGGTGAAGTATGACATATTAGTTAACAAACCACTATAGCGGGGGGTGGTCACCAGAAGCGGGAAGGTGAAATCTACCTGGATATAGCAATGAAAACATTTCGGTTTGACGTGGACTCAAGGCGCATCTAGAAATATATGATCTAATGTAAGGAATGCCACTTATGTCTAGAGACCGGACATTTGGTATTCATTTATCGGGTGCTCGCTATTAACACTTTTTAAAAATAACCTTTTTAATTGGTACACGTCTAAACCATATTTTACTAACTGGACCACCATTTCGATGTTGTTATTTTACAGGGTTATTCAGAAATAATTTCGAGAAATTTATAGGTGATTACACATTAAAAAATATGAAAAAAAGTTCTTATAAAAGGTAGTCCGGAAATGAGCCCTAACGGAGCTGCGGCCCTTCGAAGATGGACATATTAATGGGGAACAAAAAAAGCATCAAAAAAATTGAATGCTGCAGGGCGATTCTTCATTTAAAACTTAGCAAAAAAGTATTCTTCACCAAAACACCTAAATTTAATATTAAAGGAGTAATAGCATTTTAAAAAGTATCGTTTTTAGTGGCACAAAATATTACTTCCTCTTAATTTCATTTATTTTGAAAATGATTGCTCCTACAGTGTTACACTATATGACATTTTTTATGTATTTTATACTGAAGGAATCTATATTTTTTACAAAAAATCCAAAAAATATATACATAAATAAGTTTGGGGCAAAAATGTGTTAAGCCTCACATATTTTGTCCGTCTAGGCATGCCTCTGGCTAAATTAAAATAAATAAATTAACATACACTTATTGCTGTTATTAATACTAGTATACATGCAAAAGCTCGAGGCTCTAGCTTAAAGGGTACAAGAGGTATTAATTAAAAACCTTATTTTTATTACAATTTTAAGGAGCCGTAGCTCCCTTAGGACTCATTTCCGGACCAACCTTTATACGAACGTTTTTTCATATTTTTTAACGTAGAATCACCTCTTAAATTTCTCGAACTTATTTCTGAATAACCCTGTATATTTTTGAAATAAACTATCATAATAAAATATCCGTTTGATAATATCTAGAGTAAAATATCGTTTAAAGTGTCGAGTTAATTTGGAAATAGTCTTTATGAAACTTTCGCGAGCCCCGGTATATGAATAACCGAGGGGGTATGCCACTCTTCATTTCTGGGACGAAATATCGCCTTTTACAGTAATCGATATCACCCATATCGCCTCGAGATCGCCCGATACCGCCTCGATATCGCCCGATATCGCCTCGATATTGCCCCCAATCGCCTCTACAAGGGACGAAATACCGCTCCTGTGACATGCCTCTTGTGAATAGCTAAAGTCCAGTTAGGTATGCTTTTTTTTGTTATTTAATATAATTTTTTGTTATTTATATATATTTATATTGCTGGTTCCGTATTCCGATACGGAAAGCGAAGAAGAGGCATTTTATGTCAAGACAGAAAAAGATGTTAAAACGAGGATGTATCCTCTTTTGTCATCATATTGAGTTGGGTATTTTGCAAATTTAGATTTTAGGATAAAAAGAGCAACTTTTAAAAATTAGAATAAAATAAATTTCAATGAAAAGTTTTAAATACATTTTGGCCTGTAAAAAAGCTAAAACTAGCTATTATATAATCTTGAAGTTTTAAATTGCTAGGATTAATTTTAAAATCGTGTTTTTCGTCTTCTGAAAAATATGACATGTTTGAGTTAGGTAAATTAAGGCTTTGGCCGACGATATAAAAAAAAGATTAAAAAAAAACCTTTTAAATTATTCTTGCAAATAAAAATTTTTAACAAAATATTTTTCAATAACAGCCTCTTTTACAAAAATCCTATAACGTAATTTATTATACTCTTCACATCTTCAGAGCGCTAGAAGAGTAACCAGCCGGCTCGAGAATACCTTCCCATAAAAAAAAGTTATGTCCAATTTTTAATATATGGGGGGGAGGGAGGCGGTTGAGAGGGAGAGGGATTTTTTTATCTTTTTTGGTTTTAAAATATTTCTTCTATTGTGAATACTAAGAAGGTTATGTCCAGAAACATTTTTTTACATTTTTGAGAGGGGGGTTCATGCAAAAAATGATAATAATATATTTTGTCTAATTTTATTTTACCTTTTAGGTGGTTTTTAAATTTTTCTGTTATTGTGCACATGTGAATAATAAAAAAGCTATGTCCAGAAACCATTTTTTACATTTTGGGGTAGAGGGGGAGGGGCTGGAAAAAAATTATTGTTACACATTTTGATTTTATTTAACTTTTTATGTGGTTTTTAAAGTTTTCTCTTATTGTGAATAATAAAAAAGTATGTTTAAAAACATTTTAAATTTTGGCGGAAAAAATGACAATAATATTTTTTATGTAATTTAATTTTACCTTTCATGTGGTTTTTAAATTTTTCTTCTATTGTAAGTAATAAAAAAAATACGACCAAAACAAAAATTTAACCCCCCTTTTAATTTTTTTTTTCGCAAAAAGGAAAAAAAAAATGAAAAATGTTTTTTATTAGTTAAAAAAAATGGGAAAATGCAATATACCATTTACTGTGAATAAATAGTATATAACGGAATGCGTAGCATTAAATATCTTTACGGCTTGTAACAAGACAAATAAACAAACCGCTTGTTTATTTATTTTTTATGGTCATGGGAAATTAATTATATGTGGGTATCAACCAGAGTGCTCTTATATTTTAATAATTATAATAATAATATAATAACTTATTATGTATTATTGATGTTTTTATTATTCAACTGTTGTTGATAAAAATCTTGACTTTTATTTAAAAAATACGAAGTTTAAAGCATAATGCAGCTTAGAATTTGCAAGAAAAGAAAATAAAAAAAAAATGAAAATGGCTTTACAAAACAAGCTGAGGTGTCAAAAAACCGACTACTATAACCAAATAAAAACCGAAACGCGAACGAATCAAATTCTATTGTTAGAAAATAACTCGAGAACGCTTCACGACTAGGTCCCTGAATTTTGGTTTGACGTTTTCTGTCTTGTCTTCTAAAGACGCAAAATGATCAAAATTTGCGTTACGTAATACTTGAACGTTCCCCTACTTTGAGATAAAGACTGAATTTATAATATATATATATATATATATATATATATATATAAACCTATAGGTTTCTGACCCAAAGTTCTCGGCTGGAATTGTTTTAGGTAAAAACGCGGAATTTGATTAGTAGGATTACAGGTGTGAATAATCAAACCTTTTTGATTTTTTTTCCACTTATTTTAAGATTTTTTCGCTTTTTTGTAAAAACACATATGGGAAAGTATTGTTTGTAGCATAAATAATACCGCGCGGTATAGTTGCTGATCCACAAAAAAAGAACAATTACTAATAACGAGACTATATTTTTATTACATATTTTTGGGCTCTGAAAACTAATTTGACAATGAAAAAGTCGCTAACCCCAAGGGACCTCACTCCCTTCTGAAGGATAAGTGGTTTCGGTCATATTTGGCTAAATTTTGCATATGACATTCTGATTTTAAA
Source organism: Brachypterus glaber (assembly GCA_958510825.1). Taxonomy (NCBI): domain Eukaryota; kingdom Metazoa; phylum Arthropoda; class Insecta; order Coleoptera; family Kateretidae; genus Brachypterus; species Brachypterus glaber. Next base: position 12,581,185 of record OY294048.1, on the reverse strand, counting down.
AAGGCAACTCCTAAAAATTATTAGTTTTGGCTAGCTAATTATGTTTTGCAGGTTTTTGAAAATATTTTTGGTCAGTGACCTTTTTCACTGTCAAATTCGTTTTCACCGACCAAAAATACATAGAAAAAATATAGTCTGCTTAGGAGTACTCTTAATTAATTAATTAATTGACAATATTTTTTGTGGGCCTGTGTAATTTCTTTAGTAATTGCTGTTAAAAGAACTTTACTGTTTAAAAACATATACATGTAACCTTAAAATTCCAAAATACAGATGAAATCATAAGAATTTAAAATCTTAAAATGTTCCTAGCAATTTACAATTGATTCAATTATTTGAAAAACAAGTTAAGTCAAACAGAATTTCTATGAACTTAACCTATTTTTCAAACTACATACTTATACGTATTCAATTACGCCATCGTTTATGTGTGTGAATGGAACCTATTAGTAGAGTATATATTTTACATTTATTGGTGTTGAGTTCAATGTCAAGTTGTTGTCAGGGACGTCTTAACAGCACGGAAAAGTCCGGCCCCTGTCCGGGACGGCCGTTTATTAATTTAATTACCTTTCCAAAGGGTAGGTTGCTCTATGAAAAAAAAATGGGATCGGTGGAAGCAAGGTGGTGAATATTTTAATAACTTTTTTTACACCAAAATTTGCAAAATTAAAAATAAAAATTGACCTGTCCAAGCGATTTTTTTAACTTGTAACCACGGTTGTGAAAAAGTACACTTTTTTGAAATTTTGTACAAAACCGGACAAAATTGGACAAAATTGGACAAAACTGGACAAAATTGGACAAAACTGGACAAAATCACATGGTCACGGAAAAAATACGTCAACTTCCAACTGGGGTCTGATTAGTTTAGTCTCTAGTCGACTAAAGGTGTGTGTGTGCGCCTCCGCCGCCAAATTTACGGCGCGGCGCAGAACGCCGTCTGGAAATATATTTCCAGACGGTTATAACTACATTGTTTCATTTGGTAACGAAATTATGTTTAAAAATATTATGATTCCTAAAATATATTAAGATTTATTTATATGAATAAATTTCTCTTCAGTTGCCATTTTATGATGCAGGTAGAAATTTCCTAGTTGGCCACGTCCCCTCCGAAAGTTAGAAATTAAACGTACTTATAACGTATTTCTAACTTAAAAATCTAACGTTAAAAAACGGGACATTTGTACACATTGTATAACGTACTTTTATACAGTTTTCTAACATTATAAAAACGTTATTCTAACGTTAAATTTCTACTAGGGTTGGGTCAGACACCAGAATTAAATAAGTTTATTCTAAGTTTTAGGTATAAATATTTTGAAACAATTCAAGGTTTATTGTTATTGCGAAAATACAAGGTTAGCTGAACCCTAAAATCGTGAGAAGTACTAAAATGCTTCACATTTGGGTTATTCATCAAATTAAATTAACAGGATTATGTCCAGGGCAAGAAAGATACTCGATCCCAGCAAACCGGAACTAAAGACCTATACAGGGCTGTTAACCGCACACTGCCCTTTAAGATATCATCTTAAAAAAATGGGCAAGTCTGAAATCGACAACTGCCGTCATATTAAAAAAATGGGCAAGTCTTAAATCGACACCTGCCGTCTATGCTCAGAAACACAAAAACGGCCGAACACATCATCTGCTTCTGTGAAGCCATTGTTCGCAAAAGGCTACAATATCTCGAACAGGTATACCCAAGACCTGCAGATATATCCCAAGTAGACCAGGACTGGGTGAAAAAAAATGGATATACCCAGGGGTGACGCGAGGGATTTTTCGGGAGGCAAAACAAAAATTTCCCAACTAAAGATTAAGCGGTTTCCCAATTTTTTGCCGAAAGAAATTTTCATGACTAATAAAAATCTTCGCCTCTGAAAAAAAAACTTTACCCCTAGCGGAAATTTTGACGCCTAATTTCCCAACTGTACTACTCAAATTTTTCAACTAGTAAATTCTACAAAATTGTACAAAAAAAAAAGTTCCCACTACACTTGTAAAGTACATTTCACCCCCTATGGAGGTAGATTTTCTCGACTTGAGATATTGAAACTAAGCCATAGCAAATACACAAGTTAGACACTGTCTACTAGACATAGATAAATACTTTTTTCTTCAAGCGTACTAAAATGTTCATATTTTACAACTGAACACACTAGTTAGAAGTGATCTATTTTTTTACAGAGTTCATTGTACGCCCTAAAAAAAGTTAGTTAGCAAAACCACCACTGGCGGCAGCACTCTTTGACTTTGATGACAGCCATACTTCAAACTTGTTTGTTTATTATTTCAACAGGTGGTTGACTCGAGATTCTGTGCAAAAACCTTGTGTGAAATTGATTAAAAATGATTGAAGAAGAATACATGGTTTATACACCTACAAATCTCTCCGAAATTGCAAATGCTACATTAGACAGGTTACCATCGAAATCGCAAAAAGTGTACGATTTAACCTACGAAAAAAATTAAAATGAGCTAAGGAAGGTTTAAGTTTATTTCGAAAGGGTTTTATTGACCTAATTTAATAAAAAATATATACGTTATTACTGAATAAATTAAATTCAAAAATTAATATTTAAAAAATATATATAGGATGCTTGAAGAAAATATAGTATGTTTCACTCAGAGGAAAAGTATTTTTTTTTACTCGTCTGTAGTTTTCAGACTCCGCTTCGCGTCGTCCGTAAATTCTACAGACTAGTAAAAAAAGCTTTACTCTTAGTAAAACCATATACTATTGATAACCCTCGTAAAAAAATGATGCTGGTGAGCCACATTATGTCTTTTTGTCATTAAAACCATAGATTTCCATCAAGAAAATAAATTTCCCAAAATCGCTAAAAACCTGGACAAAAAAATCTTGGATACAAATGTGTTTTATGACAAAATAAGAATCTTTGAAAATGTCCGGCTATCCGTCCGATGTCACGTTTTTTGTGTACACGATAACTCAAGAACGAATAATCCGATCGATTTGAAATTTTCAAAAAAAATCAAGTTCTGTGAGGGGAAGATCCATGTTGTTTTTGAAAGTAATCCCCCCCAAAACAAAAAAGTTACGGGGGGTAAAACTTTTCAAAGAATTAAAAAAATCATCTTTTTCAAAAAAAAATATATATTTTCTTCGTTTTTTGAAAAAAAAATATTATTTTTTTATTTTCGATTTTCAAAGTATTTTTTTTTTTTTAAAACCTAATTTTTTTATTTTTTCCGAACGTTTTTTTTTTTAATCTTTTTTATAACTTTTAACAAATCCTCGTTTTGCAAAAAGTCCAAACTTAAAGGGTTAAGCCATGTGGATCGAAGAGTAAAAAAGATAATTAAATTTTTTGCCATCGTCGATGAAGCGTTTTAGGTACTATTCATTAATCTTATTTCCGCTTAAATATAAGGACCACTGCTGTCAAAAAAAAAACAATTAATTAATTAAAATTAATCATACACTGGTTGTTACAGTAGGTAATACTTATTAAGTAGTTCTGCAGAACTACTACACTGTTAGGTATTACTTATCGTTGTTATAGTTGTGCAGAACTATAACAACGTTAAGTATTAGTAATACTGTATTACTGTAACTGCAACAATCGGTGAATGTTAAATAAACTTTCGTGGGGTTCCGTATATGCAAAAAAGTCAACGAACTAATAACTCTTTTCTCTAGAATACGCATACCGTTAATATAAAGTATCTCCAACATCTCGGTTTGTTTGTAAACAAATAGTAGCTATATTCAGGCCAAAACAATAACAGTTACCAGTAACTGTTATTGTTGTCTCTGTTAGAACAAAGCTGTGCGAGTAAAACAGACAAATGTATATGTTGGCTACGTTTTTGTCAGTTTTTACAAATGAAATGCCGATTCTAGAGAGAAGAGTTATTAGTTCGTTAAAAAAAAGTTCAGTATTTACTACGGTAACGCATTCTCAGTGTATCACAATCAGAGAAAAAATTTAATGTGAAATACTTGTGAAACTTGTATAAAAATACTATAGGAGCATGTCAAAAGTCTGTCTTCCCCCTTTAACTTTAAAACGACTGAAGATATCAATTTGAAATTTAAAATTCCTAAATAACAACCCCAATATTTGTTTGGTATATATTGGATAAGTTTAGGTCACAGTAAGATTTAACAAAAATTTACGCAAAGTGAGTAGTATATATTATTATATATTATTATATATTATACAATTTACGCAAGGTGAGTAGTATATATCATATTTATATACCGTTTCCAAGAAAAATGCAAATTAATAAATGTAAATCTTTGAGTTGGGTGACTTTTAAAACCAATAAGCGAGTTAATTTTAGTTTATACCCATGTAAATATAGAATTCAGTTGTAAGTTAACCCTTTTTCTTTAATTTTTAAAAGCAAAAAAGCTTTTTTTATTAGTAAAATGTACCACAGACCCTTTTTTAAAACTGCTATAATATGGAGTTATCTTAAATGATGGATAGTATTATTTTTTTAATTCTCAATCATTTTGCCTTCCCATTTTTAAAAAAAATAAAGCTTTAGAAAAGCAACGAAAAGCATGAAAAAAAATATTATTATTGTCGAGATTATTGTTAATTTCAACATCTTTATTAGACCTTTTTACAGTTGCATTCGCCACTTCTTACTATTTTGATTAAGTTTTTCATAATTAGGCATTTTGATTAATTTATAATTTTTGAATCTCATTTAAACAGTAATTGCATAACGAAACTTGAAATTTAGGCTTTTTCAAACTAAAATTTTGATTTAAATGCTTCTTCAAGTAACAAATTTTATCCTTAATTAAAATTGTAATGTATTTTTTTAATTATTCCATCAATCTATTTTCTAATCATCGTACAGAGTGATATTGGTAGACTGACAGTTTCGAGCTGCTGGCCCTCTTCAGTACCAAGAGTCAACTCTGCACGCTGATTAAGAAAACGTTTTTAGACTTTACTCGCAAAAGGAATATAGCCATTAGATTGATGTAGACGTGCAGAGTTGACTCTTGGTAGTGAAGAGGGCCAGCAGCTCGAAACTGTCAGTCTACCAATATCACTCTGTACGATGATTAGAAAATAGATTGATGGAATAATAAATTAATATTTTTATAATTTTGTTTAAAATTAAAAATTTCTGTCCTTAGTAATTTTTTTTTGTTAGTTTTTTGAAAATTATTTTTTTTAAGTATTTGGGAAATGCAATATACTATTTACTGTGAATAATATATAATGGAATTCGTAGCATTACATATCTTTACGGCCTGTTTTACTTAATCGATCTTATGAAATAAATCTTTGTTGTAAAAAGTCTTTTTTTATAGAATTTTCTTTTTCGTTTTTTTTTTGTCAAGTTTTGCTCTTAAGTTTTTTTTTAATTTTTTTTGTAACTACCTATATTTATTGTTTTATTGGCAGCAGTATTATTTGGGTCACGGTTTTTATATTCTTCCGTAGTTTACAGTGGACTTTTATTCACACCCTTATTTTAGTTTCCGCTTTTAGCTTTTAATGTCACGACATTTGAAAATCCTGGACTTTTTTCCGTTAAAATTCGACCCTACAGGGTTCCCACTGAGACAGGTAAATCATGGGAAAGTCACAAGAAAGAAACATGTTTACATTCGAGCGACTTCAGTGAGAAGAATGTAGGTATTATTATGACCAAAAAAAAAAAATAGTTTAACAGATTTTGATTATTTATCCTGCTTAACGTCTATACATACCGAAAACCCTATTTTTCGATGTTCGTCCGTCCGTCCAGAGGCATACAATTGAAAGTTGACGTTTTAAGGGAATTTTTTAGACTATTTCACAAAAAATATATAGGCCAATCAAAACCTTGCATTTTTAGTTTCTTGACCAATCAGATCAAAATGAATCTGATAATTGCAATTATCACTTGGTTACTATGGAAACAAGAAACTGACAGTTCCTGTCATCTTAATAAATGTTATATTTTTGCAAAATGTGTTTTTAATTTGTGAAGCTTACCTTCAGTTGATTTATTTTTATTGATAAGCAATATAAATGCTTATTTTATTACCAAAACATCCTAAGTTTAAAACCTAATTAATTTCACATAATACTATATTTTATAAATACTATATTATGTTTTATGCACTTTCTATCTTAAAAGCTTTAAATCACTGTTATTCATAAATTTTAATTTATTTAATTGAATCTTGGTATTAAAAACTGACCACTTAAAACTAATTTAAACACTTATTTATTAAAAATATATTTAGGGAACCTTCAAGTATTACGTAACGCAAATTTTGATCATTTTGTACCCCCCCCTGTAACGCTATTTTCCTATACCATTAACATGGGCGTACCACTCCAAAATGACTTAAGCAAAGTTTAGACTTGGCAACATTCGCGAACAAGTGAACATCGTCGTTTTAAAAAGCGCGGCAAATTGGAGATTTAAATTTTTAATTATAGTTGTGAAGTAATATTGTTGTTTAGTTCTTAAATTTTTAATTTAAATATGAAACAAAATTAAACATGGTAAAATTATATACTTCCTTATTTTGTTTGTGAAATAGTCTTTCAAAATACCATTCGTGCATGTTGAATTTATACATAATTTTTTACTGTATATATAATTGTTTTTTTTTTAATACAGTAAAAAATTATCGATAATTCAGCACGCACTTATGATATTACTACTGAGGGTTTTCTTAATTTTTTCTACTCTGGTAATTTACTGATAAAGAAAAATCGAAAATTTCGATTTTCTCAAAGTAGCCCGTCGCTGGGGGGCCATAATAATTTAGTCGTTTGTATAGTTTTTAGGTATTTGGAAGACCATGCCCCTTCCCCCTTTTGGAAGGCATGCCCCTTCGCCTATGCGACATGACCGCCCTTGAAACGGTTAAACTTAAATTATAATATTATAATATTATATATATAAACCAAAGTTCTGATGTAAAATTAGCGTGTCTTTTATACACATTATACTTAAAACTAAATTCTCGATTTGCATGTATTTATAAGGGGAAAATTAGTAGGTAAACTCCGCGCAGAATCTATCTGAGTTGATGTTTATTTGTTTTTTGTTGTATGGTTAGTAGAATAAATTTAATTCATTATGAAGGGTTGCTATCAAGTTTCAAATTCATTATCATTATGTTGACGTTTAAAAAAAAATCCAAATGTAATTATTAAAAAGCAAGAAGAAATTACAAGAAAAATCTTTAGAAAGTAAACTAAAGTATCAATCTACAACTGTTTAGTAAAAATTAAGCAATATAATACAGTGCTAAATAAGGGTTTCACAGTAAACGATGTGGAAATATTTTTTTGACGAGTTAACATAATACTGTTCATAATTTTATTTAAAAAACATAATTTAAGCCCAGGTAGGGTAAACTTTTATTTTAACAGCATACTATAAATAAAAAAACTTACTTTTATTATAAATTCCACTTTTTAAAAATTGTTTATAATTATTTGTAAGACGTAACATGACAGTTATTTTAATCTAAATGTCAAAAATTATCAAAAGCACAATGCGTAATAAAAATATCCCTAAAAGTCATTTTTAAACCACTAATCATAGCTTCCTTGATCCAATTTGTTACTCAGATAGATAATGCGCCGAGTTTATTAGTTAACATTACCTTACATTATCTATTATCTTATCTATTTTTTTAGGGTTATATTTTTTGATTATTATTTAACGGACCGAATTTTCAGGAAATACAGAAAATGAAGATACTGATACTACGTAAAATTCTACAGTGTGTCACAGAACCACGATGTTCCTGGAAAGGGCAAATAATTCAAGATTAAAATTAAATACATATGATCATTAAATAGCATTTAGATTGCTATAATATAATATATAATATATAGTTCGTGTAAAGATACAAGTCGGTTGCAAAACAACCCAGAGACTTTTAACTTTTTCAAATTTCAAGTCTCTATGTCAAAGCATTTTTAAAATATCGTAGTGTGAAGTTGTTTTGCAAGCGACTTGCATCTTTACACGAACTATATAGATTCCTCTCATTTTTTTTGCAACACAAAACTTTTTCCTATGTAAAAGGCAGGGTATGTAAGGAAAATGTGAACATGTGGCAAAAATCCAGGGGTCCTTGCCCGAGGTCTATCAGAAAATTATTAAATGCCTTTCTTCTTGCCCGTCTTTACACATTGTTTCATAAAGAAAACTAAGAACCAACCTAAAAATTGCTAATCGGGTGTAGGTAATTTTAACATCTGGGTGGGTTCACTTCATCTGGGATTATACTTTGTTCCTCTAACTTGCTTTGTCTGTATTTGCTCTGTATTTTTGTAGTAAAGCCATGCCCAAAAAAACAAAGACAAACGACCAAGGACGAAAGAACAAATTAAGACTAGATGAAGTAAACCATAGAAAAAATGTTATCTCTCCAAAATATAAATTTATTGTCTATTAAACAAACATTACAGCGACAATTGTTTCGACTTTTTTAACATAAAGTCATTTTCAAGTTTTTAAATTTATAAACAAAATAACTTGAGTACACATTATTAGAAATGTCATACTGTCAGTGTTAGAATTTTAAGGGGGGGGGGGTGTCATATTAATCGTATTTATTTAAGTTGCATTTTTTCTTAATACAATACAATTTTGACTTGTTACTTTTTTAACCTTCCGGAACTCGGCTGCGGTCGCTCATTTCGACGACTTGGTTTTGTTGAGATAAAATTGAAGGTGGAGATAGGAGCGCTACGGCATTTCGTGTACCTTCAATGAAGGTCCTTCATGTATTACGATCCCGATCGTTAGAGTGTGAGCACAAAGAGAGACAAGGTTTTGAAATTTTTTCGCGCATTTTTTTAAAATTGATACCGGAAAGTTGTCTATTCCGCAAGAATTTGAGTTTTTTAGATTGACTCAAGGTACGTATAAACGTTGAAGTAAAATCTTACGTCAGATTAGGGGGAGGGAATTTTATAAAGGGAGAGAGGTGGGTCAAAAATCCTTGGAAAATGTCTTACGTAATTTGTGCACGGCCCCTTACACTATTATTACCGATTAACCGATGAAGACTGATTTTTTTGTTTTGAAAATTTTTTGGACTTTTGAGGGCATTTACTTATTTGCCATTTGGTGTGAATTCTGAGGCGTCCTGTATAAATAAAAGAAATGGGTAAAAATTTAAATATTAAAAAATATTTTATAACAACTTAATTATTTATTAAGTCCTTGATAATATTACCTTATTATTCGATTTAAAATAATAAGTACTGATATTGATCGAATTATGATAACTACCCTGATAGAAATTTAACATCATGGTAACATCACGGTAAATTAATAGTATCATATCTTCCCTAGTAGAAATTTAACGTTAGAATAACGTTTTTCTAACGTTAGAAAACTGTATAAAAGTACGTTATAAAATATGTGCAAATGTCCCGCTTTTTAACGTTAGAAAGTTAGAAATACGTTATAAGTACGTTTAATTTCTAACTTTCGGAGGGGGCGTGGCCAACTAGGAAATTTCTACCTGCATCATAAAATGTTCGTTACATTTATTTGTAAAATTGCCATCTTTTTAGGTGGCCCTAAATATTTTTCGTGTAATATGCTGTTATACTTCGATAAATACGTTTACCTCTGAGAAAAACTTTATATTTAGTTAATTAATATTTATTTATACATTCAGAATCTTAAAATATTAATACAGCGTTGCCAGACTTACTATAATTTTGACTTTTGGGGGATATTTTTTTTAACTTATTTTGGAAATAATAAATAATTATCAAATCTAGGCACATAGCTGTCTGAAATGACTATTTTCTACTATAGCTAACGTATTAATAATTGAAATTTAAAAAATATTTAAAGTTAGAATAAGGTTAGAAAAAGGTTAGAATTTAGTTGGGAAATTAATGTTAGATTTATGTATTTTATAACGCTTTTGTCAAACGTTAGTTTTTAAGGTTAGATTTATATATTTTATAACGTTTTTATCAAACGTTAGTTTCAAGGGTTAGATTTATATATTTTATAACGTTTTTATATAACGTTTGAGACTAAACATAAAAGTCCAAATTTCACTAATCTAATGTTATGTTAAGTTAGATTTGTGTACTTTTCTACCAGGGTTAAAGTACTAGTTTCATAACATACGTTTTTAGCGCACGAGTACAAGTTTTGAAAACGAGCCGCTTGCGGCGAGTTTTTTAAAGTACTAGTGCGCTAAAAACGTGTTATGAAACGAGTGCTTTATAAAAAAAAATTCTATTTTGCTTTATAATTTAAAAAAAAAACGTACATTTAATTTGATGACTGATTTAGGGAATGACTATATATAGTCATTTCTTCTCTTTTTCACTGCAAGTAACCAAGCCACAATTTTAACACGGTAAAACATAACCTAAACACAAAATTTTGTAGAAAATTAAACTTTAAAGCGAAGTTCACATTTGCACGGAAATCAAAATGATCAAAATTTGCGTTACGTAATACTTGAACGTTCCCTTTCGTAAACGGAAAAAAAAATTACCCCCTTGCTATCACCTTCATTTTTACCAAAAATAATTCCCGGCTAGAACTTTGGATAAACAACATATGTTCCAAATTTGAAGTCTTTAGCTTAAAGCGTTCTTAAGTTATCGTGGTCACAAATTTTCCGGACAGACAGACCGAAAGACAGATTTTTTTTCGCAGAAATCATATTTCTGAATATAAATTCTCGAAAAAAAGCAATAAAATTTTTTTTTACTAACGCAAGACTTTTCTCGGGGTAAGTAAAATTCCATTATTATAATTTATTTAATAAATAATAATTAACTTGAATGTTATATCTGCCTAAACCTATTGTTTTAGTACACATTAAAACAACTTAAAACATATAATCTAAAATGTACACGGATAAAACTATAAATATGTTATAAACAGAGTTGATACTTTCATAACAATAACAGGGACGTATTCAGGGTTTTACCTATTTTGCATTCACATTGTAAAATTTTAAAATTTCACATGAAAATTGGTATATAGGTGTTTTTAAGGGCATTGAAACTAAATTTTTCATCTCCACGGCAGGGTCGGTGCTAGGAGAATGATTTTTTAGGGTTTAAAATAATTACATAACTCTGAAGAAATAATTATCTCCCTCTGAATGATCTTGAGAAGAATTATTTTTAATTTTTCAAAAGAGACTTAAAATTTGGCAAACAGGTTTGTTACCAAAACACGTGTCTTTATACAGACATATAATCTTATTCGGCATAGGTATGTATTAAAGAAACTCACCAAAAGTTAGAAATAATTTAAAATGCACGTGACTCTTTTCTGCGATTAAAAACGTTTCGCCTGTAGATTGTTTGATTTTTGGTTTAAAATTGATATTTACGTTATAAGCAGAGTTGATACTTTCATTACAATAACAGTCGGACAACAGGAATTTTAAATTATTTCTAATTTTTGGTGAGTTTGTTTAATACATACCTATACCGAATAAGATTATATGTCTGTATAATGTCTGGTTATAAGTAAACATACTGTACAAGAAAACTGAATGCTTTCCAATGTCGAACTAAAAGGGAAAAATGGAGAACCGTGTTTTGGAAACAAACCTTTATGCCAGATTTCAAGCCTCTTTGGAAAAATTAAAAATAATTCTTTTCAAGTATTCTTCAGGGTTATGTAATTATTTTAAACATTAAAAAATTATTGCCCTTCCCCTATCGCCGACCCTGCCGTGGTGATAAAAAAATTTAGTTTCAACGTTCTTAAAAACACATATATACCAATTTTCATGTGAAATTTTAAAATTTTACAATGTGAATGCAAAATAAGTAAAACCCTGAATACGTCCCTATTATTGTAATAAAAGTATCAACTCTGGTTATATATAATACAACAAAATTGTTTAGTAATACTAAAAGTATATGGCGCAGTCGCAAAATACAAGTTAATTATATTTCGTATTAGGTATTAATCAATATAGTAATAAATACAACATAACTCAAGAGAAATAGTGTATTTATAACCTAATAAGGAAATGAAGGATAAGCCACCTATGATCAAAATTTAATGTCTTTAGCTCAAAGCGTTTTCGAGATATCGTGGACACAACTTTTCCGTACAGATAGACAGACAGACAGACAGAATGAGAGACATCATCTTTTATAACGTCGAGAAACGTGAAAAAAAGCTATCTTTTTTTTATTAATTGTTTTACCAACGCAAGACTTTCATTGACAGAAGTAATTAGCTAATAAAAATCCTATAAAAATGAGTAACATAACTATATTTAAATATGTACTTATTATATCATTTAGTTATTTACCTATTAATAATTAATATATATTAACTACTTGTATAAATAATGACTTCCACGAAAACGTGTGATACATTTTCAATGGTGACATGGTTTTTTAATTTTTCCGCTAAAAAAATCAATATTTACGTGACCCTGTACGTTTGGTATTGACGGAATGGAAAATAATGAAAACTATGAAAACTGCTGCCAACAAATAGTTATTTTCTTAACTAGTGTATTAAGTGGATAAAATCACTTAATACACGAGTTGAGAATTTAATTTTATCCAACAGCTTTTATTTTTAAATAAAAACCTATAATTTTGCGAAAAATTATGTCAAAAATATTAAGATTAAGTTTTCTTAATACTAAAATAATAGGTAGCCATGCCTATTAAAAATAAACAATTGCTAGTTTTACATTTCTTACAAACGTCAAAATGGACGCGGTGATGACAGAATTTTTAATAAAAACAGTATTTTATTCAAAAACTAAAGAATAATTTGGGGTTTTCTTTAATTTTTATGGTTTAGTTAACGTGATTCTATTTATAGAATAGTTATAATACTTAATTAATATCGTATGTAACTAATTTTGGGTGAGATCAAAAGCTGTACGTAAAAGAGTGGGTGAAAAATTTTTTAGTCACTAGTGAAAAAAAACTCACTTTTGACATTTAAAATAGTGCTCAAAGCAAGTGTTTCTGTGAAGGTGTTGGATAAAGGACATTTTCCCTTTAGTTCATATAAAAAAATATATAAAAATCGGAAAAGGGAAATTTATTGAAATCAATAATCATTTTTTTATTACCTTTTGTATTTTCTCGATATTTTTATAGTTTTTATTTAAGGGGTAAAACCTTACCCCCATCCCGATTTTACTAAAAACTGGGCAAACCCCCACTTTTAAAAACAATAAGGATCTTCCCCTCATAGAACTTGATTTTTTCTGAAAATTTTATGTCGATCGGATTATTCGTTCTTGAGATAAGTTCACAAAAATCGTGACATTACACAGACAGACGGACAAAAAAAAAACGAAAATTTCTTATTTTTTCATTAACCAAGAATTTTTTGTCTAGGGCGATTTTTGAAAATTTTGGAAATTACCGTATAATACTATTCTAGCGCAGACGCTGTGGATACAATAATAACCACAAATAAAACAAAATCTTAAAAGAAAGTGGAAACGTACCATTTCCAGTTTCACTTTCACAAAGAATATATTAAGTAGTAAAAAAAAAATTGAAAAATTTTTACTGCATTTTTACGTTTCTTGACGTTTTATATCAAAAAAAGATGATTTCTGTCAAAAAAAAGTCTGTCTGTCGATTAGTCTGTCTTTCCGGGAAATTTGTGACCATGATATCTTGACAACGCTTTGAGCTAAAGACTTAAATTGTTTTAAAATTTTTTTTTTACTACAAAAAATTAAAAAAAATCGTTTTTCTAATGTTTTAATGAGCCTAGACCTACAGGGGAATATGCTATTTTGTTGGTATGTATCAGTACTTTTATTATGTATAATGTTTAATTTATATTGAGGATACGATCTAGGAAAATGTGATTTTGTCGTAAAATATTTATTTTTAGTATCAATTTTGTTAAATTGACAGAGGTTTTAACACTCCCTTTATTAGTTATGGATACCACCTTGATAAAATAGATAACTATTGTCTAAATCTAATGCAGTTTGCCAAACCCTTTAGTATCAAAATAACCCAAGCCGGATTTTAGTAGATTTTATTGTTTCACGTCTTAAAATAGCTTTTGTGAAGCTTTTCGTTATTTCGTCGCTTCTTTTGGGTATCCTGTGACTAAAAAAAAACAAAACTCTTTAGGACAGGACTGTACCTTTTTTTAGAAAAATGCGGGACGCGTGACTTTTTCAGGAAAAGCCCGTCTTTTTCCAATTTTTTTCTGGGACTTTTGCTTTTTTGTAATATTTTCGTGCGTTAAATCCTGCAGTGGGGGGATTTTTAACAACAAATTTTATTTTAGCCACCTTTAATACCATCTTGATAAAAATAATATAAGTATAGTTATTTATGGTACTAGTGGGTAAAGTAAGATATTGCCCATGAGAAAATTAACCTGCGAGGCGTCAGTCAAGCAGGTTAATTTTCGAGAGGGCAATATCGGTTTACCCATGAGTGCCATACAAGGTTTTATCCAATAAATAGCTTAGGAATTCATATTTTTATTAAAAATTTTAATGACATTTACAAGAAAATAATTTGACAAGTGACAGTTGAGTGGGTAAAATAAATAATTATCCACTCAATAAAGTGAAAGCCACGCGGGGGTTATTATTGAGTTTATCTATTTAAAATAAAGCTGGTAATTGTCTTATTATCTGTATGTATTGGATAAAACATTGTTTTTGTCCAACATGCATTGAAGCTGGAAGAAGACTTTTTATTATCGGATTCAGCAACTCAAAAGAACGCAAATTTTATGACATTAGTGAAATCTAAAAAATAAATAACACTTCCCCCTGGAAGTGGATTAACAATAATTAATATTAGATGCAGTGTCAGCTACCACCAACCCTATAAAAATTATCATAAAAAATATTTATTAAATAAATTGGGTCTTCCGGCCCCTTGGTGTCCCTGTAAAACGTTCTGGTTAATTCTTATTAAAATTTTCGTATTTGATCTTATTAAAACTTTATAGAACTTTTAATAAGATTATTAAGGAAGTTTCTTACCAATTAAGCAGGTTTTTATAAGAATGAACTAGGTTTTGGAAAAGAAATTTCATTTTAATTCTTATTAAAATTGTCTTGTTTAATCTTAAGAAGTTTTAATAAAATTTGGAACGAAATTTTTTACCAATTATAAGAATGAACCTGGTTCTACAATAGATCAATGGTTTTAAACACACACACACACACACACAAATTTTTGCTTGTATTTTGAAAACGCAAAGAGATATCAAAAATATAACGAAAAATCGACCCCCCTAGACATACACTCTCAAATAAATCCATTTTCAACAATTCGAGGATGCCGGAAGCCTCCAGAAATCTTGATCCATACCAATCCGATAATGTTTATCGAATTAGCTGACTAATAAGTTATAACGACAGTATTCCAAGAAAGCGACTTTATCCATTTAATAAGTTTTGTTGGTGGTAGGAAATGACATGTGGCGCCAGCTGTACCATAAGTCATTATGAATCTACTGTTTAAATCTTATTGGGATTGCGTTAGAATTTTTTTTTAAACCTGGCATCTAAATTTAATATCAATTTTCTCATTAAATCTTTTAAATTCTAAATTTTCGCCTTAAAACTCTGAAATTAAGTTAATATGAAAATTCTGTTTATATCTTATTAGTACTTTATTAGAATTTTCTCTTTAAAACCTGCTATTTAAATTTATACCAATTTGCTTAAATTAAGCAAAATGATTTATTAATAATAAATAATTCACATTACAATTAGTATTTTCTTATTAAAACCTACTCATTAGAAGTTAAGTATATTTTCGTATTTAATCCTACAGGAATCTACAAAAAATTTCTTTTATGTAAATTTTCTTAATAAATCTTATCAAATCCTAATTTATGTTCTCTTAAGTTCTTATTGGTCTTATATAACCTTATAAGATATTATAAGGTCTGAATAAAAATTAACCAGAACGTTTTTACAGGGGTGGGGTTAGAAAAATTTTTGTATTCTTTTTCAGTGGCCTCGACAGCCTATAGTTACCAATTTAGATAAAAATATTGTAAAACATTTGAAATTAATAATTAGAAAGTGTCCTTTTGCTTTTCCATTTTAAACATTTTCAAAAATTGGGAAAGCCTTGTATTCGTGCAAAAATTATTTTTTTTTCGCATTTTTGCGTTTTATAATGTTTTATGTCAATATAAATTAATTTCACTCGCTTAAGCAGAGACTTGAAATTTCGCATACAGGTATGTTACCAAAAGTTACCGCTCGGGATTGTTTTTAATGAACATTGGGGTGGGGCAAAACAATATTTTTTACAAAATTTTGTATCTTGTATCTATAAGTTATAATAACCAAGGGAACGTTCAAGTATTACGTAACGCAAAATGTACCAAAATTCATACACTTCATACCTCGGTTCTCGCGTTATTCAAGGCTGTAGAGATTTCATATTTTACACCCCCTAACACACCCCCCATTAGGGGGGTAGCCAATATATGAAATCTCTATAATCTATAATAACGCGAAAACCGGGGTATGAAGTATATGAATTTGCGTTACGTAATACTTGAACGTTCCCCAAGATACCCATGCTTGAGGTCGAAAACCGAACAACCTGCTGTTTTTATTTTTTAGTGGGGTAGCCGTGGTCACTCGTAAATAAAAAAATCTAACATAAAAACAAAAATCTTTGTTTTTCATGTATTTAAAAGGGCACGTACAAGCCGTCGTGTCGGTGCTACAAACTGGCCATAGCGCAAAACGACGTTAAATGAATAAAACAAACAAAAAAATAGTTAAATAATTCAACTATTAAACTCAACTTATATAAATTTGCATCTAGTTGTTTGAGATGATTCTTCGTTTTTATAATCAGTTTTCTTCTTTTCTTTTTTAGGCCATTCCCAAGTTTCCGATAAGGTAGTCAAATAATCCAACGTGTATTGATTTTCTTTTATGTACTTTATCTTATCCTCCGGAATATTAAAAGTAGTTAAACTTTGCTTTTCAGCGTATTCCATAATATCTACAGCTATTTTAATGGATAATTTGGGAATATCCTTTATAGCAGGATACACTCGACCCAAGTTCAAATCTTCTACTATCAGCGATTTGCTGACAATATCTGCAGCCCTGACAAACATCTCATCATCTATACGCGTTAAACGTGACATAACAGCCCCTAAACCGATTCCAGGGAAAATGTAACAATTATTACCCTGTCCAGTAATATATGTTTTATCATTAAATTTTACAGGTGGAAAAGGAGACCCACTGGCAAATATGCACGCTCCATTTGTGTGTTCGTACGCCTGTTGAGGAGTACATTCTGCATTTGAGTTTGGGTTGCTCAATGCAAAGATAACGGGACGTTCATTTAATGTTGCCATAGATTTTAAAACTTCCGGTGTAAATGCTCCTCCAGTGGAGGATGCCCCAATTAGGATAGACGGCTTGATAGTGTTAACAATTTTTAGCAAGTCTTTCATTGGTTCGTGGTCTTTACTAAACTTTTCCTTAACACCGTCGATATTTCCTTCAGGTCTACCATTAGCTACTAATCCGTCAATATCTATCATCCAAATCTTACATATGGCATCATTTTCTGACAGCCCTTCTCGTATCATGGCTCGTACACAAATCTCTGCGATTCCACAAGCCGCTCCCCCAGCTCCATGAAAGAGAAAAGTGTTTTCTGATAATTTTCTTTTCGTGATATTAGAGGCCCCTAATAAACCAGCTAGTATAACTCCTGCGGTTCCCTGAATATCATCATTAAACACACAATGTTTGTCTTTATATTTTTCAAGCAAAGGTCCGGCATTTGTATAACCAAAGTCTTCGAACTGTATTAAAACGGTTTCTCCAAAATTTTTAATGCAAGCTGTCATGAATTCATCAACAAATTCAAAATATTCTTCACCTCGTAACCTTTTCTCTCTTAATCCTAAATAAAATTTATCCTTTAAAAGTGCTTCATTATTAGTGCCTACGTCTAGTAAAATTGGAAGGCATTCGTATGGCCTAATGCCAGCAAAAGCAGTGTATAATTGTAGCTTCCCTATCGGTATTCCCATTCCAGATGCACCTAAATCTCCTAAACCAAGGATTCGCTCCCCATCTGTGACCACAATTACTTTAATATTATCCAATGGCCAATTTTTTAAAACGTCTGATATGTGACCTTTATCATTTATATTGATAAATAGTCCTTTTGGGTGTCTGTAGATTAATCCATATTTTTGGCATGCAAGACCTACTGTCGGTGTGTACAGTATCGGTAGTGTTTCTTCAACGTTCTCAGCGATAAAAGCAAAAAATAATTTCTCATTTCTTTCTGATAGCCCTGCTAAGTATTGGTATCTGTTTATATTTTCGTCATAGCTTTTAAACGTTTTATAACATAGCTTAACTTGTTCACTTAAAGTTTTGTATTTAGCTGGTAAAAGGCCGTGAATATTAAGTCTTTGCCTTTCTTCGAAGGTGAAGGAAAGTCCCTTGTTTAGCCTCGGATTTCTTAGATTCTCTATTCCCAATATTCGTTCTAGTTCCGGATTAAAATGCTTTAGTTTTTTCTGGAATATTTTTACTGTAGGCGGCACTAATAATTGGTTTAATTTGGAATAATAAACCATTTTTTGAGCCATATTAACTGTCATTAATGGCATTTAATTCAACTGTATTTTTTCTTAAAAAAGTCACTTTACATGGTGCTTTTTTGGGGTATTTATTTGTTTTTTTTGGAAACCCTGATATTCCTTTACCATTCGAAAACGTTACTCCGCATTAAAGAGGGGGTAAAAATCCAAAATGATCAAAATTTGCGTTACGTAATACCCCCACCCCCCTAGGAGCGTTACGTAATACTTAAACGTTCCCTTTACTGTGAATAGTATATAATGGAATGCGTAGCATTACATATGTTCACGGTTTGTTTTACTATTTGCAGCTCGTTTATATATGTAATTTTTACAGAATATAATATAATATTATTATGATAAGCTTCATTAGAAATTATGAAGTGACGTAGTTGACGTAGTATGTTCTGGAAATGTACACAATATATTTTACATGAAATTTTACACAATAAGAAAATTTACCTACATAAAGTTGGCAATAAATTTTAGATTAATGTTTATTCTGTGCAGTTTGCATTTAGATATTTCTACTAAATGCTTCGATTGTAAAAAGAAAAGAGTTTTATTAATTTTATCAAAATTTAATTTTATATTTCCCCTAAAGTTACAATTTAATTTACAATCAAATTTAGATCTTTACTTGCGCCGGGATTTCTTTGATTTATCTTATTTAGGCCATTCCCAAGTTTTAGGTAAGTTACTCATATAATCGAGGGTGTATTGATTTTCCTTTATAAACTTTAATTTGTCATCCGGAATGTTAAAAGTAGTTAATTCTTGCTCTTCGGCGTATTCCATAATATCTTCAGCTATTTTAATGGATAATTCGGGAATATCCTTTATGGCAGGATACACTCTACCCAACTCCAAATCCTCGTCTTTCAATGCATTTCCAATAACATCTGCAGCCCTGATAAACATCTCGTCATCTATACGCGTTAAACTTGACATTACAGCCCCTAAACCGATTCCAGGGAAAATGTAACAATTATTACCCTGTCCAGTAATATATGTTTTATCATTAAATTTTACAGGTGGAAAAGGAGATCCACTAGCAAATACACATGCTCCATATGTGTGTTCATACGCCTGTTGAGGTGTACATTCTGCATTTGCGTTTGGGTTACTTAAAGCGAAGATAACCGGACGTTCATTCAGGGTCGCCATGGTTTTTAAAACTTCAGGAGTAAATGCACCTCCACTTGATGATACACCAATTAGTATAGATGGCTTGATTTTCTTTACAATTTCTAGTAAATCTTTCATCGGTTCGTGGTCTTTACTAAACTTTTTCTTAACACCGTCGATAGTTCCTTCAGGTCTTCCATTAACTACCAATCCATCAATATCTATCATCCAAATTTTACTTATGGCATCATCTTCTTCTAATCCTTCACGTACCATTGCCTGTACACAAATCTCGCCAATTCCACAAGCGGCCCCACCAGCTCCAAGGAACAGAATAGTATTATCTGATAATTTTTTTTTCGTGATCCTTGCTGCACCCACCAAACCAGCTAATACTACAGCGGCTGTTCCTTGAATATCATCATTAAAACAGCAATATTTCTCTTTATATTTTTCAAGCAAGGGAGCCGCATTTATATAACCAAAATCTTCGAACTGTATTAAAGTATTTTCTCCGTAAGTTTTAACGCAAGCCTCCATGAATTCATCAACTAATTCAAAATACTCTTTACCTCGTAACCTTTTCTGTCTTATTCCTAAATAGAATTCATCCTTTAAGAGTGCTTCATTATTTGTCCCTACGTCTAGTAAAACTGGAAGACATTCGTATGGTTTTATGCCGGCAAAAGCAGTGTATAATTGTAGTTTCCCTATCGGTATTCCCATTCCAGATGCACCCAAATCTCCTAAACCCAGAATTCTTTCCCCATCGGTGACTACGATAACTTTAATGTCATATAAAGGCCAATTTTTTAACACTTCCGTTATGTGGCCTTTATCATTGATATTAATAAATAAGCCTTTTGGGTGTCTGAAGATTAATCCATATTTTTGGCATGCTTGCCCAACTGTGGGTGTGTATACTATTGGTAGTGTGTCCTCCACGTATTTTGTAATAAAGGTAAAAAATAATTTCTCATTTCTTTCAGACAGCGCTGCCAAATAAAGATACCTGTTAATGTTTTCACCGTAGCCTTTAAATGATTTATAACATAGCTTAACTTGGTCGCTTAATGTTTTATATCTTGCTGGTAAGAGACCATGGATATTTAGCCTTTGTCTTTCTTCATAGGTAAAGGAAAGTCCCTTGTTCAACCGTGGATTTCGTAGATTTTCTATCCCCAATACTCGCTCTTGTTCTGGATTTAAATGCTTAAAATTTTTTAGATTTATTTTTATATTAGAAGGCATTAGTAAACGCCTTAAACTGGAATAATTTAACATTTTTTTGATTAAAAATGCAGAAGGATTCTTCAAACTTCAACTGTCAAACATAATAATTTAGACAGCATAACCTTTAAACTTACCTACCTTCAACCGAGAAGGGGCTAACGGGAGGAACGTATTCCGCGATCTACGCATGCGCTTGGTTTAGTGCTGGTTTGGTGTTTTTTTTATGGAAAGCGCTGGTTTACGTTAACGTTGTCTTACGTTGGTTTTTTAGTTGCTTTGGTGTTTTTTTTTTTATTGGGGTCGTTGGTTTACTTTCTTATGTTGATTTCTGCTAGCGCATTCGCAGATAGCGGAATACGTTCCTCCAGTTAGCTCTACGTCTGCAACGGGGGTTAAGTGAATCACTGAATCAAAATTTAACATTTAATGTTCTCTCTCATTTTTAAAGTTTGAAAACAGATATCTTTAAAATTCATAAAAAAATATCATCACATATTCATTCTCCAAATTAAAATTTAACAATATACACGATAACAAAACATAAGTAGGTAATAAATATTCACAATTTTATTTATTTATTTATTTTATTTTATTTATTTATTTTAAATTATACTAATAACATAAAAGTACTTTCACAGCACATCCTTAAAGATGGCAAATAATTTCACGGAACATCATAAAAGATGGAAAATTCGATGCACCATTGAGTGCCAAGAAAGCTACGTCCATACTATTACGAGGCACGCCGCAAACTAGAATCAAATGTTCATTCACCATTCGCGCAGGCTTCTTCTTCCTTTTCTGTTTTATAATTTGACCTTTTTGCTCGTAGCTAAAAGTACCCCTCAGCCAGTACTACTGCATGTCGGTCGGCGGTGGTCTGGCAGCGTGATGCTTATGAAATCGAGCCTGTGCGCAATTTTCTTTGTGAAAAAATCTTTGTTACCCTAGTGTATCACTTAACCCCGTTTGACGGTACCATAGAAAAATTATGGGTAGAGATCCTCCACTGGCAGTTCTGTGGTGACAAAACTGTCAGAATATGGAGGGTCTCTAATAAAGGGCATTAATGCATAAATTCACATGAATAAAAAAAATTGCATACATAATATGATAAAACATAAATATAAAACGCAGAGGAACATAAAAAAATCAGTATAAGTATTTCTTTACACTTTTCCATTTTTTATCTGTTATTATCCGTGCCTGAATTTGACTGCAGTGACTCATACCTAAAACGTATTTTGCTGCTCTCGTATAAGGGATTCCCCTGTGACGGAGTTACGCGAACCGCACCCGAATTGGTATGATCCTCGCTTTTTAGAACATATTCGCAAATGAGTCACTGCAGTACAATTCAGACACGGATAATAGGTAAAGTAAAAGGGTAATGATACTTGCACGCGCATTATCTTGAAACAAATTAGTTTTTTTCATTGCACATTTTCTCCACTGCACTATAATTTAACCGATTAATCGATTACTTATTCTCCAACAAGGATAAAAAGTGATAAAAATACTGCTCAAAACATAATAGGTAATAAAAATAACGTTTAAAAAATTATATATACCGTGCGTCAAAAGTCCGCCCTCCTTAACTTTTGAATGGCTTAAGATATCAATGTGTAACACGTAAATAGCATAAACCAAATAAGTTTTTGGAATATATTTGATATGTTTAGGGGGAGGCAGAAATGTTAAAAAATGTTTTTTTAATACGTTGGTTTAAACATTGTTTTAAAACGGTTTTTATTTTGTTTTTTTTTTTAATTATATAACGCTCCTAGGGGGGGGGGGGGTCATTTTGGAGTGTTACGCCCATGTTAATGGTATCGGAAAATAGTGTTACAGGGGGGGGGTCCAAAATGATCAAAATTTGCGTTACGTAATACTTGAACGTTCCCTTAGTGCAACTGCCAGGAGTTCATATTTTTATATCTGCTATAAAAATAGGATAATATTGAAGCAATTTCTGCCTGCGATGCGATTTTAAAAGATAAAAGCCTTTTATAATGGGCTGCATAATGCATATTAAAGAATATATTTGCATTTTAAAAATCATTAAATTCAAAAATTAAATAATGACGTTTGTGTCAAATATTTTTATCTGATTTTAGGTGGCTTCTACATTCGACTGTCTCTGACTGTACGATAGTTATCGCTCTCGCTTCGGTCTCGTTACGGTCGAGAGGCCTCTCGTTATCGTTACAACGATACGATATTTTTCCACCTCTCGCTATCGTTCTGTTCAACGATAACGAGACGATAGCGAGGCGATAGACCTTAAGCGGCAACACTATAATTTTGTCGTACTCACAAAATAATTTGTTTCTCATAAACTGTCAATGGGTAGTACCCAGTGGGTACCTAAAAACACTTTGTTTTACACATTATTTCATATTTATAATTCGTTTTATTTACTTTCCTTACCTTTCCATGATATTTTGATGTGAAATAAAAAAGGAGAACTGATAAAGCTTTCACTAAAAACACTTGTGTGTAGAAACAAAATTAGCTTATAAAATCGTTTTTTTCTCGTTAATGGCACATGTCAAAGTTTTTACGGTTGTGTAAATTGAACCTTGCCAATTGGCTTACGACGCATGCGCGTCTTGCGTTTCCATAGTAACTTAAAGATTCTTTACAAGCGGGAAATTAAAAAAAATATATACCTTTCTTGGAAATACTATACTTAGTTGCTTAACTCATCTTTTTGCGAGCCTCGTACCTCGTCTCACAAACCAGACTCGTCTAGGAAAGACCTTGACAAACAAATAACTATTATAAATAAATTAAGAATTGTCTATAAAAATATATACTTTTAAATAACTATCATAATTATAATTATTGAGGGTGGCATTTAAGTATTTTATTTCCTCAACAATTATTTTTATTACATTGCATTATTTATTTATATTTTCTTTATTTATTTAGTTTAAAATTACACAATAGGTAACTGTTACAGAGTATCTACATATAATTCAACCAATAAATAACAAGCCTAAAATTTATTAATAAAGTACATATGTCACACATTTTTTGCCATTTTGAGTCACCCTTGTCTTAAAGTGAGTAGGCTGTGGATTCCACAATGTGGAATATCCTCGAAAAGCAAAACTTGCTAGGAAACCCCTTACCCAAGCAAGTTTCGCACTTGGAGGTATACCGCAGTTTTTAAAGCGAAAGTCTTTGCTATACAAGCGGTCAGTCAGGCAGCACTAAAGGTAATTCATTAGATCATATATACATAGATGTGCCTTGAGTCCACGTCAAACCGCTATAGTGGTTTGTTTACAATTGGCTTTGTATATGTTCTACATAAAACAAATCAACATTAATGCCATATCTATGTATATATGATCTAATGGTAATTGACGCCCCGGGAACCAGTCCCAAAGTGTACTCTTGGACTTGAGAATGGAGCACCCACAAACCTCACAACAAAAACTAGACTTGCAATCTCCCTATACACAAAAGAAATGACGCCGGTATGTTGGCCGTCATACTATTCAAAATCTAGTGATTTTATTGTCTTAAGGCTGATTTTAACTGTTTGTAATCCTTCTTCAACAATACAATAAAATTACTAGATTTTGAACAGTATGGCGGCCAACATACCGGCGTCACTTTTCTGAAAAGGGAGATTGCAAGTCTAATTTTTGTTGTGAGTTCTGTGTAGTGTCGGACTGGGAAGCCCAAGGCTAGTGAGATTTCTAGCCTAGGGAGGCCCCAACTATTAAAATATTTTAAAAAAATACAAAATTTACCGCCCCTACCAAAACAAAAAAAAACACTCCCCGAACAAAAAGCTTTGTCCCTGACGGTGTCTAATAAATTTAAGTTTTGGAGATATAACATTTCTTCAGTAAAAATTTATTGCTACAAATGCCCTGTGGGTGTGGCTAAATCTTTTGTGAAATATGATTGGATAGGGTCGAACGTTAACTGGCTAGAATCAGTAAAAATCAGTCCACGTGGACTGGATAAAAATACATTAAACTAAATCAGTCTAAAATTATGCAACGTCCCGATTGGACGAACAGTTTGACACGTGCCAGATAAAAATAATCGCTGTTAAAAAAAATTTCTTGTAACTCTGAAAGCGACTATAAGATGTAATAGCCCTGCGTTTGCTACCTTCCAATTTTAGTTTATTTAAAATATACTCTTTCCTTAATTTTTTCTCGAAATCAAGACAAGAAATCTCGATTTTCGTAAAACTCTATTCCCGGCTTCACCCTGTATTACAAATTTAAGTTTGAACCCTTTGCATAAACAATAAATCCTTTTTTTAAGTATAAATAATTCTGACGTCATAGCTGGTTTTATTCCCCGTCATCAGTTCGTAGAATCAGAAGAATACACTAGAACAGGGATTATAAATTATAATTGCACACTAATTATACTAAAAAAATATATATTTTAATACCTATTTATATTTTTATTTTTTTTTGTATAGGGGAACGTTCAAGTATTACGTAATGCAAATTTTGATCATTTTGGACTTTTATACCGATATATATCGGTGTTTTTCAAAGAAAAAACCGGCATTCGATTTTTATCTTTTAAGAATACGAAATTTTTTAATTTTTATTTATCGATAACTTTTTTTCCCACCTTACTCGTTTAAATGGAATCATTAAAAAAAATCAAGATAAAAAGAAATAAAAATGTGAATATTTAAAACCTCGCTTCAACGCTAGAGTCGACGCGGCGCCTATGCGAGTACTGGAAATTCGTCGACTACTGATAATAAAGTCAAAGTCAAGGAAAAGACTCCGCGCGGCGCGGACCGCGCCAGCCAAAAAATTTAATTGATTTAAGGTTTTATAAAGTAATTTGCTTTTAAATTCATCCTTGAAATTTCTAAAAAATTTCGATTCCGGCGCTACATAGGTGATCGGAAAACTGAATATGCATGCCAACTCGGAGCAAATAAGGTTTTTTTTTCGAAAACGTGCAACGGGTAGGGATAAAAAGTTGCATTTTAAGACAAAAATAAAGTGTGCAAAGTTTGGTTCCCTGAAATCCCTATGATGTTATCTTGAGGTGCCAGTTTTGCCACAAAAATGATGTTTTATTTACAATATGCATTTTCTGCCTACATAGCAACTCGAAATAAAATTATCCGATTAATTTGAAATTTTGTACATTTATAGAGCTTGACGGGCCCCTAGTGAAGCTCAAAATTTTTCCAAAATTGTAATATTCAATACATATTTTAAAATTCAAAATTAAATTTATTTTTTTATTCTTACCTTTTTTGTCAGGGAGCTATGGCGCGCGATAGCGCGCAAACTTAGGCCTATCCCTGTTCGTTTAGTTCCTGATATATCCGCCACTGGGCTTGCCCACCACTATGAAAAATTCCTGCGAGCGCTTCTGTTGTTGTATACTATCGTGAATTTGAAACCACTGCGCGCCAATCCCAACGTGTTATCAGTTTATCTAAGTCCACGACAGATTTGCCATTTGGAGTTCCCTCCTGACATCATACTTTTCGCGGTCGGCGCGCACGCAACGTATAGACCCTTCGATAGACGAAGTAACTGTTTTTAGTTCGATTGTGATATATAGTGTTTTATATGTATTAAAATGTGCTAAAACTGTGGATTTTTATTGTGTGGTAAGTGATAAAAAAACATTTACAAAAAAATATTTTTTTATATTTTATAAAAAATAATTTTTTCCATGCGTCGTATATTAAACGAGCTATCGCATAAAGTAATCGTTTTTGCCCTCTTTGACCCCCTTACCCCACTACGATTTTTATGAAAAATAATTTCAACAAATAACTTTGTATGAGGAACATTTTATCCAAATTCGAAGTATATAGCTCAAAGTGTAGCAAATTTTCCCGAACAAACAGACCGACAAACAGAGTGACGTTGAGGGGACATTTTTTCTTTGGTTATACAGGGTAACTGCTAGATATATCAAAAAAAGTTTTTAACGAAAGTTGTAAGAGCTTAATGGGAGCAAAAAATGGTGTATTTTTGATTTTGATATGTATATTTTTGATTTTGATATGTAAATTCTTTATATTCTTTATTTTTTTTGAGAGGGCTAAAATCGTGCTGAAAATGTAAATTTACGTCAAAATAAAAAATTCAAAAAATGTTTTTAATGATGCAAAAACGTAAACTATACTTTTAAACCAATTCAGCAGCTTCAATTTTTTTTTTTTGAATTTAGAATGATATGGGTCAAAAAGAGAATTTAACAAGCTTTAAAATGATGTGTTACACAAATGGAAAGGGGGGTTGTGTAATACACAACCCCCCTTTCCATTTGAAAAAATGTTCCTTGTCCCCTGTTTCTGTTGCTTGCAACTAAGGCGGGAAATTTTAAAACTTGCTTGGTTTGGTTATTTTTTTTCCAAGGGGTAAACCTCCTCAGATATACAAAATCTTGATTCCTAGAAGGAATTGTTTGTTTGTTTGTTTGTTTGTTTGTTTAACCTCGTACTATTCTACTTAATCAAGCATCTCCTAAGTCCAGGACTTGTGTGGGCTAGTAGTAGAGGGAACCACCGGCTTATACTGACTTTCGAACCAGTTTCTAGGGAATGTCCGTTTCACTTAGCGCCTTCGCCAAATTTAAATTATTAATTAACTGAAAAAGGCAAATCGGCGCCAGTGAGAATCGAACTCACGATAGTAGACTTGCTATACATACGCGCTAGCCACTACGCTATGCCTCCCATAGGTGTACATTTTATTTACAGCGGTTAACCCCTCGATTGTTATTTTTAAAATCGCGTAATATAATAATAATATGGGTATTTCTATGAAAATCGGTTAACTTCATGTTATGCACATATATTTAGAATTCTATCAGACATATTTAATGAATATGACTATTATTTAACAGCTAAATACAAGTACTTTATCGTTTGGTTTGGACTTTTTACTTACTTAAAATATAAGTCCCTTGTCGTATCACCATTACAATTATTAACATAAATACTTGTACTCAGCATCTGGCGTTAGTCCCTTGACACATGTGATATTTCAAAATTTGCGTTTTTTGCAGTGCTCAAAAGTTATTAGTCTATTTTCTGTAAACGAACAACTTAAAGTTAGCAGTAAACAATATTTGTTGTGAGTCAGCCATTTCGAATTTAGTGCTAGAGACGTGCTTGTGTTGAGAACACGAGGTGGTGATATATCAGTCCCTTGGTGAGTAACTCGTAATTTATTTAACCTTTTTTGTGTGAATAATTAGCATAGAAACTAAAAACGTCAGTACTTCGTTTCAGTCAGAAGGTGTTGATGTCGATAGATCTGGACGCGCTGATTTTCAAAAATATAGGCACATAATACCCTAAGATTAATATTTTGGAAAATATAAAAGTCCAAACGAAAATATAATTACCGAAAAAAAAATTTTCACCGCGTGGCAAGAAAAATCAGTGCCTGTTCCTTTTAAATACATAATAACCAACCCGCTTTCCATTACAAATGTTATGAAAGAATAGAATTAAAAATAAAAACCATGTGACTCAAATTCATCTGAAAAGTTACCCGACTTTCATAGAAGTACCTACCCATATTTTATTTTTTTAATATTTTTAAGAATTTTTGAAATTATAGTTTAGTTTATGGTATTATACCATACTATAATAGTCAAATATATTTGATTGTGTTGAAGGGTTTTTGAATAACACTTAATATTGTTATCATTTTATCAGTTTAATTTATATTTACATATGTCGGATAAGCGAGAGACTAGCAAAAATCGCAAAAATCTCAATTTCAATATTTATATGCAATTTAAAATGCCATATTTTGACAATAAAACCGGGATTTACTCGAAATCTACGCGGTAGAAAAATTTTTAAATTGAAAATTCGGTTTCAGCACACATGATAGGCCTATAACCTATAGGTTTAGTCCTTGGAGAATAATTTTTATTTTTTTTTGTAGATCAGTGTAATTTTAACTTGCGTTTAACTATTTGGAAAAATACCATTAAAAGTATATAATGGAATCCGTAACATTATATCTCCACGGCTTGTTAATAATATTCCAGAATAATAAAAATCAATACTAAATTATAATTATTTACTATTATTACTAATAACTGCAGATAATAATAAGACCACTAATTATCCTTTTTTAATATTTAATAGCTTGTTTTAATTATAACATTTCAAAACTTTTGTTTGAAACATTTTATTACTGGGTCTTAAATATTTTTTTTTTTTTGGTTACAATTTTTTGAGATGGGGGGCAACAATTTTTAAATGATAACAGTAGTTTCGAAATAATTTGTATTTGAGGTGACTAGAAAAAAATTTGACAATAACCCTACCTCCGCATTTGGACTTTTGTTTGCAACATGTTATTACTGGTTCTTAAATATTATTTTTTTTTTGGTTACAATTTTTTGAGATGGGTGCAACAATTTTTAAATGATAACAGTATTTTCGAAATAATTGGTATTTGAGGTGGCTAGAAAAAAATCTGACAAAAACCCTACCTCCGCATTGCGCAATAATTTTTAAATATTTTAATAAAAATTGACATAAATGTTTTTGGTTTATGGGGTCGCTAAAACTAAACTTTTGTAGTTCTGTCTTGTTTGGACTTTTTTTTTGTTCATTTTTTTTGGAAAAAAAAATATTTGGATACAATTTTTTTGCTTTTAAAGTTTAACAATTTTATTTTGGGTACATAGCGCATCTCACACCCTGAAGTTCTTACGTTTTAGTACACTCTGTGAGAATTGTGCGTAACTAAGAATGTAAACAAGGAAATGAAAGGTGATTAACGAGGTGATTAATCTGGCATGCTTAGTTAAATTTTTAGTTAAAATATTGCGCAAATCGTCCTTTAGGTTTTGCAGTTTGAAATATATATATTGCAAAATAATTATAATAATTATCACTAATTACAATAATATTCTTAAATATTATTCTATAGGTAATACAGTGCGTGTCTAAAGTTCGTCCACCCTTTAACTTTTATACGGCTTAATATATTAGATTCAAATTATTTGGAACACGTAAAAACATAACCCAAATAATTTTTTGGTATATATTTGATATGTTTATGGGCAACATGTGTCAATTATAATTTATATCTTTTGGTATAAAATCTAAATTTTTAGTAATTCAAGTTAAATAATGGTAAATAATCTGAAAAATTACAAGAATGATTTGATCCTAATCTACAGAGTAAGGAATTTTAAGAAAACACCTCGGAAAACACCAAAGAGCTTAACGATTTCTAAAAATTTACTGTGAAGACTGTCGAAATTCCATTTTGTCTTTTTATTGTTATCAAAATTAGTGGAGAGGCCCTACCACAAGCCTAGAGCTTATTTGGGGCTCCCCACGACTCTGTAATCTTCAAATAAATAAACTAAATTAACATGAAAACAGGGGGGCAAGGGGAACATTTTTTAAGGGAAAGGTGGTCGTGTAATACATCATTTTAAAGCTTATTAATTTTTATTTTTGGTCGTATAATTTTTATTTAACAAAAAAAATAGGGTGTTGAATTTATTTTTTTTTTTTGTTACAAAATGCGATTTTCTTAGATTTTTTTTTAAACTATCATTTATATTATTTAAAATTACCTTAAATGTTTAATTTACGTTTTATTTATCTTGCAATTTATAATTAACACGTTGGCTGCCTATGACGCATACGTGGCGTCCTTTGGCTTTCTTTACACTGGCCGATAACGCCAATGGAGCTCTCTACAACTAGAATTATGAAACAAAAGACGTCTACCCTATCTCTATCTCATTTGTGCTACACTTTACAGCCAACCAAATAAATACTGTATTTGTTTTTCATACAACAAATACAGTATTTATTTGGTTGGCCGGAAAGTGTAGCACTGAGCGGCACGAACGAACATAGCTAATATGAATCTGTAAAATAAGATAATTCTACTAAAATTTAGATAGCGCCAGTAATTTCTTTAATAAAAATAATATAGTTACACTTTTCGCCCGGCCAAGTAAATATTGTATTTGTTCAACAAAGAACAAATACAGAATTTGTTTGGTTGGGTGGAAGTGGGAGTGTATGTATGTCTTCTATCCTTTTTGGGTAGAACTTTTGTCCCTGTCTAATCTAACGGGAGAAATCGCCATTTGGCGGCACCAACTACTTACACGTTTAATCGAGCAGTGCTGAGTCGGCTTTTGTGCGGAGACTACAACTTTCAACCGGCAGCGAACGTGTTAAACAAAAATTGTAATTTAAAAAAAAAATACGAAAATTCCATTTTTTAACACTTTTTTAACACCCTCCATAAATGTTGAATAAAAAAAAAACGAACATGTATGGTCGAATAGAGAATTTTATTAGCTTAAAAATGATGTATCACAAGACCCCCTTTCTATAAAATAAATTCCCCCCTTGTCCCGCTGCCTCCATGGTGCCCC
The DNA here is from genome assembly GCA_958510825.1 of Brachypterus glaber. Classification (NCBI taxonomy): domain Eukaryota; kingdom Metazoa; phylum Arthropoda; class Insecta; order Coleoptera; family Kateretidae; genus Brachypterus; species Brachypterus glaber. The sequence goes on along the minus strand of OY294048.1, from coordinate 12,549,838 downwards.
TAAAAATATCTAATATACACCAAAACATTATTCGAGCTATGTTATTTACGTGTTCCACACGGTATAATTATACAAGGTTTTCGCCTTCGCCACAATTGTAAATAATTACACAGGTCTACTTTTTGAAAGCTTTATGCATTTATACCTTATGCAGATCATCCAACCGTTTTATATCAGTCGCAGCGTGATCTTTGTAAGGGACTGGTGTGACAGCTTTGGCGGATTTACAGGTATTTCCCTATAAAGACCTACTGAGATCTATTGGGTCCCTATGACTTTCTAGGAAAATTCCTATTAAAACCTATAAATACCTACACGTTTCATAGTAAATTCCCTACTTAAACGTATGAAAACCTATAAAATAATTTACCATAAAGCATAAAATGTTAACAAATAACGATGTCGTGATTGGCTTGATGTGTCGCTATGTGTCTTTTGTGAGGCTTATAACGTGTATGGTTATGCGAACCTGTGGTTGGCGCCTTATCGTCCAAGCAACGAAAGTTTTTTGCCTCAAAAAAAACCAATAGTCTTGAAAATTGGTGGAGATGTAGTCTAGACTTTCCTGATGAACGTACTAAAAGTCCTGAATAATTAAAGGTGAGCTCGCGCTGCCATCTTGATTTTTAGGTACACTTTTGGAGGTTTTGCAAATAACTTCTAAACGGTTGAAAAATATTTTTACAAAAAAGAAAGCTTATACAATTTTTTACAAAATACTTGGTTATAACTTTTTTCTAACTTGTTTAGATTTCGAGAAAATGAGAAAAAATTGTTCTGATATCTTGATTTTAAGGAACACTTTTGGACTTTTTTGCAAATATCTTCTTAACGGTCAATATTTAAAAAAAAATAAGTTATAAAAAATAATGGTTATAAAATTCTCTACAAAACTGATAACGTAATGTTTTACTTTTATTTTATCTGACTTGATAATGATGATATAAACTTCAATATCTGCTTAAACTAGATATAGAATTTACGTTTTATGTAAGTGAGTGTCAGGTAGGCAATAAAATCCGAATCCAATAGTTCACCTAAAAATCGAGATATCGCCATATTTTTGCCCATTTTCTACAAAACTACGTAAGATAGAAAAAAAATTTAACAATATATTTTGTAGAGAATTTTATAAGCTTTCTTTTTTATAATAACTCATTTTTTCAAAAAATTGACTATTTGGTCAATATTTGCAAAAAAGTCCAAACGTGTACCTTAAAATCAAGGTATCTGACAATTTTTGACCATTTTCTGATTTTCTCAAAAACCAAGCAAATAAGAAAAAAGTTTTTAACACTATTTTGTAGATAATTTTTTAGGTTTTCTTTTTTGTCAATACTTATTTTCTAAAAAAAATTACTGTTTAGAGGTTATTTGCAAAAAACTGCAAAATTGTACCTTAAAATCAAGATGGCAGCGCGAGCTCCCCTTCAATTGTTGAGGACTTTTGTTCATTAGAAAGGTCTAAAATACATTTCTACCAATTTTGAAAACTTTTGGATTTTTTTGGGGCAAACGGTGATTTTTAAACTTCGTTGCTGAGACTATTAATTACGGACGCAAACATTTAGAATTTGGAGAGTTAAAATAAATAATGTGCTATTTTTTTGGCACTTAGCACATTATTTTTTTCAACTCTACATTTATACTTAGTATAACTATTTTAGCTAAAATGCAATCTTGCATTTGTTCTGTTTAGTTACGTTATGGTTTTATTATGTATATATTAACCTAATATCAGCGAATTTGTTTATCTTTAAACCATATGTAAGACACGAACAAATTAACATAATTATACGCAATTCATATGATACAAAAAATTCCCTAGTAGAAATTTAACGTTAGAATAACGTTTTTCTAACGTTAGAAAACTGTATAAAAGTACGTTATAAAATATGTACAAATGTCCCGCTTTTTAACGTTAGAATCAAACGTTAGTCACAAACGTTAATCTAACGTTAGATCTTTAAGTTAGAAATACGTTATAAGTACGTTTAATTTCTAACTTTCGGAGGGGGTGTGGCCAACTAGGAAATTTCTACCTGCATCATAGAATGGCAGCTGGAGGCAAATTTATTCATATAAATAAATCTTAATATATTTTATCAATCATAATATTTTTAAACATAATTTCGTTACATTTATTTATAAAATAACCATCTTTTTAGGCGGCCCTAAATATTTTTCGTGTAATATGCTGTTATACTTCGATAAATACGGTTACCTCTCAGAAAAACTTTATATTTAGTTAGTTAATATTTATTTATACATTCAGAATCTTAAAATATTTTTTCAATTCTAATACAGCGTTGCCAGACTTACTTTAATTTTGACTTTTGGGAGATATTTTTTAAAACTTATTATAGAAATAATAAATAATTATCAAACCTAGGCACATAGCTGTCTGAACAGAGTATTTTCTACTATACGTTATTAATAATGGAAATTTTAAAAATATTTAAAGTTAGAATAAGGTTAGAAAAAGGTTAGAATTTAGTTGGGAAACTAACGTTAGATTTATGTATTTTATAACGTTTTTGTCAAACGTTAGTTTTTAAGGTTAGATTTATATATATATATATATATATATATATTATAACGTTTTTGTCAAACGTTAGTTTTTAAGGTTAGATTTATATATTTTATAACGTTTTTGTCAAACGTTAGTTTTTAAGGTTAGATTTATATATTTTATAACGTTTTTGTATAACGTTTGAGACTAAACATAAAAATGTCACTTATGTAATTTTATGTTAAGTTAGATTTGTGTACTTTTCTACCAGGGATTATTTCTGATAGTATATTAAAGTACTAGTTTCATAAAACCCGTTTTTAGCGCACGAGTACTACACGGAAAGAAATTAGTGGGCTCTGCGCTATACATTATAAGATATTTGGTAACAGTGGCAAATTATAGTGATTTAAGCTATAGATTATAAGGGACACAATAACTAATAATATTAAAAATAAATTGGAAACGATTATAGATATTACAGACACGATTATATTTATTACAGGCACTATTATAAATTTACAGAAATTTTATTATATTATAAAAATTATTAGCACGGACAATAATTAAATCTATTTAAGCTATAAATGCCATACTATTTGTTATATTTTATTATTCACCAAACAATTAAAGTATTTCATATAAATTTTTACACTGACTGCCATAATTGTAAGAGAAAGCCTTGTATTTATATAATAAGCGATTATAATTTGCTTGGTATGTGTGTTATAGCGCTCCTAGCTATAATTTTTTTTTTCCGTGTAGTGACGCGGTAGACCACTACACCAATCCTCCCATAATTGTATTTTCACGATTTAAGGGGGACTTAAAATTTTCAAAAAACCGTGTCTTTGAAGTGCCCTGGTGTTGGTAACCTACTTTTGTTATGAATATCATACAATCGGTGTAACTCTTATAGTATAATACCTGTGTTTGATATCCTTATCAGCAACTATGTTATATCACTTCCGTTAGAATAACTAAATCGACAGTTGTAACATAATGATAAATTTTCAACAGTAATATCACAAGAGGTAGTGAAATTTTCGATAATTTTATTATGGTCCCATAAAATAATTTTTCTCAGTAATTTTTTGAGTATATTTTTCGTTATTAAAAGCTCGAAACCGAGTGTTCCTGGATATACCATACCCACTACCTACTTTGTCGACTAATGACTTGTAACTGACGTAACGAACACTTAATTCAGAATCTCGACGATCTTGACGCATCTAAACTAAAGCTACTAAGGGCTAGAGCAACGACCACATTTTCTGGCTAGAGATCTTAAATGCAAAACCTATTAAATATTGGCGTTAATACATGTAGCTGGGTATGTCATATCCAGGAATACTAACGCAGGGTTAAGGGTGCGTCCCACATTCAACTCGGTCTTTCGCGCTGTTGCCAAATTGTGCAATTTAATATATCTTTTGGTTTTTGGTTGTTTCGGTGTTTTTTTTTTGCTTTGGTTTTTGGTTGTTTTGGTATTTTTTGCAAAAAAAAACACCAAAACAACCAAAGACCAAAGATATATTAAATGGCAACTGCGCGAAAGACCGAGTTGGATTTGACGCTAGTGATGAAACATACGTTGATACACCGGCACCGCGCGCTTAACTCCCATGTATCAGCATATGATGCATCGGCAGCGAAAGTGTTAAAACCTCCTAATTTAAATAATTGTACAAGTTAAGAGAACATTCTTTTTTTAGCATTTCTGGTGTCCCTTGGAGTTAATTAAGGATGTCATGGCCCATCTAGTTATAAAAACTATAACAAAATTAAAATAAAATTTGATACTTTAAATAGCAAATTTTTTGTGGAAACACCGGTTAACCGTACGGTTTTTATCCCCACCACTAAATTCGTATAACCGACAGTTCTCACAAAAACGCATTGGTTATTTTCTTGAGGTTTTGACAAGTACCTAACCTAATTTCTCCCAAAAAACTGATAAGGTATATATTTTTTATATTTCCTTTGGATAAGATATGATAAAAAAGCACTCAAACTACATTTTTAAGTTTATTTGCTCATGGGGAAGGTAATAAACAACAATGATACGTTTAAATAGTTTTTTTTAATTTCATTTTAAACCACATAAGCAAACACTTAGAAGTTAGAAAATAAAAGTTGAAATACCTTACCTACTCTATTTTTTACATTTTGCATACAAATCGAGAAAAATTCCCAAAGGCCTGTGAATTATGGTGTAAATAAACAATTTATAGGTTAAGTTTTTACGGTTAACCGTATCTAACTCACCTCCGAACCTGTGTTAGACGCGGTTACTGCCGGTTAGTGACGTCATCGCTTCCCCTCACTTACCGTATGTAACCAATTCTCACAAAAACGAGTTTCAGTAACCTGGTTAGTTCCGGTGACCCGACAAAAAATTGGCTAATGTTACTTCTGTGATATCAGTGTTTTTAGAAAAGTGTGCAGATTCCAAAAATGTAAAGCATTTAGATATAAAATGTAAAAATTGGCAGCATTTCCGGTAAAACCAGAAGAAGCATAAGTTTTATATGTCAAAAGTTAAGTTTCCTTAAATACATTATAGGTACCAAATTTCAAAATTTTATCTTTACAAATACAGAAGTTAAGGGGGGGGGGTGTACAATCGATCTGTGACACCCGGTATTATACCATATAATAGGGCAATTGATTTAAAGCACAAGTATTATAAATAAACCTGGGAAAATAAATGATTCAGGACCCAATAACATTATACTATGCTATTAAATTCTTCATTAGGTACCAATATTCGAAAAAGAAATCTATAAAATTGTAATAAAAATTTTCCTACACAACAAAACATCTATCAAGTATATTTGATCGAATATAATTATATAAAATATAAATATCATTATATAAAATAACATAATTATATAATTATTTTCTTTCATCGGAATTTAAAGGAATAATAATGTATAATATTATTATATTACCAATATTTGAAACACGTAAATAACATTTATGTTGGGTTATAACCCAAATAATTTTTTGGTATTTATTTGATACGTTTTGTGGTCGCACATGAGGCAAGGGGGCAAGGAAAGCATTTTTTTTATAGTTAAATTTTTTTGCTAAAAAATGCGATTTTTAAAGATTTTTTTGTAAACTTTATTTATGTCATTTAAAATTAGTTTAAAAATATAACTAAGGTATTTGCATCATAAAATTAACTATTTTTCAAAAATTATTTGATTTTTTGTTCATTTGCGTTACGTAATACTTGAACGTTCCCATAGAGAATTTTAAAAGCTTTAAAATTATGTATTTCAAGACTCCCCTTTCCATTTAAAAAAATGTCTTCCCTTTCCATTTAAAAAAAATGTCTCCCCTTGCCCCCATTGTGCCCTCTAAACATATAATAGCTATTTTTCTAACAAGTGTGGAAAAAGGCCTTTCCGCACTCGCATTTGCCTAAACGACGCGTAGCGGACCAGCAAATTTATTTCTCTCTGTACTTGTTTAAAAAATAATAATAAATATTATTATGCGGTAAAAAATGATAAGGATATTTAATTAAATCTAGTTTTTTATAAATAAAAGCATTATCATGTTAATCAGGAAGGACATGCACATATCTTTGCACGCACGGTCTGGCTTAGTTGTATCCCTAACCTTCATTCATTCATAAGCGATTATCCTTTTAAACTTGCGGTTAGAGGAAAAACAAATATAGCTATTTTCCTAACAAGTGCGGAAAAGCCTCCTTACGCATGCGTTAGGAACAATACTTTTCCTACGAGCAGGATTAAAATAAAATATCCCTGGTAGAAAAGTACATAAATCTAACTTAACATAACATTAGATTAGTGACATTTCTATGTTTAGTATCAAACGTTATACATAAACGTTTTAAAATATATAAATCTAACCTTAAAAACTAACGTTTGACAAAAACGTTATAAAATATATAAATCTAACCTTAAAAACTAACGTTTGGCAAAAACGTGATAAAATACATAAATCTAACGTTAGTTTCCTAACCAAATTCTAACCTTTTTCTAACCTTATTCTAACTTTAAATATTTTTTTAATGTCGATTATTAATACGTAAGCTATAGTAGAAAATTCTCATTTCAGACAGCTATGTGCCTAGGTTTGATAATTATTTATTATTTCTATAATAAATTTTAAAAAATATCCCCCAAAAGTCAAAATTATGGTAAGTCTGGCAACGCTGTACTAGAATTGAACAAATATTTTAAGATTCTGAATGTATAAATAAATATTAACTAACTAAATATTAAGTTTTTCTGAGAGGTAAACGTATTTGTCGAAGTATAACAGCATATTACACGAAAAATATTTAGGGCCACCTAAAAAGATGGCTATTTTATAAAAAAAATGTAACAAAATTATGTTTAAAAATATTATGATTGCTAAAATATATTAAGATTTATTTATATGAATAAATTTGTCTCCAGCTGAATTTTATGATGCAGGTAGAAATTTCCTAGTTGACCACGCCCCCTCCGAAAGTTAGAAATGAATCGTACCTATAACGTATTTCTAACTTAAAAATCTAACGTTAGGTTAACGTTTGTAACTAACGTTTGATTCTAACGTTAAAAAGCGGGACATTTGCACATGTTTTATAACGTACTTTTATACAGTTATCTAACGTTAGAAAAACGTTATTCTAACGTTAAATTTCTGCTAGGGATTCTTTTATATTTTATCAAATTAATCGAAATAAATCTTATTTTTATAATTTTTCAACAAGAAAATCGATTAACAGGCAAGAAATTTAAACATTTTTATAATATTATGAATAAATATAACAAGAATAACACTACACAGATAAGAAATTAAACAATATTTATGCGTGCGGAAAAGGCTTTCTTTCCACACGCATATGGGTGCGGAAAGAGTGATCTTTCCGCACGCTCGCAGGAAAAGTATTTTGCAATGCCTAGATATTTTAATATTCGAACTGGCTATGAATACGTCTGACGCATAGGAAGCATACGCCCTGTTATCTTATTGGCTGCACAAATCACATGATTATTCGGACGTAACTCCTACAGGGTTATTCATAAATAGGGTCATTCATTTTAAGGGGTTATTCTACAGAGGAAAGTGCCTAAAAAAAATCGGTTTTTATTTAAAAACTCAGGAACCCTTTGAGATACAACAACGAGGTTTTGAATGTAAATTAATCTTATTAAGGCCCATATTTTTTTGTTATTTTCTTGCACTTAGTTTAACCAGGGCAGTACGAAACCTTATCAGCTTTTGCCCCAAACTTTTTATGTGTAACTTTTTTCTAAGTTTATTATTGGAACATGATTCCTCAGGTCAGAATATATAAAAAAGGTACTCTTGTTGTAACACTGTAGAATTAATCTTAATAAGGCCCATATTTTTTTGTTATTTTCTTGCACTTATTTTAACCAGGGCAGTGCGAAACCTTATCAGCTTTTGCCCCAAACTTTTTATGTGTAACTTTTTTCTAAGTTTATTATTGGAACATGATTCCTCAGGTTAGAATATATAAAAAAGGTACTCTGGTTGTAACACTGTAGAATTAATTTGAAGGGGAAATTTCACGGTTTAAGGACCCTTTTAAAGGGGTTATAAAAGAAAAAATTCAAAATATATATCCAAACACATTTTTCTGTCATATAAAACATAAAAAACACGTAAAGGGGTATCACCCTTGGATTCGATGAAAATCCACCCCCTACAAAGAGGGTAAAAGTACCCCCCCAAGCACCAAAAAAAGTAGTAAATCATAAAGTATCTTACTCACCAAATTCCAATTCCAAGTTAACCCATTAAGGACTGACCCATGAATTTATGGTATAATATATGAAATATTTATCAGATATTACTATTATTAGTCTAAATTAGTAATTTTTAGTAAAAAAATGCAAAAAAATCACTTTTTCGCTTGTTTAATCAGATTATTAGAAAAATGTAAACAAATTGTTTAAAACAATTCACTCGCTATAAATAAAAAACCATTTTATTTACTTTTACTCTTTTTCTTTTTTTTTCTGTAATTTATAAATATTATCTAATACCTACCTACTAAACCTTAATTTAATTTAACCTACTTCCTTATAATACCTTTTTACAATACCTCAAAACTTTTTAGCAATTATTTGTTCATATATTAGTTTTATTTGTTTTATTTTTTCTGTACCTATTTATATGTTCTCTACCAATACCTTTTAGCCATTATTTATACATATATTAGTTATATTTAATTTATTTTCTATGTACCTATTTATAAGTCTTTGTTTTTGTATTTTTTATATATGTGTATATATTTTTTTTTGTATATTCAAGCACACTCAAATGTTTTTTACATTTCTGTGTTTTGTCGCATATTTATTGCTCATCCATACATGTAAACCTCTTGTATATATTTCAGGCAATATATATTATTATTATTATTATATCTTTTGCAAATGCTAAGCCATAAATAAATTGAAAACTACATGCATTTTAAAACACTCCTTATAAAAATATGTAAACCTGTATGAATTTTTAGACGGTAGCCTTAATGGGTTAAAACCTTAATTTGAAATCCAGGAAACATTGTCCTAGATCAATTTCTTTTTAATTTTTAATAGAAAATATCGATTTTATTATTATTTTATACCCCAATATTTCTGCTAATAAAATCAATTAGATTTTTTTAAAGGTTATTTTTTATACTCTTTACTGCTATAGCTGGAAAAGTATTATACGATGGTTTTCAAAATTCAAAAATCGTAAAAAATAACCTAGATGAAAATTTTTATAAAATAATATTATACTTTATCGAATTCTGAAGCAAAATTTTTAACCGTCCGTCCGTCAGTTTGCCACAAATCTCGAAAAATCTTGTTTATACGAGAACTCAAAGACGGAATAATCCATAGATATAAATTATAGAAAATAAAAGTTCGATGAACTCCAAATTTTCTTGTATTTTTAATATTGAGATTAATAAAGCAATCTGAATCTGAATCTGAAACATTGCCTTCAACCTACTTCGCAGTTTAAAGCCATACAATGTCTCATATTTCCAGTCGAAGAAAAAGTATAGTCTATAACCAAAGACCAAAATTTGGTCTTTGGCACTCCCATCCAACAAGGATGTAACTCAAGTTCGGCCCATTTTGAGTTATACTCATAGGTAAACGCCTTGAAAAAAGATACACATGGTGGTACTACTCAGATTTCTCTACAGGCCATTTTTACCAAAATTTTACCTAAAAACGCTAAAGTAAGAAATACTAAACTTGAATCAGAACCAAACAATAAATAAAAGATAAATACTTATAAAGTTAAATAGAGAATTTTATAAGCTTTCAAATGATGTATCACTTGGCTACCTTTTCCACCTCAATTATTTGCCCACCCTTAAATAAAAATATATATATTTTAGAAAATTAGCTGTCGTGAAAAATGGCTTTGTTGCTTGGGGGTATCGAAATGGTCATTCCGCGCTCGCGAAACCGTTATCCTCGCCTGACTGCTCGTATGCCAAACTTTCCGCTCGCGCAGAATATTGTCTATTCCATACTAGTTAACAATTGTTTCTTTAGAAAGGTTTGTCTAATTATTTATTTACTCGAATCGATAAATGCAAAATGGAAAATTATAATTTTCTTTGAAACTAGGCGAAAAAAATGACGCGCAGTAAGGAAAATATTGCGAAGATAACAAGCTTTCCCTTTCCACAATTAAATTTCTTTAAGGGTTATTTATTTTCTTTAGAAATGAGTTTCTAATTATTCTGCCCTGCTAAGCAAGAAAGTCGTATCTGACTATTTGAGTTTTCCACTTCTTAGTATCTTTGCAGCTTACTTCAACTATTATGAAAAAAAGTTTATATGAAGGTTGGTCCGGAAATAAGCCCTAAGGGAGCTGCGGAAGATATAGAATGGGGAACAAAAAAAGCACAAATAATATTTTATGCTGCAGGGTGATTCTTCATTTAAATCTAAGCAAAGAAGTATTCTTCATCAAAACACCTAAATTTAATATTAAAGGAGTAATAGCCTTTTAAAAAGTAACATTTTTGGTGGCACAACATGTTACTTCGTTTTGATTGTATTTTTTAATGGTTGCTCCTACAATGTTACACTATATAACATTTTTGATGTATTTTTACTCAAGGAATCTATATTTTTTACAAAAAATCCAAAAAATATATACATAAATAAGTTTGGGGCAAAAATGTGTTAAGCCTCACATATTTTGTCCGTCTAGGCACGCCTCTGAATAAATTCAAAAAAATAAATTAGCATAAACTTATTGCCCTTATTAATACCAGTATACATGCAAAAGCTCGTCACTCTAGCTTAAAGGGTACCAGAGTTATTAATTAAAAACCTTATTTTTATTACAATTTTAAAGAGCTGTAGCTTCCTTAGGGCTCATTTCCGGACCTACATTTATAGGAACTTTTTTTGATATTTTCGGATGTAGAATCAACTCTTAAATTTTGGCATGCCAGTTACTGATCTCCCTGTATACCAAAGACTTCATTTTTGATTATACCAGCCACTGTGAATAGTATATAATGGAATGCGGAGAATTACATATCTTCATGGCTTGTTTATCAAATTAAATCGATAAATGCAAAATAGAAAATTGTAAATTTTCTTTAAAACTAGGCGAAAAAAAAAATGAGGCGCAGTAAATAAAATACACAGTTAATAAAAGCCAACGAACTAATAACTATTCTCTCTAGAATACGCATACCGTTAATATAAAGTATCGCCAACATCTCGGTTTGTTTGTAAACAAATAGTAGGTATATTCAGGCCTGACAATAACAATAACCAGTATCTGTTATTGTTGTCTTTGTTAGAACAAAGCTGTGCGAGTAAGACAGACGAATCTATATGTTGGCTACGTTTTTGTCAGTTTTTACTAATGAAGTACCAATTCTAGAGAGAAGAGTTATTAGTTCATTGATAAAAGCTATAATAATATAAAGAACTTTCACTTTCGGGTTTAGACCGTGTTAATGGATTTTCACTTTCCGACGTTTCGTCTCTTACTACTAGAGACATCTTCAGGGATTAATCTGAAACTAAGTTTCGAATCAACTTGTGTCACTATTTATGACGAGTTGTGGTTATTCACCCGTGACGAGGTTTTTCCTATCAAAGACTTCCATATTGCAGGTAAGTGGTAACCAGTGTCCCGATTGATATTGTTAGGATGCTTGATGATTTCTATCGATTCCCGTATCTTCCTTGGCATTTTTCTGTCTCCTTAAACTAACCAAAGCCTTGACCATGAACGGTTATACCAAAAAAGACATTAATAAGACCATATACAAATACAGAAATCCCAGACCCAAACAACAGGACAATAGTGACAATGACAGACAGACACAAGTTATACTTCCCTATGTAAGCGGTATCACGGATAAAATAGGTAAACTTTTGAAGAAGTCAAATATTAAGCCTATATTTCGGTCCAACCAAAAATTAGGTCAATGTTTGACTTCAACAAAAGACAAAATACCCCTGAGTTCAGAAGGCGTATATAAAATACCCTGCTCCTGTGGTACGGTTTACATAGGTGAAACTAAGAGAAAAATTTCTACAAGACTTCAAGAGCATGAGCGCAATATAAGAAAGAAACAAATTTCCTTATCGGCAGTAGCCGAACATGTACATGAAACAGGTCATAAAATCAATTTGTCTGAAACAAAACAAATATTAACAGAAAACAGAAAAATGCCAAGGAAGATACGGGAATCGATAGAAATCATCAAGCATCCTAACAATATCAATCGGGACACTGGTTACCACTTACCTGCAATATGGAAGTCTTTGATAGGAAAAACCTCGTCACGGGTGAATAACCACAACTCGTCATAAATAGTGACACAAGTTGATTCGAAACTTAGTTTCAGATTAATCCCTGAAGATGTCTCAAGTAGTAAGAGACGAAACGTCGGAAAGTGAAAATCCATTAACACGGTCTAAACCCGAAAGTGAAAGTTCTTTATATCTTAATGGCCGTGAAAGCTTAAAATCTAAAATAGCTATAATAATAACCACAAGTCGGATTGAAGTAGCCATTACCGAGGGCATGCAAAAATTATAATAAAAAAAAAATAATCTTTCAAGTAAATAGGCAGTTGTAAGATTAAATAATCACAATCTAAGATTAAATAATCACAACACTACCAGTTTTTAAGGATTATATTCATCAAAAACAGTAATGCCTCCTTCGATCCAACGCGTGACAATAACAATAATAACACTGATTTGCATTTGAAAAATGTTTAAGCTTTTTGAGTCGTTTAGTAATCTTATATAAATGCGTAGTGATATTGACCCATATTAAGATTCTTAAAAAATGCCTTTATACTGTTTTTTTAGCAAAATCGGGAATTTTAAAAAATTGGACCACCCTAATGTCGCGATTTTTTTTAAGATTTTTCAATATTACACATAACCAAAATAAGTACCGAAAATATTGCCAACATTCGGAAAAGAGCAACGCTACCTAGAAAAATTGAAACGAACTAACAACTCTTCTCTCTAGAATACGCATACCGTTAATATAAAGTATCGCCAACATCTCGGTTTGTTTGTAAACAAATAGTAGGTATATTCAGGCCTGAACAATTACCAGTAATTGTTATTGTTGTCTCTGTTAGAACAAAGCTGTGCGAGTAAGACAGACAAATGTATATGTTGGCTACGTTTTTGTCAGTTTTTACAAATGAAATGCCTATTCTAGAGAGAAGAGTTATTAGTTCGTTGAAAAATTGCTGCTTCATATTTAGGTAGGTACCTATATGGAGTATTACACTTTCTTTTATCCCGCCTAAATCCAGATTATCAACTCTAAACCTGTTGTTCAAGAGGGTTAGATTGATAACTCTCGATTAATAAATACTCCTAAGTACCGCAGAAAATGGCGTTTGCACGGGAGTTGAACCGTTAATAAATACGGTAGTTAGGTCTCGTGTAAACATAGTCAGTATTTTTTAAAATCGTTAAATGAAAATTAAATTATTGATATTATCAATTTCTTATTAGGCTAGATTGTTTTAAATTGTG
>OY294048.1:12439014-12536078 GCA_958510825.1 Brachypterus glaber | reverse complement strand
TACGCATATAGCTGAAAATAAATTTCTAGAAAATAAGGCGCGATAATTATTATTATTATTATTATAAATAATAATAGTGAGCGCGACGTAGGTAATTATTGCATTAAGTTTAAGGATACATATCTAAAAATTAACAACAATAACACCTTATTTTAAAACTACGAGCGATCCTTAATGAGGATCGCTCCTATAGATCCAAATCACTGAAATGTTCTCCTTCATATCATCTTTAAACTCTTTGAAGAGGTATATTAAATGAATAAAAAAAACATTGTTTAAAGAAAATGCTTATAATAAATTTTTTATTATAACCAGTAGTTTGCGTAAACTCAGTTATGACTCATCAATGTTGAAAATAAACACAGAAACATAGGCTTGCGGAATATTTTTGCCGAATTGTGAGGGAAATTTTATAAAGGTCACTAAATCGAAACATTTGAAGACTAATTTGTTATACACAACAATATTGACTATACATATTAACTATACATATGTTTATATATCGGTGTTTTTCAAAGAAAAAACCGACATTCGATTTTTATTTTTTAAGAATACGAAAGTTTTTAATTTTAATTTTTCGATAACTTTTTTTCCCACCTTACTCGTTTAAATGGAATCATTAAAAAAAATTCAAAATAAAAAGAAATAAAAATGTAAATATTTAAGCCTTCGTTAGGCGCGCCTCTTTTTGTAACGTGGTTAGGCGCGCGGTCTACACTTGTAGACCATTTTATTTTTTGTTTAAAAAAAAACATATTTATATTTTTAAAAACCAAATATCTTATGTTATTTATTTGGTTGTATTTAAAAGTTATTTACATATTTTTTTCAAATTATTATTGTTTTAGTAAGTGTTAAGGGTAAAAGAAAAATGATATACAATTCTAACATATATTTTACATCTGTACGGTAATTTGTAAAAAAAAAATAACTTAACAAACTTTCTGAAACTAAAACATTTTTTTTTTTTAACATGTACGATTATAAAAAAATAAAAAACACCTAAATTAAAAGAAAAAAATATTATAAAATTTTACTCAAAATCATGCAATATTTTAGTAACTCATGCGCCTTGTACATGTGCTCTTTGCAATCGTAGTTATGATATTTTGAGCATTTGTTTTTTCGATTTATTTTCCCTTCTTATGCACATTTAGTGTCCAAAGTAATTTTTAGTTTTATAGAACAGAAAATTACCTTATTTATTAAAAACATTACGTATGAGCTCTTTCATGCCCAAAAAGACTCGTTTCAGTGTCTTCCTATAAACTGCAATTTTTTTTGGTGGTAAAGACATATTGTATCTTTAATTTATCTTTAAACTAATAAACTAACTATGAAAAACAATATTCACAAAAAGAAACCATAAAAACTTACACAAAATAAAAAAAATGCAAGAATAAAAAAGGTAACGTGGTTAGTCCCGCGGTCTACAATCGTAGACCAGGCAGGTTTCAATATTAATAAAAACAATATTATACCCATTCAAAGTGTGAATTATTACTGGTCTAATAGATTGATGGAGAAGGGGCGCAAAATTTTCAAAACGGGAAATGAGTAATTTCTAGGGACTTTTGTTATAGTTGGTAATATACTGTGAGAGGATTGGTGTAGTGGACTACCGCGTCTTACTTGTCGAGTTTACTACCCAAATAGCGTGAGTTCGATTCTCACCGGCGCCGATTTGCCTTTTTCAGTTATTAATTAACTTCAAATTTGGTGAAGGCGTAAGTGAAGCGGACACTCCCTATAAATTGGTTCGAAAGTCAATTAAAGCCGGTGGTTCCCTCTACTACTAGCCCACACAAGTCTTGGACTTAGGGGATGCTTAATTAAGTAGAATAGTACGAGGTTAAACAAAATGTAATGTAATGTAACAAAATGTAATGTAATGTAATACCCAATCCCAATTTGGCAATTTGAATTTCGCACAAGAAAAAATATTATTTCTAAGTAATCATTGGAAATACGGGTTTGGACATATCCACAGCCTCGCATAGGAACATAATACATAACAATGCGATGCCGTGATTGGTTTGATGTGCAGCCATGTATCTTGTAAGCCATTCACGGCACCGCATTCTTATGTTTTATGTTCTTATGCAAGCTTCTCGATAGGCCTTTTTCCGTGAATAAAAATAAGCATTTATCCACAGGTGAAGACCTGGTATTGGGTCACTAATGGAAAAGATATGGTGCCATGTAGGTCAACTGCCCTCTAAGTTAAACTTAAAACATCCTGCATATACTGGTTGGTCTATGCCATATTTATCTATTCTTCAGGGTTCCCACCAGTCAGGAAAACCAGGGAAGTCAGGAAAAAGTGGGGGAAATTAAATTAAAAAAAGTCAGGGAACTTGGCCATTTATTCGAAAAATTTAGGGAAAATAGCAATGTTAGGTCGTTTTAACTAAGAAGGGCAGTCAAATGCTGGGCTTCTTCTGAGTATTCGTTAGTTTTCTGGTATAAAAATAATGCACAGGGCCATTATGGTGCAATCGTTGGAAAAGTTGTGGGCATATGATGGGCCAGTAATGGGACTTCGACAAAAATAATGTAAAGGGCCACTACTGAAAAAAAAATTAGGACAATCCTAGCCATCAACTGGGTCCGTGCATTTACTGCTGGCACCCCGTACCGGGGGCGACTGTCGGCCGCTGTGTCTATACACATAGTCCCGCATGTGGCCAGTGGTGTTGGGCCATCACAACCAAGTGTAAAAAAAATTTGAAATACCTCTGATGGGCCTTAATAAAAGTTTTGTTAGGTTAGGTTAGCCCACGCAGTAATGTAGGAAATTGTAGGAGATAATTGTAGAACATGATTTATATAAGACATTTCTGAATTTATTAATTTTCGGGTCTTTGGCGGACTAATTAAATATAGCTGATTTCTTTTGAAATATATCGTCTTGAAACCATTCTCAGCTAAATTTAAATTGATTTAATTTATTGTTTTAAAGAATACTATATAAAGACATTCAAAAATTCAGATATTATTCAGTTTTGCCCGGTGTTTCTCCGGAGAAACACCGTTTTAACAAAAAATGGCCAAAATGTAGTTCCTGTTAGGAATAATTTTAAGAATTATTCTTGAATTAAAAATAGTAGTTAATATCACAGCTTTACAAATTTCGGTAAATTTTTGGACCAGAGAAGACAAAAATGTTTGAAAAAATAATTACTAATGATATCGATAGCTACGCTTTTTCGAAAAAAAGTGGGACACTTGAAATTGAATGGACAATACATTATTGAAATTGTTTTGTTTAAATTTCATAATTAAAACTTTTAAATTTTTATGTTTATGTCAAATCTTATTTATTTTACTAAGGGCCATAATATTCACCTAACAGTAAAGTCTCTTACGTTAACAATAGGATAAATGCCGAATGTTGCTTTGTCACTGGTGGTTGCTATGCGACCGAGGTACTCTACCAAGCAGACAAATTTACTTTAAGGCGAATATAATGACCCTTAGTTAAATTGACTTAGTTTGTCAAATTATTTTAACCTACATTATGAAAACTTAATTTACACCACTGGCAAAAATAAAAATTGGCTCACAGGTTTCTTTTTGCGTTCCACTTTATTCCGATATACGTGTAAGTTAGGGTGCCCAGGACCTACGGAATTGTTTGGGTCCCACCCCTCAAAATTGTTCCTTTAGGTGAAAAAACAACCCTGATTTTTTTAAAGATTTTTAAAAAAATATTTAGAGGTTCGCCCGGCGTTTTTTTAAATAGACAATCATGTGAAGGGTTTTTATTTTTTTAAGGATATACAAACTTTGATGTTGGCATTTATGGAACAAAAAAGTGTTTCTGGATAATAAAGAAATATTCTTAATGTTTATGCCCTTCAAAAATAAAACGGTTTTTTTATGGGGTAAAAATGCTAAAAAACACGAGGTTAATAAAGGGTAGAAAAAAAAGTTCTTTTTTTTTCTAGGGTATTCTTCAATATATCCAAATTCAGGATTTATTTATTAAAAAAAAAAGTACAGGGTGTCCAAAAAATAATTAAATATCTCAATAAAAGTTTGAAAATGCATTAAATTGAAATAAAATATAAATTTTGTAGTAAATAGATAAAAAATGTTTTCAAATTGCCTTGTAGTGTGTTTTATTATGTAATAAAACACATTATATAATTTTTTTTTCAAAAAACGTGTAGGACGTTTATCTTTAAAAATCTGAAAAAAAATCGCCGTTATAAAAATAAACACGTTTCAAAGCAAACCATTTATATACACTACACCATTAAATACACTTTTACACTTATACTTACTTTAGTTACTCACAAAGATATTTACATATTTTATTTATGTTTTACTAACTTTATAGTTATTTAGATTTAGTAGATTTTTTAGTTACTTTTATATACTTATTTTATATTATCCTATTAATTTAGGTATTGTTTATTATTCCTTGTTTTTACAGACCAAAATGTTGGTAGGATGTTGTATATTTTTCTATATGCTTTTTGGCCAAATATCATCTCTTTTATCGAAATAAAGTTATTTTTTTACATTTTATGGGATTTGTGATTATTTTTTTTTACATCCTGTTCTTTTTCTTAAAAAAAATAAATATGGGGCATTAATAAGTACATACCAATGTATTTCTAAAAAAAAAAACTGATAGAAAAAAATATGTAAAAAAGTCCATTGTTACAATGTTTTTACCCTGGCAAAGCCATTTTTTCATGTAAAAGGGTAATTTTTTTTAAAATATTCCCTTATTATTCAAAAATAATTTCCCTTCCTAAAATCGCCTGATTTCAACGTTTTTATATTTAAATAATAATAAAAAGGCTTAACATGTTTTCTCTCTCAAAAAACCGCCGGGCGCGACCCCTAAATATTATTTTAAAAATCTGAAAAAAAATTGAGGGTTGGTTTATGACCTAAATGAACATCGACCCCAAAAAAAATCCATTTTTTTAATTTTGACCGGTAGTATACAATATACAAAAACTTTTAAGTTAAGTTAAACTCAAAAGTTCCTAAATATTCCAGGAACAGGCCTCGAAATATAACGTTCTTATCAAATATAAAATAAATGAGCAAATGAGCTACGTATAAAAGGTTTACTGTACACTAAAAACTGCACAATTGTGACTTAAGTCAAAAAGCACCTCGTAAAAATGGTAAAAGAAGTGAAACTTGTTCTTGTTGTTATTATTGCACTTTGTGTCATTCAATTTTGTTTGTCTGTAAGTATCTATTTTTTGTGTAAAAACAACTTGTTTGTTACATTTTTTTTTGTCAATTTTAAAAATATTTCACTATAAATAAGAAAACTGCCCATTAGGGGAAAATTTTGCGAATTTATGGATTATTAAAAAAATATATTGGGGGATATGACACCCCCCAAAATTTTTCCATTCGGCAAATATTGGGATTCATTTAGAAGGTTGAAGCCTTCTCCTCAAAATAAGCAGTAAAAGCAGCCAAAACGAGCTTTTTTTAAGGTATATATTGCGTGTTCAAGTGACGACCTTTAAATTTTGGCCTGCGCCGCTAGAGCTTTCTTACAGTTTTGTGAAAGTTGGAATTGTAAAACTGTTTTAAATTAAAGTTTGTTCTAGGGCTTTTTTAGGTGTTATTTTATTTGAGATTGTAAAACTTAAGCGTAAATAATTTAACAATACTTAATAATAACAAAAATGTTTAAAAATTAAAATAGATCAAGTTTGTAAAACATTTCGCCTGTGGTACTAGGGATTTTTTCCTTTTGTTATATTTAAGATTGTAGAACTTAGGCTTGAATTTCGTAAAAATTTATTAATTAATTTAATTATTTTGAAGACTGATTTAAAATTAAAATACATAGAACGTAGAACATTAAATCTGTAAAAATTTTCGCTTAGTTTGGCAGGCTTTCTTACGTTTTTTTAATTTAAGATTGTAGAACTTAAGCGTGAAATTCAAAAAAATTTCTTGCATTTTACTGAATTATGAAAATGTTTAAAATTAAAATAGACTATCAAGTTTGTAAAAAATTTCGCAGGCGACTTTTTTTATTCTAAAACTTTAATAAGATTTTTTTATTTAAGATTGTCAAACTTACGAGTAAAATTCGTAAAAAAAATCTCTGGCGGCGCTAGAGTTTCTTGCATTTTTATAAAATTTTAAATTGTAAGAGCATTTTTTATTTTGCACGATGTTCAGCAATGTTCAAGCTATCCGTTGATTAAGCAATGAGTTCGTAAGTTACGCTAGAAAGCAGTATCTCCATTTGTCTCATAGCAGCGTTTTTTTAAATATTACATCATAGTTGACGTCAAAACAACGCTAGGCGACAAATGGAGTTACTGCTTTCTAGTGTAGTAGGGCAGTACAGCTAGCCCATTTTTTTTTACACCCTTGTATATATATATAGATAATAATAATATATTATTATCAATATAATAATAACATTATTATCAATATAATCTAATATTCCATCTTGATTAAATACTACCTTGTTATCATTTAGATAATACAAAAAAAATCATAGATCCGTTACGAGATTTTTACTTGAAGCTTTTTCTTTTTCAGATGCCAGCTGAAGAAAGGATCGACGATTGCGTTTTGACCTCCCTATGCGGAGGGGGATTGGGAAAAAAATGAAACATATCTACATTGTAAATAAAATTTTATTTTTATTTCATGTAAAAGTTACGTTTAATAAAATATATAATTAAACAATTTTCTAACCTATTACCCTGCAAAAAAGCTTTCAGATTCTGACGAAAAATTTTTGACAAATTACCAACTACTAAATTTACTTACCAAAAAATAAAAAAAGTTCTTCACCTCTACTAATTTTCCAATACCGTCAATCAATGTTCCCAACTATTCAATTTCTCAACTCTTACACTCAATTTCCCCAATTACTTTACAGCTAAACAGTGTATTTTCCCAACTTTCCCTTCTACCCCCCCCCCCCCCCTTTGCGTCATCCCAAACTGCACAAAAAAAATACTACAATATTGTTTTCTGTTTTAAACCTAATTTTGTATCTTTTTGAAAAACTTAAAATGTATATTTATTATTCTCATATTTGTCTCTTTTTCAATAAATTAAATAACCAACAAAACATTATTTTATATTAATTTTTGTCCATTTTTCAACGGTATGTGCTGGCTAGCGCGTCTACATGACAAGCCAACTAGCCAAGCTAGCATGAGTTCGATTCTCACTGGCTTTTTCAGTTAATTAATAATTGAAATTTGGCGAAGGCGATAAGTGAAGCGGACGCTACCTATGAAAACTGGTTCGTTAAATAAGCTGTTGATTCCCTCTACTACTAGCCCGCACTACTATAGTCCTGGACTTAATTAAGTAGAATAGTACGAGGGTAAACAAACATATATGTACAAACAGGTATAAAGAAGTAGGTTTCTCACTCTGATGTTGCCCTTCCATTGGGCACAGCTGTGGGCTGAGAAAAAAAAAGATGGACGAAAATCTAAATTTTTGCTTACGAGTATTTTTAAAATAAAACGCTATAAAAATAAATGATTTTTATTTGTAGGTGTAGCAAAATATACCACAATATCCACAATTGGTTATTTCTTTACGAGATTTTCCATATACATTTTAATCTGGAAGGGGTCAATTTTAATTTAAGAAATCACTAGGGCTAATATAAGATATTTCCTATACCTGGACAATAAAATTCAATTCTGACGACCTTGAAATGAATATTTTAACTAAAATTGATATAAAACTGTATTTTTAACTTTTATATAAGCATTGTCATATTAAGTGTTTTAAGGGTAGTCCTTTCCTTAAAATCGATGACTTCGGACTATTTTATAGCCTTAATTTTGCCTAATTAGGACAAAATTCTAAAAACCGATACGCTATATTGGCTCCGCCATGTTCATTTTTGGAGTTTTAACCATTGATCTACGTTAATATCCCTAAAAAGAGCCTGTATACCAAATTTGAACGAATCGAAAAATGAAAGAATTAAAAAATGAATCACCCTAGTGGCGCGGAATTTTTTTTTCTGCTTTTTCACTATCATATTCGAAATCAGCGGTATCAAAAATACTCGTATGCAAAAATTTATATTTTTTTCTCATCCATTTGGTGTTACATGTTACTCTTCTAGGTTTAAAAAGCCGATTTTAAGTTTATATCTTAAAGAGTTCAAAAGTCAAAAGCTGTTACCGCTACAGCTGCGAAGAGTATAATAATTTGCAATAAATTGAGTCGAATTTGAAATGCAGTAAAGTTAAACTTAGTTTTTCTATCTAAAATGAATTTAAGTCAATTTACAAGTAGAGTTATAAATTTTTCTTTAAAGTGGGTAATTCAATTTTCTATGTTGCAGTACAATACTAGTTCTAAATAATTTAAAAAGTTTTAAGTTAAATTAAGTTAAAAGTAACACATACACCATAAGTTTTTGTTTGAATTCAAACATTAATTCATTCATGAATAAAACAGCTTCGTAAAAAAGCCAAATATATAAATCAAAATGGTTTCCAAAATAAATACTGCTGCCAAAAAAATAATACTTTCCCCTATAGGCCTAGATTAATTAAAATCAATAACGATTTTTTTTTTAATCAAAAAAAAAATCCGAAAAAATAAAAACGATAAATAAATTGAAAAAAAAAATATTTTTGAAAAATAGTATATTATGATCATTAATCGGAATAAATTCAGTTATGACTCATCAACGTTGAAAATAAACACAGAAACATAGGTGTACGGAATAATTTTGCCGAATTATGAGGGAAATTTTTATAAAGGTCACTAAATCGAAACATTTGACGACTAATTTGTTACACACAACAATATTAAATATACATATTAACTATAAATATGTAAATATATCGGTGTTTTTCGAAGAAAATAAAAATGTAAATATTTAAAACCTCGCGTCAACGATAGAATCGACGCGGCGCCTATGCGAGCACTGGAAATTCGCCGATGACTTTTTAGTACGATAAATAATGTTTCTCGGTCGAATACGGAGATCGTGATCGAGATCTGGAAAAGCGATTTGTTTTACAAAAAACGGCTTAAATTTTTTTCAAAATTCTGAAAAAATATGGTGATACTTACCAAAGAACTAATAACTCTTCTCTCTAGAATAGGCATTTCATTCGTTAAAACTGACAAAAACGTCGTCAACATAAACATGTTCGCACATATTTGTTCTAACAGAGACAACAATACCAGTTACTGGTAATTGTTATTGTTTAGGCCTGAATATACCTACTATTTGTTTACAAACAAACCGAGATGTTGGCTATACTTTATTTTAACGGTATGCGTATTCTAGAGAGAAGAGTTATTAGTTCGTTGATATTTACTTACCCCAAAAAACAAGAGCTTTAAAATTAAAAAAAAGCCAGATCTCTGGGCACCCTAACCGACCATTTAAAAGTTTTAATCAAGTTTTCTACACATAATTTATTAAAATAAACAATCATTGTCAATAATAAAAATTGCCTGGGCTACTATGGGGATGTTTCGACGCGTAAGCAACCTTGCAAAATGTCGAGAGTCGAGGGACGAGACGAGAAGTTAATCGGCGAGAAATGGTCAAGACAAGATCAATCTTTTGTTTTCGAATCTTGTGATTTTTTTCTGTTGGTACGTTAGTCATTTCTTTCATTTCTAAAATTTTAATGTGGTTTAATTAATTTTTTATCCATTTTCAAGTCAATACCAACTGTTTAAAAAAGTTGTTTTTTCTTTTTACGTTTAATTAACCTTCTATAAAGACAAAGTTGTTATAAAAACTTCGAAATTCATTAAAGTACATTTTAATGATGGTGTTCATTAAATAAAGTTTGGTGTACACTAGATAATATTTTCACAGTTCCACAGCAAAATTAATTTCCAACAGACCGCTGAAAACCGAATTTGTCCAACGAGTGTTGGACTTAAAACCTAACGTACGTCAGTTTTTCGTCGAAAACTTTTTGAGCAACATAAAAAAAGTCCAACGCGTGTTGGACTTAAAACCTAACATACTTTAGGTTTTCGTCGAAAACTCTTTGAGCAACATAAAAAAACGCAGATTATTTATAAACTAAAATTACTACTCTTGTTCCTCCCTTGTTAAGAGGTTAAGGGGTCAATTTTTATTTTTTTTTAATATTTTGTTTTTTATTTTCAATGTTTAGAATTTATCTATTAGTTTTTGATTTTTTTTTAATTTTTAGATTTTTTTTTTAATTTTTAGATTTTTTTTTTAATTTTTTCAAATAGTAGAGTTTTTTAAATTCTTGGGGGGATGTTAAGGGTCGGTTTTTTTCTGAGGTGGGAGGGATACTGCATGTAGGTATATGCCAAATTTGAATTTTCTAGCTATTCTGGAAGTGGGTACACAAAACTGGACAACCATACATACAAACACAAGTTTTTTCTCTTTTACATTATAGTCTAAAATATAGATAACGTTTGTTTATTATTATAATGTACTTTATTTAGCAGTATTTATAATAAATGACAAAATATTTTAAAACTATTTACTTAAATTTGGTATAAATATATGAAGTTGTCTTTTACTGTTTCTTCTAGGCCTCTCAAATTTTATTTTTTCCTGATTATTTGGATGACTTATACTTTTACTTCTATTTTTTAAATCTTGCTGATCATACTCCACTCTGCAATCAATTTCCAGATCATTCACAGAGCACAATGTAAAAATACTATATCTTGGCGTGTAAAAATGGTTGTTTTTTATACTGGGCAAAATAGCGGTAGAAATACGTTCTTTCTTTTTAATATTGTGGATTGAATCTTTTTTAACTGCCAAATCCAACCATAATATTACACTGTTGCAAAATTTGTTGTAATATTGATCCTGATTACCAGTATTATTATTATTTGAGGATGAATAATTATCATATCTAAAAGTGTTAATTTCAGCAACCTTTTCTGGTTTTGTATGATTTACGTTTTTTGAATATAAATCTTTATCCATTCTTTTAGTTGTTTTTTCTATTTTCTTACTTTCATTACCAGATTTTACTGTATTTTTTTCCTGTTTTAGTTTGCCTTGAGCAAAAGTTTTTAAAGTTTTTTCACTTAATGTTAGTCCATCTATTAACATTCTTACAGAATTCAATTTAAAGTCGTTATTTTTTCTTTTTAATGATCTTGCTGATTTTAAGGACCGCTTAGAGGAAACTAAGGGGATATAACATAAATTTTCTTTTTCCATTTTGTCCAGTTCCACATGGTGGTGTCCATCTTTCCATATCGTTTTTACAAAAAGAGGTCTTTTACTTGATTCCCAATGTAGGACCATGTTTGTGTTCTTGTATTTATGGTAAAAAATAATTTTTGGCCTATTTTAGCTATACACTGTATACTAAACAGGGTGTCTTAGGCTCGGTGTCCCTGAAAAGAACAAATAATTGTTTGTCGAACATACAGAAAATTACTTTAATTCGAATTAATCTTCTTCAAAATTTAAACTGCTATCGCACTTTATCCATGTTATGTTCACGTTTTGAGGTATACATAAATGTTGTATCATCAAGTCCCCTAGATCATGACTAATCATCACCAAATACACAATAAAATAAATACGAAAAATCACATTTTAAATTTGTGAGGTACATGTCTCTTCAGCTTTTACACCACAACTGTTAAATATAGTCGCGGACGTACATTTAAAGGGATTTTTTTTTTCACTATTATCTCATATAACTTGAACGGGGCATTATATATTCTGACACGCGAAGTGCAAACATAGTTATTGGGGACAGGCACTGCGGTACACTGGGACATTTTACGCGGATATATAGAAACTAAGAAACCGCACTTTAAAATGTGGAACGGCATGGTACACATTTCAATTGGCGCAGATAAACTTTATTTAATTATTATTGGACCCATTATATAGAGTTGATGAATTACCAGATAAATTACTTTTTTCCATTGTACACACAGAGAAATGATTACTAATAGCAGAAGAGCCTTTTTAACCGACTTCCAAAAAAGGAAGAGGTTATCAATTCGATGTGTGACTGTTTTTTTTATGTTCGTTCCCGCATAACTTTGGAACGGATGAACGGAATTTGATGAAACCTTTTGCAACTTAAAGAGGACATTCATGAGGTGGTCCCGTTTTAATTTGATAATACCGGGCAAGCCGGATAATTAAGATAAATCTAGTCGTTTTAACGCAGTTTCACTTAAAACCGGCTTAATTTGGTTCTAATACCGAACAAGTTTTTATAAAATGATCGGATAACTCGGATAAGCCGGATAATTTGATTAAGGGGTCATTCAAATATAACGGCATCTTTTAAATGCCGCTAAACTTGATTCTGTGGACCTGTATATTAAAATACCAAGAGAAAATTATAAAATTTGTGATTTTGCGTTATTTCATTAAGTCAACAGCTTGCCGAGATGAACTATAACTATAATTTAGCTTAGATGATGTTACAAATCTACAAGTTCTGTGTCTCTAAAAAGTAAAAAATAAAAACTTTTCGCAAAAAAAATGAACCGACTTCTGCCTCTAAAAAGTAAAAAAATAAAAAATAAGTCGGTGCCAATTTCACAGCAAAGAATTTAACAAAAAAAAAATAATTGTTAGTATTTAATTTAGGGAGTGTAGAAATTCGCACCGACTTATTTTTTATTTTTTAATTTTAAATTCAAATTAAAAAAGAATATAAGAAAACTGCATTTTTTTAATTAAAAATTATGTGGTCGAAAAGAGAATTTAAAATAATTTATGATAAGAATCCCCTTTCCATTTAAAAACATGTTTATCCTAGCCCCTCTGCCTCCATTGTGCCCCTAAACATATTAAATATATACCAACCAATTATTTGGTTCATGTTATTTACGTGTTCCAATTTTCAGTTTGATATCTTACGCCGTTCAAAAGTTTTTATGACTTTAGACACACACTGAATAAAAAAATCGATGAGGTATCTGTCTGCCTGCCTGTCCAGAAGTTTTTTCATACTTCCCAAAGAGATGAAAATCTAAAACTCTGCAATTTTTTCGAGGAAATCTGGTAATCCACAATCATCAATATAATATTTGCAGATCGATTGGCCGGTATTAAAAGGGTTGCAGATTTACCCCAATGTGTCGTGTGAGCAACGAAATTTTTATTAATTAGTAAGGCCTCAGTTTTTAATATGTTGTTATGGCAACTAATTTAAGTATACATGTCCATTGGACTAGTACAATTGGCTCAGATAAACTTTATTTAATTATTATTGGACCCATTATAAAAAGTTGATGAATTACCAGATAAATTACTTTTTTCCATTGTACACACAGAGAAATGATTACTAATAGTAGGAGAGCCAGTGACCTTTCTCAGTGATGATTTGGATAAGGCTTATTTTTTAGAGAATGTTGTGGGGGGCATGTATAAGTGTCATCCGTGAGGATTAACCCTGATAGCGGTTTGGGAGGGAGGCAGAATGCCAACAATCTATAAAAAAAGTGCACATAATTATTATTTAGTTAAGGCTGCAATTTTTTCGAGGTTTCGTCTGGTAATCCACAATCATCAATATAATATTAGCAGATCGATTGGCCGGTATTAAAAGGGTTGCAGATTAACCCCAACGTGTCTTGTGAGCAACGAAGCCTCAGTTTTTAATATGTTGTTATGGCAACTATTTTAAGTATACATGTCCATTGGTAAAGTAACGGTAAAGATACAAATTAGAGAAAATCCGATTATCTTTGGAGAAAATCCAAAGAAATCCTTTACCAAACGTGGGATCTTTTTTTAAGTTCAATATCTTTAGAGGTAATCTTGAAGGAAATTCTACCTCCCAAAAGGAATTCGGCTTTTCAATTTTTTTTCAGCAGTTTGCCTCTTAACTTAAATAAAATGATTTGCTTAAAACAAATCAAACAATTTTTGTTTAATTTTAAATAATGTAAATAAAAATTAAAAAAGAATATAAGAAAACTGCATTTTTTTAAATTAAAAATATCTGGTCGAAAAGAGAATTTAAAATAATTTATGATGAGAATCCCCTTTCCATTTAAAAACATGTTTATCCTTGCCCCTCTGCCTCCATTGTACCCCTAAACATATTAAATATATACCAACCAATTATTTGGTTCATGTTATTTTGATATCTTACGCCGTTCAAAAGTTAAAGGGGGGCAAATTTTAGACAAACACTGAATAAAAAATCGATGAGGTATCTGTCTGCCTGCCTGTCCAGAATTTTTTTCATACTTCCCAAAGAGCTGAAAATCTAAAACTTTCCACGTCAGGAACCTGGGTCTACTGATGAAAATAATGTCTATACATATGTTTCGGAAGAAATAAAAACCTACATTATATATTTTTTTGGATCGGTACAACATTTTTCTTAGTGTGGAATACGGGGGTTAAATTTTTATAAATGCTTGTTGAGTTAAGTGACATATCTATAGAAATAATATTTCTATAAATCAGTGTCATATTATGTGAATGAAATCAATTCTATTATAACGCATCATAATGGAGAAAACGAGGGATATAAGGGATATAATGCGCGCGGCTATAATTGTTAGTGTTCTCCTTGTTAGATTATTTTTTTCACTATTAATACTCATTAAAATTAAGTATAAAGGTTTGATTTATGACTTGAAAATAAAATTATATGACTTGCAAGCAAAATAACTAAACTGGCGTTTAAAAGATAAAGTTCAGCAGAACAAATCTGTTTAGGATATTTATTATAATTCAAGGGCGTAGATCTTTTTCTTCTATGGGGGGTAATACCCAGGGCCGGCCTTTCAAGCCTCAAATTTGGCGCCCTAGCAAAAGAAGAAAAACCCTAAAATAAAGCTTTGTGCGCCTACAAAAAAAAATTGCCCCCCAAAACAAAAAAATGCCATCAAGAAAAAAAGCTTTGTCCCTGACGGCACCCAAAAAAATACCAACAAGAAAAAAAACTGTGTCCCTGACGGTTTCTACCAAACTTGGCGTCCCTGCAAACAAAATTGGCGCGCACGCCTATGGGGGGGGGGTAATTACCCCCATTACCCCCCTCATCTACGCCCTTGTTATAATTTGGCGAAATTCTATACGTTTTTAAACGGCTTTTTTAAGGTAAGCACAGTGCTTAAAGCACTATCAGACACTGCTGCGTGCACTAGAAAAAGTAGTTGTAAATCATACAATTTTTAGTTTTTTTAATTGTAAATTTAGAAATAAATTATTGTAAACTATAAATAAATAATTTTCAAGAGTTTTTTTGTAAATTTCCAATAATTTACAAATTTTTGTAAATAATTACAAATCTTTGTAAATAATTACAAATGTTCTTAATTAATTACATTTTTTTTTAATTGAATTGCAACTTTTTGTAAACAACTACAATAATTTTTCTAATTTTTATAACACAAAATAATTGTATTTTTGACAAATACAAGTAGGTATAATATTTAAATACAAAATATTTATTATTATTATTAGGTCAAATTATTTTTTTTGCCGTATTATCATAGAGATTTAAAAATTGGTATTTAAGGACATAATGTCAATTGAAAATGGACGAAACCAAAAAACAAGATGGCCGACCTGTCAAAATGACAATTTTTTAATGGAAAGTCGCAGAAACATGGAATTTGGTATAAGAGGACTTGAAAATCGACAAAATGAATAAAAAGGTGAAATATTGAAAGGAGGAGTGTATCGTCGACTTTGAGACGCTCACTGCTGACGTTTACCCCTAAAGTCTTTGCCCAACATAAAAAATTACATTTGGATGTTTTTGATACAACAATTAATTTGAAAAAACAAAAAAACCATAGTTTTAAGTTTTCACTTCTCTTGGCAGTCCCCATGAGAACCCATGACTTTTTGTTAAAAATGTCGGTGAGAGCAAATTTTTGCGAGGTTTGGCATAGTTTTATATTAAAAAGTCCAAACGAGAATTTAATTTATATTTAATACACATACCTCTTAATTATAATTATATTAATCCCCAAATAAATTATATTTTATAAATTAAAAAGCAAACAATAAGCACGATTTTAGATTAGCAAAAAGAGGGGTAAAAAAAACATCGTAGGGGTAAGGTATTTTCACTTATCAATACAGCATACTACATATATATAAATTGTATTCTCAGAATAATTAAATTGTTTAAATGATATTACATAATAACGGGAAGACAAGATACAAATTAAAAACCATCTTGGACTTTTTCCTACTATTTCCTACATTACCGCGTGGTTCCACGTGGTTTACCACGTTCCTATAGAACT
Source organism: Brachypterus glaber (assembly GCA_958510825.1). NCBI lineage: Eukaryota > Metazoa > Arthropoda > Insecta > Coleoptera > Kateretidae > Brachypterus > Brachypterus glaber. The sequence continues at coordinate 12,519,863 of OY294048.1, read as the reverse complement.
TTTTCAACAGGGATATATCTAGCACTTACCAGAACATTGCTGCATTGACTCTCTGCCATTTAAAATATCTTTTGTAAAATTTCTTGAAGTCGTGATGGTATTTTCCCGACTCTCCAGATGACAACCAAATCGAAACTCCCAAAACTCCTTGAACCAGGGATTTCTATCATTGTCTTCTGGTTTTAGGGACCAATAGTAATCGTCGAAGGTTTTGACGTAAGGCGAATGGATTCGGATTGAGATGCCGCCCCAGGCTTCGTTTTCGTAGCCGACGGTGACGTCACTACGGTCACCCCAACCATCACTAAAAACAAAATTTATAATAAAAAAAACAAAACAAATAATTTTCAAAAAAAAAATACAATAAAAACTAACAATCGAGCATTTTTTTATTTTTCTTAAATTGTTAATAAAAATCATTAACTTAAAAATATTCGTCTGTCTGTCCGTTCCTCCGTCTGTCCGATGTAACGTTTTTGTAAGCACGATAACTAAAAAAAGAATGATCAGAACGACTCATTTTTTTTTTGAAAAATCAAGTTCTATGAGAAGACCCCTATTGTTTTTAAAAATAATCCTTTCAAAAACAAAAATACTATGGGAGTTAAACTTCTAAAAAAAAAAAATAAAAAAGTTAGGAGAATATCCGGTTGGTCTAATTTTTTAGGAAAAAATACTTTTATTATAAAAATTAATCCTACCAATTTTAAAAAAATACCACAATGTAAAAAGTAAACTGAATATTCAGTTACAAATGGAAAGGAAATCGGAAGTTATTATCCTGTACAATTGTACTTTAATTTTTGTTTGGACACTGTAAAAAGTAAACTGAATAGTCAGTTACAAATGGAAAGGAAATCGGAAGTTATTATCCTGTACAATTGTACTTTAATTTTTTTTGGACACTGAAAAAGTAAACTGAATATTCAGTTACAAATTGAAAGGAAATCGGAAGTTATTATCCTGTACAATTGTACTTTAATTTTTGTTTGGACACTGTAAAAAGTAAACTGAATATTCAGTTACAAATGGAAAGGAAATCGGAAGTTATTATCCTGTACAATTGTACTTTAATATTTGTTAAAAAGACTCAACATTTCATGTCCGTCCTTAAATATTAAAGTAGGTGCGTGACTTTAGAGATATAGTGTTTTTAACAAAAATTAAAGTACATTTGTTTATGATCATAACTTCCTATCCATTTGTAACTGAATATTTAGTTACTATCCATTTGTAAATGAATATTCACTTTACTTTTTACAGTGCATTTATTTAAACAAAAGTTATAGTTTAAAGTACGCCCATGAGATCAAATTATATTTTGAGTAGTATATCGAGAGAAAACGTGATAATATTATACTATCCAATGTAAAGACTATACTAGGAAATGCGAAGCATTTCATATCTTCATGACTTGTTTTATTTTGAGATGTTTTCTTTTTTTTTTGTATAAAATAAATACTTGATTTGGTGTTGTTACATACGACCCAATGTTTTACTAACTTTTTACAATACAATTTTTTCTGAATTAAATACTTACAGTAACTATTTAGAGTACTACTTAGAGTTTTTTTCCTGCAGCAGAACTAACAATTCAAAGATGAACTAATTATAGTAAAAAGCAGGGTTTAGTCTGCAGTAGTATTCATAACATAAGCGTATTAAAAACTTAAGATAAGACTTATGTTCTAAGTTAGAACTTCTAACAACATAACTATCATGGGCGTAGATACTTAGTTATTTGTGTGTCCAGATAATATTTTATTATGTAAGCTGATTAGGTATATACAAACTTAACATTTTCTTTAAAACAACGTTCAAAAGTTACACGCTTTTGGTACTTTTATTAATATTCCAATTTAGAAACGTTGTTTTTTTTCCGAATGTTGGCAATATTTTTGGTACTTACTTTTGTATGTGTAAATGCTTGGGATTAATTAGATACCTATAGTCGTATTAAAGTCGCAAGCAACTTGCAAAACAACTTTACACTATAATCTTTTAAGAACGCTTTGATATAGAGACTTGAAATTAGAAAAAAGATTTACTTTTATTACAAATTTTAAGTCTCTGTGTCAAAGCTTTCTTGAAATATCGTAGTGTAAAGTTGTTTTTCAAGTCGCTTGCAACTTTATTATGAAATACCGTATTTATAACTATGGCAGTTGTTTATCTTGTAAAAGTATTCATTGCCAACAGATTCAGATAGTATATTAAAGTACTAGTTTCATAACGTTTTTAGCGCACGAGTACAAGTTTAGAAAACGAGCCGCTTGAGGCGAGTTCTCTAAAGTACTAGTTCTCTAAAAACGTGTTATGAAACGAGTGCTTTATACAATTTTTTCTATTTTGCTCTAAAATTTAAAAAACTTACATATAAATTGATGGCTGATTTAGGCATTTTTGTTTTGGGTTGGCATTACAGTTTACACTATGTTTAAAATTCTAAGTCCAAATGATATTTTGATATATTTTACAGTCATCTCTTCTTTTTTCACTGCAATTAACCAGTCCACAATTTTAACACGGTAAAAAATAACCCAAACACAAAATTTTGCAAAAAATTAAACTTTAAATCGACATTGACATTTGCACGCAAAACGTCAAGAGATAGGCTTTTGTATGTTGCCAACCCAACAGAAAAAAAAGTAGAGACCTCTTATGGGCCTATAAGAACAAGCAAAATGCGTGTGATTATGAGCTTATAAGAGTCACAAAATAGAAAAAAAAAATAAATTGACAAGTAATGAATTTTCTTTTTAGTTTACCTACTTTCGGCAGCAAAAATCTTAAAATGACTTATATGACGTTTTCGGTCACATTAAGGCACTTTACTTTAATACATCCTCATCTTTTTATTTATTGGGCTATTCTGTCTCCCTTAAAGGATGTCCATGTTGGTTATACTTTTGTTTTACACAAGCTAAATATAATAGCGTAAAATTGTCTCGGAAATATTCTTTCACAAAGTAGGTAAAGAATTTATTTCTAAAAGCATGTGTCGTCTATAAAGATTGGATTGGATTATAAAGGAGAACGTTTATTGAATTTACGGGACCGGAAGCACAAACATTCTTACTCTGCGAATCTCAGATCTGTTGACATAGACTATACAGGGTGGCCAACGAAAAAGAAACTGAGCCAATATCTCGAGAACCGTTCAAAATACCAAAATTATAACAAGCTGTGAAGTTTTACGCATTTCATTATATACTAGTAACGGTATAGGTATATTGCGTTTTCGCAAAAAAAAATCGAAAGGAAAAAAAAGTCCAAACTAAATTTTTCTACAAAAAAAAAATAAAAAAATCAAAAACTTTTCTCAAAACAAATGCTTTTTTAAACAACGCAAAAAAAAACGAAATAATATATGTCTTCCCCTCATACCCAGAACTTGATTTTTCCTAAAAATTTCGAGTGGATCCGATTCGTTCTTAAATTATCGTGTCCACAAAAAACGTGACATCGGACGGACAGTAAGACAAACATTTTCAAAGTTTCTTATTTTTTCATAAAACGCATTTTTATTCAAGAATTTTTTGTCTAGAGCTTTGTTTGGCGATATTAAGAAATACGAAACTACCGTATTATGGCTATTTTAGCGCTTAGCGCTGTAAATAGTATTAAAAGGAGGTCTTTTTGATTTTTTCAAGTCCAAACCCTATCATGAAATCCAAAAAACACTATTAAAAAGAGCTCAAAAAATCCTTTTCAGTTATACCAAACAAAAGAAAAATCGGTTCATCGCTTACTATAAACTATTGACAAAAGAAAATGTTTTGTGCATTTATGTTCGGAACTTTATCATTTTACCCCCAACTGAACGAGTGAAGTTTTAAACATAAATGCAAAAAGCTGGGTGTTCTGTTAATATTTTTTTTTTCGCCAAAAATTAATTTAGTTTTAAAAATAAATTTGCCACCCCTAGGTAAGGGATTTACCGATTTGACTTTTGTTTGGTATCACTGAAAAGCATTTTTTGTGGTCTTTTTAATGGTGTATTAATATGAGGTGTCTACATTTTGAAATTCAGGTGGTACCCACAGGTATACCGATTTTATGATAGGGGTTCCCCCTCAATTAATCAAATTTACCTTATTTTTTATATTTTATAAGGTTCTCAATATATTGCTTTTATTTAGTTTTCGTTGGTCACCCTGTATATAAAAGCGTTATGTACCTACTTATCACGAAGCGTAAAAATATACCTATTTTAACTTCAACTTCGACTTGAAGTCTTCAAGCATAACAGAAATTTTTGAATTTACCTGTTTATAAATATTTTCAGTGTTTAACAAAAAATGTTACAGAAATAAAAACAAGAATATTAAAGGAAATAAGTGTGTGGGATCGCATATTGCGGTATACTGGTACTGAACTCTAAAATATTGTCACGAAAGATCAAAATATGGTTGTATAATACTATTATTAGGCAATCTGTGACCTAGGTCCCCAGCCTTTCGTGAAATTGCAACTTTTGTATTTGAGTCCATGTAACATGCAACTTTTTTCTTCGACAAAAAAGTTAGTCATTTGACTAAAAAAAAGGTCCACATTCTATATGCAACTTTTGTATTTTGAATCCATGAAATATGCAACTTTTTTGATTTCAAGATAGGTGGGGCGAGGCTTCCCCTCACCCCCCATAGCTACGGCCCTTGATGGAGGAATAAAACTAAACGGCGTACGGTTGTTCACATTTGTATTACGTTATGGCACAAAAGGTTTGTTTTTTTATGTGAAAACATACAATATTTTTTCACAAAAGTTTAAAACTGCTATATTATTATTTAAATATAGAGGTTTTTAAGGTTGCTGAAATTAAATCTGATAATAAAAAATCTAACTGCAGCCCAGCGGGGTTGAGGGGGTAAATATTTTTAAATGTTTTCAATATTTTCGTCCAAATTGGTATAGGGGTTTTTGGGGTCGATCTGATAATAAAAATTTTCTAACTCCACCCCCGGGGGTGGGGGATAATTATTTTTAATGGCCAGTGTAATTCAAATCATTTACAATTTTGGCGAAGGCGCAAACAAAAGCAGCTAGGTATAGCAAGAATTATTACTATGCGATAGTTTGTAGTATTTAGTAGTTAATTTTTTCAGTTTTACCAATATACATTTATTCGTAATATCTTCTGTTTCTATACAAAATTGGTAGCCGCTGCATTATTGTCAACTTAACATTGTTGTTTCTTGGACTTTTTGTTTATTTCTTGTATATTGCCAAGATCTTGCCTTAAAATTAATGAATCCGGTCTCTCTTGATTTTGCCACTAATTGCTTACGTATGCGCATTTACCTCAAATTTGCAAATTTATAAATAAACCATCAAAGAATCGTTACTTACGAATAAATATGAAACAACGCCAAACAACCAAACCAAACGGTTAATCCTACAGTATTACAACAAGAGTACCTTTTTTATTATTTTGACCTGAGGAATCATATTCCAAAAATAAAATCACATAAAAGTTACATAGAAAAAGTTTCAGACAAAAAACTGATAAGACCCCCCGTTCCGTACACCCCTGGTTAAATAAGTACATGAAAATAACATACGAAGATGGGCCTTATTAAGATTAGTTTAAATGAAAAACCTCCTTGCTATTTCTAGGGTTCCTGAGTTATTAAATAAAAAAAACGATTTTTTTAGCCACTTCAAATGAACTTAGCTCCCTTAGGACGCATTTTTAGACATATTTTTATAGGAACTTTTTGTCATATTTTCTGATGTAGAATCCCCCTTTAAAATTTCTGATCCTATTTTAAATACACCGTGTATAGAAAGACACGTGTGCATGGTTTAAGGAATCCTTTTTTTCTGTGTATAATACATAGCCATAGTGTTCTTCTAAGTGATGCGACAGAGACGATGACCTTGTTTAAGATTGTGGACAGGAGACAATCAAATCGGCGTTGCCATTTCCAGTGTATTCTGTAGTAGTAAACAAGAGCGAGACTAACTAACTAACTAAATGTGTGATTGGCCAGCTAGAAGCTGAAGTCGGCTGGCGCAATCTCACAATACCATTGCGTGCTGTGCGTCGCGACGCATCAGTGGAAGTACTGCCACTCTCAAGTACCGTAGAATTTGTGAAAATGAATGTGTGTAGGATATATCGTCGGCTTACAAGTAAAGGGCACTAAGTCCAAAAACATGGTTTTGAGATATTGACAAATTTAACTTCCATTGTTGTTTTTTAATTTTTATAATAATTGTTTTTAGAAAAAAACTACCGCAAATTGCAATGACATGTTTGGACATAATGATGTCCCATTTGCAGTTAAATAAAGAAAAATTGAAGTAGTTTAATTCAACTAAATTTGAAAAAAGACATGGCATTTTACTTGTAGGCCCACGTCGTCGGCTTACAAGTAAAGAGCACTAAGTCAATAAAATAATATAAAAAACAACTATTTAAAATTAAAACCCTTCTACTAATTAAACGTATAACTATAAAGTAGAAAACAATATGCTTACATACCTTTTCAAAAACTAGATTTTTAAAAGAAGGGTTTTGACTTTTTGATTGTTTAAAGAAAGTTTCCATTTTGGACTTTAATAAAATTAATTAGTATTAATTATATGAAACTGTTTACTATGCCAGAACTAAGACAGTTTTCAGAGGCCATCGGCTGTACCGGCTAAGAAGCATCTTCTAAAGTAAATAATTATAATGAATAATTATAAATGATAAAACACTTCACGGTGCAATTCTAAGGGCTGTTTTCCGAACTTGCCGCGAACTTTAGTTTTTTTCTTATATTCTTGTTATTTATGTAGTGACCAAGGATTTAAGAGCAAAATTAAAATAATTATTTTAATTATAATATGATTATAATCTATCAGTTAAAATTTGAATGCGTTTGTCAGTACAATAAATAACGCGATATTGTATCATATAAATGATTCAAGCAATCATAGTTTTATAAATTAACTCTTTTTAGAAAGTCGTTTAGTGCAGAAACATTCAAAATAATCTACAAGTAAAACGCACTAAGTGCAGTAAGTGACTTAGTGCCTATTGCCAGATAAAATTTTAATCAAAATCAAATTGGTGCGTTTTGTATAGGGGGTAACTCCCTTGGCAGTCCACCTAGAAGTTAGTTCGGTTTACCTATACATAGATCATCAAAAATTAACTACATTGCTATTAAAATCCCATTTTTGCAAAAAAGTGACTTGATGCCTTTTACTTGTAAGCCGACGATATACAGTTGAAACTTTTAGAAAAATTATATGTACAATATATGTACCTAGCCTATTCAGATAGTACATGTAAATTGTATAAACAAAGTTAAATTAAAAAGTTTTGAATGACAGTTATTTCGACAAATTTTTGGAAAGAGAGCTCTTCACCTAGCTATGTAGATTCACCTGCTAGGTTGATTTGGATAAACAGTATGTCAGGCAGACGGACGAACTACCGGAAACATTGGTATCTCCTGGTTGACCTACGGATATTTTGGTGAAAGAAGTGTCAAAATATGAAAGGTATCTAGTTTGGTGTCATATCTAAGGTTAGATTATTGGTATGAATGATGAACATGAATTTTACATTTGAAAATAACGTTGGAGTTTACCTTTTTAAAGGTTTAAACGTCACAACAGACTGGGGACTGTTCATTTTGTGTGTCTTCGTAGGATTGATGGCTTTTATCTTTGAATATCTAAGATATTTACAGTCAAAACACAGGCAAAAAGAAATACTTTTGCGATCGAAACAATTGAAACAAATTTGTAGCACAGAAAGTGCTAGTTTATTCAATGCCAACACTAATGTCGATCCAACGAATCCACTGAATATCACTTTTTTAGACAGGTAAGTTTTTTTTCTACGACTGCTTTAGAATGTAAGCAATTACACACACTTTGCAAACACAGAATAAATCCATTTTAGCTCTAGATACGGTATGAATATTCCGTATCAAGTGATAGAATGAGCACATAAAAGTAAAGAAAACTGTAGCAAAATTAGCAAAAATATATTTATTTTACCATTAAATAATTTAATGTAATATAAAGTTTTGCGTTAAAATTACATAAAGTTTATTAGTTTTTCTTAATATTTGGCCAGTTTTTTATCAAAAGTTCAAAAAATTAAAACTACCCCATCTATTGTTAAATATTTAAACCTGATATCTGTCACAACAATCAGACATAACCTTCAATTTTTGCATTATAATTTGTAAATATGTGCTAAAATTAAATAAAAATGTTTTTTTCAGTACTGATTTGATAAAATTATTAAACAACATTAATTGCTTTATTTAAAAATATGTGTTTTGTTGCATTTACAATGTCAAGCCACAAAAAACATGGTTTTTAACCTTGTCCGCAGTTTAAAGCCATACAGTGTTTCATATTTGCAGTCGAAGAAAAAGTATAAACAACACGTATGGAATAGTCATTCCGCGCTCGCGCGGAATATTTTCTATTCCATACTAGTTATAGAATATACTATTCCTTTGTCTTTATAAGTAAACTGTCTTTACACTGGTGAAAATGTTACACGTATATCGTGGCATCTTTTGTGACCCAGATATATGCTGCAATTTATCATTACAGTATATAGGGTGATAAGTAACTGCCATGCTAAAATTTAAGAGGTAATTCTACATCCAGAAATATAAAAAAAAGTTCCCACAAAGGTTAGTCCGGAAATGAGCCCTAAGGGAGCTACGGTCCTTCGAAAATGACGTATTGAATGGGGAACAAAAAAAAAGCGCCAATAAAATGCTGCAGGGTGATTCTTCATTTAAAACTGAGCAAAAAAGTATTCTTCACTAAAACACCTAAATTTAATATTAAAGGAGTAACGTTTTTGGTGGCAAAAAATGTTACTTTCCCTTAATTGCATTTTTTTTTAACGGTTGCTCCTACACTGTTACACTATATGACATTTTTTATGTATTTTTACTCAAGAAATCTATATTTTTTACAAAAAAATCCAAAAAATATACACATAAAAAAGTTTGGGGCAATGTGTTAAGCCTCACCTATTTTGTCCGTCTAGGCACGCCTCTGGATAAATTCAAAAAAATTAATTAACATAAACGTATTGCCCCTAGCGTCGCTCTAGCTTAAAGGGTAACATACATAGATAGGATTTTTCAGCTTAGCATGGCAGTATTAATTGAAAACCTTATTTTTATTACAGTTTTAAAGCCGTAGCTCCCTTAGGACTCATTTCCGGACCAACCTTTATAGGAACTTTTTTTCAAATTTTTTGACATAGAATCACCTAATAAATTTCTCGAACTTATTTCTGAATAACCCTGTAGTAACCCTGTAGTATATTTGGATAGATTAAACATGGTGCAATAGTGCAAATATTGCCCTTAGCGAAGGCATATCTAGGGGCCTGTTAATTAATATTTATATGTTATACAAAGGACAATGAATATTGTTAATTCTAAAGCTAATTTGGTGTACAAATAACCTATGTTATTACATTCCGCTGGTCATACTATCCATGATATTAATAATTCAAGATCTGCATTAACTGCAATAACAGGTACCCAAAATAGGTACAATATTATTTATCAGAATTAAAGCTCGTAATATCAATGCATTGCAATAGTAAGATTGAAATATTATAATTTGCATCCTAAAGTTTGCAGGGTTTCTTATTACATGTGGCCCGTTATTTAAATAGACTGAAAAATCAAAAAGAAAAAAATACCCCAAGCAACAAAATAGGTAAAAAAGTAGTCAAAAAGTCTAATATCAGTTGATAATTAGACTTTTTGTCTAATTTTTTACCTATTTTGTTGCTTGGGACATTTTCCGATTTAGAATGTCATAAAACCTCAATAGAATGTAAAAACGACGGAAAAATCGGAAAGAAAAAAATACCCCAAGCAACAAAATAGGTAAAAAAGTAGTCAAAAAGTCTAATATCAGTAGATAATTAGACTTTTTGTCTACGTTTTTACCTATTTTGTTGCTTGGGCCATTTTCCGATTTAGAACGTCATGAAACATCAATAGAATGTGAAAACGTGGAAGTTAAAAAAAAATAAGGTCGTTTTTACTTTTATATTTTTAACTGGCTCCCAAAAAAAGAAAGGTTCTCAAATATTACCGCTGGCACATATTATTTTTTTAATTCAGCTAAATTGGATTCCAAAAAAAAAAGCTGAACCTGGCAAAAGGTGTCATTCTATATTTCGTAACGCTTTTTGAAACAACCTTTTTTTTTCATTTAAAACCGAGTTGATTGGATTCTTGGGCACTTAAACATTAATTATTAGTGAAACCTAACGTGAAAAACGGCAATGCTCTGGTTAAGGGGCCAATCAAATATTAAGTCAGCAAAAATTCTTCTAAAGTGCTTCTAAAAATTTTCTTTAATATTTTAATAACCTAAAAAAATGTCAGTGCTTATATCGCAATAATAGTATATTATACAATGAGCATATAATAATTGCTTTTAATCAATCAGGGTGAGGTTTACGACACGAGCCAATAGGCGAGTGGCGTAATCACCTGAATGATTATAAGCTATTATATACGAGTAGAAAACTATACTTTTTCCTACTCATTCTCTGGCAGCAGATATGTAAAATCAGTTAATTTTCACTTCCCGACCGCTGTCGTAGGAACGGGAAAATGAACACTGTCTATTAACTAGGTCGTAGAAAATAGTATATTTATACTTTATTCGGCACACTAACATCTCTACTCTAAATTTCTCTACTCCCTAACATCCCTACTCCATAACATCCCTACTCCACAACAACTCTACTCCGTAACATCTCTACTCCATAACATCTCTACTCCGTAACAACTCTACTCCGCACTATATGCACTCGATTAGCCACTTGTCTTAACTCAAATATATTTGTCATGCTAAGTCACTGTCAAATATGAATTTAATTTATTAATTACTTACTTTTTAGTGCATATTAAGAGTACGCGGTCATTGTGGCTTTTAGAATAATTCATTTATGATTGTTCTAGATTTGAATTTAAAGATAAACGTTTTTTAGGAAAAAAATAAAATAATCTAGAAGAAGAAGATTCTTTGTTCTTTGAACTGCTCATTTATTATTAAGTTTCTAATCGAGTGCATATAGTGCGGAGTAGAGTTGTTACGGAGTAGAGATGTTATGGAGTAGAGATGTTACGGAGTAGAGTTGTTGTGGAGTAGGGATGTTATGGAATAGGGATGTTAGGGAGTAGAGAAATTTAGAGTAGAGATGATAGTCTGCCCTTTATTCCAGGCCATTTAAAAGTTCAAACGGTTTGTTTTTACAGACCCGTAGTAAATAATATTTATGTCATATTAATCACCATGTCAGCCTACAGAATATGTACCTGCAATAATTAAATTTGCTTCCATAGCTACAAATTCAACTTTTAAAGGTAATTTAACATCAGCAACAGTATTGGTCCACTTAAAGCGTTCTTATTTTGGAATTGAACGAATATGGATTTTTTTTACATTTTTTTCATAGTTTTCAGAGGGTTTTTAATATACCATCAAATTTCTGTACACGAGTTCTGAAACAGGCTGTATAAACTACAGTAGAGAAGCCTCGGCCTTCTCTACCTCGGTATATAATTACTATTAATTTTCTCTTACCTAATTGCAGATGTTTTTTGACGAGTAGTGAAATTACATTATGGTTGCTTCTTCAGAATCTAGGTTACATTCTTATGTTAAGCATTATGATTTACAATGCATGGATCTTTATTTCTGTTATTATCGGCGGTGGGCTTGGTTACTTCGTTTTTGGAACAAAATTCATGAGAATAAATTTGGAGAATTGTCAAGCTATTCGGAATACGTTTTGTACACAAATATGTGGCGAATTAGGTAATATCAAAATCCAATAACAACATTAGGTTTAGTACCTATGCCCGCAATGTATTAAAACCGTGATAAAATAGTGGATAAAACCAATGAATTAGAGGAGTGGGGGAACAGGAATGGTGTCTGAACCAGTGGCTAATATGAATGGCAGCCATTAACCGCATTCTTTACTTTAGAGGGTTCAAATTTTTCACACTAGGTGGTGCTATTTGGTAACTTATAGGGAATTTTTATCTTAGGATTGGCCATTGTGGTTTATTGACAATGAAATTTTGAGGATTATGTCAATGGATTTAAAAACGTATACAAAACAATGAAAGTTCATTGATATAAAATTACATTTCAAAAAAACATATTCCTATTTGAAAAAATTACAGAAATATATTAAATTAAAAAAATAACAGAAGTAAAAAAACAATAATAATGAAAAACAAGAAGGTAGGTAGGTAGGTACCTTATTTAAAAGCAGTTGAATCTTTTGAAGGACCTAAACCTTTATTCCTATACATATGTAAATGCATTTTGGTTCTGGCGTGTAGATTGTTTAATTTCTCGGCCATTTTCCTTATATTAGCCCCAAAATATATTGTTAAAATTGATTTTTGTTGCTGGCTTAAGAAAAGTATATGTATTAGTCTGTTAATACAAATAATTACACTGCTTCCCTTTTGATCCCTTTCATTCCATGTTTTATCATTCATTCCATGTTATTATGTACCATGCACATTCTTGTTATTATTCCATGCACATTCCTCTCAAATGAATAAAAATAAATTTAAAAAAACTAACATATAATTAAGAAAGGCTCAAAAAGTCTGCTCAAACATATAAATTATTCAGATAAAGATATCAACATGTCAATCTTAAGTATTACCAGGAAACTATTACGATAAAATTCCCTAAGTTACCAAATCGCACCACCTAGTGTCAAAAATTTGAACCCCCTAAAGTAACGAATGCGTTTAATGGCTGACAACGTAGTGTCACTACTCATTTGTATTGGAATCCTGTTCCCCCACTCCTCTAGTTCATTGGATAAAACGAACACTAGTCGATTGTAGCGCCCCAACTCGAAACTACAAACTAAGGGTGAAGTAGTAATCTCTAATCTCATTCGATGCATTGCAATGTTGTATTTGATGGGAGGATTGGTGTAGTGGTCTACTGCGTCTGTACATGACAAGTCTACTAGCCAACTAGCGTGAGTTCGATTCTCACTGGCGCCGATTTGCCTTTTTCAATTAATTAATAATTGAAATTTGGCGAAGGCGTAAGTGAAGCGGACACTCCCTATAAAAACGGCATTTTAACATCTCTATTCCACATTTCTCTATTCCAAACATCTCTATTCCACATTTTTCTATTCCACACTACTCTACTCTGCACTACGTACTTGCTTAATATAATTTTTCCTTAGCGTAACAAAGTCGTTGCATTTATTAGTATGTAATTAGTATTTTTGATTTTTGTTAATTATTATTTTAATAATTAATATGTATTGTATTTGTTGTAATAGATTTACCGCAGTCAACGTAATCAGTCAAGATAATTACTGCCTTGTCATCTTTGACAATGTTAATGACAATATTTATACAGGGTTTTTAAATTATAGAGCGCAAACACAAATTTTAACGTTTTTGTTCCGCTAAGGAAAAATTATCTTTAGATATTAGGCAAGTACGTAGTGCAGAGTAGAGTAGTGTGGAATAGAGATGTTATGGAATAGAGAAATGTGGAATAGAGATGTTTGGAATAGAGAAATGTGGAATAGAGATGTTATAATGCCATAAAAACTGGTTCAAAAGTCAGTATAAGCCGGTGGTTCCCTCTACTACTAGCCCACACAAGTCCTGGACTTAATTAAGTAGAATAGTACGAGCTTAAACAAACATGTAACATGTAATATGTATCTATGAAGAACCTTTTCATTTTTATTTTATAGTGTTATTTAGGTTTTTTTTAATTTTTATTTAAGTTTTATTGTTTAACTTTAAATTTTCTATACAATTATGTAAGTTCTTTATCGATTATTTTATTTTTATATCTATTTAAATCATATACGGGATAAACTTGACAACCTGGTTAAAACTAGTGTTGGCCACTTCTAGGCTCTCCCGCCATTTTTGAAGAAAAGCGACTGTTGTTATTGGACTTTGGGTAATATTTATATTATGCATAATTTTATTTAGCAGAAAAATAGTATATTATACGGTGCAGTTCAAAAGTCACCTCTCCCCCTCTTTTAACTTTTGAACAAGTTGAAATATCGTCTTTGAATTTGGTACATGTAAATAACTAAGTTACTAAACTGTGTTTTTGTATATAGGTATTTAATATTTGTATCCTTAAAAATGCGGGCAGGGCATAGAAATTTTTTTAATGGAAAGGGTGTCGTATAATACATTATTTTAAAGCTCATAAAATTCTCTATTTGACCATATCTTTTTTTTACCCGAATGACCATTGGTTTGGTTTGGTTTTAACCGACCCCTATAATATAATTACCAGTTATATGTATTTCAATACTTTCAGGACGAACGCTTAATCATCCACCACAGCCACCTGTTGAATACGAGCTGACCTAGTTTCAACTGATTTAACTATAAAGTTAGGCAACTTTTTCGTGAGTCGCTGCGATTTACTAGTAAATTTCAATAGCTATTACTTGTTGTGCTGTAGAAGTAGCAGAATATGTTTATGTGCTGTTAATCCTAAATTTACTGTAAAAACTACCATTTCAATTAAATATTAAACACTACCAATCGTTTTCTTGTTCTAATTTGTTGAAATATTACTTAGCGTAACCGTTACCGTTAGGTAACCCCAACATTACCTTTAACCGTAACCGTAACCGTAGAAGTAATTGTAACCGTAACTGTAACCGCAACCGCGACCGTAACGTAACCCTGACCTCAACTGTAGCTGTAACTGCAAATCGAACGGTAACCAACTCTGTAACCACTTTGTTTGTTCGTATAAGTAGTTACTTTTGGTATTTGATCACTGTAGTAACCAATTTTAACCTCAACTAATTTAAATTCAGATAGGGTTCGATTAGGTCATATTTAGTCAAACGCAAAAAAAAACTTTAGATAATGTGGTGTAGGCCTATAATAATTATAGTAACTATTATGATCTGTTAGATCAAGTTAGTAATTGCTTAAGCCTTAAGTCTAACTTGAGACCTAGATCAGATAGACTTATCAAAACCATTCGCATTTTATAAATCCTTAAGAAATCTAAAGTAGGTACTCAAACCATATTTATTGAAATCTTATCAAAGTTTACTTTTTTGGGTTTCATTTCGCTTTAGTTTGAGTTTGGGAGTTGCAGAAAATAAACGTCAAAATTTGACAACAAAATGTAAAAAAAATTCAAATAAATTAATAAATATAGTAGAATATAAGAAAAGACAAAATTATATAATCTCAAGAAAACATCCTTCATGAGTTACCTCAGAAATCTTCAAGAATTGGTCGAAGATAAGGTTCAGGAGTTATTTGGTTATGATGGAAAAATTATTACGATAAGTGTCCTTATTGTGTTAGCCTTTTTATTCGTATTAGTTCTTTTTTTAATTTTTACCGTGATTTTGTTAATGATTATGATAAAAGTAATAAGAACTAGATATTAAATAAAAAATAACATATTGATATCAAAATTATTAAAAAATTAACTTCAGACAAAAGAATACCTAAATGAAGTAGTTGTAGTAGTAGTAGTGGTAGTAGTAGTAGTAGTAGTAGTTGTAGTAGTAGTAAACTCGAGTAATACTTGTTAACAGAAGTTGCTTGAATCCAAAATTGCTGGGTCCGCACAAGTTTTTTCATAAAAGGAAGAAAATTTTTTACGGGCAATTATGGTGGCCAACCTGGCTCTCGGGTGGCAATCTCCTTAATCGCATACATAACTAAATAGTTGCACAGAAAAAAAGATTCCTTGAACCCTGGACACGTGTCTTTCGATATGTCAATGCAATATTCTCTTGTTTCAAGGCTAGCATTTCTTTAAACCAAAGTCAATGTCCTTGGATGAAGAGCACGGGTTTTTAAATTAAGATCCGACTCATTTCATGACAATAAAATTTTCTTATAAATTAAGCACCCCCCGTCCTCCCCCTATCACCCCTCATAAGGTTAAATTAACCCCCTTTCTGTTTTACCCACTAAGCGAGTTGAAATTTTGGTACCCATGCTTATCTCGGTTGACAATACAATTAATATACCCCCTCCAACCCCTCACTCTTAAAATTTAAATAAACCTTTTCTTTGTCCATGTAAAATGAATTAAAATAAAAAATGCATTACATATAAATCCCGTAAAAATAAAATTTCGTTATAAATAAACACAGCCCAGGCGGCTAATTTAATCTCCTTTCGGTGATAATATAATTTTACATAAAATCTCTGTTTCAACTGCAATACACATTATTAAAGCATAACTAAAAAACTTGAAAATAAAATAATATAAAAAAAGTTTATAAAGTTAAAACCCTTTTATTAATTAGTTATTACTAAAAAGTAGAAAACAAGAGATTTTTAAAACACGGATTTTTGAAATGTTGGCACAAATAAAAAATTCTAAAACCTTTCTTTTAAAAATCTCGTTTTTGTAAAATAGTATAAATGTCCTATTTTCTACTTTTTAGTAATAACTAATTAATAGAAGGGTTTTAACTTTAAAAACTTGCTTTTTATATTATTTTATTTCGATTGTATATCTTAATAAAGTATTTTTGACAACAACTTCAAGGTTAGAATTCAAATGTCATCAGTTTTTATCTGATTCAACCAATCAACGTTAACTATTTAAATGTTAGCACTGGAACGAAATAGTAGTTTTCGTAACGAGTAAGCGACTTTAGTCCTTAGTGCACGAGAATGAAGTTTTTTTGAGGACGCGAAGCGAAGTCAAAAAATCATTCGAGTGCACTAAGGACTTGTAGCAAACGAGTTGCGAACAACATTTTTGGTTCGAAAAAAAATTAATTTTTCGTACGACCTAGTGTACACGAAATAAAGAAAAATGCATGTTTACTATATATCCTCGTTTGGATATTTTTCTATCGCACGAGTATATAGTGCATATTTGAATGAAATTACAACTATGCACACTCATTTATCCAAACGAGTACACATAGCTTTGATTTTGACAAAAGTGGTTTGACGTTTATAAAACTTTGAAATGTCAAAATTAAACACATTTTTAAAGAGTCTAGACTGTAGATCGAACGTTTGCGACAAGTCCTTAGTGCACTCGAATGATTTTTTGACTTCGCTTCGCGTCGTTAAAAAAACTTCATTTTCGTGCACTAAGGACTAAAGTCGCTTACTCGTTACGAAAACTACTATTTTCAGATGCGTTCGGGTTGAAAGATCTTTACTCTTTTTACTGCATTCATGTCAATTTTCATCCAAGATTGTTCAAGAACACCTCCCAAGAAGTTAGCAAGGGAGTAAAAAAAATTAAAATATTTTCTAACCCAAACGCTCTTGTACAGATTTATATAAAAAGTGGCGCTTTTGTAGATACAATCGAATAAAACAAATTCTTGCGTGCACACGTGATACTTGAAAGATCCCTTATATATTTTTTTATTTTTTTCATTATTCTTTTAATCAACTTAAAACTATAGGATTTATTTTTAAAAGACAAAATATCCTTTTATTCAGATAACAAAGAAAAACCCGTTGTATTAAAAGGATTAGGGTACAGCCACCTCATAGAAAATAATGTGTACTTTTTAAAATTAAATTAACTTATTAGCCAAGTTTTAATAATATTAAAGTACTAAATCGCTATCGTTTAATTTAACTGAACATTAAGAGATATTCCGGAACAGAGATATCTTCCGTTATAGCATATCAGATAATACCAAAGTGTTAAAGCTAGTAATGCACTACTACGAGGTGCCGCATAAGAATAAGGGGTGCTTTGAAGCGATTTTATTCATGGGGGGAGAAAATGTTTCCCAACATAAAATTAAGAAATTTCCCAACTCAAAAAAGTGTTTTACCCTTGAAAAATGTTGATGACTAAACAAAAAAGCCCCCCTGACAACAAATTTAAAAATTGAGTAAAAAAAAGTTTCTTACCTCTAAGAAAAATCCGTCTGAAAAAATTTCCAACTGTAGTATTAAATTTCCCAAATACACTCCAAATAATTCTCAACTTTTTTCAACTATACCCAATTATACTACTCCAATTTTCCAAATTGGCGGAATTTACTAACTGATTTCCAAATGTACCCCTCAATTTTCCCAACTTTCTACCAATTTACCGAAATTTACCACTCATTTTACCAACAGTGGATTTTCCCAACTCGAGCGTGGAAAATTGAGTGGCAGAGTTGTAAAATTGGTAGAATATTTAGGGTTATTTGTGATAAACACTCGGAATTGAAGCAAATAAAAACTTTATTGCATTACATAATCATGCCAACGTTTCACCTAATATTTAGGCTTCTTCAGGGCTAAATTGGTAGAATAGTTGGAAAAATTGATTCGCAGAGTTAAGTAATTGGTAGGGGCGAATACCATTTTTTTATTTTTTAGTCAGTGTTGTCATGAACATTTAGGGGGGCTTTTTTAGAGGTAAGGACCTTTTTTTAGTCATTAAAATATTCCGTCAGGGGTTCTACCCCTTAAACAGATTTGAAGCTCTTTTCTGCAAGGTAAGAAGTTGGTAAATTATAATTTATCAACTAATAATTATTAATAATTGTTGAAATTTTTTGACCTAGACCCCAAAACAAAAATCTCTCGTGTCACTCCTTCAAGCAAATAGCGTAGTTGTTTTTCCAAACAACTTCTGCTTGTAGCTTTGCTGGTTTTAGTACCTTTCACACATTTAGTTTAAGCCTAAGGCCTTATGGAGGATTTAGATCCGAACAGAGAGTTGGTAGTACAATTATAGCGATTCAACAAAAAACAGAAAGTCTAAAAAATAGCTATACGTAAATTTTAGTTTAAAGTTTATTTCGTAGCGCTAGCATGTTATTCAGTAAAATGGTATGTTGACTTTAAATTGATAAAAATAAAATAAAAATAACATAATAAAAAAATGTATGTTAATATTATGTATTATTACACATATAAATAAATATATAAAGGTATAAAGAAACAGATTAAACTATAAACCAGTAATATTTTTAAATTTTATTAAATATTGATTGTTTTTAAAGTTGGCGTAATTTTTACGCCGCGTCTGTGGGAACGTTCCTGTAATAACCCTGGTAGAAAAGTACATTATTCTAACTTAACATAACATTAGATTAGTGACATTTTTATGTTTAATCTCAAATTTTATACAAAAACGTTATAAAATATATAAATCTATCCTAAACTAAAATTTGAAAAACGTATAATAGTAAGTCTGGCAACGTTGTACTAGAATTAAAAAAATATTTTAAGATTCTGAATGTATAAATAAATATTACCTAACTAAATATAAAGTTTTTCTGAGAGGTAAACGTATTTATTGAGGTATAACAGTATATTACACGAAAAATATTTAGCGCCACCTAAAAAGATGGCTATTTTATAAATATAATGTAACGAAATTATGTTTAAAAATATTATGATTGCTAAAATATATTAAGATTTATTTATATGAATAAATTTGTCTCCAGCTGCCATTTTATGATGCAGGTAGAAATTTCCTAGTTGGCCACGCCCCCTTCGAAAGTTAGAAATTAAACGTACCTATAACGTATTTCTAACTTAAAAATCTAACGTTAGATTAACGTCTGTAACTAACGTTTAATTCTAACGTTAAAAAGCGGGACATTTGTACATATTTTATAACTTAATTTTAAACAGTTTTCTAACATTAGAAAAACGTTATTCTAACGTTAAATTTCTACTAGGGAAGGTAACCGAGGGTTAAATAGTCTACTATGCCGCACTCCTTTTCTACCAACTTCGCGGACGTGATATCGGAAAATAATGATCTGATAACAATTAATTA
Source organism: Brachypterus glaber (assembly GCA_958510825.1). Classification (NCBI taxonomy): domain Eukaryota; kingdom Metazoa; phylum Arthropoda; class Insecta; order Coleoptera; family Kateretidae; genus Brachypterus; species Brachypterus glaber. Next base: position 12,500,069 of record OY294048.1, on the reverse strand, counting down.
GTTTGATTATACTAAACTTAATGGTCTAAGTTTTGCTACAATTAATTAACTTTAGGAAACGTTATTTATTACTTTAATCATTAGACTAATTACACTAGGCAACAAATCGCAACATTTTTTTTTGCCCCGATCGGAAAGTAAATTTTTCTTACTAATTCGAGGGCTTAGAATCCGAATCTGACCTTAGAAAAATTCCAGCGCCTAAAATTTTTGACATATAAGTTCAGGTAATAATGACGTTTTTTTTCAAAATCTTAAAAAAAAAGAGTAGAATTTTGAAAATTTTAGTGTATATTAAAAAAAATACGAGGAATTCAAAAATCTATATGTCAAGAACCTACTGTCAGAGTAAGTACGCGAAAAAAAATAAAAAGGTTAAAATGAAAGTGCAGAGTTTACTTAATTGCTCATTTGTGGCAAAACTATCAAATTTTTTTAAAAACTTTATAGAACTTAATTTGTACATTATAAAATTCTCTACAAAAATATCTATACAAATATTTTTTTATTTTGCTTAGTTTGTTCCTAAAAAGTAAATAAATAAAAAAGATATAAAATTAAGTACACAGTGTAAACTTTTTTCCCGAGCCCAAAAAAATATATTTTTCTTATCAATTTAAAGGCGCAGAATCCAAATTTGACCTTAAAAAAAATTCAGCACGTCTTATTTTTTAAATTTTAGTACATGCAATTATGCCAATTTAAAAATAATTTATAAAACAAAATATTGTGTATTTTTTTTGTTTTTTTTTAATGGTCCTACATCATAAAAATGTTACTTTATTACATAAGAACCATAATACGTAACATTTTTTTAGTTCATTTTTGACCCCCTAGTAATGATTTTTGACAATTTTTAGCATGAGTACGTGGCGATAAGCTTGTCCCCTTATGCACCCTTCTTCTTACCCTCCACCCCTACTTAGTTTTGTCACATTATCCATTTTTTTTTTAACATTTTTTTTTCATAATATCCCTATTTATTCTACCTATGAATTTAAAGTTTCTATGTTTTAAGTTGGTTATTTTTTAACTAACATTGAGTCGCCGAATCCAAATTTGTCCTTTGTCCAATATTTTTGTCTTCCATGATTTTAGAACAAAACAAGGATAAAATAATGATTTTTTAACATTTTTATCTTATTTTTCTCAGCAAACTTAGGTAATAGAAATATTCTGAGGCCAGATTCGGTTTCAGCGACCCAAAATTAGTTAAAAAACATATGACTCCAATCGGGCAAGAAACCGTGTTGCCTAGTGTTACCAACTGAATAATTAACAAAATTATAGTAAATTCACTATCGCGTAGAGCTTCGAGCAGGGATTGCAAGTTATTTTAATAACCGGTTATTCGATGAATTTAAAAATTTTTGATATACACGGTATTTGCAATCTTTTTGTACATAATAATGGAGATGATTCTACATCACAAATAAATAACCAACAAAGAAACATATGCCTGGAGAAAGCCCTAAGGGAGCTACGGCCCTTCGAAGATGGACATGTTGAATGGGGAACAAAAAAAGCATCAATAAAATTTTATTGCTGTAGGGCGATTTTTAATTTAAAACTAAGCAAACCTGTATTCTTCACCGAAAAAACTAAATTTAATACTAAAATAGTAAAAAAGTAACATTTTTAGTGATGTTAATGGGTATTGAAATAATTTTTATATACCCAAAAAACTAAATTCAATGCCTACGTGCAAAGTCACTTTAAAATTGATTTTGCCGAAAGGAATCAAATTACCCCTAGTTAGACTCTATGGTAAATTACAAAGGAAACTTTGTAGTTTAATGTGCCATGCACACTTTTTCTGAGCAGCGTTGCTTCTTCGAGTCCATAGGTCATGCAAATGGTCATTATTTTCGAAAAAATTATTACAGCGCCATCTTTAGGCATATATTTAAACTTTATTTTTGGTGAATATCTGGTTATTCATGAGGGTCATATACATACCAAAAATAAAGTTAATATGTATTGAAATATTTTTTTATACCCAAAAAACAAAATTTAATCTTTTTTGGGGACCGAAAACTCTTTTGGTCCTAGAGTCCAAAGTTTTGATCCGATCAAAGAAAAAAATTAGATTTGACCTAAAGTTAGATGTAGGAATAAGAAAAAAAAAATATAATTTATATCGAAGATGTGTTGGAGCAAAATTCCCAAAAACTGTTCAATTCTCTCGCGAAAGCATAGTTAAACCAAAACATTTTTTTTTACTTTTTCGTTTTGCAAAAACTGAATTGGTCCTTGTGTTATAAATAACTATTTTAACAAAGTACCTCATTTCATCTGAAACTGCACATTAATCAAATATATTTCTTTTTATTATCCAACCAAATGCATTAAATTTTACCCACTCTGGTTTTGGGACAATTAAATTGAATTCAGTGCAATAAAATTTTAATAACTCTTTAGCCAAATAGAGAAAACAAAACTTTTAAAATACATTGTATACTTTTAAACTAAGTATATGGTTTAGTTGTATTTATAACTATTTATTTTGTTTAAATTAAACTTCGTTTTACCATTTTTCCCACACTCATAGAACAATAACGTAATTAGGTTTTAGTATACAACAATAAATAGTTGTATATGCGCCAACCACTATATATTGCATAGAATACAAAAACAAAAAAGTAAAGGTTTTCGGTATTTACAAACGAGTGCAGCTGTTTGATTTACTGCAACAAACTGTTAACCGATCAGGTTTTTCTTTGTCGCGCAGAGAGACTAGCAGAGCCTGGTAGGAAGAGACGTGGAAATGTGACAGACTGCGTACAAGAAAGAGAAAGTATTCGGAGGAAGAAAGATAGGCGGTACGCGTACCTCTAACAACTGATGAATTCAGCCGCCTTTTTTGGAGGGCGTGTACATATTTCAAAACTCACGTCTTTTCCTACGTTTGACGAGTTGTGATGTGGGTGTTCTGTGATGTATTTTAAATTCATTTATGTGCATATAGAAACTACAGGGTGCCCCAAAAATAGTGTGACTGGCTAAAATCGATTTTTTTCGAAATCTGTAGGTAGGGGGCATGTCAAATTTTGGGGACATAGTCAACATTATAGGGAGCACCTACACACCGATGTTGGCGTATATAAATAAATAAATAAATAATTTAAAAAAAGAATTTTATTTGAGTAATTGAAATTTCGAGGTAAGTGAAAAATTTTTTTCTTCTTGCTCAAACACCATCCTCGGCCTTCCCTGAAGTAACCCGAGCCGATCCGATAGCCAATCCGTACTGGTCGCAACCCCCCAGATTTAAACTTGGAGGGCTCTGGACCACGGTTATAGCCGGTAAGGAGCGGAAGAGAAAGGTGGTTGGGTAGGTAGAAGGCCTTCGGACCTAGGTTTTGGCGACGGCATAAAAATTTAAAGGGCTTGAAATCTTATTTCTCCTTCTAAACTTACAAAACCATGTGCCAAATTTCAAAATGATCAAAAGATTCGAACACGCTCCGAAAATGCGCCAAAGTTGGCTCTAAAATTTCAGAATTTCTACCATAAATGTGAGTCAAACGGTAAACAAACGTTTTAAAAATGTATCAAACTGGACTGAATTTATTTTTATTTAATGTATTTTAACAACTTTTCATAATATTAAGACGATTCAACTAAAATAAAACGAGCTAACAATTTTCAACGATTTTGTACGATTTATGGTAATTTTACGAATTATAGGGCCCCCATTCGCACCCTTAGAGAAGTTTGATCACTCTCATATCTTTGGAATTTTCTAGTTTAACCCAAATGAAAATTTTAAGAAAATAAAATAATATAAGGTCCACCCTAATGATGTATGTAGGGTCAACTGGGGCTAATGTAAAATAATGGGGCTATTATGATACAGCTAGCTCAAAAATATTTACAGTCTACAAATTAAAGTAAGAAAAATTGGTGAAGTAGAGAATTATATACTTTATTATAAGTCATATTCACTTTTGCAAAAATCTAAAACATTTGGAAAATAAAAAAATGTTTCTACTTTAGCTAAAATTTTTGCTTAGTAAACTTTTATTTTTTTAACAATAACTTTTTAAAAAACTTGAAATTAATTTGCTGTACCTACTTAAAGGATGGCTGTCAAAATTGCAGGGAAAATGATAAAGGACAATAGTTTATCATACTAACCCCACGTATTTTAAATCTATCTCCATCGCAGAATTAAAGCGCTGTATCACAATAGCCCCTTCCTGTATCCACAATAGCCCCAAACTTGGGGCTATTTTATACAGCATTTTGTTGTATTTTTATGGTCAACTATTGTTTTTCTTGTATTTTGCCCTAAAAACTGGACAGAGAATCCCATTGCTTACGACAAGAGATTTTTAAAAATAAAATTTTTATATTTTTTTTTGTAAAAGATTTAATTTTTGTATCATATTTGAACTCTATAGAGTTTTTTGGGAACCCTGATTTTTACGTTTTACATCCTCAACAGAGAAAAATCTTGTTTTTCTTTTTTGGAAAATGACAAAATTAATGTACTTATTTTTATTTATTTTATTTCTTCGAACTTAATACAAAGTCGTGAAGAGACCCATGTAAGCTTTAGGCTTGTGCTTTTGCTATTATGACAAAAGCCCATATTTGTATTTTTTATTTATTTATTTGTTGTTTCCTCGATAGTTTCGTTGTTGTCACAACAATAACTGCAATTAAATACAATCTCTATTCTCATTCAGATTACAACACATATTGATTTTATATAAACAATTAATTTGACATTAACCACGGCAGGCCTTAAACATTTTTAAATAAAAAGTCAAGCACCACCAAATTTTTTTTATTTAATCTTTTTTATAGACCTAACCTAAACAAAAAACACAAAAATTAAAATAATCGTTAGAGCACTTTTTGAGAAAAAAAAACTAGAAAAAAAATTTTTTTTTTCTAAAATTTTTTGAGAATTATAACTTTTTACCGATCCACAATTTTATACCTTTATTGAGGGACCTATACTACCTTTTAAGGTATTTATTAGGATAAAAAAAAGTCGGTACCGTAGAGTTTATGACGTAGAAACAAAGAAGCGTACTAAGATAAATTAAAAAAAAATCGGTTAATTTCACTTTGTTCACTTGTTTTAATCAAATTTTAGACCGTCATTATTTATATAAAAAAATTAAACAAAATTTAACTAAAAAAATAACATTTATGGGTTTAACAACTAAAATTGGCGAATTCCCGAAATTGTGTATGGTTCCTATTATATTCCCTAATAGCTATTAATAGTCTGTTGGCATATAGTTTATTATTTTTAGGAACTTTATACTTAAACCATACTGGCGCAAAATCATGGTGAAGGGATTCTACAGCTTGCTCGCTGCAAAAACTCAGACCAAACTGTTCCTCTTCACAAAACTGTTGAACGTGATAAAAAACCGCGCGTACTTTAGGTGTTACCGGTTTATTTAAACTCAAGTAACTTTCACTGAATTCAAAAATACTTCTTACAAACCTTTATCAAAAAAGCAATTATATAGCCCACTATATCATATAATATGACTACTTTTGTGTCATATGATATAGGTACGCCGTTTTTTTATATTTTATATTTTAATCATGGAGATAAAAAAGTATTTTAGACATGGAGACAAAAAAGCCGTTTATTATACAAATTATTCCTTTACGCATGATGAAAACCATTCAAACACATATCCCTGTAACTGGTAATTTGCATAAAATAACAACGATTTAGTGAAATTTACTTATTTTGTTTTTTAATATAATTATTTTTTTTTATCCAAACGATCTCCCATATAGGCTTTATTATCCCATAAATTATGTAAAGCAGAGGGATTAGCTAACTTCAATATTATCCAATGATAAAACTTGAACCAACAACTTGAAAAAGGCCACGTTTTATAAAAACTTTTTTTTTCGGTTTATACCTTCCTTATTCTACGCCACTGACTTTTTTTATTCTAATGAACGTCTTAGTAGATAGTATAGGTCTCCAAATAAAGGAGTATAACGTAGATAAGAATCTTTAGCATTATTTTTAGAAAACAAGATTTTTTATTTTTTTTTTAATTTTTTTTTTCGAAAAAAATTAATTTTTTCAAAAAGTGCTCTAACGATTATTTTAATTTTGGTGTTTTTTGTTTAGGTAAGGTCTATAAAAAAAATTGAATAAAAAAAATTTGGTGGTGCTTGACTTTTTATTTAAAAGTATTTAAGGCCCAGCGTGTAACAGTGAATTTGATTGAAATTTTCATTTAAATATTCTAATGACTATTTCCTAAATATACATTGCGGTCCAAAAGTCATAAAGTTTCTAGAAAGCTGAAAATCCCCAGCAAACACACCAGCAATGGGCCGGCAACGGCACAATGCTGTAAGCCGATAAAGAGTCATCGGTCCGTTGACGACATGCCATTACCGGCCCGGTAATGGAAGTGTCGCACAAGTCGATAACTGGCCGGTAATGGCAAGCCGATAACGGGCCGGTAATGGCAAGCCGATAACGGGCCGGTAATGGCTAGCCGGCAGACTTTTTGTTGGAGGTTGGATCAGTATTTTACCATGGCATAAAAAAGAACGATAATATCGATCGTTTTAGAATATTATTCTGAATAAGTTTTTATATTTTAGTACCTACGGAACCTTAACGAGCTTCTTTTCCGCCCTGGGATCTTAAATGCGACTTAAATGTAAGTGAATTAATTGTTAATTTAGTATTTAATAAAAAAAATGTAATTACTTACTTTTTATCTTCAAAAATCATTATTAAGAATTGTAAATAAACACATTCCACAGAAAATTTTCATTAATGAACTTTATCACTGACGCAGCAAAATCACAACACAAGAGGCCAGTTTGAGTTGAAGCTCTCGGAGCATAGTTCTATCTCTTTCTAACTACTTGTTTTAAAAGAGATAGAACTATGCTCCGAGCGCTCCAAGCTTCAACTCAAACGGCCCTAAGAACACAACCCGCGCAAAACTTGCGCATGCGTCTTGACTTCTTCTCCTTTTACGCAAAATCATATTTTAAATTGGCGTTGTATCGTCGGCCACAGATCGGTCCTTTACAGGCTAGCCGATAATCGGCAAGCCAGCAATGGGCCAATAATTATTTATTCCGATTATCGTACGGTGGTTTGCTGGGTCGTAACTATCAGTTTGAATCATAAATACCTATAAAAAAATAATCATTTGTTAATTGTTTCTTTCCATGGAGGTTTTTTTTTAACTATATTATTATTATTCTATGGAAAAAAAGTTGCGGATCATTTCGGAACACGGAAAAAAATAATAAAGTTTTTTTAAATACGTATTTTTTACATAGATATTTACAAGTTAACGATAATCTAATAATGTTGGGCAAACCCCCTTATAAAATTAATATTTTAATCACAGCTACCATCAGAACTCCAATTGGCCTTAAAAAAATGAATCCAAGTACTGATAATGCTAATGACGATAATGACAGTGATGATGATGACAACTGAAATTCTTATGGTAGCTGTGATTAAAATGTTAATTTTATAAGAGGGTTTAGCCAAAATTATTTGATTACCATTAACTTTTTGTAAATATCTATGTTAAAAATACGTATTTAAAAAAAAATATTATTTTTCTCCGTGTTCTGCAAAAATCCGCAACTTTTTTTGCCATAGAATAATATTACTTTAATTAAAAGTAAATAAAACGGTCCGTATACCCTATATGTTCAATTTTTTATTATTGTCAATCCGGATTTCGTAGTTTTTTTATTCTAACCACATTTTAATGATTCTAACCACATTAAAATGTGGTTAGAATAAAAAACTACGAAATCCGGATTGACAATAATAAAAAATTGAACATATAGGGTATACGGACCATTTTATTTACTTTTAATTAAAATAAGTCCTACGATGGATAACTATTCCAAATATTACTTTAGTTAAAGAAAAACCTCCATGGAAATTTTTATTGGACAATATGAAGTTTTTACTCCACTAAACAGTGGATAATTTAATCTTTTAATAACCAAGCTAAATTTCTGTACCAACGTTTATTTAGCAAAACCTTAATCTTTTGAACCCTGCGTGTTTGAACAAAGTCGTATTTTTCACTTTATAAGTAAAACAGTTTTAAAATCATATTTGACTTTTAATACCCAAGTATATACTTACCCTAATAAAAAGCATATTCTAAAAAAAAAACACATTTCACATTTAATATTTGTTTGGCCTCATATTTTCCTTAGAAATCAGTACATTATAAATTTTTTTTATAAGTTACTCTTTATGCATTTTCTTTTGACGCAAATTTAATAAATACATATAAGTACGTTTTTCTTTAGAATTTGAGATTGAATGGCAATACGCAGAGAAAAATACTATTCACAGCGCGTAAGCTCTAGAATAGTATTATAAGGTAGTTATACACGGTGTATTTGAAATAGCGTCGGAAATTTTAACAGATGATTCTACATCATAAAATATGATAAAAAGTTCCTATAAACATATGTCTAAAAATGCGTCATAAGGGAGCTACGCCCCTTTAAAAGTGGCTGAAAAAATCGGTTTTTATTTAATAACTCAGGAACCCTTTGAGATATATCAACGAGGTTTTGCACGTCAACTAATACTTTACCATTTAGAAATTGAACAACTTTTTTGTTAGTCAATTTTTTTTATTTATTTCTTTTGCAATATAGAGTACAGAAAATAGATTTTTTTTAACTATCTATGAAAAATTATGTTGTCCAAATGACATCCATTTTCCGCTTGGTGGAAGCAAGATGGGGCAACTGCCCATGAGGCCAGAGCCACAATGCAGCTTTTAGGGCAGATTTTCGAAGAGCGAATAATTTCGCGAAATTCGGATTTTCATTTTTCTTTACGGTCGTCTGATTTTACAGCACCTGTCTTTTTTCTTTAGACTATTCAACAGCTTAAGCCAGACATGTTAGGAGCCGTCATGGAAAATGTCGTGAAAAGAGCCCGTGCTTGCAATGCGGAAAATGGACGTCATTTAAAAGACATGATATAATACATATTTTCCATTTCCTGTACTCTAAAAGAAATAAACAAAAAAAAAATTGACAAACAAAAAAGTTATTTAATATTTAAATGGTAAAGTGACTTATGGGCCAACCTGTATATAATGGAATGCGTAGAGAAATCTCAGGTTTAAAAAAAAATACAACTAGTAGTTTTCTAAATATTTGAAATGATTTTTTAAGTATTTGGAAATATGCAATAGATAAATGTAAATGGTATTTATTATTATTATTATTATTATTATTATTATTATTATTATTATTATTATTATTATTATTATTATTATTATTATTATTATTATTATTATTATTATTATTATTATTATTATTATTATTATTATTATTATTATTATTATTATTATTATTATTATTATTATTATTATTATTATTATTATTATTATTATTATTATTATTATTATTATTATTATTATTATTATTATTATTATTTGAAATAAGACCCGACAGGTCCACCTCGTCCTCCGATGACCGAGGCGACGTGCGGGAAAATTGTGGCAACTGCTCTCCACGTCCGTGGAGTAAGCCTCTACCGTGACCGGTTATCGTGTGTTCTGAGTAAATTATTATGATTATTATTATTATTATTTTTATTAAATCTCAATTAAATACATTATATTTTAAAATACAAATATTGTTCCATCAGATACCGTTAAGAAATTTCCTAACTATGTGACAGGTTTGGAGAATTGTCGCACGTTGCATTAATATCATTAAATTTTCAGGTAATTCAATTTTTCTTAAATTTTCCTTTAAATTTTTGGTTACAACTCCATTTGCAGAGATAACCAGCGGTATAATTTTGACATTTCTTAATTTCCAAATATTTTTAATTTCAATAGCTAAATTTTCATACTTGTTAATTTTTATGTATTCCGTTTTTGTTAAATTTTGATCTAAATTATTATCGCACTTTTATTTAATTTATCCAATAAAATAATATCTGGTCGATTGTGATCTATAGTTTTATCTGTTTGTATAACACGATCCCAATATAAAACATAATCCCTAGATTCAAGCACTGCATCTGGTTTATATTTATAATAAGGAGGTGGATTACTTATAAGTTTATACTTCAGGGCCAATCGTTTATGAATAATCTTAGCAACTTGATTATGTCTGTGCAAATAAGTATTGTCAGCAAGTAAACTACATCCTGCAATAATATGGTCCAAAGTTTCACCTGCTTTATTACATTTACGACATGTATCATTCACATTTTGTTTTAAAATAAACTTTTCATAATTACGAGTTTTTATTACTTGATCCTGAATTGAAATAATAAATCCCTCCGTTTCACCATGTAGATACCCATCTTGAAGCCATTTTAGTGATGCTTTTTTATCTATTAAATTTGAATTTAGTATTTTAGGATATTTTCCATGTAATATTTTTGCTTCCCAGGAATTAATGTTATCTTGATTTGATGGAATTTGTAATGAATGTTGTTCTTGTTGAAGATTTAAAGGAGTAAAGTTACTATCTGATTGACAAACTAATTTAATAAAGTTATTTTCCAATGACAAAAAGTAATTTATTATTATTATTATTATTATTATTATTGTTATTATTATTATTATTATTATTATTATTATTATTATTATTATTATTATTATTATTATTATTATTATTATTATTATTATTATTATTATTATTATTATTATTATTATTATTATTATTATTATTATTATTATTATTATTATTATTATTATTATTATTATTATTATTATTATTATTATTATTATTATTATTATTATTATTATTATTATTATTATTATTATTATTATTATTATTATTATTATTCTTTGTTGTGTGGATTCAAGGGTACAGAGTCATGGAGAGCCGCAAATAAGCTCCAAGCTTGTGGACAGGACAAGAAATACAAATAGATTTTTCCTCTATAAAAATATTATATCCAGATGTTTAAAATGTGTTCTTCTTTGTTCATGGTAGTAATTACTAACGTTCAGACTGCAAAAACCTTAATTTTGATAAGAAATGTAAAATTCAAGTAGAGACATTGACATAAATGTCAGGATGAATATACCTATGGTATACCTATATACCATTTACTGTAAATAGTATATAATAGAATGGGTAAAGAAAGTGTAGGTTTTAAAACAAAAGAAATCCAACAAAAAGTAGTTTTCAAAATATTTGAATTTTAATTTTAATTTTGAAGGTGGTGAATTTTTTTTGCATTTAAGTAAGTATATTACTTTGTAAGGTAATAATTTCTGAAATAGTTTTTTTAGTGTATTAAAAATTGTAACATAAATATATAATGTGTCAACAAAAAGCCAACTTTCGCTGATATAGTTTTTTATTACCTCCCTTTAAAGAGAAAATGATGGGTTATATTTAACCTTCTGGTAGCCTTAGGCAATCCTGTTACAGTATACAGTATAAAGGCTTTACAAAGCCTTCACAAAAACACAAAACGCATGTACTAAGATGACTTTACAGTGCAAAGCCACCTTGACGTGTAGACTAATACATTCATTCATATTTTAACACGTTGAGCCCCAAGAAGGACAACTGTGTCCTCAATTACTACACTATTTTTAGACATTAATAATAATTAAATTTTTCATTAATCTAAGAAAAAAACCGTTTTTTTTTGTGACCAGTTATGGGTATTTAGAAAAATCGGTTAACCGCTTATTATTGGATTTTAACCGGGTTTCGGTGAAGTGGTAAAATCTGGGGCGTAAAACGCTTTCCAGAGGTAGGTGAGGACTTTTTTTTTTAGTCATCAAAATTTTTCTCAGGGGTACTTAAAGCTTTTTTTGAGAGGAGGTGAGAACCTGTTTTTTCTTTAATTTTCTGCCAAGGACAAAGCCTTTTTTCATGGGACTAGTCATGTAAATGGTTTAACGAAAACCGGTTTAAACCGGTTCTTGTTTCCGAGTTTTCACCGAAAACCGGTCGGAGTTAATTTTCGCACCCGGTTAACCGAAAACCGGTTATTGGCTCTGGTTTTCCATCACTACATCGTACAGAATGATATTGGTAGACTGATAGTTTCAGGCTGCTGGCCCTCTTCAGTACCAAGAGTCGACTCTGTATGCTAATTGAGAAAACGTTTAAACTGTATTAACAAAAGAAATAATGTCAGTAGATTGATGAATATTTGTGCGCCATCTATTGCCAGATGTAGACGACTACTGATACTGTCTATATGTCTGTCTGTCGGTCTCTTAATTTTTAACCACAATAACTCGAGAACGCTTTGTGCTAAATACTTCAAATGTGGATCATGCGTTGCTTATCCAAAGTTCTAGACTGGGATTGTTTTTGGTAAAAATCGCGGTGGGCTTAGGGTAAAATGGAATAAAAACCATATTGTCCGAAACATTATTTTTCATTTTATTTTGTTTTTCAAAGAAGAAAAAAAATTAAAATTTTTTGAATTTTTTTTTATGTTTTCCAAAAAAAAATTGTTTTTTTTTTGTTTATTTTAATGAACCTAGACCTACAGGGTTGGTTTGACATTTATATGTGTTTATCACATCAAGAAATATTTTTTTTATGGAATCACTCTATAAAATTAAAAATACTAGACTTGTGTCTCCCTGCGGTAAGTGTCGGACACTTAGTGTCCTTGCGCGGTAAATAGTTTTTTCTGTTTTTAAATACGGTTTTGTTTGTATACATTTTATCTATCACTAAGTGTGCTCGATGTAGTACTTTCCATTATTGACGAATTTTTAATTCAGTAATGTAAACTTACCTAGTTGGTAGTGAGAAAAAAACATTTTCTTAATAAATGGCTATTTTTATTTGATATTTACAATTATGGCGAAGGCGCAAGCATTATTTCTCTTTCTGATCTTAAGAATTATTGTTTTTCTTATAAATTAAGTAACACAGTAGCCATAAAGCATCCCTTGCTGCTCTTTCGTAACAAAATTACAGCCATATGGCTGCAAGTGTGCTGTGAAAGATCGGTAAGAAATACTTTATAATACTGTGTTACTTGGGTTACTGTTTAAAGTTGAGAATAACTTTGTCAAAAATTTCATGAGCCGAGTTGATCCGGTCCAAAAAACACTTACCTGACCAATGCAACTTTAGGATCACGCACAAAATCCAGAAAATCAGTTTTTTAAAGAAAAGGATCTTGGAAAATAAGCAAGTTTATTAACGAAAAACTCGTTAAAATTCATACAAAAATTAATAATAATATAAGCGAAATAGTGAAAATGTAAAATCTTTTAAGGTTGAAATATTAATATAAGTTTTAATTACCTTCCAACCTGTTTTAAGTTGAGAATAACTTTGTCAAAACATTATCAGATGCGTTGGTTGGGTACAAAAAAATTACACCTGACTGAACAGTGCAGCTTTATATTTTTAAGGCATATAATAGGATCACGCTCAAAATCCAGAAAGTCAGTGTTTTTGAAATATTTCAAATTAATACAAAAATTAATATTATGAGCGGAATAAATAAAAATGTAAAATGTTCTTTATACTGAAATATAAAGTTTTAATTACCTTCCAATAAAGAGAAAATGGTGGGTCATATTTAGCCTTCTGGTAGCTTTAAGCAACCCTCTTACAGTGAGTCCCTCACAAAAACACACAACCACAACAGCGTTTGGGTCCTGTTTTAAGTTTAGAATAACTTTGTCAAAAACTTCATCAGCTGCATTGCTCAGGACCGAATCCTCTCTTGCTATGCATACGTCCGCTTCTTCTGCTAGCTCACGGAAGGCTTGAATACCAGACTGACCATAGTTTTCTGTAAAAAAATAGATTATTATATAACGTGTACGTAAAGTAACTCATTTCGCATGGGAGAATGTTAGGCACGATCCCAGCAGCAGTTAGTAAGGCGTCGTGAGCTGATATTCTTTGCGTGGATAAAATGCTGCTTAATACACTAGTTAGGAAAATAAATATTAAAAAGAACTTTACTTAAAAAAAATCAAATAGACAGATGAGCCCTGTAACATTCACATTTACCGCCGCAGGTAAATTTTTTTAGAAGTCTTAAGTTTTGGCATTTTCCAGTTTGATGGATCATATTATTTGATAAAAGCCGAAAATTTTTAAACTTTCAAAAAAAAAACTCATTTTGCAAATTGTTTTAATTTTTGTAAGCAAAATACCTAGTTAAAAAAATAATTCAAAAACATAACATCTCTTGAAACAATAAGCGTAAAATACATGTAAATGTATAGTCATTGCCAGAGTTATGACAGATTTTTTTCAGCAGAGGCTATTTTTTTCTGGCGCGTGTTAAATTGTTTGTCCAATCGGGACGTTGCATAACTTTAGAGTCATTTAAACTAATGTATTTTTATCCACTTTGACTGATTTCAGCCAATTAACTTTCTACGCTATCCAATCATATTTCACACAAGATTTAGCCACACCCACAAGGCATTTTTATCAATATATATTTACTGGACAGGCTTTATTATTTTTAATTTATGTTCTGTGCATTGAGCTATATAGCATAAATACGTATTTAATATAATAAAATTTAAATACGTCTCTGTCTTACATTAATCTGTTTCAAATGTAAACATTCTACTATAAATGGGGAGGCCACTATACAGGTTCACTTATTAAATTGATTTTATTTCGAGATATTTTAGAGCTGTGGTTTCAATAGACCTTTTAAATTTAGTATTATATAACCTACTCCTAGGATCCTATAATTTAGCCCGAAACTACATTTAATTATTTATCTTATTTAACCTATGCTAGTTATGTGTTAAATATTTAAAACTGGTTTAGTACCTTGTGGCAAATTCCTGTAAAATATTTAAGTCCCGCGGAAGCCTATGGACCGTAAAGTAGAATGCTGTCAACAGTTAAATACCTTGTGGGATTTAAGCGAATTAGTTCGCAAATTACAGTTAAGTTATTAAATAACACAGGTCGACATGACTCGGTCTGGAAAGAGTAGGAGAACGCAAAATGTTACACAGGTCTGCTAATATGGTATATTACATAACTAGTGTGGAAAGTGACATATTTCACGCGAGTGGGAAGACGCGCCAGGCGAGTGAGGAAACCCCACGAGTGTAAGAAATACACAAATATAAAGTTTAAACTTTAGGAATTCTTAATTTAATATTTTCTAATACTTATTACTTATTCCGAGAATTTTAAAAAAAAGCAAAACACAAAATAGCATACAAATTTATATATGTATGTCAACAGGAAACATGTTTTTTATTTACTTTTAGTTTTCTTAGTTTTATATTTAATACAACATATTATTATGGAAGCTCAACACTGTTTAATGGGTTGCCTAACCGCAAGCATATTTTAAATCAAGGAAAATTTGATAGTTTACTAATTAAATTTGATTTCTGTGGGTATTCTACCATATGACTGTAAAATTCTACAATATTTTACATTTCATGAGGAAATGTTGATGTTTTTTATAAAATGTAAGGTAACTAAATCACAAATTAGGTAATATTTATAAAATCTAGACATTAATAAAACATATAAGTTATATTGACCTGGGTCAAAATAGTAAGTTTATAACTATAGTTTGTATTTTTGACATGAAAAACAGAAATATTTGGATTGAAAAACTAAAAGACATCAAAAAAGTCTGTAATAAAAGATGGTAAATGGCATATAAAACGAGGTGAGTAGAATTCTTAAAATATACAACGTAAATATCTAAACAAAATTAGGCAAACCTTCATACATAAATATCAAACTAGGGTGATATGAAAATATCAAACAAGTGTGATATAAGGCGTTTTCTAAAGAACAAAAGAATGTGGTAAATGTCATTTTCATAGGGGATCGTAGGAAAAATATATTTCCTCGAGGTTTGAATAATTTTCGGGTTCTGAATCCAAATCTCTGTATTGTGGAGCGCCAAGGCTTCAGGTTTTGGATAAATCTCAATAGAACTGTACCAAAAACCTTTTTTTATAATACTTACCATCCGTGTTTACAGCAGACACATAAGTCCATCCAAAATATCGCACGATGTCTAAAATAACTTGCGCTTGGTAATAATCCGAAGGGACAACTCTAAGAAAGTAGTTGAAACGACTCTTATCCGAAAGATCTCTAGAAGTTGTCGAATAACCGACTTGCGGCAAATGAAATAATTGCAATAAATTTTGCACTTGAAGGGCTACCGAACTTGAACCAGGTCCCACTACACCTATTAATGGACCCCTATTCTCACTTTCGCTTGACACTAATTGCGAATCCACAAAACCGGGACACGATTCTTTGTTAGAGACAGGTGTAATGGCGTCTCTTATAAGTTCGATACTTTGCTGTAGAGCCACTGGAGCGTACCAACACTCATCACGGATCTCAACCCCGAGAGTCAGATTCGGTAATAAATTTTGATCCCTGTTAATTTTATCTAATGTTTGTAACGCAACTTCTGCCCTTTGAATTCCGTACAATTCCCTGATGTCACCGCACTTGAGGCCTAAATTAGGCGTTTGTCTTTTAGATGAAGGTTGATGGTGTAAAGGGATTAAAGCTCCGATTATAAAATCTCCATTAAGGAAAGCTGATGATCTTTTATCTAAATCTGTGTTTTTAACACTGTCAAGTTGTTGGGTTATTATAGACAGAATCAGCATTTGGAGGTTCCACGTGGACTGCATTATTTGTTGTATTTTGATTTTTGCTTGTTTTGTAGTTGCTACTGTGGTGCCTCATTTTTGTTTTATTCTGTAACAAAAAATAGACATCAGAAGTTTTCGAAAAAGGGCATTTATAATTTTATACAATAATATAATACAATAAAATTTCGTAAAAACTAATAATTTATAGAATAATTTACTATTTCATTTTGATAAATTATGAAAATGAAAAGGTCTCGCATTTAATTTAATAAACCTTTAAATTAAGTTTTATATTTAAATAAATTAACTTTCGCACTGACTGTTGAAAATTTTAAATACTTATTAAAAATAAGTATAACTGTATCGAGAGCGTACAAATTGGTGGCGCCATCTAATGTTTGCACAAAGAATTATCTATATCTAGATACACTCTCGATACAGTTATACTTATTTTTAATAAGCAATTAAATTTTTCAACAGTCAGTGCGAAAGCCACCATACCAATATATGCTCACTGATGATCGCAAAAAAGCGTGAAATAGCAGCTATATGACATTTTGGTAGGGATTTTCTCATTGATTGTGAAAATTCTGTAGTAGAGCAGTGCAATTTCTTTATAGATTTTAATAGTTTGCCGTCTATAAGGCACTAAACTTTATTTTCATTTATAATTTGATTTGCCGTGTCGTTACTAGGTGCTGGCTTCGAGACAAAAATTTTTGTCCGCCTGTGTATCTAGATATAGATAATTCTTATCAGATTACAGGTCTGCCAACATCTAATGTGTAGTACTTTTGTGCAAACATTAGATGGCGCCACCAATTTGTAGGCTCTCGATACAGTTATACTTATTTTTAATAAGTATTTAAAATTTTCAACAGTCAGTCCGAAAGCCACCATACTAATATATGCTCACTGATGATCGCAAAAAAGCGTGAAATAGCAGCTATATGACATTTTGGTAGGGATTTTCTCATTGATTGTGGAAATTCTGTAGTAGAGCAGTGCAATTTCTTTATAGACTTTTATTTATTTTTAATTAAGTTTATTTATTATCCGTGTTCGAAATAGACCGCTGTGTCTCATTTGCGAAAGTGTGCTAAAAGGCGATAATCATACCAATTCGGGTGCGGTTCGCGTAACTTCGTCTGAGGGGAATCCCTTATACGAGAGCAGCATAATACGTTTTAGATATTAGTCACTGCGTTCTATTTGAAACACGTAGAATAATATTTGGGAAATGTTATCAACCAGAGACTCACGTTTTAAGACTCTAAATTAAAATTGTAACTGGAGTTGTTTGCACCTGTGACAGGTTATTACTTTGTGTCCGCTATTCGATATAAAAACAACTGAAATGTTTACACTTTTTTATTAGGTTAATTAAAGAAGGAAAAAAGTAACAAAAATAAAAACGCCTTCTCATTTGACATTATATATAAAATATAAACAAAAAAAAACTATCAAGTTCTTCATAACTAAAAGTAAGTAGGTATATTCTTCAGTCTTTGGCAAATATTAGCGCCCCTCTTAAGTGTTACGCCCGTGGCAAATTCCACCTTCTCCACGCCCTAGTTACGGGTCTGCTCTTAATGGGTACTTGATAATAATATTTGTAATTTGAGTACATATTTCGAAATTTACAGGTTAGGAAAACTTTCTCAATTTAAGACTAATTTCTTCAGTTTAAAAATCAGAATTTTCAATTTGAAAATTTTAATTAAAACTAAGACATACTCTCAACAATTTATAATTTCCTTTTTATCTGTGTAGATAGTTTTCAGTGAAAACATTTTATGAAAGACAAAATGGAACTTTGAATGACACTAATGGTCCACAATCAAAAGTAACAACTGGGCTTTCTATTATAATTTTAAAGGCCATACGCCATCCCATCGACCTTTATATTCATAGACGCGATTCCGGGGGGACCAGGGCCTGGTCTCCCCTGAACTAGTAACACGGGGCCGGCCCCATTTAGAAGATTGTCTTTACTTTTAATAAATCTCGTAAGAATTTTCCTTATCAGCGTTTAGTTCTTTTTACATTTTTGTAAAAGATAAGAATATTTTCATAAATATTTTAAATTGTAAAACTATTTTAAAATTAATAGTACTTTCATAATTCTGCATGCAATGCTAGGCTCTTTAACAAATTTATAAATTTTATTTGTTTAAACTGAAACTTATTGCCATGGTTGACATAGATAGATCACAGACTTATTTGTTTAAACTTTTAAATTTTGTCGGAATCCATATTTTTAAAATTATTTTTGTATGTATTGGTTACGCTGTAAAAAATCTTTAAAAAGCCCTGTGATCATGATTGGGCTACCAATACATCTGAGGAGTACCGGATCAAAACCGCCATTTTGATTTTAAAAAACAAGGAGTTCTTGGTGATAAAGATATTATCGTCGTTTCTGATGAAAAGGTTTGGCAAATGGTACCATAAGACTCTTAGTGCCATTAAGCATACTTGTTTCTGCCAATTTGGCCTTTAATAATGTCTGACATGACGACTGTTTTGATCCGTCACTCCTCATCAAATAAACAATAATTAAATAAAACTTTTATTATCATACGAATAAAAATTTTGAATTTATATCTTTTTTTGAAATAAAGTTATTTACCCTACTGCCCCAAGTACACACCTTATAACTTTTATATATGTTTGTATTTCAAAAAAGAAATTGCCCCTACCCTGGAATTTTAAAAAGTCGCCGCCTATGTTTATATTCCCTTCCTGGAAATCCCAGTTCACAGATTGCCTGATTTATAAAGGAATAGATCTGAATAAAATAGATCTAGAAACAATGAAAGGGACAAATTATAAAAAGTGAACACATTTGCAGATATCCCTACATAATGTTCAAGATTATATGAGATGATCGGAAAAAACGGATAAAAGCGAGGATAAAGGCTTTTTGATGTTGATTAAATGAAAATAAAAATGAAAATTAAAAAAAAACAGGTAGGCTGTAGCCCCCCAAAGCCCTCTAATTTTATTTGTTTACATTTATTTTAACAATTTTACTTACCTAAAAGAATAAAATAATTAAAATGTTTGTTTGGCTCTAGCCCCTCCAAGAAAAATCCTGGGTGTGCCAGTTTTTGATACTCGTCACATCCGTAAAGGGTATACTATGAAAAGCAAATCATTACAATCTTGATAGCTTGTTTGTAATTGATCTTTTTAATGAAAGAATATTTTGTAAACAATCTGCTTTATGTCCTACCTAATCTCAGATCAGTAATCTGTTTAATTATAATTAACTTTTAAATCCGTTTATCTTTACATTTTTATATTGATTTCCCATTATTTGTTTTTAATAGAGAAAGGATTTTCCGAAATTCCATAGATTAATTAATTAATTAATTAATTTCCCTTCCTCCAGAGGGCCGAGTTAAAAAATTTGTATTATTATTAGTATTATTATTATCAGTTTAAAAAAGACTCAACATTTTTTACGAAAATATTGTAAAATATTCCCCCCCCCCCCCCATGCCTGGGGTGGTTAGATTAAATTTTAGCGACCACAAAAACCACTATAAACCAACTTTCGCTAAAATACCTCAATTTTTATCAAAAACAATCCCAAATCTGTATGCCGAATTTCTAGCTCAAATTATTCTTAAGTTATCGGTTTGTCCGGAAAATTTGTTATTTTTGAGTTGTATCGACATAAAAAGCAAAAATAATCAATTTTTTAAAATGTTTATAGCGGGAAAGCAATATTTAAAAAAAAAATATTGTTTTTTTTTAATTTCTCAAAGTTTTAGAAAAAATGATACTTAATTTCCGCTAAAAAGTCTGTCTGTCGGTCGGTCTGTCTCGGAAAATCTGTGACTACGATATATTTCAAAAACGCTTGGACCACATGGGGTAAAGATTTAAAATTTGGATCCTATGTTCCTTGTTTTTGTTAAAAATCTACGATTAAATGAAAAGCCATATGATCACGTGACAGGCTTAGTTGTTTGTAAGTCACATATTTTTTCCAAAAACAAACTTTGAAAAAATATCCTAAATTTTTAGTATAAAGTCAGTTTGTTCATCCGAGAACTATATTTTTCTTGATAACTTTAATCAATATATAACTTTTGTATACCTAGCTTTTATCTATGCGTTTTCATATTGAAATTTCAATATGACAATTTACAGATAAACGTTTGTTTTGTATTGTTGCAAGATTTTAATTAAATCCCTGATTGATATTTGTCTACTGAGAATAATACCTATAGTCATTGGGGTAAATATCAATTAAGTACCTATTGTACCTATCTGTTGCAATATATTGTATCAAGGCTTATCCAGGATTTTTTTCGGGACATATTTTTTATCAAAATCCCGAAAATAATTAAAAGCGAAAAGCGAAAATGTTTGTATAATTTTTTTAAACATAGTAACATTTTTTTTAACTAGCCAATGCATCGGCTTTTCCATTGCAATGGTAAATATATGTATAAATTGATTTTTGTATAAAATTTTAGGATTTCGAGGGGGGGTGGGGGAGCCCCCAATCCAGCCTCCTGGATACGGCCTTGTATTGTATGAAAAAATATTCAGTTAGGAGCAATTTATGAAAGATCTTGGTCATAAATAAATTATATAAATAACTCGTAACAAAGTTTTGTAAGCAGTTTAAAACTGAAACCGTTAAATTAATAAAGAATTCGTTAATAGCAAATAATAAATAATTAAACAAGGCTTAATTATTAAAGTTTCAGAAACATGTATTAAATACAAGTTTATAAAAGTTTAAATAATAATAATAATAAAAATATTTATTGGATATACCAAATAAATAATAATAATAATAAAAATATTTATTGGAGATAGCAAAGGGCTAACGACTGAGGTCTTTCTGCCGAGAATTTACAATACCTACATTAAGATTTACAATTTTTTTTAGTAATTAAATAATATGATACATTTTATATAAAAAGAGAATAATAATAATAATGATAAATAATGTAAGAATGTTCATTGAACTAAGGACTGATAGAGTGGTAGAGAAGGGTGTCGTCTTTTTGCATTATTTGTAGGATTATCATATTTATCATACTGTTCTATCTTATCCATATTTTCGTTGTTATCGCTGAATTTTTTTCTTAGTCTTGTAAGTCTGTTACCAAATGGTTCTATACCAGTTTCTCATATAAAAGGTTATTGGACGGATTGTGTAATGGGTTCTTGAGGTTTCTCATTTTTGTAATTGTTCTTAAAGCCTTTCTTTCTGTTACTTGTGTAAAAGTTTATTTTTCTGGAGATTTTTATTTTTTTTTTTCTTGATCATTAGCTTCGTAGCTTCGCACCCTGTGTTATGTATAGATATCGGATTTAAAGAGTCGCGACGTCAAAATCCATAGCCGCGTTCAACAAATTAATAATAATTTTATAAAAATGTTTTATAATCTATCAAACTACTACATTTACAAAGAAAAGTATATAAATATTATGTAATTATAAAATCCCCTAACGTTTTTATTTAAATAAAAGAAAATTAAAAAAAAAAACATAACAGATCCGATAATTATGATTTAGTTGGACTTTTAAATGATTCAAATTTTATTTAATAGTATTGTCACATGAAGGCTGGCTATTACTTTTATCAAGTTAAAAAAAATCTGCCTGGCCAATCCTTTTCTATTCGCAATAACAGCTCACGTGACGTTTAGACCTTGTGAAAAATGTTTTTAAAAATATCTTCAAAATTATTATTTTTACTCAAATCTTTTTTCTTTCATATTATAAATAAAATACAAAATTACACAACTAAAACTTATAGTGTTTGTAGAAAAAACAAACTACCCACGAAATCTTTTTGTGTTTTATTTAATTTGTGAAGAGGTGACTGGAAGGTGAAATCTATTTGAACTCGTTATAGACATGTACTCTGCAGAGATCTAAAAGCTCTAAACATGTTTCCGTATGCGTGCGACGAAATAAGTGAGATGTAAGATCAAGCCTGTAACATGTACGTTATTTTATTGGTTAGTATCACGCGCATGCGGAAACAAGGTTTTTATTGCAAGTAAATTGAGTGATTTCGTTTGACTTAGCAATGCGAATTAATTTCTTTTTTTTGCTCTAACTTTTTCGTTTGGGCCTAATCTAATATTCATTTTTCACCGTTCATTTCATTAGTTTAATCCCTTAATAAAATGTTCGTAAAACCATTACTTACTACGGTTAAATCGTGGATTGAAGATTATCCAGAACTAGAGTTTGACGGCAATATTTTACACTGCACATTTTGTAAAAAAGACTTAACCTGGGAAAGAAAAACTAATATTTTAAGACATGTGAACACAAAAACCCATAAAAGAGATGAGGAGCAAGGACAATTTAATATTTAAAGTAAGTAAAAAAATACAAAATTAATTTTAATCACAAGTTATAAAAGTCACGTGACCTTTTATTGCGAATAAAAAACGATTGGCCAGACAGATCTTTTTTTAACCTGGTAAAAGTAATACCCAGCTACCATGCCACAACACTATAAAATTAAATTTGGATTAATAAAGAGCCCAACTAAATCGTAATTTTCAGAAATGTTATTTAATTTTCTTTTACTTAAATAAAACGGGATTTTCATAATATTTAACTAATTTTCTTTGGTAATGTAGTAGTTTGGCAACATATTAAACAATTTCATAAAATTAATATGAATTTGTTAACTTATTGTACCCGGCTATGCATTTTGACGTCACGACTCGCTAAAATCCGATGTCTAGTTATGTAGTAATAAATGATATCTCTTCAATATTAAATTACAGGTTCACATGTGCTGATATATCAAATAACCTTTAATGATAAATAGAGGCTTGAAAGTAAATGGTTTTGCGAATATGAAAATAGAGTTACAAATGGGCAACATCAATATTGTCAGCAAACAATGAATATTCAAAGATGTAATTTGTAAAATGTAAAATGCAGATAATAAAAAAAGTTAAAGCAAAAAAAAGGCTCTTTATATTTAACACCGTAGGACCAACCGTTTTTGAGAAAATTTTCTGTTTAATAGATAAAAGGCGGTTTTATATTTCAGTTGCTTTTGACGTTTTCTTATATATTTTTAGATGCTGGATCCAGATCTGCAAAAAAAAAATTAAAAACTTAACGTTTCTGAGAAGGCCATAAAATCTTAAAACCATAAATTTAAGACATTCAAAAAAAAAACCTCGTAATTTCTTTTTTAATTTTTTTTTATTCTGAATACAAATTCGTCAAAAAAATCCTCATTGCCCGCTTTTTTGCTCATTTTAATTTTAAGTAAAATATCTCCAAAACACAATTAAAAAAAATATATATTTTTATCACAGATTTTAATTCAGCAGGAAAAAATATACAAGAGAAAATAGTTTTTATCATGCAATATGTATATATATATAAGTTAAAAAATATGAAAAAAAAAGTTCCTATAAAGGTTGGTCCGGAAATAAGCCCTAAGGGAACTGCGGCCCTTCGAAGATGGACATATTGAATGGGGAACATAAAAAGCACCAATAAAATTTTAATTCTGCAGGGCGATTCTTCATTTAAAACTAAGCAAAAATGTATTCTTCACCAAAACACCTAAATTTAATATTAAAGGAGTAGTAGCCTTTCAAAAAGTAAAATTTTTAGTTTCACAAAATGTTACTTCCTCTTAATTGCATTTTTTTTGAAAACGTTGCCCCTACAGTGTTACACTATATGAAATTTTTTATATATTTTTACTAAATATTTTTTACAAAAAGTCCAAAAAAATATACATAAAAAAGTTTGGGGTAAAAATGTGTTAAGCCTCACATATTTTGTCTAGGCAAGCTTCTGGATAAATTCGAAAAAATAAATTAACATAAACTTATTGCCCTTATTGATACCGGTACACATGCAAAAGCTCGTCGCTCTAGCTTAAAGAGTTAATAATTAAAACCTTATTTTTATTACAATTTTAAAGAGCCGTAGCTCCCTTAGGACTCATTTCCGGACCAACCTTTAAATTTCTCTAACTTATTTCTGAATAACGTAGGGGAAGTCGGGGTTAACTGAGCAGCTTTTTTTCATATCGAGTTTTTGAAAAACCTGTAAACAATTTTCAAATATTTTCCATAGCAAAAGGTAGATTATTACTATAGTTAGAACATATTAATAGTTCAGACAAATATTATTTATATAAAAAAAGTTATTAACGATAAAGCAGTTAACCCCGCTGGACCAGTTAACCCCATAGGCCAGGGTTAACTGGACCACTACTCAGGGTTAACTGGTCCACTAACAAAAATATATTGTATTGTAATTATTGTCAATAAAATCAAATGAAATTTAATTCTAACATAAAAATAGACAACATAATATTAGATATATCTCAGAATTAATTGGTCCGGGGTTAACTGGACATGGCCCAATTAACCCCGAACTAATTAATATTGATTTTGACCATGTCCAGTTAACCCCGAACCAGTTAACCCTGAGTGACACCACTGAATGAAATCATAAAATTTTAATACTTAATAATATATTAGAAGGAGGCAATTATGCTTAATAATTAATAAAATACTCAGTATATTAGGTAAAATATTAGTCTAGATCCTCCTATTAATAATAAAGTATTAAATTATATTAAAAAATAAAAGTTAAGGTAAATACCTACTTTTCATCGAAAAAAATAAACCTTCTTTACTACAACTTACACGTGGGCAACACGATCCGCCATAATACTTTAAACAATACTACTAAGTAAATATTTTAGAATTTGCACTAATGCGCCAATACTAATAAACAAACTTGATAAAATTCAGGTGGACCAGTTAACCCTGTAGCCCAGTTAACCCTGACTTCCCCTATATTTAACGAATTATCCGATCAACTTGAAATTTAAAGCAAAAGTCAAGTTCTATGAGGGGAAGATCCCTATTGTTTTTAAAAGTATTCTTGAAAATGGAATACCTATACCATTTACAGTAAAAGATTTACTGTGAATAGCTATAGTGTATAATGAAATGCGTAGCATTACATACCTTCGAGACATGTTCTACATATACACTGTATATTCTACAGGGTACAGGAAATTATTATTTTGCTGCAGCAGTATTATTTATGGGTTTAACCCTTAAGGAAACAATGCTCCTTTGAATTAAAAACAAAAAAAAGAAGGGGTCTGTAGGATAAAAGGTAATTTGGTGTTGATAATTTTAGCCTGAGTTTTATCTCATAAAACATTGTGAAGATCTTGAATGTTAATTAAATTTCGCAAATTTAAAATTTTACTAGAATTTTAATTACCTAGACTTAGGAAATTGTATTTTACCAGAAAAAAAATAGACTTTTTCTATTAACCAGACTATTTTGCTTTCCCATTTTGAAAATTTTCAAATTTTCAGAAATCCTTGTATCCGTGCAAAAATTTTTAATTTTTTTGCGTATTGTTGCGTTTTGTTACGTTTCATGTCGATATAAATCAATTTCAAACAAAAAAAAATTGTGGGTCGATCGGTCTGTCCCGAAAATCTTGTGGGCCCGATAACTTAGAATGCTCTAAGCAAGAGACTTAAAATTTTTCATACAGGTATGTTACCAAAAGGTAATAATTGCTAAATTTTGTTTTGCTAAATCATGTCTACTACGTTTTTTCAACTTAAAATTTTTAAAAACGCTAAAACTTCTGAACAGAGAAAGATAGGACCTATGTTTATATGAACATTTATAATAATAAATCTACTTCTTGTTGCCAACGTTTGTAAACGGACTATTAAATCACCCTGTATAGTTTATATTTAATGTGTAATGTAAATTATTAGCTATTTTTTTCTATATAAGGGGTTCCTATTTTCCAATAAAGCTTATTATTATTATTGAAATAAAACCAGTCAGGTCACCTCGCGTTCCGAAACCTACGAGACGAAGAGCTGGGAAAAAGCTGCTCTCCACGTCCATGGAGTAAGCCGCTACTGGGATCGATTTCCATGTGCACTGAGCAGATTTAAGAACCCAACGATAACTGCTTTCTGCATGCGACCTGTTAAAAATTCAGCCGAATCGCGACATGCCGGTATGGTCTTCAAAGCAGAGAGAAAGCTACCGTTTGTACCACCGAGGGATCCAATAATTAGCACCACCAGTTCTATAGAGTGGCCTGAATACAGTATGTGGAGCTGAAATACTAGATCCTGATATTTTGTCCGTTTGTTCTCCTCCTTCAAAACAATGTTTTTCTCAGCTGGAGCCAAAAATTCGATAACGAACATTAATTTGGATTTATAATCGAGGAGAACAAGATCTGGTTTATTGGCAAGTATTTTCCTTAGGGTGGGGAATGGATAGTTCCAATAAATGCGACAATCATTATTCTCCACCACCGACTCAATATCGGCTGGAGCATAGGGCGGCACTGGCGTTTCGTCTAACCCATACGAGTGCCTAAGAAAGAAATACAGCACTCGTAAGGCCGCGTTATGTCTACGGATATATGCCGAGACCGCATATGTTGAACATGCAGATAACAAATGCATGATGGTCTCTGGCTCTTTCCGACAGGCCCTGCAGTTAATATCAGGTACCTGTATACCCATAACGCGACTGCGGTAAACCAATTTATTAAAAACGCCATCTTGACAAGCAAGAATGAATCCATCGGTCTCCGACTTCAGCCCACTTGACTTTAGGAAAGCGAAAGTCAATTTTTTGGATAAGCCAAGGGGCAGGGTGATATGAACCCACAGTGACGTGACATTTTTTAATTTAATGAAAAATTATTATTATAATAATCTGTTTAAAAAGCAAAAATAATATTTTTTTATTGAACGGGGGGGGGGGAGGGGTAAGTAATATAGTGACCTAATTAATTTGGGGTGACGAAGCGTGATGAGGAAAAAGGGGTAAAAAACTATCAAAAATAGCGATACGTAATTAACGGATGACCCCTTAAAACTGACGAGACGTGAAAGTCACATAGCTATCGACCATCTTCAGTTTTATTAATAGAAACGAAAAATAGTTGGTTGTATAAAAAATAGAATGCAGAGACGTATCTTAATAATTGTTAATGATTATGATTAATCATCATAAAACAGCTGTTATACTTGAGAGTTAATAAAAGAGGCTTTACCTGGAAATAATTCAGGGAGTTTAGATTTTTGGTTTATTGGGTAGGGTTTAAAACCGCAAATAAACAATTTTGCGACATTAAACTCGATTTGAAACTGTCATTTTTTGTGTATTGTGATTTTTTTTAGGTATTTATTATATATTTATATATAATATAATAATATAATAATAATATAAAAACAAAATATTTTTAAAATTTGAAGGTAAATAGACCCTTAATCCATGAAACAAACAGACGTTTCTTATGGAAACTGGCTTTCCCTTAAAAATTCTGAATTTTTAGTATGATGTAGATTTCATCTATCTGATCAAGCTTCCATTGACACACTTTAATCTGACTGCTGGTTTCTGAGTTATAGGCCAAAAAGGCAAAAACAGTAAAATTTTAATTTTGTCTTTTAAATAAACAATTCAATTTTTTCAATTCAATTTTATTAAGAACCTCAAAAATTACACAATACATAATTTTTAATATTTATAAGTTCACAGATTATTTAAACATGAGATAAAAAGAAAATTGATACTAATATAATATTAAAAAAATATACATATTAATTAAAAAAAATAATTAACAATCAAGTAACAAATAATAGTAACAAATAAGTAAAAAAAAAAGAAATAAATAAACTCAAGTATATGATTTTTGACTTTCTTGTTATATAATATATAATATTTTTAGCCTGTTCACCTAAATCTAGGATTTGTGTGTGAAACAGACCACTCAAGCTTAAAAATTGTATCACATTGTGTAAAAAATATATTTTCATCGCTACAATTATATACTTATATAAAACAAAAAACAAAACAAAAATATGAGTATGTGCTCAGGAAATTTTAAATGTGTGCAAAAGTAAAAATCCAAAAAAGTTAAAAATAAAAAAGAAATTTAGGAGGAAAATGTACACATCGATTTAGAAAATGGAAAAAGGGGTAAGTGGGAGGGTAAGCAAATTTATATAAATAGTAACTTTTACTGCAAAATAACTCTTAAAAACGTATGTAAATTAGCAGTAATATAATTTTTAGCGTCTTTTCTAAATTTTTTATAATGTAAAATTTGTGTTATTTCTCGTGGAAGAAAATTATAGAATTTTGGTGCA
Organism: Brachypterus glaber; assembly: GCA_958510825.1. NCBI lineage: Eukaryota > Metazoa > Arthropoda > Insecta > Coleoptera > Kateretidae > Brachypterus > Brachypterus glaber. The sequence goes on along the minus strand of OY294048.1, from coordinate 12,471,280 downwards.
AAATAGAAAACATTTCTTTGCGTAAAAGATGTTTTAAAAAAAGGTAAATATTGAGAATTTGCTTGTCTAGTATCATAAACTTGTGCCCCGAAATTTTTATTTTTGTGAACTGAGATAAAAAACTTTAAATCAAGTTTTGTTCTTATTATATATGCTAGTAATAAAAAACAAAAATTATTTGTTTTTTGTTTAAAATAAAGGTAAAAATTAAAAAAATCTTTAAAAATATGGCGAAGGCGCTACTACAAGATTAAAAAAAATAGAAATAAAGGTCAGATTTTCTTAATAATATAATCAGTCATCGGCGAATTTCCAGTGCTCGCATAGGCGCCGCGTCGATTCTATCGTTGACGCGAGGTTTTTTATTTTCTTCGAAAAAGACCGATATATTTACATATTTATAGTTAATTTGTATATTCAATATTGTTGTGTGTAACAAATTAGTCGTCAAATGTTTCGATTTAGTGACCTTTATAAAAATTTCCCTCATAATTCGGCAAAATTATTCCGTAAGCCTATGTTTCTGTGTTTATTTTCAACGTTGATGAGTCATAACTGAATTTATTCCGATTAATGAATATAATAAATGAAAGAATTTACAATAAAATGATATAAAAATCTAACTTTCAAACTAATGTTTTTTTTTTTTGAAAAAAAAAGTCCAAATGACTCTGTAAGATACTAATAAATACATAAATAAAATAAATAAAATATGTAGTTTTTTTTAAATCTATATTTCACTGTATAGTAAATCGCGTTTGTGGCGCAGTAAAAACGTAGTGATGCTCTTGATAAACTACTCGGGGTTCGAACCCATGGCTTTTTGTTTTTATATGCATTCAGTTCTGTCCAAAAGTCACCCCTGCCCTTAACTTTTGAATGATTCGAGATATCAACTTCTTTAAATTTAATTAATTTAAAAGACTTTTAAGTGTATTTAAAAATAAGACAACTTAAACTGTCTTTTGGAATATAATAATAATAATATTTTTAGCCTTTAACATGTGGTCAGGGGGCATAGATGGGAATGCTCTTAAATGAAGAGGGGGCACGGTGTTCTAGAAGAACTTTTAAATGACATGACAACTTCCATTTTTTTTTTCTTTTTGGAATTTGTTATATGAGCTCTAGTTAAAAAAATAAGACCAAAATAGAAAATATCTCTGATATTCACGCTTACATACTCGGTTTTCCCTCGATATCTCGGATTTTGACCAAACTTGGCATAGTGGTACCACTATGGTACCTAAGCACTCCATCCAAATTTTTTTCAAAACGGTCCATCCGTTCACTATACTGGGTGTCCCACCAAGTTCTTAAAATAGCTTATCTCCGTTATTTGAAAAGGTATTAAAATTTGCAAAAAATAGCATTAAATCAAAGCCAAATAAGATTTTACTGACTTATTCAAAACCACCCCTTGCTTACCCACTTCCTTGAAACTACCCCAACTTCTATTTTTCAAATAGCACCCCCCAATTCTTATTAAAGACTATGAGAGTGGACTTTATTCTGAATTCAACCATTTATTATGAGTGGTATTTTAGATTTTAAGGGGCTCTGAATTCAACCATTTATTATGAGTGCTATTTTAGATTTTAAGGGGCTCTAAATAACAATTATTATTTATTAATAGAAGGGTGGTATTTAAAACAAAATTGCGGGTAGTTCCAGGAGACTGGGTTGTTATGAGTTGGTTTTGAATATATTAATCAATTTTCTTTTGGGTACAATTTAACGTAAGTTTTTGGAAAATTTTCTGGTTAAATTTAAAATAAAATGTGCTTTTATATTCTTTAGTAAAATAGGGAAGTGCTATTTAAAAAACTAGTTGGAGGTGGTTCCAAGAGGGTGGGTTAATAAGGAGTAGTTTTGCATATGTCAGTAAATTCTACTTAGACTCCAATTTAATTTTATTTTTTTTTTAACTTTTTTATATTTTTAAATAACGGAGATATAGGCCGTCTAAAACCTGGTGGGACATTATTATTACTAAATAATAATTTTTATTGGAAGCCCCTTAAAAGAATAAGATACTATTTATAATACATGGTTTAATTCAAAATGAAATGTAATTTCATATTCTTAGATAAATATGAGGGTGGGAGGTGTTATTTGAAAATCAGAGGGTGGGGTGGTTACAAGGGAGTGAGTAAGCAATGAAGCGGGGGGGGGGGGGTGTTGAATAAGTCAATTAAATATTTTTTGGCTCCCATTTAACGCAATTTTTTACAAAAAAATTAGCTTTTCAAATAACGGAGATATAACTTGTCAAGAACCTGGATGCTGGGACACCCGGTATCGTGAACGGATGGACCGTTTTGAAAAAAATTTTGATGGAGTGCTTAGGTACCATAATGGTACCACTATGCCAAGTTTGGTCAAAATCCGAGATATCGAGGGCAAACCGAATATGTTAGCATGAAATATCAGAGATATTTTCTAAAAAACACAACGGCTCTAACGATTTTTAAAATGTTGGTCTTATTTTTTTTAATTAGAGCTCATGTAACAAATTCCAAAAAGAAAAAAAAAAATGGAAGTTGTCATGTCATTTAAAAGTTCTTCTAGAACAGCGTGGGGGTCGTATGTTACATCATTTTAACGAAAATAAAATTCTTTATTTGACCGCGTGTTTTTTAATTAAAAAAAAAATTCACCAATTCGGCAAAATATAAGTCGCCAGAGTTAACTCGGGTAAGCGGAAAAGAGCCAACCTGCGAGTTAACTAGTGTGAGTGCGTTAAAGGTGTTAATTTTGCATTTTTTTAAGTCTTCCATTATATTATTATATTTGTATTAATTTAAGTTTTACTTTCCCCAAGGGAAGTCTTCCGTTAGTAAAAAAAATTTTTATTGCTTTTTTTACGTTTCTGGACGTTTTATATCCATATGATTTCCATAAAAAAAAAATTGTCTGTGTGTCTGGGAAATTTGTGAACACGATAACTTAAGAACGCTTCTGGCTAAAGACTTCAAATTTGGACCACAGGTTGATTATCCAAAGTTCTAGGCTGGGATTGTTTTTGGTAAAAATCGGATTGGGGTAAGGGGGTAAAATGGGGGTAAAAACAATTTTTTTCAAAAATATTGTTTTTTGAAAAACTTTTTTTTGAAAATTTTTTTCGTATTTGATTTTAGGTAAAGTATTATTTTGTTGGCAGCAGTATTTTTTTTAATAATCAGTGTAATACGGTATAAACTACCTCTGTACAGAGGTCTTTGACCGACTATAAACGAATAAACTAAACTAAATTAAAAAATGCGTTTTTTGAGATATTTTTGGAAATTTTTATTTATATTATTTAAAATTATTTTAAAGGTATAATTTACATGTTTTAATCATGAAATTAACAATTTATCAAAAACTAATAAAAAAATACGATAATTCCCATTTTTAACCCTATATTAAACCCTCAAAAAATTGTCTAAGAAAATTAAAAAGTATATGGCCAAATAGAAAATTTTATGAGTTCTAAAATGATGTATTACACTATCCCTTTCCATTAAAAAACTCTCCCTTTTCCATTAAAAAACTCCTCCCTGTACACATTTTTAAAGGTTAAAAATATCAAATATATGCGAAAAAATTTTACGCTTTCATTTTCGGGACTAAACTTGCCGTTTTTCTCCCTAGGGAATAAAAAACACGGAAACCTTGATAATATTAATATATTATACTTACTATGTGCTTTGCTGGTTCAAAAATTAGGTTTGGTGGTGTTTTGTAATATATTTGAGATTCAAACCAATTTATTTGATTTTAACAAAGAAAACCTTTAAAAATAACATTGTTCTGACAATTTATACATTACTTAAAATTTATCATCTTCGTCCATTTTTTTGACGTTTGTGTCAACCATATTGAAAAACAATTCAAATCGCGATAGCCATGAAACTGACTTTTCACAATTTACAGGCATCTTCATTAAATTACGAAAATAAAACAACCGATTTTAGACGCGTGGTTTTTAATTTTAATTTTATCTACCTACCTAAATTATGTTTGGTCCTGCAAAAAATAGCGTATATACCTCAGGACTAAACTTGGCTGTTTTAGTCCCTTGCATTTCTGTTTTCCTCGCTCGCTACGCTCGCTCAGCAGCGCTCAGCAGCGGGACTAAAACAGCCAGTTTAGTCCCTTGGTATATAAATAACTATTTTGTCTTATTTAAGTGATCCTGGCCTGAATTCGATATAATAAAAATAATAATAATAAACGTTTATTGTATAAAAGATTACAAATCTTGTTACAAGAAGTTTGAATTCGATATTTTAACTAGTTCAAAAGTTTAGAGGGGGGTTTACTTTTGGACCGCACTGTATATGTAACTACGACTTTTCGACCTAGACCCAAATGTGGATTGCTGGGCTTAGACTGTCCAGGCCCTTCAGTCTAGACTCTAGACTAGACGGTAGACTAGTTGCTTAAAAAACATGTAAACAAATCAATAAAAATACGGTCCTGTAACCCCCACATTAATAGACTAGAGTACTCACTACTTCTACTAATCAGGGCCGCAACAAAAAATCTAGGGGCTTAGCCCACAGGGCCCGTAGAGTCTCACTCGTGGCGAGTCTGTGATTACACTATTAGCAGAGCCGGATTAACAGTGCAGTGTGCCCTGAGCCGCATAATTTCTGGGGGCCCCCTATTATCAACTTTTAAACCTAGGTTATATGCCTATTGCAGTTGTTACTACTTCCACTTGGAAAAGGCAGTGCTCGTTTTGGTGCCCTTATCGTTCTTGGGGGATTATAAATAAATAAAGTATAAACTATAAAGAACTTTCACTTTCGGGTTTAGACCGTGTTAATGGATTTTCACTTTTTCACTAAATCCATTAACACGGTCTAAACCCGAAAGTGAAAGTTCTTTATATCTTAATGGCCGTGAAAGCTTAAAATCTAAAAAAAGTATAAACTATTGTATGAGGCTTTTCTATAGTTGGGGGCCTATAGATGGTATGTTTTGTTTTAGATTTTGTGCACAAGAATGGTTAAAATAGGCCCCTTGAAGGTATAATTCCCGAGTAAAAAAATAACAAATGCTATTTTGGATACATTGGAAGGCTTAGTTTCCACATTTCTTTGGATCTCTAAGGGTATTTTCTGAGCGTCGATGATCATGATGATTTTATGCATTATTATTATTTTTTAAATATTTAAATTTTTACCCAAACAGTCTTGGGTGGGCCCCCCCGGTCGGTTTAAATAGATAAACTTAATAATAACCCCCGCGTGGCTTTTACTTTATTGAGTGGATAATTATTTATTTTACCCACGCAACTGTCACTTGTCAAATTATTTTTTTGTAAATGTCATTAAAATTTTTAATAAAAATATGAATTCCTAAGCTATTTATTGGATAAAACCTTGTATGGCACTCATGGGTAAACCGATATTACCCACTAGTACCATAAATATTTCACTTAATTAAAAAAATAAAAATAAAATAATACAATTTTTTTTTGAAAAAAAAATAAAAAATAAATAGGTAAAATAAACAAAAATATTATAAATATTTCATTTTTTTTTTGTTTTTTAATAACGCCCGACTTTACCGAGAAACAAACTACAATAGGAAAGCAACACATGTAAACAAATCAATAAAAATACGGTCCTGCAATCCCCACATTTGAAGACCCACGTGATGCTACTCCTACTAATCCGACTTTCAACTTGGCGGCACCAGTCTTGAAATTACCAGTCGAATCCCACTTGATTCGAGCAGTGCTTCATTTGTTTATTGTTAACGACCAAAAAACAACCAAAAACAAAATCAAAATGGCAAAATTAGTCATCTTACTTTCCTGTATCGCTCTATTTCAAGCAGGTAAATTATTTATTTATTTTCTAATACGCTGAAATCGGCTGGAATAATAGTGCGCAGAAACGCATTCCTGAAAACTGAAAGATCAAAGGTCTCTTGTTTTTGGGTCAACAAGCTGTTTAAAAAATGTTTTTCTTTCTCGCTTCACAACTTCATGAAAAGTGCGATTTCTTTCTAGTGTCGACCAATATTTTTCCTCGCGATCATAACTATAAAAATCATATTTGCTAATTTTTTATATTTCAAATATTTAATTTTTTTTTTATTTTTTGAAAATAGCAATTATGTTAGATAAAATGTATAACTTCGCCTTGCCTGTTCGCTTCCATCACATACCGGAAAAACGTCACCCTTAGCCCGTAGTGGCTTAAGGCCGGGAAGGCTGGGAGGCACAAAATCAGCGTTGGACTGTTTAAGCATTTTAAAATGCCCCGTAATAACGGGGCAAATGCCCATAAATCCGAAACTCGGTGTTACTAATAAGTAAATTTTGATGACATTTTTGTTTTTAAAAAAATTGAAGAAAACATCTTAACATGTGTCTAAAAATGCTTAGTTTCCGAGATACATAAAGATTTATTTTAAAATAAAAGTAAAAATCAAGGTAAAAATCGTAAAAAAAAATCAAATAGATTTAATTTTATTCCTTATTTTCGCTGTTTACAAAAAAATGGATACCTTGTTAAAGAATGATATGTTAAACATATAATTCTTTTAACTCAAAACATATTATGTTTTGAGTTAAAAATGTATACAGAGCATGCCCCCTTCAACTTTTGAACGGCTTAAGATATCAACTTGACATTTGGAACATGTCAATAACATAACCCAAATAACTTATTGGTATATATTTGATAAGCTTAGGGGGCACAACGGAGACAGGGGGGCAAGAGGTAATATTTTTTTAATGGAAACGTGTGACACATAATTTTAAAGCTCATTAAATTCTCTATTCAAACATGTATTTTTTTATTTTTTTTAAGGTTTTCATTTTTCAATTTCTTTTTGCTAAATAATGCGATTTTTAAGACGTTTTTTGTAAAACTATATTATTCAAAATTAGTTTTAATTTAAAGTATAATTGACGTATTTCCCTAATAAAATAAACCATTTTTCAAAAATTATTTGATTTATTTTAAAGAAATTTTGACGAAAGTTTTTTTTTTTAACCCTTTTTTAGACCCCCAAAAATTTCTCCGAAAAAATAAAAAAATATGTGGACAAGTAAAGAATTGTATAAGCTTTAAAATTATGTTTGACACGACTACCCTTTCCATTAAAAAAAATCCCCCTTGGTCCCCTGCCACCATTGTGCACGCTAAACTTATAAAACATATACCAAAAAATTACTTGGGTTATGTTATTTGTGTTTCCCAAATTTCGAGTTGATATCCTAAGCCGTTCAAAAGTTAAATGGGGCGGACTTTCGACACACTGTGTATAAACGTGCCTATTTTTCCTCAACAATATTTTTAACATGCAACATTTGCAACGTTGTTAAAAATTAAAAAAATATTCTACGGTTAAATTTTAAAATATTTTAGTATAAACTGTGGAATGTAATAAAAAGCGTCGATATTCAAAATGTTTTTTTTTTGCAACGTTTAATTTTTTTGGCTGATGTTGACATTTTTTAACCGAAAACCAATTTGTGATAAATATTGAAATTTTATTATATTTTACTGATGTCACGACATATGGTTTTGCATTTTAAAGTAGAAAATAGCTATTCTGTAGTAGATATGTAAATTTAAACACAAGGGTGGTCCTTAAAATGTTGTTTTATTTAAATTTAAATTTGTTCCAAGTTATCTAAAAATAATTATATTAGCTTAACGTTAACATGTGCCGCATCAAGCCCTATAAAGGGGCGCTAAACGCCAAACGGTAATTTCTTTCGAAAAAATGCAAAAAACAAAAAAATGTTTAGAATAAAACATCTATGAAGGGTCCAGTGGAAAAACGATTCAGAATTACATGTTCGTTGAGAAAAAAATCGTAGGTGTAGCCGTTTTTTATATTAATGATTATATTAGTATACCGGGTGTCCCACCAGGTTCTTGCCAAGCTATATCTCCGTTATTTGAAAAGATGGATTTTTTTTGCAAAAATCAACGTTAAATGGGAGCCATTGAAGTTTTTATTCACGTATCCAAAACCGCCCCTTGCTTACCCCCAACTGGAAACCACCCCCAACTTCTGTTTTTCAAATAGCACCCCCCCCCCCTTCCATTTTTATCAAAGAGTATAAAAGTACATTTGATTCTGAATTTAACCATGTATTATAAGTGGTATCTTATCATTTAAGGGGCTTCAAATAACAATTAATATTTATTAATAATAGGGTGGTATTTAGAACAAAGTTGCAGGTGGTTTCAGGAGAGTGTGTTATTAAGGGTGGTTTTTGGATACATTAATCAGTTCTGTTTTAAACATAATCTAACGTGAGTTTTTGGAAAAAAATTTGATGAAAAATATTGTTTGTGATCTGATGGGGTTGTTCTTTGGAGGCCCTTAAAAAAATTAGATATATATATAATATGGTTGAATTTAGAATAAAATGTGCTTTCATATTCTTTAGTAAAAATAAGGGGGTGCTATTTAAAAAACAAAAATTGGCGGTGGTTCCAAGAGGGTGGGTAAGTAAGGGGTAGTTTTGCATATGTCAGTAAATCCTACTTTGACTCGCATTTAATTTTGTTTTATTCAAAAAAATTTATCTTTTTAAACAACGGAGATATAGCCCGTCTAAAACCTGGTTAATAAATAATACTTGTTATTTGGAGCCCCTTTAAGAAATAAGATACTACTAATAAGAATAAAATTTACATACATATTTTTTGATAAAAATGGGGGGGGGTGTTATTTTAAAAACAGAAGTTGGGGTGGTTTCAAGGGGGTGGTTAAGCAAGGGGTAGTTTTGGATACGTGTAAAAACTTCAATGAATCCCATCTAAGCCTGTTTTTGCAAAAATAACGGAGATATAGCTTGGCAAGAACCTGGTGTGACACCCGGTATATGTGACCCACCAAAATTTCAAATTAAAAAATTTGAAGGTCTCACCCCTTAAATTTGTTTATTGGGGTAAGAGTATCATCCCTAATTTTTTTCAAAATTTCTAAAAAAATCTAGAGTTCGCTCACAGCCTTTTAAAATTAAGGAAAAAGATGTTTAATATTTTTTTATGAATTATGCAAGTAAAAATTTTTTTTTTCGTTGCAAAAAAAATATGTACAATATAGGGTTAAACCTAATGTCTGTTCAGGATCGGCGTGTTGGGGAAAGTAAAATAACAGTTTGTGCGAGTTTTTGAATATCCTTAAAATTTAAGTTAGAAAATTAAAAGAAACTGTTTCTTTTATAGTCCTGTAACAATTTTAAATTTTACCAATAAATGCTAAATATATACAGATTATCCATTCGTTTAGTATACACGTCAAAGTAGAGTTTGTTTCCCCTTATGGCCGTGCTGCCCTACTTTCGGATCAACTCGGGATCTGTCGTTCTTCGTTTGGATACTGGTAGCGATTTCTAATTTATTTAAGTACAAACTTAACTGATAAAAAAAACTTTTTAGATTTATTTGGATATGGACAATTAAATAATTTGGTTGGTAGTAATACATAAATATTATTTTAGTCAATTAAACATTAAGTTCATGTTAATAAATAAATTTCAAAATCATTTATTAATGAAAACAAAATAGTTTATCTGACAGAAATAATGTTTTTTACTCTTAACCAAGTAGTTTAATTGACCACATCCGACTAAATATTGTGTACCCACAAATTAACTGTTTTATCAGTGTATACAGCGGTTAGCAGGGGATACGAATACTACTTTTAAGAGTACTTTAAATGGATGGATTATATTTTTGTGTGGTTGAGCGAAAAGGTGCCTAAGGAGGAAAAATATGTTTGGTTTGATTTGCCCATACTTAAAAATCACGTGACCACTCACATTTAAAATATTTTTCCATGATCTCGAATATTATTTCATTTATATAAAAAAATTGGCTAACTGCCAACATTAATATTTTAAAAAATTCTGTAAAAACATAATAGTTTAAATTCGGCACAAATATTTATTTTTGCACGACCAAGACTAAAACCTAATTTTACGCTTTCATTTTTGAGACTAAACTTGCCGTTTTTCTCCCAAGGGAATAAAAATCACGGCAACCTTGATAATATTCAAATATTATACTTACTATGTACTTTTCTGGTTCAAAAATTAGGTTTGGTGATGTTTTGTAATAAATTAGCGATTCAAACCAATTTATTTGATTTTAACAAAGAAAACCTTTAAAAATAACATTGTTATAACAATTTATACATAACTTAAAAATTATCATCTTCGTCCATTTTTTTGACGTTTTTGTCAACCATATTAAAAAAAAATTGAAATCGCGATAGCCGGGAAACTGACATTTCGCAATTTACAGGCATCTTGATTAAATTACGAAAATAAAACAACCGATTTTAGACGCATGGTTTTTAATTTTATCTACCTACCTAAATTATGTTTGGTCCTGCAAAAAATAGGGTATATACCTCAGGACTAAACGTGGCTGTTTTAGGCCCAGTTTATCAGTGTACAGTTAAAACTTTATCTAAAAGATAAAGTCTCAGTTAAGAGCAAATTCTGGATTTTGGTTGGAGTTGCTATTGTTATTACGTGTCAGCTAAATTTAGCTGCACTTTGATAAACCCAGCCTTAGTCCCTTGCATTTCTCATGCAGCGGGACTAAAACAGCCAGTTTAGTCCCTTGGTATATAAATAACTATTATTTGTTTACGTTTGCGGAAAAAATAGTATGCTTTATTCGAATAAAAGTTACATTTTGTGAAGTCTGTTTTTGCCCGTTTATGCATAATACCAGTTTTATTGTGCAATAATACAATATAAAAACCTCAACAAGTTTAGTTGGCACAAATTCATGAATATTCCTAGAAATCAGTCAACCGATCTTTAAGAATTTAATTTTTGCATAAAGAATTAATTAGTATTTTTTTATAGTTATGTTTTTAAGACAAAAATATACACGGTTTTTACTTTCTGATACATATTTTCAAACAAAGACAAAAAGTCCAAACAAAATTATATTAGACGTGTAAAAAAAAACAAAAAAAAAACTGCTACCAACAAATAATACTTTTTTTTTTCACAAAAAAGTTTCTTTTTTTCGTAAAACAAAAATGTTTTGAAGAAATTGTTTTTGCCCCATTTTACCCCCTTACCCTAATCCGATTTTTACCAAAAACAATCCCATCCCAGAAGTTTGGATACTCAACCTATGGTCAAAATTTGAAGTCTTTAGCCCGAAGCGTTCTTGAGTTATCATGGTCACAAATTTCCCGGACAGACAGACCGATAGACCAACAGACAGAAATTCATTTTTGACGGAAATATTTGGATATAAAACGTCCAGAAACGTAAAAAAAGCAATAAAAAAATTCGAAATTTTTTTAATAACGCAAAACTTTCCTTGGGTTAGTAATACTATACGAACATGTTTTTATTTCGAAAAGCAAAATCTCTGTCAAAAATCTAAATTGGAGGGCGAGAAGGGCTGCAGCTCTCCAGCCACTCCTGTGTGCGCCACTGGTTTCGGCACTCCGTGTATAGAAGGATCATATTGGTAAAACTAGAATGTTTTAAATCAAACAAAATACATTTTACGTGTTATAAAACTACATTTTACGTGTTATTGACACATTTTTGCGTCTCAGAAAGTTCTTAGCAGGAAATATGGCGTGTACAATAGCAGTATTTTAAAGATTTTCTATCTCACTTTATATAATCAATATTTATATGTTTTCAGTACCTACTTAGGCATACAATTTCATCTGCGTAATTACGAGTGCGAAGGGGGACCCCATAGTAAAACAAGCTGTGAAGATATAATGCTTCACCCATGGTGAAGTTGGATTTCACCGGTGAATAAAAATCACCAAAATATCTATTCTGGTTTCGTACGTAGAATTTTTTGATCACGTCGGGCTTTCGATAAAAATAACCACTAAAACTCCAATCTATCCCTCGACTACCGATATCCTTTTCGGTTTACCAAAATAGTATTTAGTATTTATTTAGTATTTATTTATAGTGAAACAGGGACCTTCAAACGAAGGTATTTTATACCTTACACTGTTAAATATTACAATTATTATAAATTTAAATTGAATCTTTGCTGATATTCTTGTTTATCGTGATCTCTCAGGATATCTCTTATGGGGTACAGAGTCAGTCCTTTTACATACTTAAATGCATCTTTATGCATAATATTCAATATATTTCCAAAAATATGATATAAAACTTTAAAAAAATTTTGACATGACAATGACAAACACATCTAAAGAGCTTGCGGCCGCGAGGTACTATGATATTACCTCCGGCTGGAATTTTGTGAGGTGGTTGGGGGGACCATCAGGTCTGCAAGGATGTTGCTCAAAACCCCTACAAAGGACACGTTAGACGACTCAAACGTGCAAAAAAATCCTGCTAAAAATTGTTCGTACCTCCGGCTGAAAATTTGCATGTTACCTGTTTGAAGGTCACAGATGATGTATGTAAATCGTCAGACGGCTAGGTCACTGCTAAAGGGGTGTCGGACGCCCTCAAATTTGTAATTTTATTGTCGACTTTTTTGTTGTTGTTACCTCCATCTGACCTTTTAACATATTACCTCAGGGACAATTCAGAGCCGGAGGTAATATCATAGTACCTCGCGGCCGCCAGTCTATAATAATAATAATAATATGATTAGAAGATATATTATATCTAATCGGCTTTATTATTTTATTTTTATTTGTGTTGTAATTATTATTTTTAATTATTAAAGTTTTACTCGGTTTTCTTTTTTATTTCGCTAATTATATTTTTTTTAATAATTATTTAAAAAAAAATAATTATTTAAAAAAATAATAAAAATATATGACCCTGACCAGGTTGTACCCAACAGGGACTCCTGAACCCAGTTTGTTATAAATATAAATTAGCTATTTCTTTTTTAATTTTAAGAGTCACGATTCTCCAAAATACATACAGGGTGACAGGTTTTCTATAATAAAAAAAAATTGTATTTATGGCAAAGACAAAGTTTGTTATTTTGTCTATGATTTATGGTAGTTAGAAACTTTTTGGCGTACATGGAGTATCCCCCTCTCCCCGACCCCAACTTGACCTCCAAACATCATAACCCCCATTTGAAGAAAAAATATTAAACACACTTCTAGAATAGCTAGAAATTTTATATGTGCATGGAGTATCCCTGCACGACCCCAGGAAAAATTCGAATGACTTGACGGACTTTCATCATCTATCTATCATCGATTTATATAAAACTTGGGCTGACATAATTTCTATTTTCTTGAGTAAAGAACGTAGCGTAAAGAACAGGCCAGAATCGCGTACTCTTTTTTGAACGATGCTAATGTATGCAACTTTTTACTTTTTAAATGATTTTTTTACGTCTTGAATTCAAAAGTTATTATTTATTTCAGTAAACAAAAATTTTCTCTGTCGGTCTGTACGAGAAAACTTGTGGCCAGGATAACTAGAGAACGCTTTAACAATATTTATTCAAAGGAAAATAGTTTCCTTATACAAAGTTCTTAGGGGGTATTGTTTTGGGTATAAATCGGGATGGGGTAAGGTAGTCAAATGTGATAAAAACTTTTTTTTTCAAAAACGCTTTGGTTTTAATTTTTAGATTTTTTAAACGATCTTTTTTTGAAAAAAAAATATTGAAAAATGTTTATAACTTTTTTACAATTTATGGGTTCTTAAAATAAAAAAGTACCTAACTCGCCTAAAGTAGTAAAATATTTTGAAATAAAAAAATAAATAAAACAATATTTTTTTAATGGACAAAGGGGGGATTGTTCTTTTGTTAGCAGTAGAATTTTTCTATGTTTATAGTACATACCGGAGAAAAATTTTCCGGGAAATCAAAACATACTATACATAAATATATTTATATGTTTAAATAACACGTCACGTTAACGAAGAGGCGGCTAAGGTTACATCACATGGCGCATGACCTAATACACAACAAGGTTCCATTAAAAAACAGTTTTAATAATTTATTATAATGTAGGTAATTTAAGTGTTCTGTGATTTTGTATTACTAAGCACGTTACAGGGAAGGTCAATTTTAGGGAAGGTCAACTTTAGGCCAGAAGTAGCATATCCATAGCGTTAGTATAAATGGGGGTCACAAGTGGGCCACTTGAAGTGAGCAACTGTCATTCGCGGAAAACCAACTGCATTTTTTTAACCCTAAAAAGATAATGGTAAAAAAAAACGAGGAAATTTAAAAAAATAAAAAGCCCACGTATAAAATTTTTCAAACATTTTTTTACAAAAATTTATAAATTTTGACTCCTCAAAATTAATTTAAAAAAAATAAAAATACATAGTTGATTTCCCTCTTATGCCCCCTGGTTAGGTGATGAGAGTGAGTATATTTATTTTAATGTCAAAAATGCCCTCTCTTGATAAATCTCTCCGGTATCCGGTCTTTAGTTCGAAAAAAAAGAGTTCGCAAATTATTTGTTCGCACAAAAAGTTCGCAAAAAATAAAAGTCGCATGGAAATTAGTTCGCACCTCGGTTCGCACGCCCTTACTTCGCGAGACATAATATCGCATAAAATTAACTTCGCAAGATTTTAGTTCGCAAAAATTATGCTTTAATAAACTTTTGGGGTCATCTCTTTCTACAATATGGAAAGTTATAGACGGTTTCAAGAAGCAACAAACAATCACGGACATTAAAATGGAACAGCAAATTCGAGGCGATGTAATTTCACCAAAAAAAAGATTAAAAAGATTAAGGCGATGTAATTTCACCAAAAAGACTTAAAGACGTTTTTATGTCAAAAACACAATTAAAATATTAAAGAGGTATTTGCTATAATTTGTATAATTTTTTTTGTTATTTTTATTTTCTAGTTAATATTACATATTACATAAACATACATTTTTGAGTCACTTTAATTTTAGTTTTGGGTTGGTTTTAGATTTATTGTTTCGTTTTGGTTTGGGTTTGGGTAAGCTAGTTTGGTTTATGTTTTGTTTTGCGTCATATGTAAAGTGATTTGGATATTGTGCTTGTATTGGTTCAATTTTTTTTTGTAATAATATTATTATGCCGAAAATATTATGTATACCTTTTTAAATGTAAATTTATTAAAATATTATTAATAATTGAATATAAATATTTTTTCTAATTTTCATATTATTTATGTTTATTTCAAAGTAAACGCAATAATGCCGCTGCAAATTATAAATGGTCGATTTTTAACAAAACTACTAAAAGAAACTGTAAAATTACAATCGCGAACTTTTGGACTAAGCGAACCTATTTTTTTTGCGAATTATAATTATGCGATTTAAGTTTTTGCTAATTAAAGGTTTTGCGAACTAAAAGTTTGCGAACTAAAATTTTGCGAAAACATTTTTGCGAACTTTTTGCTGCGAACTTTTTTTTTCGAACTAAAGACCGTATACCATCTCTCTTTTGATATTTTTGTTGGTTGCGGGATATTTTTAAATGTTAACTCAGTCTCCCCTTAAAATTTGTTGATTATTATCATAATAATAATTATTAGTGGTATTGTGGTCGGATTTACTAAATTGATAATTACGCATTATATGATTTAAAAACATTATCATTAAAAATTGCATTGTTTAAAATTACTCACCCTACTGAAAAAAACATTTCTGCTAACAAAACAATATATCTTGAGATCCCCCTGTTGTAGCCAGCTATAATAGCTCAAGTTTACGATAAAATATAACGATCGAAAAAGAAAAAAAATATATTTACCGAAAAACAAAACACTGCTGCTAACAAAAGAATAATCTTCCCTTCGTACAAAAAGAGTACATTACAAGTGGGGTTGTGAGGCAACGTAGTGCCTTTCAAATTACTGCAACAACCTATGAGATCTATTTTGAATTACAAAAAGAGTAAAATTCGATTGAAAACTAAAAAGTTTTTGATTTTTTTAATAATTTTTTAAAACTCGTTTTTTGACCCCTTACCTCGATTATAATAAAAATAATCCAAGCATAGAACTTTGGATAAGAAAGCTATGGTCATTTAAAGTCTTTAGCTAAAACAGACATTTTTTTCGTGGAAATTAGTTTTTACGTCAAACGTCGAGAATCGTAAAATAAAAACTGATTTAATTATAGAGGAAAGACGCCTAATTTTGGATGGTTTCCTAATTTCGGATAGTATCATAGTGCAAGCGACCTCAAAAACCCCTATCTACTAATTTACAGAATTTTGGCCGCGGAAAAAAATCTAGCCCATAGTGCAATGGGATTCGGACCTACTCTTGAAAAAAAAAATCGGACGTCCGAAATTAGGAACCCTTTCAAAGTCACAAAAATGTTTTTTTTAACAGTTTTTTTTTTTTGAATAAAATAAACTGTAATAAAATTGTTTTCATAATAAATCATGGTTTTTTATAATAACTTGTATGTTGTTATATAAAAAATATCAAAAAGTAATACCGTCTATTAAATATTTAATAAAATGTAAATGGTATCCGAAGTTAGGCGACTTTCTCCTAATTATTTACTAATTTACTTATTAGTAAAAACTTATTATGGACCTCGATAAAAAATTCGACTACTTTAATCTTATTAATGAATGTAAATTCTTATTAAATTAACTATATAATTAAAATTTTAAATCTGTTCTAAGCTATCAAAAACCTTGGTAACATTAGTTAACTGATTTACAAGTAAAAACTTATTAGGGACCTTAGTGAAGAATTCGATTGGTTTAATCTTATTAAGAATCTTATTAAGAATGCCAGTTCTAACTAAATTCACTATTTAAAATTTTAAATCTTTTCTAAAGTGTCAAAAACCTTGGCAACATCAGTTAACTGATTTAATGAATTACCAGTAAAAACTTATTATGGACCTTGGTGAAGAATTCTGCTAGTTTAATCTTATTAAAACTGACAATTCTAACTGAATAAACTAATTGAAGTTTTAAATCTATTCTAAACTGTCAAAAGCCCTGACAACATCAGTTAACTAATTTAATTAATTACTAGTAAAAACTTACTATGGACCGGCCCATAGGTCCATAAGGCCTTAGTGAAGAATTCGGCTGGTTTAATCTTATTAAGACTGACAATTCTAACTGAATAAACTAACTGAAGTTTTAAATCTGTTCTAAACTGTCAAAAGCCCTAACATTAGTTAACTGATTTACCAGTAACAACTTATTATGGACCTTAGTAAAGAATTCGATTGGTTTAATCTTTTTAAGAATCTTATTAAGAACGCCAGTTCCAACTAAATTAACTATTTAAAATTTTAAATCTTTTCTAAAGTGTCAAAAACCTTGGCAACATCAGTTAACTGATTTAATGAATTACCAGTAAAAACTTATTATGGACCTTGGTGAAGAATTCTGCTAGTTTAATCTTATTAAAACTGACAATTCTAACTGAATAAACTAATTGAAGTTTTAAATCTATTCTAAACTGTCAAAAGCCCTGACAACATCAGTTAACTAATTTAATTAATTACTACCCAGTCAACACAAATACATGGCAGGAACATAGCAGGTACATAACCACTGTTCTATGTGATGTTGCAGACATGTAATTTTTATAGCCCATGTATAGTCCTTGGACTTTAACAATTCCGCCTCAAGTTATGTATCAGCTACATAACATGCTACATATCAGATACATACTAGGTACATAACAATAAAAGTAGGCGTTTCCGAATTTTGCTTGTTATGGAATGCATCATAGATTTAGACATGGTGAACATTTTTACGTCTTTTTGATAAACCTAATAATTAAAGTATATAAATATCTTTATATGTAGCATCCATCAGGCAACATTCTTATACGATGTGCATTTTTACTGTGAAAGCAAACTTTCTACCAGGCTTAAAAATCATGGGCCAAGCCAATTTTTAGAGAAAAAATAGCAAATAATCATTTTAAAAAAATATATATATTTTAATTTTTTGTCTAAAATTATCTAAAATCGGTTTAGTTGTCTAAAAATACATGCGTTTCTACTACTTAAGGGTAAAACTTTTATTATTAACAACAATTTTAAGAATATTAGTGATTCTAACCTATAAAAATTAAAATAATATAGACGCCATATTTAGTATTGAATTCATAACATTTTATGTATCGTGTATGTTCTCGTACCATGTATATGATACATAACATGCAATATTGCATGTTATGTATCATACATAGGTATGTTACATCTTATGTAATATGGCACATGTAACGTAAAAAATCTTTCTGTTATAGGGCATGTTATGTAGCATACATATGTATGTTATGTCTCATGTAATATGGCACTTGTTACCTAAAAAATCTTTCTTTACCATGTTGCATCCATATATGTGCGGACTGGGTAGTAAAAACTTATTATGGACCTTGGTAAAGAATTCGCCTGATTTAATCTTATTAAATCTGACTGAAACAAGTTGTACATAAAAAGAGAGCGAGGTCCTTTGGGGGTCAACGAGCTTTTTCATTGACAATTGTGTTTTCAGCGCCCATAAGTATGTAAGAGAATAACATATTATTGAAAGGTATTGCAAATTATTATTTTTTTTCCTATATGGGTTTAATGTTTAAATATAAATATGAGTCATTATTATCGTTCGTAAACAATTTTAACAATGGGTATTTAAGTTGCTATGGGTAATGAGTTTTACTTATCTACTGAATTTTTAAATAATTGCTATGGTATGGAATTGTGGAATATCGTTATTAATAGAGCAGGGGTTTGTCCTGCTGGACAAGGTTCTAACCGTGACAGAAAAAAGTAGTACAAGAAGTTAGAAACGAACCCTACATATTTTCGATATTTTAATAATTTAAATTGGACTTTTAATGTTAGGTTGTCATGCTTGACAGTAATTTTGACGCAAAGAAAAAGTAGGGTTATCTTCTCTTAGATGTACAAAACATCTTAACGGTGAGTTGCTCATTATATGACAGGGTATATTATTTGAGGTTATTTATAAGAACCGTCATTTATTGACAGTCGATGTTGCTTTTTTCAAAAACGAATAAAAATTTCTATTGACATCACTGCATACAGCTGATTTATTACTTGAAGAAGAAGAAGAAATAAACGTCTATTTACGTCATTAAAAAAACTTTTTTATATCACGGATAGGAGAATTTGTCATGCTGAAAGCAGCGTTGAACTGCAGTCTGATGCTATGGCTGCTATTTACCCATTTTACCCCAACAAAAACCCACCCTGTCTCTTTTCTTTGATAAGCTATAGCCTGTTAAAGTTTAGTCGCAAAAATTATTTGTGTGGGTTCCACACTGGGACCGTGGTCAACGTGACGTTACAAGGACAAGCTTACAGGAATAGGGCATTGCAAAAAAAAAACACTTTTTTATTTTTTTATATGCAACCCCCCCCCCCATGTTGTCTCGATTGAAAAGCTATGCTTGCATACCAAATTTCAGGTTACTAGAACATTTTTTGACCCCCGCCCAACTAGGTTAATGATTCAACAAAAACACAGGCACACGAAAAAAAAAGGTATTGTCACCAGAGGTGACAAACATTTCTATACGTTTTTGAGGTCGCTGAATCCGAATCTGGGGTTTGTTTGGCTCGGTCAGATCGCATCGTTTCTAACCTCAAAAAAGTGCTAAAATGTATCAACGGTGTTTTGGGGTAGCTGAATCCAAATCCGAAGTTGGTTTGACTCGGTTAGATCGCATTTCGTTCCTTAGGGAACGTTCAAGTATTACATAACGCAAATTTTGATTATTTTGGACCCCCAAAAATTAGGATTAATCTTTATTCGATAAAAACGAAACTTTGGTTATTTATATAATTTTACATTGGCTATAAAATGGCGGATTTAATATTTTTGTCTCACTTCCGGTTTTGCCGGAAGTGGGATAAATACGTTTTTTTTTTAATGGGAAACTCTGTAATTTTGTACATTTTTGAATTAAGCCGTAAATTCTATGTATAAAAACTGATTTTTTTTTTTCGTCGTTTTTATCGTATTAAAACGAGATACACATAATTTTACCTTCATTTTACTTTTTACAGTGTATCATTAGAGTACTATACTTATCATTAAAATTATAACAAAATAAATTCCTTGTATTAAACATTTTTCTGTTTAATAAACATTTTAATTACTTGATCTTACAAGCGTTACACATGACATCATATATGGTTAATATGACATATGCATTAAAAATATGCAGTTGACCAAATTTTACCCCCTCCCTCTACTATCTAGGCGATTTATCTAATCAGAAACTTAAAGCTATGTCATTTGATTTTAATAGTTAAATTTTTTAATTTCTTGGAAATTAAAAACATAACCTACCTTATAGTGAGCATAATTTTTAAAGTTAACATTAAAAAAATATACCTCTTTCATTTTTAAAATAAACACTTGCAACTATATTTAAACCTGTTTGTCATGTCGATGCTATTATTGCAAGGAACTATACAAAAACTATTTTTGTTTTCTCGAAAAAAAAAATAATTTTGAAAAAAAAAATTAATTATCATTTCGAGTTGTAAATTTAAAAAACGTGTACCTATTTCAATAAACAGCTTTCATCAAAAGGCCCCATATTTATTCATTTAATTAACGTAGTAAGAAAAAGGTAATTGTCCCATAAATAACTTATTGATAGAAAGACCTGACCCGTCAATGACGACTCAGAAAACTGCAAAGGTGAAATTAATAAAAATAAATCTAAATTTATCTATCTAAAAATATACTGATTGTGTAAAAAGTATAGAATGAATTTGTTATACGGTGTGGAATTTTCAAAATGAATAACTTGGATAACTCTGAAAATAATTTTTTTTTAGAAAAAATACTCGATTTTTTTTATTCACATGAGTGACGTCATAATCCTCTGCCATCTTAAAAATTTAAAATAGCACCATAATATTGTACATATTATGTCAAATCATACATAATTTGAGATTGATTTTTGTTTCAACAGTGTTTTGTTTTTGAAAATTGGATTAGCGGTTTTTGACTTATTCGACATTTATTTCTTTCAAATTGGTATCTTTAATGATGAACTTAAACTTGAACTTGAACCTAATGATGAACTTCAGCTCTATAGGGAGACAATATTGGGTCATGTCCAGATGACCTTTTTTTATTATCCTTTGACGTTTTTTCACTTTTCATAATAATTTCGTTTTTCGTTTTCGTTATTTTTAAAAATGGCAAACAGAAATGATTTTGCTTAAAAATATCTTATATATTTTCACGAAATGTATTAATAATTAGTTAATCAAAACATAATAATTATGTATTAATACATTTATAAATCACATTTTTTGATAATAATAAAATAAAACATTTTATTGAAATGACTAATTGGCGGATTCCAATTTAATTTATTCATCGTTGATGATTCGTCAATAATATTGCACAGGGTCGGATTGGCCTCTCATGTGTGTAGAGGGGATGAAACAGCGCAAAAAAAAAACAGCCCCGGTAACATGCGCTCCCCGAGGGGACAGGGGGACCGTCGCCCTACTGGCCTTTCAGATATATATTATTTTGTTTGGTTTTTAACAATTTTAAAGTGTTTGGTCCTTCAGATTTCTAAAAAAATTGCCTGCGGCGCTGGAAATGGCTACGCAACGCAAATCCATAAGAAACTATTTAAAATATCTTGTAAATTATAATTTGCTTTGAAAATTATGAGGTGTTTGGAAAATGATTTATAAAAGTATTCGCCTGCAGAATTATAACATTTTTTTTAATTCTTAGGTGTTTAAAGTGTTTAAAAGGTTATACAACAATTTTAATTAATATAATATATTCAATAATTTACATACCTGTATCTTAGACATGCGGTATCTATATATTTCTAAACATTTTGGCCTGCGGCGCTAAAGTTAATATGTTATTTTTTTAGAAGTTTTCTCCATATGGCTATTTAAAGTTTTATAAATAATTTTGTTTTTAAATTGTTGATGTTAGGAACATTAAAAAACATCGCCTGCGGCGCTTAACTTGATATCACAATATTATTTAAAAGATTTTATAAAATAATTGCATATGAAATTCTGAAAAATACGATTTCTAAAAAAATTCGCCTACGGCGCTAAATGTTGTGCTGGTGATGCCTCTTATCTGTTTCTTATTATCCCCTCCAGGAAAAAATACTGGCCCTTTTTGGGATTTGGGAATTAAACAAAAACTTTTTGTTGATAAAGTTGCAAACCCGAATAGACTTGCCCCCTACCCTATTAAAAATACTGCGGGCGCCTATGCCCGACAGTCAAAAATAGCGCAAGAGTTTTTTAGCGAACTACAAAAACTACACAATTTCAATACAGCGTAAGGATACAGCGCGCTGCAGCGCAACGGAGAAATCAGGCATGAAATAAATGCACGTTATGGTATACCAGATATATTTAATTTAAAAAATCGTGCCTTAAAATTATTATTTTAATTTGTTTTTAAATTTTTCAACTGAAGTAGGACAGACCCTAATTTATTTTTTTTTTGGGCTGAAATCTGGCATAGAATCCTAGTTTTATTTTCCACGACATAAGGGAAGGACTAGAAATTTTCTAAAATATATATTCTAATAGCTGGTCCGCCTCTGATATTGCAGATAACCTTGCAATACCTATTGCGATAAATTAACACGAAAACTTTCTTGGTGTATGTCATATCTATTTTTAATTTATGTTAGTATTACTAATTTATCAACCAATATATTTTATCAAGAAATTTTAAAGTGAATAACACAGGCCCACAAAAAAGTCATTTAGATACTCTTATCCAGACTTTATGTTTCTTATTTTTTGTGTGCTGAAAACGAATTTGACAGTGTAAAAGCTCGCTGAACCTAAAACTTTTTTAAAAAGCTGCAAATAATAATACATGATATAACATAACATTAAATATTTAGCCAAATCGAACTGAGTCGACTATGCTCTAGCACCTAAACTATTGATTTTTGGAAGTTGTGCCCTTATAAATTTTTGAACAAAATGTCAAGAACTATAACATATTAGGGTGGATCTTTTTTATTGTTTTAAAATGTTCATTTAGGTGTGACTAGAAAATTCTGAAAATATGAAATTGATCAAACTTCTCTAATTGACTAAGGTCCTAATTGGGCCCCTAAATTTCGTAAAATTTCCATAAATCGTAAAAAATCGTTGAAAATAGTCTATTATTTTTGTAAGTGAAAAATTTAAAGGGCTTGAAGTCTTATTTTTTTCTTTTAAGCATACACAATTATGTGCCAAATTTCAAAATTATCAAAAGATTCTAACCCGTGCCGAACATCCGCTAAAGTTGCCCCTAATACTAAAATTTGCGAATTTTTACCATAAATGTGAGTCAAACGATAAACAAACATTTTAAAAATGTATCAGATCGGACTAAATTTATTTTTATTTAATGAATTCTAATATTTATTCATAATATTAAAATGATTTAACTAAAACAAAACGAGCTCCAAATAAGAGCTCCTAAATATTTGGCGCTTACCTCGTTTTGTTTTAGTTAAATCATTTTAATATTATAAATATATATTAGAATGAATTAAATAAAAATAAATTCAGTACGATCTGATAAATTTTTAAAATGTTTGTTTACCGTTTTAGTATTTTAGTGTTAGGGACAACTTTGGCGGATTTTCGGTTCCCATTAGAATCCTTTGATCATTTTGAAATTTGACACATAATTTTTTATGCTCAAAAGAAAATAAACAAGCCGTGAAGATATGTAATGCTACGCATTCCATCACATATTATTCACAGTAAATGGTATAGTGCATTTTCCCAAATACTTAAAAAAAAAATTAAAAAAAGGACCATTGGAGAAGTTTGATCACTCTTATATTTTCAGAATTCTGTAGGTACACCTAAACGAAAATTTTAAGATAATAAAAAATATAAGGTCCACGCTAATAACAGCCAAACCCTTGGCCAAATCTGACTGAAAACACTTTTACATAAGAAGAGAGCGAGGTACTTTAAGGGTCAGCAAGATTTTTCATTTTCAAATTCGTTTGCAGCACCCAAAAATACGTAAGAAAAAAAAAGTCTGGTTAATAGTAATTGAACTTAATTTTTTTGTGGGCCGGTGTAATTATATTGTTATACTCTTCACATCATGCAAGGCTTAAATAGTATTATACGAAGGTGTTCAAATTTACAATTCCCTCAATCAAAAACTCATCAAAAATTTTTGTATAGAAATGTTTTTATCGAATTCTGACCATGGGGTGAGGGAGTAATTACCCCCATTACCGTCCCAACTAAATCCGTCACTGTGCAGAAATATTTTCCGCCACTGTGCGGTAATATTTTCGTCAATCTGAAATAATTGTGGGTATTAGTAGGGCTTGGCCATCGATATACCGGTAAATTGCAAAAAATCGTACAGTAATTAACTAAGTATATGGTTATGAATATAAAATAGCAATACATTATTTTGTGGCCACATAACCTATTAGATTTAATTAGCATTCATAGTGATCACCATTTCGTAACATGAAACCTGTTCTCGCACCAAATATGTAAATCAATTATTTAAAACGAGCCGTGAATGTTTCATATTCCGTAGTATAATCTTCACCGAGCTCTTCACAGACAGGTCCGGAGTGGTAAGCAATTTACCGCAAAAAAGTCCATATAGAATCGTGCATTTATGTGGGTCAAAATTTATTTACAGGCACTTTCGTTGAAAAATAAAATTTAAAAAAAAAGTAATATAATACAGCAATAGAGGAAATGCGCCTAATTTCGGATGGTTTCCAAATTTCGGATAGTAGTGTATTTAAGATACTGTCTGCAAATGTAAACAGAAACCTACTTTTATGTGAAGCCAAAAGTCAAACTAAATCCGTCTTGTAATATGATAACGGTAGAGCTTCTCCCCTTTAAATGGCAGCACAAATCGTTTATATTGCAAATGGCAGTTTTGTGCTCAGTTGCATTATTATGCTTGTTTATTTTATAAATAATCGTTATAAAAGTTCGTGATTCTGTCTTGGGTAAGTTATGATGTTAGTTAAGTTGATCCACTATTCATAATTAAGCAATTTGAAAACGTAAACATTCTACAAATTTCTAATCTAAAAAGCAGAAAGTTGCCTAATTTTGGATAGACCATTTTTGTGCATTTGATTCCCAATTTCGGATATCCGCAAGGTAATTATTATTCAGGATAACCAACCATTAATTATTATTTTTATAATGATACAACAAACTAAGATAAAGAATTTTGAAAAAACGAAAATTACCTAAGATACTAAGATATTCGAAATTGGGAATCTAAAATTATAGTTCCTATAGTATTTCGTAGAAAATCTCTTAATGATTAAATTACGTCTTAAATGTGAAGGAATAACAAGAAACAAAGGCAATGGGATCCAGATCTACTCTTGAAAAAATTTTTTCGGATATGTCCGAAATTAGGAGCCCTTTTTCAAATGCACAAAAATGCGCTGATTTTTTTTTAACCGTGTTTTTTGGAAAAAATAAACTGTAATAAAATTGCTTTTATAATAAATCATGGTTCGCTATAATAAGTTGTATCTGGTTATATAAAAAAAATATCAAAAAGTAATACCGAGTATTAAATATTGAATACATTGTAAATGGTATCCGAAATTAGGCGACTTTCCTCTACCTACTAATTTGTGTTTGTGCATGTATCTACTTACCAATTTTATAAATGTCCGCACTAAATAAAAGCATGTAAAATTTGCATGCAAATTTGCATATGCAAATTTCAAATTTGTGACCGGCGTTACTGTGACCGGCGTTACATTAAGTAATGTTTTTAAATTTCCCGGCTCTACCTAAACACATTTAATATTTTTTAAGATTTAAAATGCTCAAGATTCTCTTCCGGCACTATGGCATGAAGTTTTTAGGTTAATTATTCTACTAATTAAGTAAGTACACCCTGTGACCGGCGTTACAAGACAAAAACATACGCTAGGAAGGTTTTCGTAATGTTTTACTTAATTTTAACACAAATAAGTTACAAACTTACCTTGGCCATAAAAAACACCACAACAACCAATGGCACAGTTCGATGTATGAGCGAAACTGATAAAACCGCCCCTAAACCGTCATTTTTAAAGCGAATTTAGACCGTGACCGGTGTTACCTGTAGTTTTAGGGACAGACCCATAACGTGTTATAAAAAGTTTTGAAGAGCAAATAGCATTCGATAAAAAATATTTAAATTATTAAATATATATTCTAAAACATATTATTTTTACAAAACATCACTTCCTATTGGGAATATTAAAATATAACAGTGCGAACATGAAAATTGTTAGCTGGGGACACGTGACCGGCGTTACATTTGCTTACGGAAACATAAAAAAAAATATATTTATTATATGGTTACAGCTACAAAACATTTTTTTTAGTTAGACACAAATGTTCTCTTACGAAATAAGTACATGTACACTTACTACTGTTGAATAAAATGTTTTTGCGAGCCGTAAACTCAAAAAGTGCCTGTAAATATATTTTGACCCATGTAAGAATTGAGGTGGCCCAAGAAATCTTAGTATCTAATACTATAGGTAAATTATATTACGTAGTGAGAGGTCTGAAAATCCCTAAAAATGTCGTACGTAATTTGTACTAGAACCCTATCTCCGAAACTAGGCATTTGTAGCCACCTGGTGATACAGGATGATTAAAAAAAAAGCTACATCAATAAATATGAAAAGAAGTTCTTACAAACATATACACAAAAACGACCCGCAAGGTAGCTACGCCTCTTTAAAAGGGGTTCCAAAAATTATATATTTATTTAATATTTCAAGAACCCTTTTTGTTATAGTAACTAGGTTTTGCTTGTGCATAGTCGGGCCTATGCATAGCTATGATATCTAACATTCTTGTAATTTTTATTTTATTTATTTTTTCAGTTACCGCTTTCCAATGTTACTCCTGTCAAAGAGAAAGCTGTATGAAAGACATGAAAGAATGGCAAAAGGTGAATTGTGAAGAAAATTCAGCAACTCCAAACCATCCAAAAGCCTGCTTAAAACAAGTTTTTAATGGTAAGTATAAGTTAGAGTCAAATACACAACTATTCATCACATATTTAATACAGTCTGACACACGGTAAGTAAGCTACGACGAGAGGGGGAGGTGGCAGCAAAAAACGCTCCGACTGAAGCGAATTCAACGTGAACGTGTATTGCTTTATCATTGTTTGCTGCATTCCTTTGATAGCTTTAAAATCATGTGTCAAACAATAGGTACTACAGGTTGGCCCATAGGTCACTTTACCATTTAAAGTTTTGAATAACTTTTTTGAATGTCAATTTTTTTAATTTATTTCTTTTACAATATAGAGTACAGGAAATGGAAATTTTTCTGAACTACGTATGAAAAATCATGTCTTTTAAATGCCGTCCATTTTCCGCTTTGCAAGCACGCCGTGCTTGAGAGCCCGGGCTCTTTTCACGATATTTTCCATGACGGCTCTTAACATGTATGGCTCCAGCTAGAGTCATGCATCAACGTGAATTGCACCACCTCGAGTTCACGGTTTGGTGCGGTGGAACATTCCAAATGCTAATCGGGCCTTACTTCTGCTAGGAAAATGACAATACAGTTACGGTGAACGGCGACCGATATCGCGCAATTCTGCAAAATTTTGTGCGCCCTGCAGCGGAGGACATGCCAGAGACATGGTTGCAGCAAGATGGGGCAACTGCCCATGCGGCCAGAGTCACAATGCAGCTTTTAAGGCAGATTTTTAAAGAACGAATAATTTCGCGAAATTCGGATTTTCATTTTCCGTCACGATCGCCCGATTTGACATCACCGGACTTTTTTCTTTAGGGCTACCCCAAAGATCGGGTGTATGTCAATAAGCCTAGGACTATTCAACAGCTTAAGCCAGGCATGTTAGAAGCCGTCATGGAAAATGTCGTGAAAAGAGCCCGTGCTTGCAAAGCGAAAAATGGACGTCATTTAAAAGACATGATTTTTCACACATAGTTCAAAAAAAAATTTCATTTCCTGTACTCTATATTGTAAAAGAAACAAATAAAAAAAATTGACAAAAAGTTATTCAATTTTTAAATGGTAAAGTGACTTATGGGCCACCCTGTACTATTTACAGTAAATGATATGTATGATATATAATATATAATTTCTATTGATATACAGGGTGGCCCAAATATAACTGGCCATGGCCATGATCAATTACTGGCAGGGAAAAAAAATATTTTGGGCGTGGGGACCTTTTTTTTAGTCATCCAATTTTTTGGCGGGGGTAATAAATTTTTTTCGTGTGTGAGGACCTTATTTTTTTAGTTATCAAATTTTTTGGCGGGGGTAAAAAATTGTTTTCGGGGGTGAGGACCTTTTTAGTCATTAAAGTTTTTGGGAGGGGTAAAAAAATGTTTTCGGGGATGAGTTTTTTTTTTCTTTAGTCATCAAATTTTTTGGCGGGGGTAAAAAATTGTTTTCGGGGGTGAGGACCTTTTTAGTCATTAAAGTTTTTGGGAGGGGTAAAAAAATGTTTTCGGGGATGAGTTTTTTTTTTCTTTAGTCATCAAATTTTTTGGGAGGGGTAAAACATTTTTTTCGGGGATGAGGACCTTTTTTTAGTCATCAAAATATTTGGGGAAAAAAAAATACTTGTGGGCCCCTAGGTTACAAATCTCACTAGCCTCGGCCTGCGCAGTCCGACACTGACCCCTCCGCATCGTTATGACGATGGGAGGGGGGTCCTAAAAGAACAAAAAATTCTGTAACATAATTGTTGAACTGTCCCTTGCTGCGGAAAATTAATTTGTCGGATTAAAAACTACATAATGGTACTTTCTAAATAAAAGCCAGTAGTGAAAAAATTTAATTATTTCCTAATTAAAATTATTAATACTTATGTAAAAAAACATAAATGCAGGGAAGAAGACAGTTACATATATGTGGGTAGAAAAGGGCAATGGACATGAATCAGACCAATCTTAACATTTAACGTTTAAATTAAATAATTTAATTATTTAAATGATCATATGACTACACAGGGCAAAGAATATTTTTTTAAAGGGAGATAGTAGCTGTTTTTAAAAAATTTATATCAAAATTAGTTAAAAACAGCTACATCAATTGACCTGCTGATTTCGAATTTGCTTTCATAATTTATCCATCAGACAGTTTTTGAGACAGTGGTTTTTTAGCGTTTATGTGGTGTAAAATAATACTGAGAATAAAATGGAGGTTTTAAAAGCCGTATAGGAATCAATGATTAGGGTGGATCTTATTTTGCTTTCCCATTTTGAAAATTTTCAAAATTTGGGAAAGACTTGCAAAAATGTTCAATTTTTTTGTGTATTTTTGCGTTTTATGACGTTTTATGTCATAAATCCATTTCAAGCAAAAAAGGGGCAAGGGGGGCAAATGGGGTAAATACAATAATTTTTCACAAAAATTTTTAAATTGCTATATAGGGGTTTTTGAGGTTGCTGTAATTGAATATTATGATACAAAAATTCTAACTCCACCCCTATGGGGGTGAGGGGGTTAATATTTTTAAATA
The DNA here is from genome assembly GCA_958510825.1 of Brachypterus glaber. Lineage (NCBI taxonomy): Eukaryota > Metazoa > Arthropoda > Insecta > Coleoptera > Kateretidae > Brachypterus > Brachypterus glaber. The sequence goes on along the minus strand of OY294048.1, from coordinate 12,441,859 downwards.
TTTTCAATATTTTTGTCAAAATTGGTATATAGGGACGACGAAACTGAATAATAAAATTTTTCCAATTCCAGTTTTCGTGAAAATTGATATATAGGGGTTTTTGACGTAGCTAAAAATAAATCTGATAATAAAAAATTCTAACTCCACCCCCTGAAAGGTGGGGGGTAGTTTTAGTGAAAATTTGTATATTGGGGTTTTTGAGGTTGCTGAAAGTAAATCTGATAATAAAAAATTCTAACTCCCACCCTGAAAGGTGGAGCGTAGTTTTAGTGAAAATTTGTATATTGGGGTTTTTGAGGTTGCTGAAAGTGAATCTGATAATAAAAAATTCTAACTCCACCCTCTGAAAGATGGGGTGTAGTTTTAGTGAAAATTTGTATATTGGGGTTTTTGAGGTTGCTGAAAGTGAATCTAATGCGAGGAGGTGAAAAATGGGAAAGCGATTTTACTGGGCAGTGTATTTTTATTGTTTTAAAATTTTCATTCTGGTGTATCTTGAACATCCTGAGGGTGATCAAACTTCTCTAAGGGTCCCAATTTGACCCCTAAAATTGTGAAATAACGCAAAAATCGTAAAAACTCGTTGAGAATGGACTTTTTTTTTAATTTTAAATTGCTATATAGGGGTTTTTGAGGTTGCTGTAATTGAATATTATGATACAAAAATTCTAACTCCACCCCTATGGGGGTGAGGGGGTTAATATTTTTAAATATTTTCAATATTTTTGTCAAAATTGGTATATAGGGACGACGAAACTGAATAATAAAATTTTTCCAATTCCAGTTTTTGTGAAAATTGATATATAGGGGTTTTTGAGGTAGCTAAAAGTAAATCTGATAATAAAAAATTCTAACTCCACCCTCTGAAAGGTGGGGCGTAGTTTTAGTGAAAATTTGTATATTGGGGTTTTTGAGGTTGCTGAAAGTGAATCTAATGCGAGGAGGTGAAAAATGGGAAAGCGATTTTACTGGGCAGTGTATTTTTATTATTTTAAAATGTTCATTCTTGTGTATCTTGAACATCCTGAGGGTGATCAAACTTCTCTAAGGGTCCCAATTTGACCCCTAAAATTGTGAAATAACGCAAAAATCGTAAAAACTCGTTGAGAATGGACTTTTTTTTTAATTTTAAACTTTAAATTTACAAGCCTTGAAATCTTATTTTTTTTTCTTTTGATTGCACAAAATTATGTGCCAAATTTCAAAATGATCAAAAGATCAGGTGCCGAAAATCCTCCAGTTATCCCTAAAACACTATGAATGTGAGAAACGCTAAAAAAGCAATTAAAAAATATGTCAATCTGGACTTAACTTAATTTTATTTAATGCACATTAATAATATAAAATAATTTGACAAAAACAAAACCAGCTAAGCGCCAAATAAAAGGCCCTTTTGGGTGCTCCTCTTTGACACTTATCTCATTTTGTTTTTTTTTAAATGACATGGCACGACACCGAAAAAATAAACTATTTTGTTTCCATTAATAAATAATTTTGAAATTAAAATATTTGTTTACAGGAACTAAATATTTATTTAAGTCAAATAAAATTTGTTACAACCAAATAATTTAATTAGCCATATCCAAATAAATCCTTGAACAGTAATGTTCAGTTTACGTAATTCCAGAAAAAGACAATCAATCATCAATCTTTAATCAATATATAGAATTTAAAACTTTTTTTAGTGGTAGAAAAATATATGTAGCACCACCTATAACCTCAGCATTAAATTGACTTCCCAGCGACGTACAATTTTGATGACGTTAAGATTTGACCAAAAACTAACGTCTTGTCGACGTCTGATATGCGTCGTATGTATGACGTCACAAATATGACCTAAAACTGACGTCGATAGTACGTCGGGGACGTCATCTAGTTTCCTGGTGTATGGTCATATTATATGGGAAAATTTTTAACAGGGTTGTACTCTTTATTTGTTTAAAACTAACCATTTTTTTTATTCCAGACAAAATGAGTGGAAAACCAATGACCATTCGTAAGTGCGTAATTGCTGAAAAACAAACGAACGGCCAACTGAAATACACCTGTGGAAATATGGAAGGAACCGAAGTAAGCTGCGACATCTGTCAAGGAGAATTATGTAACTCAGCTCCATCTATGTTCAACAGCCAATACGCCATGATTGTAGCCGTTTTGGCTTTCTTGATTCCTAAATTCTTGATGCACTAGATGTTGTATATAGGTATTTAAGTGTGTAAAAACAGAAAAGTAAGCAAAAGTATAGATACTTTACATTCATACGTGTATGTACTACAATATTGGGGCTTAAAATATAACAACCAAATATATCAGGGTTGCAAAACAAAATAAAATATGCCCTTAAAAAAGCACCGTGATATGTTTTAGACTTATTGACTTAACCAAATGTATTACTTACTTATAACTAAAGTTTAAAAGCAGTAAATTTTAGGTAATTTTTATTTTGAATAAGTTATTATAGATCTATACGCACAAACTATCCCCTCCGTAATCTATACTTTTGTAGAGATCCTCTATGTTTAAAGTTATTTTCGTCCGTCCAACTAACCACAAACATCTAAGATCGCTATACTTCTGCTATATACCATATTTAAGATTTTGTTAACTTTAAATTTTAGAAATTGTTTTTTTATGACACTATTAGATTGTTAAAAATATTCATCTGTATCTTGTATATTTTATATTTTTTGAAAGATTTTATTTTTGTTTTTTCTTGTTTATGTTGTAAACAGAGTTTTGGAGTTTTAGTTTTTTTTTCTTGTACTTTTTAATTGTAATTTTTAAATAAAGTCTGTTACTAATCATTTACGTAGGTATTATTTTTTTGGATTTAAAAAATCGGAAG
>OY294048.1:12305139-12438814 GCA_958510825.1 Brachypterus glaber | reverse complement strand
GTTAATAATTTACATAATGTATATTTTTCCATTAATAATGTATAATGTATACTATACAGGTATTTGGTATGTTTTTTAACATTAAATCCATTAATGTTTTTTGGAAATGGCATAATTGTCAATTTTAAAATATTAGGTTAGGGTAAACCTACAGAATAGCCAAAAAGTCATAAGGTGACAACTTTATACACTATTGTCTAAACAACTAAACTAGAAAACTTCGGGGCCGTTGAGAAGGGGTCTGGAGGTTTTTAATCGAAAAAATAATTTAAACAGTCGATTTCAAATTTAATTTCCTACATTTACCACATAGTCGATTAGCAACTTTTTTTTTCGGTGCACCCTAATAGGTACCTATGTGCCTATGTTCCTCAAGAGGTTAAAACATTTCTAATTTTTAAAAGCTTTAAGATAAAGTTCCCATTACAATCTAAAAAAAAGTTTTTTTTGTTTCCACCTTAATCTTGATATTTTGTTCTTTCATGAGAAGTCAATATAAATAATAAAGTTAAATTTCAAAGGTTTTTTCTTTTAAAAATTTGGAGAGAATTTTTAAAATTAGTTTAAAATAAAAATTTCATTTCCTTTAAGTTAGGAAAGGAAATTAATTTTTCTATTGAATAAACTTCGGAAAATCAGATTAAAAAAATATATTCGATTTTTTCCAGCGTATGATATTTTTGATGATGAATAGAGGTTTTAATAGTCGTTCAAAATATAGATAATTACGCTTTCATTTATAAACTTTCAAAAAGACAAAGATAATTCTTTATTTCAATGTTTATTTTTACAGAAAAATAAAATACAATATTATTATTTAATGTATAATAATTATTTATTATTATCAGAGCTCGGATCGAGGTATTTACTTACCAGGGACTAATTATTACGATCGTAATAATTAGAATTTTAAAAAATATTTTTTAAAGTAAATGGACAATTTAAGCTATATTTTACTAACGAGACTTTCATGTTGACGCTGTTATTGCACAGTTATTCATGAAAAAAAAAAATGTTTTAAAAAAGTTAAAAAAAAAAATCAGAAAAAATACTTATATATTTTTTTAAAATATATATTTTTGAAAAAATTAATGTTGAATACATATTTTTGTTATTTTTTTTTAATAACTAAACAACGCCTGAAGTTGGCAGCGGTGTTTATTTTGAAATCCTTCTTTTCCAGAATGTTCAACAAGGCGGCAAGGATAAGCGGTGCTGCTGGGTATGCGTCCCGTGTCCTGCGGGCGAAATCCTGGTGGCTGAGGGCGAGAACTGTCGCAGATGTCCGCAAGGGTTTGAGCCGGATGAGCTTAGGATAGGTAAGTTAAATGCTCACGTACTCGAGACGTTGTCAGATTTGTATAAAATAATTGAACCTTTTTTATTTATACAGGGTGAAATATCTTGCAAACTAAGCGCAATGTGAAAATTCCAAAAAATAGGTCAATGTGGGTTTTCAAGGGCAAATTTAACCCTCAGTTATTCCAACAATAAAATATAATATAGCAATCCCTGTCTTGTAATAAGTCATTTGAATGAGCTTAAAAAGTGCTATGTTTTAACTTAAGAGTGCACGGTAAAAATAAATTACATTAAATTACATAGTCCGTAAATGGTAATATGTTGCCATAGACCGGAATGGTAAAAATTACATAGTCCGTAATGGTAATGTTTTGCATAGACCGGAACAGTAAAAATTACATAGTCCAGACTGGTAATATTTTGCATAGACTTGAAATTTGAAAAAAAAATATTTACTACTTAGAAAATGTTTGTTCCAAATTACAAGTCTATGTGTCAAAGCTTTTTTGAAATATAGTAGCGTAAAGTTCATTTGGTTTAATAAACCAAACGAATTGCACCCTTAATACGAGTATAAACTGCTTACGTCTTTCTTTAAAGATCTATTGGTTGATAAAAATCGTAATTTATAATGAATTTTAGGCTACAAATAAAACATTTAAATATCGTACATAAATAATATTTACCTTTTTTTACACTTTTAACACTTTAACCTAGCAGCATGCGTCGCTATCTCTCTAACAATATCAATATTAAACGGTCCGTCTCATGATGCGACGCCTTTTTGGTTATTGTCCAAGGCGCACGCGCGTCTTAAAATAACATAGCCTGATATTGTAAAATCATGTAAAAATATGTAAATCAATGTAAATATATTTTTTTACATTATTTTACATTCTTTTACATTATTTTACATTCTTTTACAAGCTTTTACATTCTTTTACATTCTTTTACATTATTTTACATTATTTTACATTCTTTTACATAAATTCATGAATTATGCATAGTCCAGGATAGTAAATTTACTATTCCGTACTATGTAAATTCATGTATTTTTACATTATTTTACATGCAGTTTTTACAGTGTGGATGATTTTATTTTAAAATAATATGAACAATATATACCCTAATACTTAAAAATAATTAAAATCAGTTTAATTCATGGGAGTTGTAACTTCTACCCTTTAGCTACCAGCAACCCCAACTTTTTTATTTTTTATTATATCCTAATTTGTTCATTTGAAGGAGGTGCTATTTAAGATTTTATTTTTAGGGTAGATCGGGGCTAGGGGGTGAAAATTACGACCCCCAAAACTATATACTCATATTTTCTCCTCAAAAAAAAACAAATTGACCTTATTTTTTAGAATTTTTACATTGTGCTTGGTTTGCGAGATATTTTCTGCATATTTTTTACTTTTGAGAGTTTATATGAGAAAAAGTTATAGAATAGACTAGACTAGATTTTTATTCTGTATTTTTGGGCGCTGAGAGCGAATTTGACAAAAAGCTTACTGACCCAAACGGACCTTTCTCCCTGCTCATGTAAAAGTGTTTTCAGTCAAATTTGATTTTTTTTGAAGTTATAGTCCTGAACATCCTGATCTAAAGTGCTCATGGGCATAATTTCCAAAAGTCAGTAGTTTAGGCGCTAGATGACTTTAAACATTTCGTGAACTGCAGTTCTGCGGTGTACCGGTCTTAAGGAAAAGTCTCGGGAAAAGTGAGTTCGGTCAGTTTTGCCTCTCGACTTGCTGACCAGAATTTAATCATTTAAGACCTTAGTTTTAGGTGCTAGATAATTTACATCGAGCTAGTTCGTACTATCAAATTCGGTTTAAGCGCACAAAAATACGTAATACGTCTGGTTAAGAGTAATTGACTTAAAATCTACTTTTGGAAAAAACTAATTTTACCTATTTTATGAGGGGTAAACCGCTGAGGAATTTATTTGAAAAAATTGGAAAAAACCTTGAGAAAATCTTATCTTTACCAAACGTGGGATTTTTTCTTGGGTAATTTTTAAGGTAAGCTTAATTGAAATTTGAGGTAATCTTGAAGTAAATTCCGATGAAATCTTAAAAGATTACATTCTAGAAGAAATTTAGATGTACTTTTTTCAGCGGTTACTTCCTATTTCCCGATCAAGTTGCTTTAAAAAATGCTCTATTTTCCTTAAAACTTGGTCTTTCTGGGGAGGAGGTCACTCCCAACTCGCCCTGCATCCACACCTGTCTCACATCTGAACATTTTTTTATTTATTTCTTAAAAAGTCTTAAATCTGTAAAGTCCGTAAAACATATTTCATAAAAAATAACAAATCGGATAACATCGACAACACAGCATAATCTTGATAGCTATTAGCATTAATCGGAATAAATTCAGTTATGACTCATCAACGTTGAAAATAAACACAGAAACATAGGCTTACGGAATAGTTTTGCCGAATTATGAGTGAAATTTGTATAAAAGTCACTAAATCGAAACATTTGACGACTAATTTGTTACACACAACAATATTTAATATACATATTAACTATAAATATGTAAATATATCGGTGTTTTTCGAAGAAAATAAAAATGTAAATATTTAAAACCTCGCGTCAACGATAGAATCGACGCGGCGCCTATGCGAGCACTGGAAATTCGCCGATGACTGGCTATTAGACATCAAAAGCTGTCCACTAAACTGCCACGAGTAGTTAAAAAATCGCAACTAAAATTGTTACGTTTTATTTTTTTTTAGTATTTTTGATACCCAGATGAAATATTTAATTAATGTGTTTATAATTTGGATTAAAATGTCCTCGTAAATTTTAAGTCTAACCAACGTTAGTAGTACTATGTTCTTGAGACATACAAGTTTTCAACTACTACAAAGTTTCAAGATTAAAAGAATGAGTAGTTGTCTATGTCTAGCAATAGATAGCGCACAAATATAAATCAAACTAATGACTTTACTTTTGAAGTCAACAAAGTCTGAAAGTGTTTTCTCAACTTAATTGAGTTAATAAGCGTTTAGAGTTGAATCATGGTACTGACCAGAGCCAGCAGCCTGAAACTGTGCAGTCTACCGACATCACTTTGTACGAGGGAAAATAGATTGATAGAATATTTAACCTCATCAACTAGCATTCTTTGTGAATTTTACCTAAATAATTGGAACCGCTACCATTAATGAGTTGTAATTGCGTAGCTCTTACTTATTATATACCTTTATGGTGTTAAAGACTATTAAATATATTTTTATTGGTAATAGAATGGTAAATTCTACCAAGAATATTATTTTTATCCTTTTTGTACTTAATAGTAATAATAAAGTTGCCTTAACTACGTAATTACCCGATAAAATGACCACTAGGGTTATATTACTAAAATTTTCCAAAAGGTACGTCGCTGCAACCATAAAAAGTTACCATAATCCTACTTTAAAGTAATCATACCTATTTGGTTTTTGGTATAGGTAACAATTACGTTTTAGAAATTTTACTAAACAGTAACAGATTACTTTTAAGTTACAATTATAAGTTATGGCGCGGTTATAGATAAAAAATAGATAATAGTTTTAATTTGCATAGTGAGGCAATTGGGACTTAATAGTAAAATTTTAAATAATCTCCATATTTTATTTTAATAAGTAATACGCAGTATTGGAAAAATATTTAATTAAGCATAATTTATGTTTTAAGTAAATAGTGACCAATATTTTATTATTTGGTAATAATAACAAATACAATATAACACATATTACTAAAAAATATTCAATTTTGCGTTCCTAACCTTAAAATCAATTATATCATTTATTTAAACAATAAAACTACATAATTTTCTTGGCCTATTGGTTTTTTAGAGTAATTATTATTAATATTCACTTAAAAACTTTTTTTATCTTATAAGATTGTTTTCTTTCCAAACTGAAATGGATGATGTGTATAATAAGTTAATATTTATATCACACCTTCGACAAAAAAAGCTAAACTATTTAGACAAATGTCTATGCACATGTGGCAGTAACCAATAACTACCACACACTTACGTGGCTAAGTAGTAACTGTTTTGTAACGAGATTGTTCCGAACTAAGTCACAAACAAATAGCAAGATCGTAATTGTTACCCTTATATTATTCCCCATTTTGGTTTAGCATCTATATAATTAATACGTAATTATAGCGTTCCTATAACTAGTCGCCGCTACTTAGTTTGTTTCAATTGAGGTAATGATTAAGTTGCGGCAACTAGAAATGCTAGTTGGGTCTGGTTGTTATCAGGTGTCTACAGGAAATGTAGTGGTTTGATGAAAAAATATTGTAAAATGCCACTACCGAATGTTGATGCATTAATTACCCATTAATGGGTATCATTGTGGATCAGCATTTAAAGTGGAACACACTTAACCTAATTATTTAATAGCTATGTGACATAGCTACTAAATAAATAATAGATCCATGAAGCAGACAGTTACAGGGTGATTGAAACTACTCAAGTAATGAGATTTAAAATAAAAAAATATTTTTTGAAATTGCTTTTACTATTACTAAAATACAGATACAGTTACAGATAAGTATATAGTACAGATACAGTTACAGATAAGTCATCCTGCACCTATCTGGTCTGGTTCATGGATACTTTTATCATGGAAAAAATTAATTGTGACTATCCAAAAATTAAAACTCAAACGCTAACAGCTTTAGTCACATTTTTTTACTACTGACGGCATTTAAGCAGTGCTTTTTTTTCAGTTTGCCGTCTTCTCCCAATCGAATACGTGCAATGGTTCGACACACAGGCCATAGTGGCTATGATTTTCGCCTCATTGGGTTTCCTCAGCACATCGTTTGCTTTCATGGTCTTCATCAAATTCAACAATACGCCCGTAGTCAAATCGTCCACTAAGGAATTATGTTACATCATTTTAGCCGGAATGACCCTTTCGCACGCCTCTATTTTTGCTATTCTTGCAAAACCTTCTGTACTAACGTGTACTTTAACCAGAATCCTGCCAGGATTAAGTTTTGCGATGATCTACGGAGGCTTACTGACAAAAACAAATCGTATCGCTAGGATTCTAGCCGGAAGCAAGAAAAGATTTCCTACAAGAAAGCTTTTGTTTATGTCAGCAGCGGCTCAAGTTGTAATAACAATCTTTCTTATAGGCATAGAAGTATTAATATCGGGCGGTATGTTATACTTACAACCCCCGGATATAGCACATGTTTATCACATAAAACGTACTTTATTAGAATGTAATACTAGTCCTGAAAGCGTCATGGTACCGTTAGCTTTTGATTTCTTTTTAATTATCTTATGTACACTTTACGCGGTTAAAACTCGAAACGTTCCTGAGAATTTTAACGAAGCAAAATTCATAGGATTCGCAATGTACACTACGTGTGTCATATGGATCGCGTTTGTTCCAATTTACTTCGGAAGTGACTCTAAAGTAGTAACAATGAGTATGTGTGTCACCTTAAGTGCTATGGTCACGTGGGTATTCCTTTTTGTCCCCAAGTTATATATTATTCTCCTGCAACCGGAGAGAAATAATCGCGCTTTATTCACAACTAGTAAGACAATTAGATGCCACATAGGGTCTCGCGTGGCCTCGGCTATATCGGAGAAGAGCTCTACAGCTAGTTGGAGAGAAAGTAGTGCTTCTGGAAGGGAAATAGAAAAAAGGGAGGTGTTGCCGCAGAAAAGGACTTTGTCATGTCAAACCGGAAGTGAACTGCTTCAAGTGCTCTTGAATCCGATGGCTCTTTTAGAAGCGTGTTCGCCGGTTCATAATTCCTCTGTTCCTAGGATTATCGAGAGAGATTGCTGCGAGGCGTCTAATTGTCATATTAAAAGAATCACTATTCAACTACCGAAAATACCCAGCGGATACGAATATTGAACTGTTTGGTTATTGTTTATAAATTCCTCTATAGTCAATATTTTCTAAAATAAAAATGAAACAAAAATTTAGAAAATTTTGAAAAAAAAGTCATTTTACAACAAACTTATTTACAATCATTCTTATAGGCGTAAAAGTGTTAATATTAGGTTGTATGTTATACTTACAACCCCCGGATATAGGACATGTAAAGCATATAAAACGTACGTTGGAGGAATGTTATATTAGTCCTGAAATCGTCATGATACCATTAGATTTTGATTTTTTTTAATATCTGCGAGGTGTCCAATTGGCATGTTAAAAGAATCACTATTCAACTACTAAAAATACCCAGCGGACACGAATATTGAACTTATTGTTTGATACCATTAGATTTTGATTTTTTTTAATATCTGCGAGGTGTCCAATTGACATGTTAAAAGAATAACTACCGAAAATACCCAGCGGATACAAATTTGATTTTTTTTTAATCTGCGAGGTGTCCAATTGGCATGTTAAAAGAATCACTATTCAACTACTAAAAATACCCAGCGGACACGAATATTGAACTTATTGTTTATAAATTCTTCTATAGTCAATATTTTATAAAAAAAACAAAACAAAAATTTAGAAAATGTTAAAAAAAAGTCATTTTACAACAAATTTATTAACAATCATTTTTATAGGCATAAAAGTGTTAATATCGAGTTGTATGTTATAGTTACAACCCCCGGATATAGCACATGTTAACCATATAAAACGTACGTTGGTGGAATATTAAATTAGTCCTAAAAGCGTCATGATACCATTACCTTTTGATTTTTTTTTAAATATGCGAGGTGTCCAATTGGCATGTTAAATGAACCACTATTCAACTACCGAAAATACCCAGCGGATACGAATATTGAACTGTTTGGTTATTGTTTATAAATTCCTCTATAGTCAATATTTTATAAAAAAAAACAAAACAAAAATTTAGAAAATGTTAAAAAAAAGTAATTTAAATTTTTTTCTTATATACATAAACGTGTTAATATCGGGTTGTATATTATACTTACAGCCCCCTGGTATAGCACATGTTAACCATATAAAACGTACGTTTTTGAAAAGAAAACAAAAGTGTAGAAAATGTTGAAAAAAAGTCATTTTACAACAAATTGTTATTTATAAACAATCTTTCTTACATGCATAAAAGTGTTAGTATAGGGTTGTATGTTATACTCACAACCCCCGGATATATCACATGTTAACCATATAAAACGTACGTTGGTGGAATGTTATATTAGTCCTGAAAGCGTCATGATACCATTAGCTTTTAATTTTTTTAACCCTGCGAGGTGTTTAATTTCCATGTTAAAAGAATCACTTTTTTTCATATTATTGGATCTAGAATCGCCCCTTAAAATTTTGTAACTTATTTCTGAATCACCCTGTATATTTATTTATTAATTATGACTTAAGTCAGAATAATAAAAAATAAAACTGCTGTCGTAGAAAAATAAAAAAAAAATAAAGTGAACAATACCAACCAAGCAAAAAAAATAAAAACAAATGATTTTCATTTTTTTTTTATTTTGCGTAGTTATTTTTTTTATCCATTAAATAAATAATGATTATAATAGATAAATAATTATTTTTTTAACTTTTTTCGTAATTTTTTTTTTTTTGAAAAATTTACTTTTATAATAAAAATTTGAAAAATAAGTATAGGGGAAATATTATTTTGCTTAGAGCAGTTTCTTTTTCCCGTTTCATATTGTGGTAAAGAGTTGATGAATTTTAATTTCTATTTATTTGCCTTTGGCTTTACAAGAGTTTTAAAACCATTAGTTTTGAAATTATTTTAATGGAAACATATTTGCATGTTTTTGGGCATAGTTTTTAATGCTGAATATATATTTCGGATATTATACAACCCTTGCAAATCAAAGGTTTTACATAAAATATTAATTCGGTATGTTTTATAACTTCCCCTATAAAAAAGTATGGAAGTTTTCATTAAACACAACGTCGTTTTTTTTTGCTTCTAAATTATTTTTTTAATACTTTAAATGTTTAAAAAGTTTTGGTTGAAAAAAACATTTTTTTTGCAAAATTTATTAACAATGACAGTTTAATATGATTATAATTATGATTATGATTATAATATGATTATGATTAAATCAATATTTTTCTCGTGAACGGCTAGACGAATTTTGACGAATCTTACGTTAAAATTTTTGTTTAAATATGTACCTACACTCAAGAAATCTTTCTTCCGAATAAAAAAAAAAATAATGAACTTTTTACTTTTAAAAAAAAAATTTTTTTGATCATGTAACATTAAACTTTTGCAAAAAAAAATTTTCAACCAAAATCTTTATGAAGAGGCCTATTAAAAAATTAATTTTACAAAAAAATCGACTTTCGATTTTTGGTGCCGGAAATTTAGCCTAAAATTAAAATTCGAACTCGAATAAAAAAAACTGGTAAGCAGAAAATTACAATCAATGCAGATTTCGACTATGCTGGATCAATACTACAATGCTATATAAGTCGCTTTTTTGGCTCCGCAGATTTATTTATTTTTGTGTGCCGGTGTAATTTGTTTAACCATAGTTGGTAGCTTTCTGCATAACCCTGCACAAAGAAACCCGCAAAACCCGTCAAAACTACTGTTCTCAGAAATTGCGTTTAAAGTTTTGGTTTTGATTTTTTACATAAGAATCCGAAAAAAATGAAATACGTAAATTTGACACACTAGGTGGGTTTACCTAGCTAGGGGATAGTGGGGATGTTTCGACCTCTTAATGTTTAAATCGTTTTATAAAATATTTAATAAATTATTTGATTTTATTTTTTTATACCAATCTATAGTTTAATATGTTTTCTATAAAATAATATAGTACAAGTTGTATTAATTTAAAGAATAATTAGTTTTATAAATTAAAATAAAAATGGTTACATTTAAAATTTAAAACTTTATAATATAGTTCTAATATAGTTATAAAAATATAGAACCAACATTAAAATAAACCAAAAATTATTAATGTTTTATTTAAAATATCTAGAACCTGAACAAATAATATTGGACTAATATTAAAAGGAACAACTATTTAACTAATATGAAAATACCAACCAATATTTAAAGTATATTGAAGAACTAAAAAACAGATTGGATTTTTAATATGATTTTAATTTATCGAATATTCCATCCAGTGGTCGAATCATCCCTATATGTTCATATTTTAAATAATATGATGGTACCCGGTAAAATAAACGAATTAGGTTGGGTTTAGTGCATGAAAATGAAGCCAATAAAACACTTGTTTTTATCGTATAAAACCGATTTCGAATAGATTTCACCACTAGGAAAATATCAATAAAAAAATTAAGAACCAAAACCTTTCACAAAAAATTGATTTTTTCGTAAGACCTTTCCAAATTTGACCAAACTTTAACTAGGCTCTATAGACACTAAACTTATTAATTGGCACTACTGGAAGCACGCAAAATTTAAATAGTTTTTAAATAAAATTAAATGTTAGAATCCTCCCACTGGTCGAAACATACCCACTCTCCCTTAATTCATATTAAATAAATATTGGCCCATTTCCAGACGTTTCCTAGGTCAGGAACATTTTCCTGTGACTCCACTATACTTGAATCAGAAATAACGATACCTACATGTGCACATTATTATGTGTATTAGAAAATAAGGACCACTTGAAGATGAGCCAGAATTTACCATAATCTAACATATTTGCAATTATGCTCCACACTGAGATAAATTTTTACATACACTGCTGCTAATGTTAATTTACACTCAAAGCGTTAATAAAAATGCGGTGTGTATTATATTTTTACATCCAGTGTGTAAAGTTTACACCAACGCGTAAAAATAGAATAACCATTTTGTTATTTTTTTATTTATGAATAGTGTTTTATGGAGAAACTACGCAACAGAAAAATAAAACGCATATTCGTAATCAGCGCTACAATATAAAATAGAAACAGAAAACATATGCAAAAACTCAAAATTTGCAGGCCAGTGTTACCGCCTAAATAAGTAAAATATTATAAAATGTATGTTTTAAGGATATCGTATTAATCACACACGTAAATAATTATAATGGTCGACAGCCACCAGACTCGGTGAAGCAGGGCTTCTGGCTTCTCGAGTCATGTGACTAGCTTAACGCCAGCGATTGGCTGGCTTGTACATCAGAAGTGTGATTTTTACACTTCGGGTGGTTCTTGAGCTCCGAGTGTATTGTTGCAGAAGGTATGGATGGAAAAATACACACTCCAGGCCAAAATCACCTCACGTGTGTAGTGTCACATCAATGTTGAAGTACATTTATATAAAGGTGTACCGATCTTACTAGGGATGAATACAACATCAATGTAGGTATTTGATTAAAAAAGTCCTTAGTTGTTCTTAGAACGAAACCTAGCATTTTATTTGCATTAGAAACAATATAATCGAAATGATTATGAAATAGTAATTTACTGTCCAACAAAATACCCAAATCCTTGATTACATTAACATTATTTAGTAAATTATCTGCTATTTTATAATTGTGCTCTTCTTTTTACGTGAAAAAGTCATCACTGAGCACTTATTATTATTTAAATACAGCTTGTTTTTAATGCACCAATCATTAAGTCCCTTTGTAAAATAATAGCATCTAATATAGACGTTATCCATCTGTAAATCTTTAAATCGTCAACAAAAAGCAAATAATGAGACAAAAATTTTGAACCTATATCATTAATGAAAATAATGAACAATATTGGTCCTAGATGAGATCCTTGCGGTACTACACTTAGTACCTTTCACGGTTCGCAAAAAAGGTCAAATAAAATAAAAAATTGCCCAAGAACTTTGAAAATAAAATTTGATTCCTGACCCTTTCCTTAAATAGAAAAAGCAAAAATTAAAAAATTTCAACGACAAATTTTTTTTTTATCGCACTTTTTTGTTTTGAGTATTATAGAATAGATACACGCTGATTTATAATTTTCCCAATTCACCAATATTCGCTACAGTTTACTTTTTACCTGTAACTCAAAAATTAAATTTTAAATAATATCTAACAAATAGGACCCCCTTGGGGGGCCTTAAAGAGGACGAAAGCCTAAATTTTTAAATTTTTCTGGGTTTATCTTGTATGCTCTATTTATATACCAATATAAGCTATTCTAGTAGTATATTAAATATTTTTTTTTTAAATAGGGGGGTTTGGGGGGTCTCGAGCTAATTTTCAGATTTTTTTTAGAATTTTAATGTACAAAAAATATAATATTATAAATATTTTCTAGATATTGTAAGAGTGTTTAAAATGTCGGTTTGGGGGTTAATTATTATATAATATATATTATTATATATTATATATTGTTATTATTATTATATATTAATATAAAAAAGATATATAATAATAATATTATTATGTACGCGTACGTGCCAAATTTGGTTTATATTTTCCTGAAAGTTGTTAAAGAAGTCTCTTATAAGAGACTTACTTTATCTAATAATTATACATACATAATTATGTACATACATACATACATACATAATATTTCTATAATACATTATGCCTAAAACTCCAACTTCCTCCAAACTAAAATCTCTACATTCGGCTTAAAGAAGAGATCGGAAGAAAAAGAAAAAACATTTTAAAACTTACTTTACAAATCAATTTTTTTTTGAAAGGTTTGAAGGGATTTTTTAATTCCAGAGGAAAGGCAATAAATTAAAAGCAAATAAAGTAATAAGTGGAAATTATATTTCGTATTAAACAAAATTGAAATAAAAAAGTACAAAAAAAAAAGCAAAAATATTTTTTTTTCTAAAGCTGGGTAAATAAACATAATAGAGAGTAGAGATCTTAAAGTTTTAGGCATAATGTATTATAGAAATTTTATGTACATAATTATGTATATATAATTATTAGATATAGAAGTCTCTTATAAGAGACTTCTTTAACAACTTTCAGGAGAAATATAAACCAAATTTGGCACGTACGCGTACATAATAATATTATTATTATATATCTTTTTTATATTAATATATAATAATAATAATAATAATAATAATAATAATAATAATATATAATATAATATATAATAATATATATTATTTATTATATAATACTTAACCCCCAAACTGACCTTTTAAACACTCTTTTACAATGGGAGGCATAGCGTAGTGGCTAGCGCGTATGTATAGCAAGTCTACTATCGTGAGTTCGATTCTCACTGGCGCCGATTTGCCTTTTTCAGTTAATTAATAATTGAAATTTGGCGAAGGCGCTAAGTGAAACGGACATTCCCTAGAAACTGGTTCGAAAGTCAGTATAAGCCGGTGGTTCCCTCTACTACTAGCCCACACAAGTCCTGGACTTAGGGGATGCTTGATTAAGTAGAATAGTACGAGGTTAAACAAACAAACAAACAAACAATATCTAGAAAATATTTATATTATAATATTTTTTGTACATTAAAATTCTAAAAAAAATCTGAAAATTGGCTAGATGCCCCCCAAACCCCCTTATTTAAAAAAATATTTAATATACTATTAGAATAGCTTATATTGGTATATAAATAGAGCATGCAAGATAAACCCAGGAAAATTTAAAAATTTAGGCTTTCGTCCTCTTTAAGGCCCCCCACGGGGGTCCTATTTGTTAGATATTATTTAAAATTTAATTTTTAAGTTACAGGTAAAAAGTTTAAGCAGAAAAAAGTAAACTGTAGCAAATATTGGTGAATTGGAAAAATTATAAATCAGCGTGTATCTATTTTATAATACTCAAAACAAAAAAGTGCGACAAAAAAAATTTTGTCGTTGAAATTTTTTAATTTTTGCTTTTCCTATTTAAGGAAAGGGCCAGGAATGAAATTTTATTTTCAAAGTTCTTGGGCAATTTTTTATTTTATTTGACCTTTTTTGAGAACCGTGCTTTATAATGAAAGATTGGAAACCATTTATACTTTATACTTTGGAGTAGTTTCTTGCCTATTTATACTACTGTTTTGTAAAAATAATTTTTTATGTAATAACTTTATTATTTATGATAGAGATTAATCTCTAAAATTTTGGACAAATTTTATTTGTAAAATTATTTTTTATTAAAAAAAAAGAAAGTTTATTGGACACTTCCTTTAAATTTAAATAATATTAATACGTTGAGCTTATTAGATAATGGAAGGACGCGACGCGAGTGCGAAAAACACTTTTCTTTCCAGTAAATTACTCGAAAATGTAGTAATTGCTTTTACTTAATTCTAGCCAAAAATATCTAATAAAAACTATGTGTTCATTACAGACCAAATGTAAATATTTCTTTATAAGTAGGTTATAGAAATATATAAGATATACCGTGCATGTCAAAAGTCCGCCCCCTTTATTTTTTGAAGGGCTTAAGATATCAACTTGTAATTTGTAACACGTAAATAAAATAACCAAAATAATTTTTACTTTTATATTTTGGTATGTATTTGATATGTTTGGAAGGCGAGGTGAATGCAGGAGGGCAAGGAGGATTTTTTCAATAGAAAGTGGGTCGTGTGAGAAATTATTTTAAAGCTAATAAAATTCTTTAATTGTTCATATATTTTTTATTTTTTTAAACATTTTTTTGAGGGGGTTAAAAAAGAGTTAAAAATGGGAATTTCGTCAAAATAAAAAAAAAATAAAAAACTTGTTTAATGAATAATTTTATGATAAATAAATAAATAAATTATACTTTTAAAGTAATTTCAAATGATATAAATAGCAATTTAAAACAAATCAAAAAATTACCTTCTTTAACAAAAAAAATCTAAATTCAACACCTTCAATTTTTTTTCTAAATTAAAAATTATATAGCCAAAAAGAGAATTTAATAAGCTTTAAAATATTACACGACTCTCCCTTTCATATAAATGTTCCCCCTGTCCCCTACCTCTATTGTTCACCCAAAACATATCTAATATATCCAAAATAATTCACGGTGGTTTGGAAACAATATTTAGTGCGACTTCAAAATAACCCATTTTTTTTCAAAACTAAATTATTTAGTTCTGAAAAAAACTAAATAATTAAAAAAAAATAAAATCATTAAAAAAATAAAAAAATCTATCCATGCGTTTTAGGAGCGGTTATATGCAGCTCATTTTGCCGTACCGTGCTAAACTGCGCATGCGCAAGCTCATGCTCTTATCGTTTTTCAATAAATTATTTTAAACAAAAAACAATTTTTTACAAAAAAAACACCAAACAGACGCCAAACCAACGTTAACGTAAACCAAGCCCCCCCCCCATTAAAAAAAACAAAACATACCCCGGCACGGGGAGCTGCAATTAGTCGCTTGTGCGTTTGGACTTTTTTTGAGGAAAAACGATTTTCATGTTTTGAAAAAAAACTATGGGATTCAAAAATTATTTATTATAAAATGTGATTCACTTCATAACTCAAAATAACATAAAAATTAATTAATTTTTAACCAGGGGCGGAGTTTCAGTTTTACAGATAAATTAAGAGGCACCCGTTATCTACGCCCCTGGTCAAAAAAGTTTTCGTTGGATCACCCGGTATAACGTTTCAGTTACATATATCGGGGTATCCCCGGTAGCATCATCAATATTGTCTCCTATTTGTGCTACGTCTTTAATTGTGAAAACATAAAATAATAAAAATAAACATATTTCTCCGTCTTAAAAATTGTTTTATTTTTATAAAAATCAGCTGATTTTTATGATCCCTAGGGATATAGCCCTGGGCACCTATTCTTGACTTTCGGGGAGTAGAACGACTGATATAGTTCTCCGCATGAAAGAAAGTCTCCGACGGAAGGGGGAGGAATCATTCGAGCTCTCTTCTTTCCGTCAAGGCGTGCGTTCTTACAACGGACCTCCACTTGCACACACACATTTTAAACATATTTCCCGTAGCCACAGATCCATGCGTCAAACTATAGAACAACGATTAGAATATGACGCATACTGTTGAAACCAACAGAGTACGGTCACAATCTCAGACTCGTTCTATCAGTCCCCTGACTAAACTAATGATAATTTTTCGATTTAATTGTGTTTCTTGTATTTGCTATGTATAAAAAGAAGAAAAAAATAAATAAAAAATAAAACAATTTTTTTTTAGTTTTTGCTCGAGTTTTTGTTTCCTTCCCAGACGTCTTTTTTAGATCTTAATTATGTCTGGACGCCTAAAGACATGAAAAGGATATCTTATGGACTTCTTTTTAGGGATGTTTAAAAAATATCTGATTATGATGTCTATAAGATGTCTTTTAAGTATCGGTACAAGACGTCTTAACTTCGATACTCACCTCTAAAAATAAATTAACCACAATAAAAAAATATATATTTTTTTTAAATTTTCTTTTTCCGAAAAACGAAAAGATTAAAAAAAATTTAAAAAAGAAACTTTCAAAAAAAAAACAAAAAAAAAATTAAAAACATCACATTTTTTAAGATCTTTTTTCGACAAAGAAATTACCTCTCATTCTAGTTCTTATTACGCTTTTTATATCAATACGACCGTACCTAGCAACGTAAATGGGAGGGGCTATTATGTTGTAAAGTCGCCTGTGCAAGGCGTTAGTAAGGCGTCTTAAAAAAGATATCTTAAAGACGTTACCTTTTGTAACATACGACGTCGTTAAGACGTCTTTAAGATGCATATACGGCGAAAACCGACGTTCTTAAGACGTCTTGAATGACTTGCTACGACATCTTTAAGATCTCTTTAAGTCATCTTTGTGCTGTCTGGGTTGATTCAAAAATTAGGCTAAAGGTTTTGGCTGGAATTATTTTTGGAAAAAACTAAACCATTATTTTAAAAAACTTTTTTATTTTATTTTCTTTACTTTTGTTTCTCAATTCTTTTAAAATTAGAATTATATAGGGTCATTCCCACTCTGGGCTACTTCACATTGTTAAAAAAGCATTGCTGGGTGTAGGAACCCTACGAATATGCTTCTGCCATCTATACTTTGACTCAATAACCAGGAATTTAGTATTCGAAGAATTCTTTTTGTTTAGGTATAATAATACGTCTTCAGAAAAACAGATGGCCAAAAATTAATTTTAAATACGATTGCCACATTTCGCGGCAGCTTGGTTCCATAAATAACCGCTAGATGGTAGCACAAGACTTAAAAAAGGCAAATTAACAATGAAATGAATTTTCAGTTTCTTTTTATATAATTATTATTAAAATAACGAATGAACATGGCTTAAAAAATAACTTACTAATACACGGATCAAAATACCGTTATGTTTTAGAGTTGTTATGTTGGTCCGTGGACACTGTACATTGTTGCCGAAAAATTATGAACGTACTTTTTTATTTCAAAACAAGACAACATAAACCAATTCCTTACAACATAAGTTTAAATATATCAAAAGAAAAACATTAAGTAAAGATTTTTTCGTAAATGTTATAAAGTTATATTGAATTCAAAGCTAAATTTAAAAATACACAATTTCATCGTTACAAGACGAGAATGCAGGAATCTGACAACAACGCCAACAAAGTGTCAGAAGAAGACGCTCTTGCGCAACTGACGTCTCATATTTTATATTATTTGTCAATATCAAAAAAAGTGTATAAAATTTTGAAAATAGAAAAGTTATTGTGCTTAAGTAGATAGTTCAGTGTTTATCGTACGCCTGGTAAAATGAAAAAACATGTATTCATGTTAAGATAATCAGCTGGGTGCCATTTTGTTTATAACCAGAATAATAAACATGGAAATCGACTTTTACTACAAATACTGATGAATTCATCAAATTTCTACTTGGAGTATGCTGAAGTACTTGTTTTAAGGTAAGTTGATAGTTTTAAACTATTTATGTAACATTTATACACTTTTTAAAGAAATATGGCGATTAATTGTTTTTCCATTCTTTTGGCGCCAATTACAAAATATTTGAATTGTAATTTTAACTATTATCCATTTTTGAGGAACTGAGAGTAACATTACTAACGTAGCTTGCCTAAATTCGACGAAATAGAAATATTTTATTGCATTTTATTATATTTACAAATATTTTTTGATGTATGTCTCAACAAAACTATATTTCACAAAAAGGGTTCTTACTGTGCTGTTCATTACAGTCCATAAGGTACTGTTGATTACAGTTCTGTTGAAAGTTCTGTTCTTAAATTATTCTTTTTAACTTTTAATTTACCAAGGTCATTGACTGGTACATAACCCAACACTTTGAAGTGTTCTGGCTGAGTTTCTCCATCTCAGTTTTCTAGTCAAAAAATTGATTATTTTATCAAACAATCATTGCCAATTGTCAAACAATCATTGACAATCATGAAAAAATCATTTGACAATCATAAACACAATCCTCACAATTTTTATTTATTTATAGTCTTTCTGGAACCTATAAAAGGTTTTTTTTTATACCATAGTCAAGTGTTTTAATTTAACCTACAACAAATTTTGAATAGATACTTTTTACTTCTAAGCTACTCTTCTCCATCATCTTTCTTAATCCTTCACACGCTTTGGCTTCTGCAATCATAAAAAATCAATCATGACGGTCCTAAACAATCCTTGACAATCATTCACAATCATTAACCATCATTGACAATTATGAACAATCATTGACAATCATACACCATGTATACAGAGAGCCCAAACTACCCAGATTTACAATTCCCATCATTGACAATTATGAACAATCATTGACAATCATACACCATGTATACACATAGCCCAAACTACCCAGATTTACAATTCCCGATAGCAGTCTGTCTTCTTGTCAAGTTGGTTTAGAGAAAGAATGGTGATAAACGATCACTGATAGTGACAATGAAAATGGTTCATTGTACATTGTTTTCCAATAAATTACACCCTTGTAAGCAAAGAAGTGGCTCATGAAGTGGTACACTTCTTGGCACAAGATTCTTGAACAGTGTATCATTTTGGATAACCAGTTTTATAAAATAGCCATAGCTCTGCAAAAATTTTACAAGAAATTTTGGTATGCCTGCACTCAGTTATCCAGTGTTTCTCTATATAGTTGTCTCTTTGTTCATCTATTTAGGGCTCTGGTTACCTGTTTTTTGTTGTACAAAGTCAGGAAAAAGTAGTAGAAACATTTACGGAAATTCCAAGGAATTCTTTGGGTCTGTACAATGAATTCTAGGGAGGTTTACCAATACCAATTTTAATCTGTATATGTGTAATTAATTTATTTATATCTATGTTACTTTTTTTTAATGTATTTTTAAATATCAACATTGACATATGTAAATTTTTGTAAAAATGATAGCACAAATAAATTCTATTCTATATATAAAACTTGGGGTACTTACTGATAGGAAAAGTATACAGTGATTGTCGATGAATGTCTATCAACATCTTTACACATAACGCTAACTACTGGGATTTATAACTCCTCTATAAATCTCTCTCTAAAAAAACTTGACAAAAAAAGACAGACTGCTATCTGGATTTCTAAATCCTGGGAGTTAGCGCTGTGTAAACGTGGTGTACAAAATCATGCATAGTCTTAAGCAATCACTAGACATGATTATGTGTTCAAAGATTTTTTGAGATATTGAGAATTCACCTTTTTGAAGCTCAAATTCACAAATTATTCGGTTTCAGAAAACATAGAGAATGGCTGGAAATGAGAGTACAAGTGCCGAATTGTTCCCCGGTTGGTCCTCCGTGGTCCACCAGCCGGCAGACGAGCCGGAAGAGTCTGAGTTGCCGAGCACCGTCGACATGGCCGCCTTCACCTCAGGCCTGAGCGTCGAACCGTCCAACAGCGCACAGAACCATGGCAACAGCGATTCGGATTCGGATTCAGAAGTTGACTCAAGTGTAAGTATCTGCACACTGTGGAAAAAATGTCGCATAGACAAGTCAGGGAATCTAAAGATGTTTAAAAAGTCGGCAAAAAAACTAGATCCTTAATTTCATTCTACATCATATGTTTTTGAAATAAATTTAAACTTTATTTATAAATTTACAAGTTAGGAAATTTAATAGTTTTAAATTTTTAAGTTTTTAAATTTAAAAAAATGTAGGGAAAATCTGGAAGTCTCCAATCTCTTAGGATATTAATTTAATTTAAATGCAAATTTCGTTTGTGGCGAGCCTCTTTAGAGTTCTGGTGTAGCTTTCTTGTCCCTTAACAGTGCATCGAATTTGCCATCTTATGATGTGCCGTGAAAATATTTGCCATACCTATTTTATGATGCGTCGTTTGGACTTTTTTATCAGAGTATATTTTAAAGAATATTTAATTATATATTTATAATTTTTAATGGTGTATAGGGGGAGGAGTAGTGCTTAGGGTTACGGGAGGGAAAAAAGAGGTAGCGTTATCTAACGCTATTTATTATTTAAGGAAATAAAAATCGTTTGTTTTTTTTATGAAAAAAATAAGGTGGGGTCTTGGCTGCTACCGTTACGTATTTATAGAGGGGGTAAGTCACAGGCCATATTTTTATTCTGTTCTTGAGTTATCCTGCACTGAGGGGTAAACCGCAGAGGAATTCAGGTGTACAAATTGGAGGAAATCTTTGAAGGTTACGAGGTAATCTGAAGGAAATCTTAGAATCCAGAGGTAATCTTGAAGGTAATCTCCTAAAAGGATTTTAGGTGTACAAAATATTTTCAGCTGTTTACCCCTTGACTTGACACACAGACAGACTTTTGTAAGATATTTAGAATTTGATAAAAAACGTATGTAGCAGGGCGGGCCGTCTAAGACTAATCAGATGATTTCTGGCGTTATTAACAGAGATATCACTATAAAATTTTTACCAGTCAATATAGACCAAGTTACCTTCAAGGGTCACCTAAACCAAAGTGTTCTATTCTTTTTTGGTTTTGAGCTAGAGCTCCACACGTGCATTTTTTTAGTATGTGAAGAGTATTAAAAGGGTGAAAGAGTTTTAAGTAGGTATTACATTTGTCTACTAAGTTATGAATCGACATGGTTCAGTACATTGGAATTCTACTTAATTATAAATTTTATTTAGGGTACCTATTTAATTATGGACTTGTTTTTATTTTGATTCTAAATTTTGGTATTATAATAAAACGCCACAATTCAGTAGGGTCTATGAGTAGAGTGGACATTAAATTTTACACCTAGCTGTGTAAAGTGAGAAGTTTAATATAATTTTATTTAGGTTTCCTACAATTTAGAACAAAGTAAAATTTAACATACGACCTTTTGCACTTTTTCCAATTAATATATTAGAATTAATATATTTCAGAAAAGTGGAAAGTGTTGGGTTCGAATTCCAGTCGGGAACCAACTTTTTTCTGAAATTAAATTTACTTAAACCCCAAGATGTTTTGATACAGTCTTTAACATAAACCAAATGCTTGAAATTTTAAAATTACCACATAACCATCAGACCTAAGTTCTAGGTCACCCAAATTTACCCCACAAAGGTGGGGTAAGGTGTCTAATTCTTTATTGGACCTTTACTTAGCACGTCGGCATGCGGTTCGATTCTCAACCGCGCTGATGGCCTTTTTCAGTTCATTAATAATTGAAATTTGGCGAAGGCAATGGGTAATACGGAGACACCTCCCTAAAAACTGACTCAAAAGTCAACACTGTAACTGTATAATTTACAAATAAAAACTCTTTTTAAACATAACAATATTTTTTTAAATTGGATAATATACATACTTATGCTTTATGCTAAAAATATTTTACTGCTTTAAAAGCCAATATCTTGAAAACAATGTATTTTAGAAAAAGCTCTACATTAATAAAATCCAATAATATATAACTGAATTATAACCAAAAAACGTTAAAAATTTTACCACATTCTTACCCCCTTACCCAAATCGTTTACCCCTAAAATCTAATCAGCTCTTCGAAAAATAAAAAGAAACAAAATGAAAAAAATCGGTTGTCGATATATTTTCTAGAAATGGAGTTTACAGACAGACGGACGCAATACTGATTTCGACACGATGGCCAAAAACGTCGAGAAATGTGAAAAAAAAATGGTCAAAAATTTTGACTTGTTGGCGATGATTTCAATACATCGACACACTTAGTAGTACTTCACGGAAAGAAATTAGTGGGCTCTGCGCTATACATTATAAGATATTTGGTAACAGTGGCAAATTATAGTGATTTAAGCTATAGATTATAAGGGACACAATAACTAATAATGTTAAAAATAAATTGGAAACGATTATATATATTACAGACACGATTATATTTATTACAGGCACTATTATAAATGTACAGAAATTTTATTATATTATAAAAATTATTAGCACGGACAATAATTAAATCTATTTAAGCTATAAATGCCATACTATTTGTTATATTTTATTATTCACTAAACAATTAAAGTATTTCATATAAATTTTTACACTGACTGCCATAATTGTAAGAGAAAGCCTTGTATTTATATAATAAGCGATTATAATTTGCTTGGTATGTGTGTTATAGCGCTCCTAGCTATAATTTTTTTTTCCGTGTTAGTGCCGATTTAATAAACACATTAACAAAGTTCAAAAGGTCTGTCCTATCTGGTGGTAATCTGTGCATATAATTTTTTTTTTAATATTTTAGAATTCTGGAAGCGATGCATCCCAATCTTGCAGTCAATCCGACTCCTCAGACTCTGACAGCTCTTCATCAAGTCAAGGATCCTCCTCCCGCAGCCCTTCACCCGAGTTCTCGGTGACGAGCTCCCAAACCAACGGTTTACGGTTGACCATCGCCACTGTACCGAGGTCAACCCCTCGCAAACCCGCCGCCGTCAGTCCTCCTACCGAAAAACCTCAAAAACCCCCCACGGAAAAACATTCGCCGCCGAAAAAAACCGCGGTCGTACGGTCCAGCTCGAGTTCCGCAACCCCCGAGACCAGCGATTCCGAAAGTGACTCTGATACAAGTGAAAAACCTACTCCCCTGTCTACAACGGTTAAAACTAGTGCAAAGACCGAGGTTAAAGAGGTCAAAACCGAGGTTAAAACGGTAAAATCGGTCAAAACTGAGGTTAAAAGTGTCCGGGAAAGCGAGGGCAATGCTAAGCGAGTGAACGCGAGAAGGAATAGAGTGCCGGAGAAGAAGGAAGAGAAAAAGAATGGGAAGAAAGATGGCGCAACGAGTAGGGTTAGAAAAGGGAAGAAGAAGAGTAAAAAGGTAAGTGAATCATTTTCTTTTAATAAATGATAAAACAACTACAAGTACAAACGGCAAACTTAGATGAAAAAAGCTGAATGAACAAAATTATTAGATAATCTTAAATTGAAAATCTTAAATTTTGACGGGATCGGTTGAAATGTACTTCACGGTTCGATTTTTTAGGTAGTAAGAAAAATAATGGCCCAACGCGAAACTAGTCTGAAACTATTCCTTATAAATCTAGCTTTCATTTCATACCAGATTTAAAATAATCTGACGAAAAAAAAATTTTTTTTAACTGTTTATTTTTTTCAGTGTAGTGTTTGAACCAAGTTTATTAAACTTTTTAGATATTTTTACTATTTTTAACTAATTTTGGGTCTCTGATTTTAAAAATAATATCAGTTTTGCTGTAAAAGTTTTTGTTCAAGAAATATTAACTATGATAATCTGCATATTTTGATTAAGTATGTAATATACCTATAAATATTTTTGAAATCAGCGACACAAACTAGTTAAAAACAATTAAAATATCCAAGTTTTATAAAAAGTTTAATATTATTGGCTAATTTAATAAATTTGATAAAAAAATACAATGAAAAAATAAAAAGTTGAATAATTTTTTTTTCGCCGATGGATTAGTCTAAAATATAAGGAATGGTTTAAGCCTAGTTTCGCGTTGGGCCATTTTGCTTTTGTTATCGACCCAAAAAATCGAACCGTGACCAATAATTAATAATTTTCATTGCGCGCAATTGACAAATTTCTCGACAGTACGTAACATAGTTTGACGCTATATTATTTAGTCTTTATTTCCTTAGTTACAGTGAAGTGTATAGTAATGAAAAGATATTTCTACTACCAGGAATTTTTTCGAGTAGCGAGGATTTCTTCCATTAAATAATGGCCTCAATATTGGCTAATTGGCTGAAAAATGTACCTGATTCGTGACAGCATTGGTAAATTGATATAATAATAACTAGATGAAACGTTGCAAGCACCCTGTCAACACATCGGCACTATTGTACACTAGAGCCATCTAGTTTGCAAATTTCAAACTAGGTGTTTTGTTTGATTTTAAATTGTGTATCTTTAAAAAATATTCTAGCAAAAAACTGTATATAACATTTTTTATAGGGCTTAAAAAGAGCTTTTATTTAAAATATAATTTTTTGAAATCGGGTTATAAATATGTGAGATATGCTAAAAAAACCTTTTACTGTTTTAAACGCCAATATCTCGAAAACAATGCATTTTAGGAAAACGTTGTTTATAACATTTTTTGACCAATTTAAAATTATCTTTTATATAAGTGCTAAATTAACCAAATACAATAATAATTGCCTTAATTATAAACAAAAAACTCTAAAAATAGGAGTTTTACCCTATTTTTACCCCCAAAATCTAATCAGCTCTTCCGAATACGATAAGAAACAATATGCGAAAAAACGCAAGTCGATATCTCATGTAGAAATGGAGTTAGAGAGTTTACACCCAGGCAGACAGACGGACGCAAAAATTTTTTTTACTGCTTTCGACTTTTGACTTTTCGGCGAAGATTTCAATACATCGGCACTCTTAGTAGCACTAAGTGCCGATGTAATAATAACGAAGTGTGATTTTTTGTGTAAAAACACCAGGCCCTGAAATAATTGAATATAGAACCTTTTGACATACCCTGATATGACATGAAGCTGAAGTTTGCAACGTTTTTTTGCATCGAAAATAGTATATTAAAGCACTTATTCCATAAGGGAACGTTCAAGTATTACGTAACGCTCCTAGGGGGGGGGGGTCATTTTGGAGTGTTACGCCCATGTTAATGGTATAGGAAAATAGCGTTACAGGGGGAGGGGGGGTCCAAAATGATAAAAATTTGCGTTACGTATTATTTTCCTAACACGTTTTTAGCGCACTAGTACTTGCCGCAAGCGGCTTGTTTTCTAAACTTGTACTCGTGCGCTAAAAACGTATGTTATGAAACTAGTACTTTAATATACTATTTGAATTTTGCTTTGCAAACTTCAGCTTTATGATTTGACACGTAAAGATCTGAATAAATTAAAAAAACCGCAGAGCAGACTTTTCTGGCAGGTATAGTATTTAATTATCACACCCTCTGTTTAGAAAGCATTAATCATACTGTTTTATAAAGGGACGCGAATGTATAATGAATTGTAAAGTAACTATGAATAAGTCAATACAAACCTACAGGTGCAAAAGTAACAAACTAATTTTGTATATTATTATTAATTTGACCCAATTTGCCTCAGATTAAAAAGTTCTTATCAGGCGCACCTATTTCTAGTTGTGCTGGTAAGGTATTGCCTAAAACTAGAATGGATTCATTCTATGTTCGAAAAGTGTGTGTATTTTCCTATGTTCTAAACTAGTTATAGAAAAAAGATTATTTCTATTTTATAGTCTTGGACTAAAATTAAGATTTAAATAAAAAATAAAATTAACAATTTTCATAAATATTTTCGGGAAAACATTAATAGTAATTATATACTAAGGTAGAGGAGACATTTTTTATAGCCGATCATATTAAATCCCGAGCTGCGTAGCAGCTAGGGATTTAAGAGTTCGAGGCTATAATAGTCTTCTCTACCGTGGTTTATATATTAATTTTTTTTACTACCAGCACTATTTAACTATTTTTATTCAAATAATAAAATAAATTATTAACAAAAATATTTCTTGAAATTTTCATAAAAATCACATTTGCTCACATAAAAACTTTAAACTGACGTTTAAAAATGTAGTTTTTTTTTTATTTTTAATTTTTTCATAATATTTAGCTAATTATTGATTGTATTAATTGGTAATAATTATAATTAACTATATTTAATAAATAAAAAGTTATTTAAAGCTATTTTCTTGGGTGTAATTAGTAAAAATTGCACAAAGAACTGAAACATCTAAAGTGACAGCAATCAATTGTTTATAAAATTTACTCCTACTAGGAGAGAGTTATTTATGGTACTAGTGGGTAAAGTAAGATATTTCCCATGAGAAAATTAACCGAGGCGTCAGCCAAGCAGGTTAATTTTCGAGAGGGCAATATCGGTTTACCCATGAGTGCCATACAAGGTTTTATCCAATAAATAGCTTAGGAATTCATATTTTTATTAAAAATTTTAATAACATTTACAAGAAAATAATTTGACAAGTGACAGTTGAGTGGGTAAAATAAATAATTATCCACTCAATAAAGTAAAATCCACGCGGGGGTTATTATTGAGTTTATCTATTTAAAATAAAGCTGGTAATTGTCTTATTATCTGTATGTATTGGATACAAAATATTATTGCTATAGGTGAAGAAAATTAATTTCACAGTCTGAAAACATGATATGTTCTAAAGCTAGTAGTAAAAAAAAATATATATATTTTTTTTTTACTTCAAACATAAATTTTGCATACTTACAATTTTTTTAGTTTGGGCGAGGTTCCGTGGAATTACCCCTGTCGTACTATACTTAGAAACAAGGAAATAAAGAATGTTTAAATCAACATACTGGGTGATCCATAACTGGCATGCCAAAATTTAAGAGGTGATTCTAGATCCAAAAATATAAAAAAAGTTCCTATAAAGGTTGGTCCGGAAATGAGCCCTAAGGGATCTAGGGCCCTTTAAAATTGTAATAAAAATAAGGTTTTTAATTAATAACTCGGGTACCGTTTAAGCTAGAGCGGCGAGCTTTTGCATGTATACTAGTATTAATAAGGGCAATAAGTTTATGTTAATTTATTTTTTTAATTTATCCAGGGGCGTGCCCAGACGGACAAAATATATGAGGCTTAAAACATTTTTGCCCCAAACTTTTCTATGTGTATGTTTTTTGGATTAGTTGTAAAAAATATAGATTTCTAGAGTAAAAATACATATAAAATATCATATAGTGTAACACTGTAGGAGCAACCGTTATCAAAAAAAAATGCAATTAAGAGGAAGTAACATTTTGTGCCACCAAAAACGTTACTTTTTAAAAGGCTATTACTCCTTTAATATTAAATTTAGGTGTTTTGGTGTATAATACTTTTTTGCTCAGTTTTAAATGAAGAATCACCCTGCATCATTAAAATTTTATTGGTGCTTTTTTTTTGTTCCCCATTCAATACGTCATCTTCGAAGGGCCGTAGCTCCCTTAGGGCTCATTTCCGGATCAACCTTTATAGAAACTTTTTTTCATATTTTTGGATGTAGAATCACCTCTTAAATTTCGGTACGCGAGTTCTGGAACAGGCTGTATAAATTTAATATTTAAATTTTTGTAGTTACTTGGACTTTTAGAATTAACTCGTTATTATTTATTGTTTTAAATGGTTTATATCCTATTAGACAAAACCCTAAACAAAAACGATGAAAATGTCCGCAATAGGTCGGTTATTAAAGGGTTGTTTTGGTTATCTTAAATCGCAGTTGAGGGGGTGGTGGGGAGACGAGGGGGGGGGGTTGTAAAATTTATTGTAAAATTTTATTATCACTAAATGAGTATGTAACCTAATTTTAGTTTTAAATTATCTTGTGTGAGTAAAAAGTGGATTTATGAAATTTTAGGGGTGGGGGGGTTAGGGGTAAGTTTTATATAAAATTATATTGTCAGCCGAGTTAAGTAGGTATGTGTACCAAATTTCAGCTTTCTAAGTATATTCTAAGTGGTCGGAAAAGCCTTTGACAGATTTGCCCTAAACAAACATACTAACAACAAACATTTCAAGTTAAATAAAAGCTCGTAAAAACATCTCATTCCCGAAAAACAAAACACTTTCGGTTTATTGATGGTAGGCAACTTTATATAGGCACAATAAACATTTTCCTGTGTTATCTATTACAAAGTTTAAATGTTAGCTTTTTGTTTCTTATATAGAAGCTTAAAGTGCAAATAAAAGGTGTGATAAAGGTCATAAAACTGGTATCTTACGCTTCTAACAAGAAATGGTGCCAATATCGGTACCAATAAACCAAAACCTTTAGTTTCAACTGAAAATTAATTATTTCATAACAGTATTTCACAATATTTTATTAATAATAACTAAATATGTACATGTCCTTCTTATGTCTAATTTTGTAGAAAATAGCAATTATTATTTATATCTTTGTTACATAATGCGCAATAAATAGTAAAATTTTTAGTTACCATGATGCAAAAAAATAATTAAATAGGTATTGTGCACTGAAAAAACTTATATTTTGACATTTAATAGTAAAAAATTACGTTTTATATACCCGATGTTTTTATAAAATTACATTAATTATAGAAAATAGAATAAGATATAAACAATAAATTTTCGGTATTTTCTTTGTATGTATTTCATTTACATTGTATGTATTTATGGAATAGGGAACGTTCAAGTATTACGTAACGCTCCTAGGGGGGTGTGGGGGTCATTTTGGAGTGTTATGCCCATGTTAATGGTATAGGAAAATAGCGTTACAGGGGAGGGATCCAAAATGATCAAAATTTGCGTTACGTAATACTTGAACGTTCCCATATGTATGTATGGAATATGTAATTACATAAAAAAAATCTGTATATAAAACTTAATTTTATATAAAATATAAAATATAAAATATGTAAATTTTTACAGTTTGAAATGTGCGTTTTTTACTTTCTCATAAAAGAAAGTATTGTGATGGAAAAAAAATCAATAAAACATCACATTATTTTTTCCTGAAACTCCGAGAAAAATCAAAATAAGAAACAAAAAGTACTTGCCTGTCTGACTGTTGATTTTTAATTTACTATCTTGCTTGAAAAAACAGACCATAGAAGAGTATCACTCCAGTAACATTGAACTTGGACAAGTTTCTCGACCAGAGTACTTGACAAAGTACTTTGTAAAGAATTGGACAATTCTTGAGCAAAACAATTAATCAAGATTCTGTATCCAGACTTGGGCAAGACTTTAGCAAGATCAAAAAGTTTATCAAGTCTGTAGCAAGCAATTCGACAAGCAATTTGACCAGAATCTTAACCTACTCTAACAAGTACGATTTGATCATGATAGAGATCGCTTTTCGATTTCCTGTCAATTTTTCTTGCTACATTCTTGCTCACGACTTGTCCAAGAATCTTGACGAAGTATCTCTACCAATTCTTTGAAAACTCTTGAGCAAGAATCTGTCGACAGTATCTTGCGTCAGAATTGTCAAAATCTGGATGCAGTTACTTGATCAAGAATCTTGAGCCAGACTTAAGCTTATATCTCATTCCGTTCAAACGTTACGGGGGGTGTACCATTCAAAAGAATACTTAGGTATACTTTAATCGAATTCTGAACATTTTTGAGGAAATCTGTCTGTCCGTCCGTCTGTGTATCACGTTAACTCTAGAACGAAATAACCTCAAATTTTCAGGAAAAATTAAGACTGAAAGAACCCTATTTAATAGGTAATAATTTACCAGGGTTATTAACGAGGTTATTATATTGTATTGTTATTAAAAAAAATTAGAGGGGGCGCCGTTTTTTTAAGTATTAAAAATAGAAGAAAAAGTCCGATAAACTCCAAATTTTTATAATACATTACTTTTACAAAAATTCATACATAAAGAAAAGAGTTGCAGGGATGCCGAAAAATGTTATAAATAGAAAAAAAAAGTCCTATAAACTCAAGATTTTGGAAAAATAAATTATTTTTTTATAGTTAAATTAATTAAATTTTTCGACAAAAAAAAATAATTTCGAGAATTTTTTCGAAAAAAAAAATCGATAAATTTAGATGAGAATTTAGGTAAATTAAAAGGGAGGTTATTATTATTTTTGTTTTGTTTTTTGAAATACATTTTTTGATTTAATAAATCTAGCTGTATAATAGGGAATATTATTAGTATTATTAGTATTATTTTGTTGCTTGCAGTACATATTGAATATGGACTTTCCTCGTATGCCACCGAGGAGTCCTCGGCACACACGGTTCACCTGGGCGATTTTAAATAAAAATTTCGTGGACCCCTACATTTTTTGGACTAAAACATACCTGATGACATAAGAAATCAATTTCCATTTGAAAGAAAATCGTAAAAGATACACTTTTTTAGAAAGATAAAAAAACGTTTTTTTGAGTAATAGGGTGTGTCAAAAAAATTCGATTTGAGAAATCGAAAACGCTCTCTGGCTCAAAAGTTGCTCCTTAGTAAAAAACTGTGGCCACTCAAAAATGAGCCAAATCGATTAATGTTTAGAG
The DNA here is from genome assembly GCA_958510825.1 of Brachypterus glaber. Taxonomy (NCBI): domain Eukaryota; kingdom Metazoa; phylum Arthropoda; class Insecta; order Coleoptera; family Kateretidae; genus Brachypterus; species Brachypterus glaber. The sequence continues at coordinate 12,408,323 of OY294048.1, read as the reverse complement.
GTAGCTCAAAGCACTCAAACTTTGAAAAATATCGGTACCTGTTTTTCGGATAAAAAGTGACTGTATATAAAATTAAGGAAATTTTGGAGGGTTTCATGGTAATATTTAGAAACAATACTAATTGTGAGAAAACTAAAAAAAATATATTTCTCCTTCCCTTAAGTTGAAACATAAAAAAATCGCCAATTATTTGAAGGACATTACTTCCTTAGGAATGATTTTTTGACCATATAAACTTGTTCTATGTTTTTAATGTTAAATAACCACACATTACTAAAATATTTTTTAATTTTTTTATTTTTGGTTCTTCATGCGTAAAAATTTACTTTAAATGCATTTATCTTTAAAACGGTTAAACCTGCGATGTTAAACCACAGAAACTTTTTTGTGTATTTTTACATAAAAAAGTAGTATTCCAACCATTCTAACTTAAGGGGAGGGGGAATATAATTGTTTTAGTTCTTGAATTTAGTATTGTTTCTAAATATTACCAAAGAAACCCTCCAAAATTTCCTCAATTTTTATCGGTATCAGTTTTTATCCGAAAAACAGGTACCGATTTTTTTTAAGTTTGAGTGCTTTGACCTACCTCTAAACATTTATTGATTTGTCTCATTTTTGAGTGGCCACTGTTTTTTACTAAGGAGCAACTTTTAACCAAGAGAGCGTTTTTGATTTTGAAAATCGCGATTTTTTGACACACCTTATTACTCAAAAAAAACGTTTTTTTAGCTGTCTAAAAAAGTGTATCTTTTACGATTTTCTTTTAAATGGGAATTGATTTCTGATGTCATCAGTTATGTTTTAGTCCAAAAAATGTAGGGGTCCACGAAATTTTTATTTAAAATCGCCCAGGTGAACCGTGCACACCAGCCACCGTGCTACCTTTACTACATGTCGGTCTCTACCACATTCATTCTTTCCACACGCGCTGCCATAGTGGGAGCCGACTAGGTGCCCCGGTGTTTGTTGTTCTCTTGTCACCTATGCGATTGCGAAACCGTGCGCGCGTACAACGTGCTTCTTAAGCTTTAGTTGGATTTTACCATAGACATCCAGATTTTACGCTTATGATGTGCTTAGTTAACGAGCAGTTAAGCCTAGATGTAGTCAACCATGTGCGTATTTATAATAGTAATGTGCACTAGGTTTTTTGTGCGGGTTTGCCTAAGGATTCGTTATTTGGTTTTACTAGTGTTTAAGAATGTTTCGTTTACTGAAAAAAAAAACGATTTTTTCCGTTCAATGAGTACATAATTTTTTTTTCTGAAAAAGCCTGAAGTTTCATATAAAAAGTTTTTAGTGGATATGTGTGTATAAAGTTCTACATTTTCTTTAATTGTTAGTAATACACTGTTTTTACAGCAAGGTAAACGCACCAGTCATTGACCGCGCTCTAGTAATTGACGAATTTTATATTGTTTCTAATTTTAGTTACGCACGTTTTAATAATTACACATTCACACTTTCAATACAGGGTGATCAGTAACTGGTATGCCAAAATTTAAGAGGTGATTCTACATCTATTATTATTATTATTATTATTATAAAAAAGAAATAAGTATTCTTCACTGAAACACCTAAATCAAAATCAAATCAGTAATAGCCTTTTAAAAAGTAATATTGTTGGTGGCCAGCACAAAATATTACTTCCTCTTAATTGCATTTTTTAAACGGTTGCTTTTTACTCAAGGAATCTATATTTTTTACAAACAATGGCTTAATTATAGTGTCAGACTGGTGTGTTTACCCAAAGAGTTTACCTTATAGTTCTAAAAGACAACTCTAAAATTTGCAACAAAAAAAACTAAATTATGACGATGTAGTTCTCTATGGACACAAGTGTTTTTAGTGTTGTGAGGGTCCTGTGTTCCTTTTTTTCGAAATTTGAAAATGGTGCGTCACGTGGACCTTTTGGCCACTGCTATGGATAATGGAGACCTGGCTGAAGGTGTTTGGGAGTATGTCAATAATTTGGTTAAGAATTATGGGACGCAGGAGAGTTTGCAAAATGAGCCTATTTATCAGGTATTAAATTACTTATTAAACTATGATATTGGAATAATAATTATAAAATGAAAAATGAACAAGAACTTTTTAGAGATTATCTCAAATAACTTTTAGTAATAGGAATACTACTATCGCATTTGTATATTTATTTAAACACCGGAATTCCACAGGGGACTATACTGGGACTATAATTATGTTAATATAACATTTATTTATTATTTGATGTAAACTTGACTTGTGAAAACTGTGTATCATAAATTACTTACTTACTTACTTACTTACTTACTTACTTACTTACTTACTTACTTACTTACTTACTTACTTACTTACTTACTTTGTTACTTACTTACTTACTTTACTTACTTACTTACTTACTTACTTACTTACTTACTTACTTACTTACTTACTATACTGGGACCCATACTATTTTATTTATTTATTTATTGTTTATAGTCATGGATGGAGCTCTCTACAACTAGAATTATGAAACAAAAGACGTCTACCCTATCTCTATCTCATTTGTGCTACACTTTCCAGCCAACCAAATAAATACTGTATTTGTTTTTCATACAACAAATACAGTATTTATTTGGTTGGCCGGAAAGTGTAGCACTGAGCGGCACGAACGAACATAGCTAATGTGAATCTGTAGAATAAGATAATTCTACTAAAATTTGGATGGCGCCAGTAATTTCTTTTATAAAAATAATATAGATACACATTTCGCCCGGCCAATTAAATATTGTATTTGTTCAACAAAGAACAAATACAGAATTTGTTTGGTTGGGTGGAAGTGGGAGTGTATGTATGTCTTCTATCCTTTTTGGGTAGAACTTTTGTCCCTGTCTAATCTAACGGGAGAAATCGCCATTGAGGCATTTTAACAATGTATTTTTAAATAACCTTTTAGAACAAGATAAGATTAAAATAATATCTCGAATAATATATTTTAGTAATTTTTACCTAGTTGGGAAATTACACATTACATTTTTTTTAAATCTAACCTAATAAAAGTATTTTAAATGGACCAACGAATGTAGAAAATACCTAAAAAGGTATATTTATATTAGCTGAAAAATGTATTCAGTCCAGAATTGAGAATACTGTGTATAGTAAATATCAATGTCTTATAAGGCGAATAATCTCGAATAATTATTAAATTACAAGCATAAATCTTGAAAGGTGTCAGTCAACAAACAAATTGCAATAAATAATGCTCGCTGAAGTTGAAAGTAAAATTATGCGTACCGTATGTTTTAAATTAAAATATTTTTATAATTAATCGTCAACAATGAACACAGGTCGGCGACTTTCTAGATTTTTAAGATTTTTACACTATAACTAGATGAAACGTAAGCAAGCACCCTGTCAAAACATCGGCACTATTGTACGCTAGAGCCATCTAGTTTGCAAAATTTTAAACTAGGTGTTTTGTTTGATTTTAAATTCTGTATCTTTAAAACATTATATTCTAGCAAAAAACTGTATATAACATTTTTTATAGGGCTTAAAAAGAGTTTTTATTTGAAATATAATTTTTTGAAATCGAGTTATAAATATGTGAGGTATGCTAAAAAAACCTTTTACTGCTTTAAACGCCAATATCTCGATAACAATGCGTTTTAGGAAAACGTTATTTATAACATTTTTTGACCAATTTAAAATTATCTTTTATATAAGTGCTAAATTAACCAAATACAATAATAATTGCCTTAATTATAAACAAAAACGCTAAAAATAGTTTTACCCTATTTTTACCCCCTTACCCCTAATCGTTTACCCCCAAAATCTAATCAGCTCTTCGGAATACGATAAGAAACAATATGCAAAAAAACCGCAAGTCGATATCTCATGTAGAAATGGAGTTAGAAAGTTTACACCCGGACAGACAGACATACAGACAGACAGACAGACATACAGACAGACAGACAGAAGGACGCAATTTTTTTTTTTACTGATTTCGACTCAGAATGGTCTAAAACGTCAAAATGTGAATAAAACGTGGTCAAAGATTTTGACTTTTCGGCGAATATTTTTATAATTAATGGTTTACAATGAACACAGGTCGGCGACTTTCTAGATTTTTAAGATTTTTATACTATAAAAGTCTTTTTAAAAAATGTCTATTTGTGGAAAAAAGAATTTTTGCCTGCAAATCAAATTCCACAAGAGAAGGGTTAAGCGTGTTGGAGGGAAATGGGGAAAAGCGTATCATGTGAATAGGGATAGTTCAGAGAAGAGATAAAATGGGAGAGAATGGAGCTTATAGTTCGTGTAAAGATGCAAGTCTTTTGCAAAACATATCACTATTTCAAAAATATTTCGTTTTTCACAAAAAGAAAATAAAAAAAATGAAAAATTTTAATATATTTTTTTTGTTTTTTTATTTTAGATCTTTTAAAAAAAAAAAAAATTGTTTTAAATTATTTTTATCCAACACCTTCACAGAAACACTATTTTAAATGTAAAAAGTAAGCTTTTTCCACTAGTGACTAAAAAATTTTTCACCCACTCTTTTACGTACAGCTTTTGATATCACCATCTTACATACCCTATTAATTAATTAAAGAAAACCCCAAATTATTCTTTAGTTTTTGAATAAAATACTGTTTTTATTAAAAATTCTGTCATCACCGCCAAAAGTCCATTTTGACGTTTGTAAGAAATGTAAAACTAGCAATTGTTTATTTTTAATAGGCGTACTTAGGCCATGGCTACCTATTATTTTAGTATTAAGAAAACTTAATCTTAATATTTTTGACATAATTTTTCGCAAAATTATAGATTTTTATTTAAAAATAAAAGGTGTTGGATAAAATTAAATTCCCAACTCGTGTATTAAGTGATTTTATCCACTTAATACACTATTTAAGAAAATAACAATTTTTTTTTTGAAGAAAAGATCCTTTTTGTTAAATGTTATTTTTTTTTTATTATTTTTTTTTTTTGAAAAGTATTTCGGTCATGCAATATACCATTTAATAAACATGAATAATGGAATGCGTAGCATTATATATCTTCGCGGCTTCTCTTCTTATGAAACACATTTTTTTCCAAGAATTTTTTTTCTAGGACGTTTTTTGGCGATTTTGGGAAATTCAAAAATAATATTCTAGCGCTACGCGTTGTGAATAGTAAATAATAGAATAGAAAAAAGCATTGTTGCCGACCTGTGTAGTAATTAATATTATTATTCTGTGAAATTAATTTAGTAATTTGCAATATTATTACTTACTTAAACTAACCTTGTAATATAGACTTAAAAATAAACATATATCCGGAGAGACGGTGACTTAAGAATTTTGTACACTGTTAAAAATGATTCAAGGTAAGAAGTACCTATTTAATAAAATTTTAAATACATTCGCCACCGAGGGGTTTATTTATTGGACAATCCTTGTACACCTATCCAACAATCTTTTACAATCTTTGACAATTCCTTATTCCACAATCACCTACAATCCTCCAGAATTCTCCACAATAATTTACAATCTTCAACAATCATCTGAAAAAATGCAAAACTTCATTAAAATTTTATACAATCTTTCACAATATTTTTGTCCATTTTTGACAATCTTTCAAAATCCTTTGATCCTCACAATCCTTGTACACTTTTTTTCAATAAATAAACCCCTCGTTCGCCGCTCTGCTAGATTAGTTATGCCACATTTTAATGGTGTTTCCTTACAACTTTAAATTTTTATTTAATTTTGCTTTCCCATTTTGAAAATTTTCAAAATTTCGGAAAGCATTGTATTCGTGCAAAATTTTCAATTTTTTTTGCGTATTTTTGCGTTTTATGACATTTTATGTCGATATAAATCAATTTCAAGCAAAAAAAAATATATATCGGTTGATCGATCGTTCTGTCCGGAAAATCTTGTAAGCACGATAACTTAATAAGGCTTTAAGCTAGATACTTGAAATTTGGCATACAGGTATGTTACCAAAAGTTCTCGCTCGGGATTGTTTTTGGTGAACAATGGGGTGCGGCAAGGGTGGCAAATGGGGAAAAATACATTTTTTTTTACAAAAATTTGAAAATTGCTGTATAGGGGTTTTTAAGATTTTTTAAATTAAATTTGATAGCCAAAACATGAAATCTCTACAACCTTTAATAATGCGAGAAACTGGGTATGAAGTGTATGAATTTTGGTACAGTTTTGCGTTACCTAATACTTGAACGTTCCATGAACTGAACTGTATTCTATGAAAGAAGTTTAATGTACATTTCAAGGGAATATTGTATATAAAACATTTACATTTAAAATATTTAGGACAGTTGGCATTAACACCAACACCAATTTTTAATTATTTCAATGTCCTAAAGTGTAGATACTAGACACTGAAAAGGCTTCACATAATATTATATATTCTGAATTCATCCTTGGTTTTTTATAAAAGTCATAAGTATGTAATGCTAACTTCGTATTGAGGTTTATGAAGGGACAACTACAACAAGCTTAAGACAGGGTGATTCAGAAATGTTACAAAACTTTGAGCCTAAAGGGAGTTAGGGGCTGTCCATAAATTACGTAACGCAATTTTTCGAAATTATAACCTAAATAATAAAATCATGTTAAATTAAACTGTTTATAAGTATATAATAGTATTTATGGTACTAGTGGGTAAAGTAAGATATTGCCCATGAGAAAATTAACCTGTGAGCGTCAGCCAAGCAGGTTAATTTCCGAGAGGGCAATATCGGTTTACCCATGAGTCCCATACAAGGTTTTATCCAATAAATAGCTTAGAAATTCATATTTTTATTAAAAATTTTTATGACATTTACAAGAAAATAATTTGACAAGTGACAGTTGAGTGGGTAAAATAAATAATTATCCACTCAATAAAGTAAAAGCCACGCGGGGGTTATTATTGAGTTTATCTGTTTAAAATAAAGCTGGTAATTGTCTTATTATCTGTATGTATTTGATAAATTATATTTATATTTAAATAACTCCTGGTAAGGTACCCGTATGACAATAAATCTAGGTATTCAGTCGTAATTTTTTTTTGTGACATTTCATCCCTGTAACCTAGGAGTAAGTCACAACCTGGGTCACAATGTATCTGAAAGTACGAATACTGCATTTTATTATGCCAATATTACCTCGGACCACCTCAATGGATACGATGGATACCTTCCAGACTGGCTTTTAAAAGGACGAAGATCGCCTCTTCGTGACGCCTGTACCTTTATAGTCTTCCTTTCCGATAAAAAGTAGATAAATCCATTATAGGTACTTTTTGCCATGAATCATTCGCATTTCGTTCTGGTCGGTAAAATCGACGCACAACCAATAATAATAAGATGATAATAAATACCCGCGTAACGTTGACCTTGAAGAAAACGGGCGGTTAGACGCGTCTGGGAAATCAAGCCGGCCATGATTACCAAAGCGTTGCAATTAGTCTCGGAAACAATGCGCCCAGACAGCGGGACTTCCTTCATTATGCATCGGTGTGCACCAGCCGCCCTGCGTTACCTTCAAGAGTACCAACTTGTTAAAGCTCCTACAATGTCTCATAATCTCCACCCTGTCCCATCTTGGCAACATTTTTTTAGTTATTAGTGAAATGTAGTGCCTTTGCCGAGGCGCTGACCGCGAGGAAATCTTTTTTACAAGCCAAAGGAACTCAGGAGAAACTCTGGAGGAACTCTGAAGAACTCTGGAGGAACTCTGAAGAACTCTGGAGGAACTCCGAGGAACTCTGGAGGAACTCCGAAGGAACTCTTTGCAAAAAGGAACTCTTTTGTACAAATTTCAGGCGCGGTCAGAAACAATTATTAGTTATTACCCATGCGGATTAACGTTTTTTATTCTCAAACTAGATGAGCCGTTACAAACACCTTATCAAAACATCCTACCTTTGGGCGCCAATTTTTTTGAAGCGGCTCCAAGTTTGGTAGAAACCGTCAGGGACAAAGCTTTTTTTTCTTGAAGGTAATTTTGGGTCGCCAATTTTTGTTTCGAAGGGGCGCCAAGTTTGGTAGAAACTGTCAGGGATAAAGTTTTTTTACTTGAAGGTAAATTTGGGGCGCGCAAAGTTTGACTGAAACTGTCAGGGACAAAGATTTTTTTCATGAAGGTATTTTTTTGGGCGTCAATTTCTTTTTATTTGTAGGGGCGCCAAGTTTTTGGTTGAAACCGTCAGGGACAAAGCTTTTTTTGAGGGTGCCCTTGTCCCTTCCAGAAGAGAGGAACTCTTAAGGAACACAGGAGGAACTCCCAAGGAAGTCTGGAGGAACTCCGGAGGAACTCCGAGGAACTCTTTGCAAAAAGGAACTCTTGTACAAATATTAGACGCGGTCAGCCCCTCGGCCTTCGCCATAAAATTTTGATAAAAAATAGAATGTTTTTAAGATGTTAAGATATTAAATACCATGAAGAACAACGGAGTTTGCCGAGACCACAGAATCGACCAGAAAAGCCAGAACAGGAGTGTTTTTTTTTAACAAAAGGAACAAAAAATCCAATGATTTCCTTAAAAATTATAATTCTAAAAAGCTTGAGGAAGCCTATATTGCCCTGATAAAGTAAAGGGCAGTGAGTGACATTGATCAATAGCAGCGTTTTCAAAATTTTACATCAGGGTTGACGTGAAAACGTCGCTATGCGACAAATGTCACTTACTGCCCTTTACTTTAACAGGGCAGTATAGGCCTAGTAATCATAGGCTTTTTTATCTTTTAAAGATTTTATCAACCAATCATTTAACAATATTTCTGGCCACTTGTTTATTTCTGTCCAATCATATTATAGTTATATTGGGAATTTTCTACTGTAGAAAATTCTAGTGAGAATCGCTGTAGTATTTTGTTTTGCAGTATTTCTCTTTTACAAGATTTCATACCTAAAACTAATTAATAATTAAATATGAATATATTACTATTTATAATTATTGTTATTAATTTATTATTTACCAAAAAATACTTCAAAATATTCTTTTTATAAAATTTAATGACAGTTTTTATAGGTTGACTTTTATGAACATGCTTGCAAGCCTAGCGCAGTACCGCGCTAGTCAGTACTGCAGTAAGTGACTAGACTATTGACAGAACTATGATTTGCAATTTAACAATGGACAAAAAGGTTTTAGTTTAGCAGTTGAGAATGTAATCAAATTAACCAAATCAAAGAATATGCCCGTAAAAATATTAATATAAGTAATAAAACAATTTATATCAATTTGCGACGAAAAAAATATAAAAGTTGGTTTGACATATTATAAATCGTTAAAAAATAATCTTCCGAATTACATATGATTCTTCGAATTATCGGGAAAAATTCAGTTTTCATTCAAATTTGCCGTCAAAGGAAATAATTACTCCAGGGGCGTCGCCTGATCGTAATTATTTCCAGACAGCAAATTTTCATGAAAACAGCGAACTTTCCCGCATAATTCTCAGCCTCTTGTTTAATTATGTATGATAATTATAATGTTTTATGTGGGATTCTCACTTTTAAAGTTTTAACAATCCCATGGGCCCACTCACCCATTATTTTCTGCATTTGCAAGCAACTAAACAGTTTTCAACAGAAAAATTCGCGATGAAAAATAAACCACTTAATTTAATTCTGTTAAATTTAAATAACTTAAATGGCCAACATTGACCTTCATACCAAATAAAATGTCAACTTTGGGTTACCCATACATTAATCGCTTGAGGTTTCTGCATCTTTTGTATCGTTTGATTTCAAAAACCGACAAACGTCTTAGAGGTAGAACTCCAAGGAGGTAAAATTTTCTTGCACAATCCGCGCACAATCTATTTAAGTGTATGCTCATTGGTTTCTTGTTTTAAGGTTGTCCAAATTATGTTATTAACATTATTTTGACATTTAAAACAACCTTAATAATTTTTGAAAAGAATATAGAAAATGGTAGAACGAACAATATAGGTTCTAAAAAAGGAAATTAAAGCATCAATCTAAAAATGCTTGGTTAAAAGATATATAGTAAACGACTTTGCGAAATTTTTTTCGATTGGTTCATATTTTTAATTGAAACATACAATTTTAGGTATCATTAACTTAGGTAATGTAAAATTTATTTTATTTCATTATGCATAATTAACGCATTATGAATAAAAACATGTTTTTATTATATTATAAACAAAGTTATTTCTTAAAAACATTTTCTTATAATTATTTGTAGTTAGTCATATACTACACAACTTCACATTGTAAAATTCCCTTTCTGAAAGTATTGACAGGGGTTTTACCTTCTTTTTGTTTATATATTTGTTATCAGCTTATGGAAGGTAGACATTTTAGATATGAATCATTTTCTGCAAATTTGTATGCATCTCTGCCTCACATCAATTCGTATGTTAATTTCTGGGAGAACATTGTTATTATGGCCTATTTTTAACTCATTCTCGGTTGACCTCCATTTACTGAATGTTATCCAGTGTCACCTCTAATATGATTGATGGGATAGTCATCCCTTTTCCAAGGCTTGTTGATTTTGACAATTTAGATATACATAGTTACACATAACATTATATACATTATATACATACAGGATGATCAGTAACTGCCATGCCAAAATTTAAGAGGTGATTCTACATCCAAAAATATGAAAAAATATATGTATACTTAAAGGCTGGTCCGGAAATGAACCCTACGGCCCTTCAAAGATGCCATTGAATGGAGAACAAAAAAAAATCAATAAAATTTTAATGCTGCAGGGTGATTCTTCATTTAAAACTGAGCAAAAAAGTATTCTTTACCAAAATACCTAAATTTAATATTAAAGGAGTAATAGCCTTTTAAAAAGTTACGTTTTTGGTATATATTCGTAATGTACAAAATTGACCAAAAGTTAACTAAATGTAAATTTGTACATTGTATACGAATTTGTACACGAATGTATAGATAATTACATATCAAATACAATCAAATAAGCTCGGATAACCGTGGCTCTACTGTATTTGATTTAAAGCGAGGGGTAAACCGCTGACAAAACTTTGTACACCTTTAGGAGGAAATCTTCAAAGATTTCCTCGTAAGGGAACGTTCAAGTATTACGTAACGCAAATTTTGATCATTTTGGACAACCCCCCCTCTGTACCGCTATTTTCCTATACCATTAACATGGGCGTAACACTCCCACCCCCCTAGGAGCGTTACGTAATACTTGAACGTTCCCTAACCTTTAAAGATTTCCTCCAGATTTCCTCCAAAAATTACCTCGAGTTTCTAAGATTTCCTTCAGATTACCTCGTAACCTTCAAAGATTTCCTCCAGGGGGTCTATTCTCATTTCGGTGAGTTTTATTCACGCGTGAAAGCCAACTTCACAGTAGTTCTTCTGAAGATTTGATTGGCGTAGACCGTGGAGCTCCGCCCATTTTCATCGAAATATCAGGCGGAAAAAATCCGCTCGAAACCAGAATAGACCCCCAGATTACCTCCATTCTGTACACCGGAATTCCTCTGCGGTTTACCCCTCGATTTAATCGAAGAATTTACTAAAGAGTTGTCAAAATAAATTTGATCGTGACTAATAGAAAACAAAAAGGAAAAAAAAAGCTATACTTAATGGATAAAATATTATTCCGCTTCTATTAAATATTCTTTAATAACAATAATATTTTTCAAGGTTCAAGCACCTTCGTTTATATAATTACATAATACCTAGTATTTGAACGTTTAGAGAAAGAAATACTTAGTTTTATAGTTGTCAAGGAGTAATATTTATGACCTCCAATGTTCACGGATTTGAAGATAAAGGGTTTAAAATTCCGATACCAATTTAGAGTTAAAATTTGTCAAGCCAGGTTTAAAATAGTAACCTTCTATACAGGGTGATCAATAACTGGCATGCCAAAATTTAAGGGGTGATTCTACTACATCCAAAAATATCAAACAAAGTTCCTATAAAGGTTGGTCTGGAGATGAGCCCTAAGGGAGCTACGGCCCTTTAAAATTCTAATAAAAATAAGGTTTTTAATTAATAACTCTGGCACCCTTTAAGTTAGAGCAACGAGCTTTTGCATGTATAGTAGTATTAATAAGGGCAATAAATTTATGTTAATTTATTTTTTTGGATTTATTCAGGGGCGTGGCTAGACGAACAAAATATGTGAGGCTTAACACATTTTTGCCCCAAACTTTTTATGTGTATGTATTTTGGATTTTTTGTAAAAAATATATATTCCTTAAGTAAAAGTACTCGTAAAAATACATAAAAAATTTCATATATTGTAACACTGTAGGAGTAACCGTTGTAAAAAAATGCAATTAAAAGGAAGTAACAGTTTGTGCCACACAAAACGTTACTTTTTAGAAGGCTATTATATTAAATTTAGGTGTTTTGGTGAAGAATACTTTTTTGCTCAGTTTTAAATAAAGAATTACCCTGCAGCATTAAAATTTTATTGATGCTTTTTTTTTGTTCCTCATTCCATATGTCATCTTCGAAGGGCTGTAGCTCCCTTAGGGCTTATTTCCGGACCAACCTTTATAAGAACTTTTTTTTTAATATTTTTGGATGTAGAATCACCTCATAAATTTTGGCATGTCATGACCCTGTATTTGATTTAAAGCGACACTTTTTTCTTTAGGATATTTGGAGGAATAGTTTTACTTATCGATCTAGGACATAGATAAAAACAAATTTTCAGCACACGCTGGTCACAACCGTCACGGGTATGGTCACAGATGATCAACGTCAACACCACACTTTATTTGGTGACAAAATTATAGAATTGCCACTGTGGCCAAATTGGACAATCATTGGACAATCTTGTCCTTGATTGTCAAATCTATTACAAGGATTGTCCCAGAAATAACCCCCTCCTACAAATATTTACAAGAAAATGTTTAAAACGAGAGGGTTATTTCCGAGGGGTTTATTTATTGGACAATCCTTGTACACATATCCAACAATCTTCTACAATCCTTGACAATTATTTCTTTCACAATCATCTGCAATCCTCCAGAATCCTTCACAATCATCTGCAATCTTCCACAATCATCTGAAATCTTCCCACAATCTTTAACAATCTTCATTAAAATTTTGTACACTTTTTTTTTTACCTTGTACACATATCCAAAAATCTTCTACAATCCTTGACAATTTTTTCTTTCACAATCATCTGCAATCCTCCAGAATCCTTCACAATCATCTACAATCTTCCACAATCATCTGAAATCTTCCCACAATCTTTAACAATCTTCATTGAAATTTTGTACAATCTTTTTGACAATCTTTCACAATCCTTTGATCCTCACAATCCTTGTACACTTTTTTTTAATAAATAAACCCCTCGGTTATTTCTAAAAATTCTCGAAATTCTGGGACAATCCTTGTATATTTTATTAGTCATAATGAAATAAACCGGCAATATAGTATTTGACCGCCTATGACATCGATGTAAAAACCTGGTCTGTGATCTTGGACCACTAATTATTTTCCATGTCACTACCTATGTAGATTTCTTGGGGCCGGTGGCAAACATCAAGGATCTAAAATTTGCGTATCATTATTAATAATAATAATAGTAAGCGTTAGGTTATTGTGTTGGGTTCATTGATTTCCGTTCACGAGTCGTAATTATTTCTGCAAGAATCAAGGTTGAAAAAAATAAACTTGAACTCGCTAATTGAAGAAATACTATAAAAAATACAAACGACCAAGTTTAAACAAACGTTTGTTTTTACTTAACAAAATAGTGTGTCACAAAATTACATTTTTAGGTTTAGTTTATACCGGGTGTCCCAGTTAAGACACATCAATCGTTTTCTGGCGTAACTATTAAGGCTATCGAAATAAAAAATATGTCAGTCCAAACGATGTTTTTTTGCAAATTTTAAACTTTTGTTTTCGACCCCTAATTTTTTTGTCATAAATTGTTTAAACACACCATAAGAAGTAATTTAGGCAAATATAAAAAAAATCTTTCGGATCTATCGTTTTTTTTTTTACGTTTTTTCTAATTTATTATTATATGTACATATTACGTGGAACTTAATTTTATATTTATTTTAGATATAATAATAAGGTTATTATTTATGATCACTACATTACGAAAATGCTTATCTCCAACGCCAAAACTAAAGAAACTTGGGTAACATGTCTTTAGGATTTAAATTTTCTCCTAAAATAGGCGGAAATATTGTGATATAGTCACCCTCTTTTTTTTAGAGCTTTGTAGAGCCTTTTATCTGAACTTAAATAGTGGGCAATGAAGGAATACGAGATTGAACCTTGACATCCAGAACAATATGTCGTACGTGTTTTGTTATTTACCTACACGTGTGTGAAATTTTTATTTTATTAACCACAATAAAAATACTGCTGCCAACAAAACAATTGTAATAATACTTTCTCCAAGTTCATTTTCGGTAAACGTAAAAAACAATTTTTTTTTAACAATTTTTACTAATTCAAGATTTTCCTTAGGGAAAGTAAAAATGATATTCTTTCTTCCACTACTAGCTTTAGAACATACCATTATTTATCATGTTTTCAGACTGTGAAATCAATTTTCTTCACCTATTTGTCTCTCCTAGTAGGAGTAAATTTTATAAACAATTGATTTCTGTCACTTAAAGTGACTTTAGATGTTTCAGTTCTTTGTGCAATTTTTACTTATTAAACCCAAGAAAATAGCTTTAAATAACTTTCTATTTATTAAATATAATTAATTATAATTATTAACAATTAATACAATCAATAATTATATTAGCTAAATATTATAAAAACAAATAAAAAAAACTAACTTTTTAAACATCAGTTCAAAGTATTTATTTGAGCAAATGTCACTGATCAAGGCTACTTGATTTTTATGAAAATTTCAAGAAATGTCATTTCTGTTAATAATTTATTTTATTATTTGAATAAAAATAGTTAAATAGTGCTAGTATTGAAAAAACTAATATATAAACTACGGTAGAGAAGCTTCGGCTATAAAAAATGTATTCTCTACCTTGGTATATCATTACTATTCTTAATCTTGATAATAATTTATTGTCAAATGAAAAAGATCGTTGTTTAAAGATATCTACTATAGCTAGGTACATAGATCGGTTTGGAGTATTAGGATGGAAGGTCATAACCTCGAGTAATAAGATTTAACAAGGTTTTTGACATCAGTTTTTATTTGGCATTGCTAAAAATAGTATATTACAGGTCGACTCGGGAAATAGTACTTTTCCGAGACCATTTATAGGTCGAGGAAAAACTCCCCCCCCCCAGGAGGGTTTTAAACTACAATTTTTAGAATTTTTTGAACTTCCTGATTGGGAAAAATTTGAATTAAGCGAAATGTATATGACTGTTATCTTTCAATTATATAATATATTATGTGCATCTATTTTTGGATAGTTTTCTTTGTACAGGGTTCCTACAGATCAGGGAAAACAATGAAAACAGGAAAAATTCATAAAAATTTTGGGCTGCGGCGCTAGATCTTTCTTACATTTTGGTAAAATTGGAATTATAAAACTGTTTTAAAATAAAAGTATGTAAAATTAATTGCCTGTGGCACTAGGGTTTTCTTACTTTTTTTTGTCAAAGATTGTAGAACGTGAAATTTGTAAAAACTTTCGCCTGTGGCGCTAGAGCTCTTTTGCATTTTTTGTGAAATTTAGAGTAATAAAACTTTAAAAAATAGACCATAAATTTTGTAAATTTTTTTGCCTGTGGCACTGGGCTTTCCTTCGTTTTTTTTATCTAAGATTTTAGAATTTAAGCGTGATATTCGGAAAAAATTTCGCCTGCGGCGCTGGAGCTTTCTTGCGTTTTTTTGTGAAACTTAGAATAATAAAACTTATTAAAAATTAAAGTTTTCAAAAAGAAATGCCTGTGTCACTAGGGCTTTCTTACGTTTTTCTCTATTTAGGATTGTAGAACATGCGTGAAATTAGAAAAAGTTTCGCCTGCGGCGTTAAAGTTTCCTGCATTTTTGTAAACTTTTAAATTTAATTAATTTAAATTTAAAATACTAATTTAAAATTAAAATAGACCATTAAATTTGTAAAAATGTCGCTTGCGGCGCTAGGGCTTGCTTACGTTCTTTTAAAGATTGTAGAATTCGATAAAAACCCCCCTCACGAGCAAATCCTGCGCTCGGCCCTGATACTTAGTTTTTTAATTCTTTTCATATCTACCACAAATATTTTTTCCTGCATTTCACAAGAAAAGCACAATTATATAAAACTGTAGTTTCACATACGCGTAACCCAAAAAAAAAACAACCACAAAAAACATTTGTTGAGAGCTAACAAGGCACCGTTTATAACATTTATTATTCTTCTTCGTTTCAAAACTAAAAAACATTAATTAAAACTGTACATTTAAGTTTTTTAAATGAAATGTATTAAATTATATTTTGGCATGGCAGTTACTGATCACCACCCTGTATATTAAAATTACTCCCCAATTTTACCCAGGTTTTTGTTACATGCGCATGGTTGAGGAATCTTCGCGAAGATTATTGAAGATTGCGCTTAATGCAATTAATACGTTGTTACAATTCCGTATGTTCGTTACAAAAACGTATAAGAACCTCTTGGTGCATAAAAAGGCTAAGTCACATTTTCTGAGTAAACATTATTTACCAGATCTTTTGATTGATTTGCACTTTTGATTTTTAAACTGGCTCAACTACCATTTTTAGTAATTGAACTTAACCGCTTTCTGGTGTAGACAAAAACAAAATTGAGCAACGAAATATTGAAAAAGGAGAAAAATGTTTTAAATATGTTTTTAATATAAAATATTTCTTTCCCGAATTCCTAAAGCTAGTCTTTTTTGGCGGTTTTTGAATTCTAAATTTTTGGAAAAAATGTGCTAAAAATAAATAAAATTAATACAAATTTTATGGGTGATTTCGAGTGATTTCATCTTGCTACAAGCGCGCCTAAGCGCCAGAATTGCATATTTCAGACTACCTTTATGTATAATTGTTGATGCAGTAATTTCTTGTCAATGGCTAGTCTGTTGTTTTCAAAATATCGGACATTTTCTTCTCAATTTATTTTTCTCTTTCTCATGTTCAATGCAGAAAACAAATAAAAGTCCGGCACAATCCTTGATAATAGAGAAATTTGTCTAATATTGTCAGAAAATATGCGTCAAGGTCTCTGGATGCAACAAAAAAGTCATTAACAAAAAAATGGACTTAACTCCTTGCTGAAGCAAGGAGTTCATATGATTGCTCGATGGTCGTCATTCTTGTCGAAGTCAAGGTCGACCGGTAGGACATTGTTGTCTCCTGTGAGGTAGGGTGGAGTCACAAAATTAATTTAAAGTTTATTTATTTTATATGCTTATTTATTTATTAATACCTACTTTTGTTTGGGTCATTTGAAAAAGGTATTTTATACCACAGAGTGTTTTATATCAAATTAATTAATTTATTTTATGAATTGCAATGGCAAATAAAACTAAAACTGAATACCCGGCTTAACGATTTAATATTTTTTGGTCATTATCTTTAATGAGTTAAAAATTAATTAGAAATAATTGTAATTATTCAATAAATCTTTCAATCCCAAGAAGAACTACAAGACTATATAAACTGCTAAATCATTAATGCAAATTAATAATAACTATGGTCCCATTATTGAACCCTGTGGTACACCAAAGATAATATTTAAAACATCAGATAAAAATAGGAATAAAGCAAGTCAGTTGTGTTACCAGGAATAGGTAAATATTTTAAGAAATGCGTTAGATGAGTTTCTAATGCCTTCGTTAAATCCAATAGTAAACACATGGTATGATTTGCTACATGAACCCAACATAAAGTATATTGTTCTTCTTTAGTTTAGTATTTTGTTATTCTATAAAATCGTAGAATCCTGACAGCAATGCCCTTTTTAAACATTTTAGATAACTATGTCTTTTTCACTCCCCTTTTATTTAGAAACATACAGAGTCTAACCTAACATGGTAAAGTTATGACGCCATAATATTTAGCTCCTCACAGCTGATTTTTTCAGGATCGTTTAATAAAAATATTCAAAATCAAGTGGTAACCTTGTCCGAAATTTTTTTTCGGGCAGTACCGTTGTCGGACGCCCTGAAAGCCCCAAAAAAAACGCCCCGCTACCGAGAATTTTGTTCTGTAAGAAGTTGTTTGACTGGACATAAAGAACACATATACAAAGTCTCAACGGTGAGGTAAAAAAAAATTCTAATGGGCGTGTTAATTATTGATATAATAGTTATTAGGTATATTAAGCTAAAAATGACATGAGCGAATATGCGACAAAACCAACGAACTAATAACTCCAAAAAGTCCAAACGAGAAGAGTTGTTAGTTCGTTGGACAAAACCTGCCCACGAAAGGGTAATAACTACGGTAGTTAGGTCTCGTCATTGTTCACTTTTCTGCAGAAGGCGAACCTCGCTTCTTTTCATCGCTCGATCGTTGCTCCCTGATTGCTCGGCGGTAATTAATTGCCTGCTCTCAGGAATGTCGATTGACATTTAGCCACTTATTCCCGCCGACACGGTCGACAGCCGTTGATCATGTTGAATTGCTTCGATCTATTACAGAATCTCGTCTGAACACACATGAAGAGTAAGACCGCGGCAAGCCACGATTCATTCAGTTTTTGACAAAACAAATTGTTTTTTTTTCTGTCACCTACCGGGTGTCTCAGCTTAGACAGATCAATCGTTTTCTGGCGTTATTATCAAAGCTATTGGAATAAAATTTTTGTGATGTTTACACTCAGAAGCTATAAGTGGACATAAAAGTTTTTTTGCTTTATTACTAGCTTTTGTTTTTGAGATATAGCTTATGATAGGCAGTGTGAAGTTGTAATCCCGCATTAGTCACTAACAAAATTTTTGTGTTTTTTGGAAAGGGGGCCTTATGTGGACGTTAGTGGCACCATAACTTTCGTTCGTGCCATCTTGGTTCTCGAAATATAAAAATTTCCCCGAAATTGCCTGTAATCCAGCATTTGTATTTTGAAAAGAAAACTATGTGGGTAGAATCTCACGTCCGTGGACGTTAGTGCCACAAAAAAAAATTCCCTATCAAAGCGTTAAGCCCCTAGGAAGGTTTGAACTTGGGAAAATGGGAAGTTTTCAAAAGGAGGCACCTACCAGAGAAATCGAGATAGTTTGATTTTGTTGGCAGTTATTGGTCCTTTTATGTCTGGAGAAGTTAGTGCCATCATTAGGCCGCTTCTTTGTCCAACCCTTTTGTCAAAAATTTACATTTTTCTACGCCTCGACAAATTGTCAAAAAAATTATATAGTAAAATTAAGTGATTGTGGTTTCCAAGAAATTCTTATCCGTTGTGTCGGTTTGTGCGACCATAAAACCATTTTTATCTGCAGGCGTTTAGTCCAAAGTGAAAAAAAAACAATTTTGACAATACTTGTCAAATTATTAGCCTAGAAAATATTTCCCATTCTAATCATAACAATAGAGTCACTCCATATAGCGGTGATGTTTAGACTAAATCCATATTTCAAGTCAAAAATTATTTTTGAGTTGAAAATTTCAAAATTATACGGATTCGGCCTAGCTAACAATAAAAAAACAATTTTGAAAGACTTACAGGTAATCAGGACGCAGCTTACAGCTGGAACGCACTACGTTTTAGGGAGTTGTCGCTATATGGAGCGACTCCATTGTCATAACGGGGCATTTTTTCGTAGGTTAATAATTTGACAAGTTGGTCAAAATTATCTTGTTACTTTTGGAGACTAAACGCCTGCAGATAAAATTGATTTTATGGTGGCACAAACAGACACAAACGATAAGAAGTCCTTGGAAACCACAATCAGTTAATTTCAATATATAAAATTTTTCACAATTCGTCAAGGCGTAGAAAAATGTAAATTTTTGACAAAACGGTTGGACAAAGAAGCGACCTAATGATGGCACTAACCTCTCCAGACCTAAAAGTACCAATAACTGCTTACAGATTCAAACTACCTAGATTTCTCTCGTAGGTGCCTCCTTTTGAAAACACCCCATTTTCCCAGTTTAAACCTCCCTGGGGGCTTAACGCTTTGAGATGGGGAAAAGTTTTTTGTGGCACTAACGTAAGAGATTCTACCCACGTATTTTTCTTTTCAAAATACAAATGCGGAATTACAGGCAATTTTGGGGAAATTTTTATATCTCGAGAACTAAGATGGCAGAAACGAAAGTAATGGTGGCACTAACGCATAGACTATTTCTATGCACTAACGTCCACATAAGGCCCCCATTTCCGAAAAAAACAAAAAATTTGTTAGTGCCTAATGCGGGATTATAACTTCACACTGCCCTTATGATACATAAATTTTATTTTTCTGGCGTTAATTACAACTACAAAAAACGAACAATCTGGCTTAGCTGCGTAGCGACACCTGTTATTTGGGTAAACGTGAATGAAATATTGTTTTGCGCAGAGCTCAGTCACAGTATGCTGTGAATCGAAATTCGCTGCTCTGTGATTACTAGAAAATCCCAAGTACATGCTAAATCTATAAATGCTAACATATCCTGTGCTTCAAATAAGACAAATCTGAGAACAAACCATTCTAAACGTACATAAAGAGAGCCACAAGTTGTGACTCACAACGCAGAATAAAAAATATTTAGGATTTGAGTATTTTTTTTTTAATTTTCTCTTAGGTTACTTACATGTTTGCTGTTGTGTTATTTATGGCATCTATTATGGATATAATATATCCTACGACAAGTTGAATGGTCTATGTGCAAATATTTCTTAATAAAACTAACAGTTTTCTGCATACATTCCATATAAGGTAAATGTAAACTAGTTTACAAAAAAATAAAACATTACCAGGAGAAGTCTATAATTTCTTAATATGTTTTTCTATTTTGCGACTCTTATAAGAACATAATCACACTCATTTTGCGTGTTCTTATAAGCCCATAAGAGGTCTGTACCTTTTTTCTTTTGGGTTGGCAACAGACAAAAGCCTATCGCTTGACGTTTTCCGTGCAAATTACAACGTCACTTCAAAGTTTGGACTTTTTCTACAAAGTTTTGTATTTAGGTTATTTTGTACCGTGTTAAAATTGTGTCTTGATTACTTGCAGTGAAAAAGAGAAGACATGACTATAAAATATATCAAAATATAATTTGTTCTTAGAATTTTAAACATGGGGAAAACTGCAATGCCAACCCGAAACAAAAATCCCTAAATTCGTCATCAATTTAAATCTAAGTTTGTTGAAATTTTAGAGCAAACTAGAAAAAATTGTATAAAGCACTCGTTTCATAACACGTTTTTAGCGCACTCGTACTTTAGAAAACTCGCGACAAGTCGTATCTGCATTTTATTGTTGTTTTGAGAAAGTCTACAATTTTATTAGGAACAGCGGCAATTTCCGGATATAATCTTGCTTAATATTGTAGTATAGTTCTTCCTTTATTACCCGACTACAGCAATGTGAAATGAGGGTTAACGTGTGCGTAGATTTGTATATAGTCGCCGCCACATTTATAGTAGAATGTTTACATTTGAAACAGATTAATGTGAGACAGGGACGTAATTAAATTTTATTATATTAAATACGTATTTATCCTATATAGTTCGATGCACAGAACACAAATAAAACAAAGCCGGTCCAGTGAATATATATTGCTACAAATGCCTTGTGGGTGTGGCTAAATCTTATGTGGAATATGATTGTTAATCGGCTGGAATCACTTAACGTGGACTCGATAAAAATACATTAGTTTAAACGAGTCTAAAATTATGCAACGTCCCGATTTGACGAACAGTTTGACACGAACTAGAAAAAAGTAATCGCTGTTAAAAAAATCTGTTATTTCTCTGGCAGCGACTATACATACATACATGTATGTTTATTTGTTTAAAATGGGTGATGCTAAAGATTTAGATCTTCCCTCGTACAGCATAGCAGAAACAATAACCACTCGCTAAAATAAAAATGAATTTATTAACAATACCGGATCGTGAGAGCTATGAAAATAAATGAGCGTCGTGTAAATGTGCATATTCGATCGGTTCGAGTCACAATACACGTTCGAGGCAATCAAAGATGGCCATTACAGATATATACAGCCGTATAAGCCAATTGAAATGTTACTAGTCGATAGGATGGAGATAAATTCGAATTTTTTCATCATCAAGAGTGGTTTTAGGCAGCTCTCTGCCCCATTCCTTATCGATTCTTTTATTTCCCTTAAATGTTTACACCCTACATCCTTTATTACTGGCGAGCAGTATTCCAGGCCTCTCTACCTTTTTTTTCTTACTCTTCGCTCTCCAAAATATCTTTAAAAGAGATAAATTTCTTAGTACGAGGGGCAAGGCACAGGGGCAGTATTTCGTCCCTTCGAGAGGCCATATGAGGCGATATCCGGGGCGATATCGAGGCGATATGGGCGATATTGATTAATGTAAAAGGCGATATTTTGTCCGGCAAATGAAGAGTGACATGCCTCTCGTCTTAGTATGTGATCCACCATTTAGTCCCTTGTCTCAACTAGCCCTTTCCACCAGATACGTTTTTCCGCAATGCTCTCCATACTTTCTATATAACTGTTAGCCCACATATGAAAGCTTACCGTCAAGTGGGGTGACTTCGGACGGTGTGGGTGACTTCGGACACTTCGGGGTTATGTGCACAAGTTGTGGGGTTATTTTTAAGCTTTTTAAAAGATGATGCTTTACTTTTACTGTAATATTTATAAAGGAATATGACCTTTGGGTCACATTTGTTCTTAAACTAACTGTTCTTTTTGACCAGATACAGTTATTACAATCATTTCATACAAAATGAAAATTTCTTCTATAACATAACCTCAAAATATATGTTAACCGATTAATCGGTATCGAGGGGCTGATCGCGTCTGAAATTTGTACAAAAGAGTTCCTTTTTGCAATGAGTTCCTCCGAGTTCCTTCGGAGTTCCTCGGAGTTCTTCTGAGTTCCTACGAAGTTCCTCTCGAAATTCCTCAGAGTTCCTCCTGAGTTCTTGGCTTGTACAAAAAATTTCCTTTGCGGTCAGCCCCTCGACCTGTATTCATCCACTAAAATAAATTAGAAACACAAAATTTCAATTGTAAAATCAATTTCAATATTTATAATATTCATAGAACGGTTTCAGAAGTATTATTTTAATAACACATTTTAACAGAAATTAATCAAGCATCAAGCTACAGATTTTTTAATTTGAAAATGAAACCGCACGCAAAAGAAACGATTGTTTGGACTTAGCGATTTGATTGGATAACTAGATAATGGATTTGTCATTGATAATGGATTTTTCATGGATAACTAGAGAAGTAATAAGACAGTAAAAAGAAATATTTTTTGCAATTTAAAATTAAGTATATTTTAATAATTTATTATAATTACTAACAATCGAATAAAAAATATTGTATAATACACGGCCAAAAAGTTAAATTTCGATTACGTAGGTTTATTACCCTCGGGCCGGCCCCATCGGCCGGCCCTCGGCTTCTAAAAACCTACTCATTCGAAAAATTTAACTTTTCGCCCTTGTATTATAAATATTTTCACATTCCGTAGGTTTTTTTTTACCAGACCTATGCACATATAGCTATGGGTTCTGTTGAAGTAAAAGCTTTGGTAAAAGTCAATAAAAAAGGTACCTACAAGCCTCTTTTTACCTAATAAATTAAGATCGTAAAATCAAAACCGTAAAATGTCGTACAATTGTTCAAGCACATTTTTCGATTCTAAGAAGAAAGTGGTTTGCAATCTGCCTCATCTGTTTAAAAAATGCTTAAATTTTTTACTCGAGCTTACGTCATCATGAAAACAGATTCAGTTTCAAATGTGCAATGTGAATCAAAAGTTGCGGATATTTATATTTATTTTAACGGACTTTTGGTCGGCGTTATATTTTAAAAGTATTGATGCATTGTTGGTAATTTGTTAGTGACGGATATTTTTATAATTTTTACAATAGGTTTTTCAGTTTTTGTTTAGGTGTGATAAATACGGGTAGTTAGATAGAACATCGATTTGTGTAGGTGTGAAATTTTACTGTCCAGTAAAATGGATAAAACAATGAATTTATTGTAGGTACGTGTGAAATATTACGTTAATTGCGTTAGGTGGTTTACAGTGACTATTTTTTTCAACTATCATAATATCGGTTTGACCAATAAAAAACAAGGCATTACCATAACGACGGGATATTTACCAGAAAATCGAATATATACCACTTTTCTAGTTCTTTGATATAACAAGCTTGATAATGTAATATTATAACAAAATATCAACTAAAATGCAAAATTAAGGCAATTTTTATGTCTTATTAGCTTATTTTTATTCGATATTAATAAAATTTAATGAATTTGAAAAAGTCCAAATATTTTTTATTCCAAAAGTTATAAATTTCAAACATGAATTTATTGTAACAAAATAAATTAACATCAAATTAATTATTATTAATTATTTATTCAAATTACTTTTGAAGATTTTAATTGTTAAAAAATAGTTTCAAAAAATAGTCCTGCAAATACACCTCCAGGTTCCCTATATTACATATGTTTATTTCCCTCATATAGTTTAAACCAATCAAGAAAATATCATAACTTGCAGTTAGTAGTAGTGGCTGCCAAATATCGAATTGAAGAAATTGGAAAAGATGAAGTTGCTAACGATAACCTAATTCGCAAAAAACTTTGGTAACCAGCAGAGTTAAAGATGGTCAAATTAGATATTGATCCGTGGATTTAAGAACGGTGAAGGTTGACATACAGAGACAAACGCTATCTGTTAATTTAAGAGCGATTAAATTACTTACAAAATTGGTAGAATTTATCCTTATAATAAAATTATTTTTTCCTGAAAAAACCAAACCTCCATAACTTTTTTGGGGATTACTTTCAAAACCAATAGGGATTACTTTCAAAAACAATAGGGATCTTCCCTCATAGACCTTGATTTTTCCTGAAGTCGATCGGATTATTCGTTCTTGAGTTCTCGTATCTAAAAAAATCGTGACATCGAACAGACAGACACTATTTAGTATGCTGACGGTTTTGCCGTGACGTTAGCCACGGTTTGGACGATTTAAAAATTTATACGTATAAACACCCTGTATACAGGGTGTTTCAACCAAATACGTTCATGGTCAAATTATTTGCTTCTTGGCTTTGGTTTTGTTATTCTAGGGACCACTGAATTCCACTAGCTAATTATGGTTGAATAAGGGTCCTGTGTTGTTGTCATAAACTCTTGGTTTAATTTTGATTTCAATTTTTTATATTCGTTCATAAAAGGTCATCTTGGTATTATTTTTTGTCCGATTTTAAAATATAAAAAACTGTTGCATACGGAAATCCTAGGGTCATTCGATCGGTTGTCTACTTTGTGTTTTGGTGGTTGCTTGTTTTGGGCGAAAACTACCAGAAACCCAAACGCCTAACCACCAAACACTAAACCTCGCACTAAACAAAACAACAACTGATCGAGTGACCGTATGAAATCCGGGGAGAATTGATAACTGCATTTGAATACACAGGTTGCTATTTAAAATGTTGACATTGGGGGCGATAATGCGGAGGCGGTTCGTCGTGGAGCGGTTTTAGTAATGGTTTATTTTGTGTAAAAAATCAATTAATATGCTTTTTATCCAAATGAATTACTTCAATCCGTTCAGGAGTTAACCCCTAGGACATTAAGTCTGAGACACCCTGTATATAAAATTCGAGATAAAATTTATGGTTATAATCTCTTTTTCTATGCAAATTCGTGGTCTCACCGAAGCATTGTTGGACTATTAGTGGGTGTGGGTAGGTAAGGGTTCCACGAAAAATTGGAATATTCGGTTAAACGATTCGAATGCACCTTGCATCTCGCCGGTACACCTGGCGTGCCCCGTGCATGCCGGTATATAGGTATTGCGTGTTTTTCTACTAGCTTGTCCACATTGGAGACACTAGTGAGCGTATCGCTGGTTTAAGTGCAATAATGCAACCATTAAAGCAGTATTGCATCATGTAATAAGCAAGTTTGCAGCAGGATGTTATCCGACATTTGTTTTCAGCTCGTTTGAATTATCAATTTTCTCTTAAGATATCTTGCTACAAACTGGCACATCGCCCAAAACCGCTTAACCCCTTTAGACCTGAATTTTTTTTTTGTTTGAAAAAATCGCTGTTTCTTAAAATTTAAAAACCTATAAAATTACTCGTATATGAACAAATTTTAAAAATACGCGTGTACATTTTATTATAATACTTTCTTTTATTATACTATTCACAGCGTCTGCGCTAGAATAGTATTATACGATAGTTTTGAATTTTCCCAAATTTTCAAAAGTCGTCCTAGACAAAAATTTCCTAGTTATACATACATTTTTTTCTTGAAAGAATAAGAAACTTTTTAAATGTCCGTACGTCAGTCCGATGTCACGATTTTTGTTAACACGTTAACTCCAGAACGAATAATCCGATCGACTTGAAATTCTCAGGAAAAATCAGGTTCTAAGAGGGAAAGATCTCTATTGTTTTTGAAAGTAATTCCCCAAAAACAAAAGTTATGGGGGGAAAAATTACTTTTATTATAGTCTAGTTAGTTCAATGTCGAGGTTCATAGCCCACAACACCTGGTCCCTAGAGACCTTTGTGTTAGCCGCACAGGTCTCCTCATATCATCTTTTATAAAGTTCAGGTACGGTTTCAGGGGAGTGTTCATGATCTCGTTCGGTTTAGAAAAAATTTTTTTGAGTTTTTTTGTTTATTTTTTCGTTTTTTTTTTTTATCTTATTTGAAACAAAATGTTATTTTTTTTTATTTTTTCGTTTTTCGCAAAAAAAGTCCAAAATGATCATGCGTTACGTAATACTTAAACGTTCCCTTAGTTGTACTAAGTGCCGATGTAAAATCTTATTTTTTATTTTTTTTTGGTTTTGTAGCCTCTACAATTACAATATATTACAACATATTTAAAGAACGCTATTACTATTTTTACTTGTTTTTCTGGGAAAAAAATCTTTAATTCTTTAGTCGAAAAAAGCTGGTAATTCTTCTATCAGAATTATGACTTTATTCCCCCTTGCCACCAATAAATTACCATCGCATTACCATGGTTGTGTTTTTGCGTGGCTGCCGACGATACATAAAACGCATGCAAATATTTTCTCTCCCTACTAGGCTATCGCCGAACTCACCCTTTGCCCGCTCAAACTTCCATACCTACTGTACTGTACAACAATCACCCTTCGTATTCCGAATTACACAAAATGTCTGGCGCTTAGGCCCTCAGACGTTACGGCTTCTCACGTTTGAAACTTGCTCTCTATACGCGTACCTTGTGCGTGACTTTATTTTTCCACGGGAAACCCTGTGATTCACGTGAAAATCGATGTGGAGGACTACGTGAAATTGTGTTTTTGTTTTTCCTGTGCGTGTGTGTGTTTTGAATTCGTTAAATTTCCGCCGTTTTTAATCAAATTTGAATAATTAAATAAAAAAAACATGCATTCTGTTAGGACTTTGACGATAATATTGGAAAAGGTATTTCTCCTTAGGGAACGTTCAAGTATTACGTAACGCAAATTTTGATCATTTTGCCCCCTCCCCCTGTAACGCAATTTTCCTATACCATTAACATGGACGTAACACTCCAAAATGACCCCCCCCCTAGAAGCGTTACGTAATACTTGTACGTTCCCTTATAACTAAATAAAGAAAATAAATAAATACCTAAAACATTTTTTTTATTTAGTTTTATAAAAATTAGCTATCACAAGTAATAAATAAATACAATGTTTTTATTTTAAAGATCTATATATACCTACCAGGTGTTTCTTCTAAGGAGGATGATGATCATTAAGAAAGATAAAAACTAAACGGACAAAACAACCATATATTTTGAACAAAACAAAAAAAAATATTTTAATTTTAATTTGAAATTAAAAATAAACTGTATTAACCCTTTGTGGACTAGTGGTCCCATATTTATACCACCTTTTTATGATTTTAATGAATGTTGTGGCTTAGTGGTAACTAATGGGTAACCAGTGAGTAACGTTATCATGTATTCGTGCTGCAAACTATTAAATAAAATAAGGATCATATCTTAAAACATTACTTAATCTCCAGAAACCGACACTAAATAATCACAGTGAATGCCTACTTGTTGTTGTAAGTTTGTTTATTCATATGTTTGACATTTTTAGTGCAAAATGTCTGAAAAGTAAATAATAGTCATGAAAATAGAATAAATTGATCATAACCAGTCTTTTTAAAAAAATTATGTCTACTTGCAGCAGTGGTCCTCATGTAAGATTACCATTTTTCAATATTTTTGAGTTTTTTAATTAATATTTTTTGACGTTTTCGACTTTTTTTTGAGTTATATAGTTTCAATAAAATAAATATTTATTTTATGTATCCGTCCGCAAAGGGTTAAACGTCGCTTTTGTTTTTAATTTATATTTAGCGATATTTAGTACAATTTTAACATGGTATTTTAAATTAAATGCTAACATTTTAGTTTTGTTTTTATTTTTTTTTGTACAATATTTTTCATATTTTTACATGCTTTAAGTCGACTAGTCATTTTTTCTGTTTGCATTAAATTAGTGTACAGGGGATTTGGGTTCGCTGAAACTAAATCTGACAATAATAAATCTAATACCACATCCCAAGTATCCAGGGGGAGTGTTTTAAACATTCACCTCTTGCTTTTATAGGGTCAGCTGATCAGTTGTTACTTTGTTTAGTGTTTTGGTGATTAGGCGTTTGGGTTTCTAAAAGTTTTTGCCTAATAAACCCCAAACCGACCTACCACCAAAACACACTACTTAACACCCCAATTTTAAAAAGCAACAACCAATCAAGTGACCCTAGGCTTTTATCCTAAAAACTAGGTTTATAACATATGTTGTTAGAAAAGATTATATCATTACCATCACAATAATTACATATTTTATAAGGTCGCTAAAATTAAATTTGATAATATTATCAAAACGCAAGCATACTGACTAAACGTGCTGAATCCGAGATTTTAAAAATATCAGCTGTTTTTGAGAAAATTATTATTAATAATTATAATTTTTTGTTTATTTTCGTTCTGATTGGTTTGGATATTACTAAAAAGTTAAATTTAAAGATCATTTAACAAATTGGGTTTAATTCAAATTCGCTCTTTAGAGTGGCATAGTAAAATCAATTGGCCAATCAAGTTGCCTGAAAAACCGTTCATTACTCAGTAGAGTGATTTTTTTTCGTAAATTCTGCGATTTTTTCTTGTAATCTAAGTTACATCGGCACTTAGTGCTACTAAGAGTGCCGATGTATTGAAATCTTCGCCGAAAAGTCAAAACCTTTGACCACGTTTTTTTCACATTTCTCGACATTTTAGACCATTCGAAATCAGTAAAAAAAAATTTTGCGTCCGTCTGTCTGTCTGTCTGTCTGTCTGTCTGTCTGTCTGTAATAATAATAATAATAATAATAATAATAATAAAGGTCTTTATTAAAATAAGTACAAAAGTTACAAGATTATTTTAACTATTGGGCGAGGTTTAGTTCGGCCGATAGATTTCTTGCTGAGCTTCTCAGGCACAACAAAAAGAGCTACCAGCCGCCTATTCTTCCACCTAACCCAGGGAGTGAATAATGACATAGAAAACAATATTAAATATAAAAAAAATATATGAACATTTATAAAATATAAATAAATAGAAATAAATACATAAAAAAATAAATTGGGTTCAGAATAAGTTTATCAAAAAATAAGGATAAAAACGTATATCAGGTAGATAGAGACTGCAATTGTTTTTGAAATGTTAGCTTAAATAATTGTTTTTTAAAAGCAAGTAAAGATTTAGTATGTTTTTAATTAGCAGATAAGTCATTAAAGAACGTGGCAATGTTGTATGAGAATGACCGTTTATATAGTTCAGAACTGTGTTTAGAGACAGTAAGGGTGCTCTGAAAACGTATATTTATATTGTGAACATCAGAAACAACAAAAAATCTGGGTGTAAACTCTCTAACTCCATTTCTACATGAGATATCGACTTGCGGTTTTTTGCATATTGTTTCTTATCGTATTCCGAAGAGCTGATTAGATTTTGGGGGTAAATGGGGGGGTAAGGAGGTAAAAATAGGGTAAAACTCCTATTTTTAGCGTTTTTTGTATATAATTAAGGCAATTATTATTGTATTTGGTTAATTTAGCACTTATATAAAAGATAATTTTAAATTGGTCAAAAAATGTTATAAACAACGTTTTCCTAAAACGCATTGTTTTCGAGATATTGACGTTTAAAGCAGTAAAAGGTTTTTTTAGCATATCTCACATATTTATAACCCGCTTTCAAAAAATTATATTTTAAATAAAAGCTCTTTTTAAGCCCTATAAAAGGTGTTATATACAGTTTTTTTTTTGCAATTTTTTGTAGTCGCTCTCTAGTTATGTCATATCCTTTAGTAGATACAAGTACAGCAAATTATTCAAAAGATGTAAAAAATAAAAAAATAATATATTATTACTTAAAAGTTTAACAGAGGAACATCAGTCTATATGCTGGTCAGAAATTAAAAGGATAAAAAAGTATTAGTATTAATAAAATAATTTTCTAATTTTTGTTTCAGATGGCATCTCTGCCTCTTTCCCGAGGCTCCACCTACACCAGCTCAGAATCCGACGAATCCGACGCGGACAGCGTAATGTTGGCCCAGTGTAGCCTGCAGGAGATCTCCCAGGAAGATCTGGCGGTCATCTTACCGGAACAACCCGAATGCGACGCCTTCGGGGACTTCGAATGCAATCGAGCGGACAAAAATTCACCTCAAACGGGGGATATGTCCGGTTCGGATATGGAACTTCCTCAACAAGCGGTAAACGCTTTGATTCAGAGGACCACCGAGAGTTCGAGCGAAAACGAGTCTCACGCGCCGCCGAACCCGAGTTCGTTGTATGCGAACAGTTTGCTGCAACAATTCGTCGCGCAAACGCAGATGTTAAACGCGCCATGTCTCACACTACCCCCTAGCGACAGCAATAAGAAACTAAATCTAAGCAGTTCCGAAACAATAAGTACAAAAACAGATAGTGATAGTAGTAAGAGAAGAAGGGGCAGGCCTAAAAAATGCGTTAAAGGTCAAAATAAAGAAAAATCGGATTATAATACGAATCCTAATGTTTCTCCGGATTCCGGAATTCAGAATTCTCCGGATCACGTTTCGAGTCCGGAACCGCATTTGTCTCCTGTGGGTAAAGCAAAATTGAAGGAAGATTGGAAGAAAAACAGTACAAAAACAGAGTCTAATAATAAATCTAATAAATGTGATAAAAATAATAGTAAAACAGTAGCGAATTTAGTTAATAAACCAATCTCAAACACAGCAATTAGTAAATCTCAAGCAAATATAACGGTAAATAAATCTCAAGAAAAATCCAAGGATAATAATAAACTTCCGGTTACATCGAATAGATTTGATAGGTTGTTGTACGCAAATGCGGATAGAGTTTTGTATCCGCCAAGAAGAAAGGTTGGTAGACCACCTGTTGTATCTAGAAGACCGGGAAGACCGGCTAAAAGCAAACCAGCAGTCGTTGAAATAAAACTAGAAGAAACTGAGGAGATAAACCAAGAAAAAGAAGCGAAAAAGGACAAAGAAATTAAAAAAGTGAAAGATATAAGGAAAGATAAGGAAAAAGAGATAAAGAAAGAAAAAGAGAAAGAGGTAAAGAAAGAAAAAGAGAAAGAAGTAAAGAAAGAAAAAGAAATAAAGAAGGAGAAGGAAATAAAGAAAGAAAAAGAAACAAAGGAAGAAAAGGTAATTGAAAAGCCTCAGAAAGCAATTAAACCAACCAAACTGTTAAATAAAAATGACAGACCTGTTTTAACGACAAAAAACAAATTAAATGTTTGTAAAAGTAAAAGTGCTACATTAAAAAGCGCTAAATTGATGCATAGTAAACATAAAAAGCACAAAAAATACAAATTTAAACTGTTAAAACCTATAACGGCGCTTGATCCAAAATTTAACCTCGAAATTGAAAAACTAATTATAGATTTTGTCAAATACTGTGTTATCAGTGGAATAAAACCACCTAAGGAGAATCTACCTGAAATTATTAAAACCTTGAAGAAGGTTACAAAGAAAAGAAAACCATCGGAATACAGTGAAAAGAAGAAAAAGAAAACAAGTGTTAGTGCCACAGAAAATAAAGTTAATAATTCAAATGAGCAAAGATTACCGTTAAAGAAGAGACATTATCATTTAAGCATGGAAAAATTGGATGAGGTGGAGGACACAGACAACCAAGAAAGTAAAGATGATAAAGAGCCAGTAAAAGAGGAACCTGTAGAAATTAAAATAGAAAAAGTAGCAGAAAAAAATAAAATTTCAACAAAACAGCCAGTTATATCGACAAAAGTCGATAAAACTAAACCACTTTTAAATCCTAAGTTGGAACTAAAATCACAAAATGTAGCGACAAAATACGTACCTGTAGTTAAAAATAGTGGTGGTAGTAGTGGTAGCGCATTGCCTAAAATTCCTAATATTAATAATAACGATTACAATGTTAATAAAACTGAATCACATATAGAAGAAGCAATAGAAGCGTGTATTAACAGATTTACCGACGAGAACGGTAAACCGATTAAAATTGAAGAGCCTTTAGCAACAGAGGAAAAGTTAAACACTTCAAATGGTTCAAATACGTCGATAACAGCAACTACACCTAAAAAACGCCATAGATTAGAAATGGCAAATACAAACGAAGCGTTGAGTTCGCCACCCACATTAGAACTTATGGTTGAGGAGAAAGCAAAAGCGAAAATTTCGGTAGAATCTTACATTAATGAGTTAAAATTAAAACGCAATTTGATGCCAAAATTAACAGAAGTGGCGGAAGACAAAAAAGATAGCTCTCTAGTTGTAAACGAAAATGACAGACCGATTGCGGAGATCAAACAACCACCAAAAATTTCACCAGAAACCACCAAGAAGAAAGTTCGCAAAAGGAGATCTATAAATCGAACCGGATTTCCGACCATAAAACGCAAGAAAAAGAAACCTGTAGTGCCTGTAGAACCCGTTGCAGAACCTGAGCCGACTATTGATTGTGACAGAGTGCCTAAAGTTGGTGAAGAATACACCGATTTCGTAACCAGAACTGAGACAAATAATTCCGATAAAGTCCGAGATAAATCTCCTGTTAAAAATGACGATTCTTTCTCTAAATGGGACGCTATGAGTGAATGCGAGAGTTTACCTCTCGACGAGAGAATTGATTTCGATATTGACGATATCAAGTGTGAGAGAATGAGTTTAAGACAAAGAGATTCTTCCCCCGCCACTTCTATAGATACTAAGTTAAGTGAAATGAGCAAATCAAAATTAGACGACATGGATTTGGATGATTCCTCAATATCGCTAGAGTCTAGTATAGAAAGGTTAAGGAGTAGGTTAGACCGAAAGAAACGTAAAAGGGAGCAAGAAAAACTTGACAATGCAAATGGTTATCCAAAACGGCGGTTAAGAGATGTGTCGCCTGCGAGTAGCATCGAACCTTTGACAGAAAGAAGGCTAAGAGACGATAGAGCATCTACTTCTAGTGATGACATGAAAAAGAACAAAAAGCAACCAAAATGGCGTAAGAAATATCTAATAGCAGGTCTATTTTCTGATTACTACAAAGAAGAAGATGAAATGATGCGTCAGAAACGCACAGAAAACGCCACGAAAGTCCTTAAAACGTATATTCCGGAAGAACATCCTTACGGTCTTTTGCCCCCACCCTTTCACTGCGGAAAGCACATACGATCCCGTAAAGTACCCTTTCAGCTTCCGCACGACCTCTGGTGGCAGCATACTCACTCCCAACTTCCTGGTAGGGAAGCGGTACCGTCCTGGAACTACAGAAAAGTTCGTACTAATGTCTATAACGTTAAAAATACAACAGGTGCTTGTGAACCTCAATCTTGCAATTGCAAACCCAATTCTAATTGTGGAGATGATTGTATTAACAGAATGGTATACTCAGAATGTCCTCCAACTCACAGATGTCAAAACCAGAAGATTCAAAGACACGAATGGTCTCCTGGACTCGAAAGGTTCATGACGGAGTCTAAGGGTTGGGGAGTTAGGACGAAACTGCCGATCAAAAGCAGTGAGTTCATCCTGGAGTATGTAGGGGAAGTGGTATCTGACCAAGAGTTCAAAGAACGAATGGGAACCATCTATGTAAATGATACTCACCATTATTGCCTACATTTGGACAGTGGTTTGTTGATAGACGGACACCGAATGGGAAGTGATGGTAGGTTCGTCAACCATTCCTGTCAACCAAATTGTGAAATCCAAAAGTGGTCCGTTAATGGTCAGTTTCGAATGGCTCTTTTTGCACTCCGAGATATTAAATCTGGCGAAGAATTAACCTACGATTACAACTTCTCGCTGTTTAACGTTGCAGAAGGCCAGGAATGTAAATGCGGCAGTGAGAAGTGTAGAGGTGTTATTGGAGGAAAATCTCAAAGGGTTAGGCAACTACCGGTCGATAACACGAAAACGCATAATCCTGGAAGGGTGGGTCGTCCCAGAAAAACGGAGGCGAAGAAAAAATCGCAGCAAACTAAGGAAAGTACTTCAAACACTCAACAGAGTGCGCCACCGTTACAAAACGTTCACGTTAAACCTATGTCTCACCAACAAAAGTGCTTTATTTTGGAACACCATTGTTTCTTGCTGAGGAATTTGACGAAAGTGAGGCGTGTGAGAGATAGATCCGTGTCAGTTTCGAGGGCTCAAACTGCAACTCCTACGGATGGTGCTTCGTTTTTGAACCATTTGAATGCGTTGCAGAAGCCGAGGAACATGAAGACGAGGAAGATCGCGCAGGCCGAGGATGATCCTGAGTTGAGCAAGGCTGTGAAGTTGGCGGCCGTACTTAAGGATATTTGGAATGCTGTTGTTAATGCGAAAGGTAAGTTTTATTCAAAAAAACATAAAATGGCAAAGTTTTATTACATAACTATCACGCAGACACGGAAAAAAACCTTAAAAAATACCAGCTAAGGCCACCATTAGTTTAAAATTTTTTACAATATTTTCATTTAAAATGGTAATTATGCAAAATACAACTTGTTGTTAAAAATCCCCCTATACACAGCGTTTCAAAAGCCTTTTTGGAACGGCTTAAGATATGAACTTGACATTTGGAACACGTAAATAAAATAACCCAAATACTTTTTTAGTATATATTTAATATGCTTAGGGGGCAAAATGGAGACAGGGGCGCAAGGGGGAACATTTTTTTAAATGGACAGAGGGTCGTGCTATACAATATTTTAAAGCCGATAAAATTCTCTATTCAAACAGTATTTTTTAATTTTTATTTTAATTCTCTATTCGAACAGTATTTTTTAATTTTTATTTTTTTAAGGTTTTATTTTTTTATTTATTTTTTTAATAAACCATTTTTTTTAAATTGTTTAATTTTTTTAAATAAATTTTGACGAAAATTCCCATTTTTAACCCTTAATAATTGCTCTGAAAAAATAAAAAATATATGGACCTCCTTTCATTTAAAAAAAATCCCTCCCTTGACACCTATCACTATTGTGCCCCCTAAACATATAAAATATATACCAAATATTATTTGGGTTATGTTATTTAGGTTTTCCAAATTTCAACTTGATATCTTAAAAGTTTTTTTTTTCTACAGCCCTGATAACATGTAATAAGTATAGTACAATGTCACTGATTCTGTAAAAAATGTAATGCTTATCTTACAATGACAATGTCACATATCTCGCAAACAAGTCTCTAAATAAAGTTTGGTCTAATGACAACAAATGTTTAAATTTGTTTGTTTCATTTCAGTTTGAGGAGTGAGGCGCTATATAGTGTTTTTTAAAGAACTTTTTATAAATCTGTATTGGGAGTTTTAAGTGAGATCATTTAAATAAAAAATAAAAAACTAAAGGCCCCAAAACGCTACCTTGTGCAACCCCAGCAATTAATTTCCTATATTTTCTGAAATTAATTTGAATGAAATTAATGTCACTTCGCTAAATCCATCCAATCCTTTTTATTAATAATTTTAATATATATTAGTTACTTTATTATTGTTTTTTCAGACGGTGATAAAACAATGAGCACCAGCTTTATGACGATGCCCTCCAAGCGACGAGCTCCAGAGTTCTACACCAAAATCACCGATGCAATCGACCTGGCCACTGTGGAGGACAACATCGCCAGAGGCGTCTACAAAACGCCGAATAGCTTCGACGAAGACATGACAAAGTTGTTCAACAACTATATAAAGTTCTATGGAAGAAATACAGATAAGGGCATACGTGCAACCAAACTGAAGAAAATCTACATGGAAACGAAGCAGAAAAGCTTGTCAAAGTTTGAGGATGCTCTGGGAAAGAAACCTCCAATGGCTTTTATTAGCAAAAAGAAAAGTAAGTGGTTGTGTCTTACTTTTAAAAGTACATTATCTTAGGGAAAGCAGATTAAAAATAGCAGCGGTGTCTATTAAGTACCGAGACTCGGTTCAGTACAATACCTACATGTATACATGTAGTAATTTGAATTGGGCACACGCCTAAAAAAAGTATTTTACTTCGATCAAGTAAAACCTTGATCATGTTTTTGCTAACAAATCTTGAACAAAAATCGAACTTAACCTACTTTGTGAACTTCTAGCTTAATTTTATTACATATTACGTAACATGTTTTTTATACTATTCTACTGCTGGGACTTGTGTGGGCTAGTAGTAGAGGGAACCACCGGCTTTAACTGACTCTCGAACCACTTTTTGGGGGGGTGTCTCTGTTTTACATGTCGCCTTCGCTAAATTTCAATTTTAAATAAACTGGTAAAAAGGCAATCGGCGCGGATGAGAATCGAACTCTATCCGACGGGCTAAGTAAAGGTCTAACCCGTTCGGATAGTTTTCCCCAGCGCACACAGGTAAAAAATTCCAAAAAAACGAAAAAAAAAATAATGAAGCGTCGAAAGTTGAATATTTATAAACCTTATAGTGTCCTCTAAATGATGTATATA
Organism: Brachypterus glaber; assembly: GCA_958510825.1. Lineage (NCBI taxonomy): Eukaryota > Metazoa > Arthropoda > Insecta > Coleoptera > Kateretidae > Brachypterus > Brachypterus glaber. The sequence goes on along the minus strand of OY294048.1, from coordinate 12,371,322 downwards.
CATTTTTTAAAAATGTTTGCGGTCTTGCTTAAAAAATTAAATTTAAGTGGCACATTGAATATACAACATCTTACACTTAATTATTTTAGGGCTGTATTTTTTAAATTTTAAAATATAGTACAAATATGGGGTATTAAATCATAGGTATTATCTCCATGTCCGGACCCGCCGTGACGCGTCCGGACGCGTCAGGTAAAAAAATTTAAATTTTTGGAAAAAATTCAGATTTGATTTCTTTTGTATATTTTTTAGGTTTAAAAAAATGAATTAACACCTAAACAATAGAAAACTACTAATATATTCAAATTTTTAAATGGCGTTTTTTTTTTATTTTAGTTTTTTTAACAGCCTAATTTGAGGTTAAAAAAAACTTTTTCGGTCAATTATGTAATTTTTTATACTGAATTTGAATCTGAATAAAAAACACCCTAATTCCATTTAAAAATTTTAAGTTACCCCCTCTCCCGCCTAAAGGTGTGGATAAAAAAAAATCTGCTTTGATAAAAAGGTGTCCCCCTTGATATTGAAGCTTAATACCAAATTTCAAAAAAATATCTTGTATGGTTTCTGAGATATCGAACCGTTTAAATGTCCCACCCGGTATGCAGTGTGCCACTTAAATTTAATTTTTTAAGCAAGACCGCAAACATTTTCAAAAAAATGTATAGACATCATTTAGAGGACACTATAAGGTTTATAAATATTCAACTTTCGACGCTTCTAGATTTTTTTCCGCTTTTTTGTATTTTTTACCCGTGTGCAGCGTGCTGTGAATTTTAAAGTGATTTTTTACAGAATTCTTAATTAATAGTTATTTTTTTTTCAATTATAACTAAGTTATTACTATACTAAGAATTTTGGCTTATTAAACATTGCTTAACAATATAAAATCTGCTAGACATATTCTCAAGAAGTTATATAAAATGAAGCTGAAATTAACAAAAACTACACATGTTCAAGAGTCCCTAGCATAAGCCTAAATCGTATTTGGGACCCTCCATAAGTCTTTATTGCTTTAGGAATTAAAATAAATTTAATGGTTTACCGTTAAATGTTAATTCTGTTTCATTTCAGACGAGGATGAAGATATAATCAGATGCATCTGTGGCATGCACAGAGACGAAGGCTTGATGATCCAATGCGAAAGATGCATGGTGTGGCAACACTGCGAATGCGTTAAGGCCGACGAGTCGGTGCAAGCGTATCACTGCGAAATATGTGTTCCGCGGGAAGTGGACTACGAGATACCTTTGGATGAGTTTACGGAACATGGACACAGGTAAGAAAACTATAGATTCTACCATTATTAAAAATATGACACAAAAAAAACTCAATGCAAATTATTTTATTACAGAATTGTATAAAACTGCAATATTTTACAAACAAAATAAATCAAAAATATTTGGCAGATAACTGACATTAAAAAAAATCATTGATAAAGTGATGAAAATATGGATAAATATAATTTTGCAATTTCAGACAAACTATTTTGTAATTTTGACGGCGATTCTACTCTTCAAATTTTTATCTCATACTTGTCAAAATTTATAAAATAAAAATATAAAATGACAAATAAAAAAGTGTTCTGACGAGTAGAATTGCCTCCAAAACAAACCTTATTTATTCAGAATATTTTTTATGTTAAATATTGTGTTTGGTTTAGATGTTGTTGTTTTATACATTCCCTTACAAGCCAAAATCTATCATATCTATAAATAAAATTAAATAAGAATAGTTGTGCCAAAGCAAACTATTTGTTTCTTTTTTCAGAAGTGTTCTTGTTATCAAACTTTTTAGGTATATCCATTCCACTGCATGTGATTGTCAATAATGATTCCTAGATATTTTACTCACATAACAACAAAAAAGTTGGTATCAATTGTCTGTTTTTCAATTTTCAGATTCTATTTAACTCTATTACGGGGCGACTTGCAACTGCGAGAGGGCGACACTGTCTACGTCCTCCGGGACATACCTATCCCCGGCACGGACAAAAAGCACACCTACGACACTATAGGAGAAATCGAATATTCCGAACTGGATATTTTCCGGATAGAGCGGTTGTGGAAGGACAAGGACACGGGGAAACGGCTGGCTTATGGGCATCACTATTTGCGGCCGCACGAGACGTACCACGAGCCCACCAGAAAGTAAGTAACTACCAATTCATTTATTTTTAGAACAATATTTTTTTCTGCTTTTGTGTGGAATTTCATGAAACGTTGAGAAAATGTAAAAAAATGGGTATTAAAAAATGGTTGTAAGCCTCACAACTTTTGAATGGGATATCGGATTTAAAAAATTCTTTTACCAAAGTAAAAGTAAAATGTGAACAACTTTAAATAGAGTAAGGGGCCGGGAACTAATAAGTTTACTTAAAAAACATTCCTGTCATAGGACTATTAGTTTCAGAGTTATAATGTTTTAAAGATATTCTATAGAAGGGGTATCTCTTTTAGCTCATTTTCATCTAAAACCTTTCTGATAATATGTTTTTTGTTTGACTAAATTCGTGAAATCCTCATCAAAATGATTTGGATGTGTGAATCTGCTTCATTTGGTATCGTCAGCGCCAAAGACACGAAGTTAGTTATTAATACTTGAGATAGTAAGAAAAGATAAATTAGCAATACTTTCCCTTAAAAAAATCTATATTTTTACCCAACTAAAGCAAAAAAATCCTAAGAAAAAGCAAACAAAATGGTTGAGACGCATATTGGTACCGTAAAACCTTGCAACTTTGCCCAGAGGGTACAACTTTGCCCATCTGCAAGGTGAAATAATTATTTTTTTTCTTTAAACGTGGCAATGTAGCAGAAAGGTTTGATGTTAGCTGTTCGCTTTCTAGAAATGTAGAGACGCGCTCAGTACTTCGACAGCTGCCCTAATGTTGTGCTGTGCTTCAAAATCACGTAAGCAAATATCAGCGATATTTTGACGGTTTTTAGCACTGGAACCTAAGGTTTGCTGTGACTTTATTGCAATATTTTAATGAAATTTGGACTAGGTATTCCTTTACATATTGTTAGCTAGTCAGGGAAATGTTCATTACCACATTCTCGAAATACAGCATAATTTTTTTTTCAGGTTCTTCCCTAATGAAGTAATGCGGGTTCCCCTCTACGAGGCCGTTCCTGTCGAACTCATAATCTCCCACTGCTGGGTGATGGACCTGAACACCTACTGCAAGGGCCGGCCGATCGGCGCCCCCGAAAAGCACATATACATCTGCGAACTGCGGGTCGACAAAAGTGCCAGGCTCTTCGCCAAAGTGGCCAAAAGCAAATTCAACATTTGCACCAAGTCCTTTGCCTTTGATACTTTTGAGACTAGGCTGAAAATCACCAGGACGTACACGCCGCACGATTTGGATCCGAGCCTGGTGAAACCGGTGAAGGCGAGGGGTAGAAAACCGCAGGAAGAGGAGTCGAAGGATAATACTGCTGGTGCTGTGCAGAATTTGACTGTTTGTGTACCTAAACCCAAAGTAAGTTTTTTTTATCGTTATTATACTGGGTGTTTCAGGAAGGTGTTTCACTCCCTGTAACTTTTTATTTTTTTAGGTAGGACCGTAAAGTTTGCATGAGATCATTTTGTATAATTTAGGATTTTTTGGCATAGTAAGAAATTTTTGACCACTTCCGGTTTAGTCGAAAATAAATCTAACTTTCGATTTTGAAATGAAACATCCTGTATATTTTTACATATTTCGATTCAGAAACTAATTCTGAGAACAAGCATACAGGTTGTTTCAAAAATGTTCCAAAATCAAAAATTAGATTTATTTTCGACGAAACCGGAAGTGCCAAAAAATTCTAACTATGTCAAAAAATCCTAAATTATACATAATGTAGCTCCCGCAAATTTTACGATCCTATCTAAAATAGTAAAAAAGTTAAGGGGGATGAACCACCTTTCTGAAACACCCAGTATAGTTATTTTTTTCGAAATCCAATGACGGTCATCATTATATTAATAAGATCTACAGATCATCCATCCGTTTTGTATACACTCTAAAGTATAATTTGTATTCTCTTGTGGCCGTCCTGGTTTACTCTCGGATTAAATCGGTATTAATCGTTCCCCTTTTAGGACGCCAGTCGCAACTTATTTAGTCGAGTAAAAGATGTGCAGGGATGTGCAATCAGGGCCGTAGCTATGGGGGGGGGGATGGGGGAAGCCTCCCCCCACCTATCTTGAAATAAAAAAAACTTGCATATTTCATGGATTAAAAAAAATCAAATAATAAATTTTTAATTTTGGAAAAAAGTCTAAATTTTATGGCTTAAAAATATAAAAGGTGGGATTTTTAAACCTTACAATAAAACAATTTGCATATTTCATGGATTAAAAATATTAAAGTTGCATATTTTTTCATGGGATAAACATAATAAAATAATGCATTTTTAATTTTGGGAAAAAAGTGGTAAATTTCATGTATTAAAAATATAAAAGTTGTGATTTTCAAAAAACTTGCATATTTCGTGGATTCAAAATATAAAACTTGCATATTTCATGGGTATGGGTATAATAAAATTATAAATTTTTAATCTTGATCTTGTGAAATAAGTTGTAAACTTCATAGATTAAGAAATATAAAAGTTAGGATTCTCAAACCTTGAAAAAATATTAATAACTTAACCAGAAGGTGTAATTTGATAACTTTTTTCTGAGAAAGTGTTTTTTTTTAGTCATGAACTTTTTTTTGTCGAGGAAAAAAGTTGTGTTTTTTAGGATAAAAAAAGTTGTAATTTTTGATATATTAATAAATAAATTTGTATTTTTGACAACATATTTGATAAGAATTCAAATTTCAAAGGTTTCAATATCAGTCAACCAATCAAGGTCGAGTATTTTACTTTTCGGCCTAGGCCGAAAAGTTAAACTTTTCATACAGGTTTATCATACAGGTTTATCATATAAAAAGTGGCGCTTTCAAATAAAAAATAAATTATAGCTGCTAGCTGCAGCTGGCGGAAATTTTGAATAGTTTGAATTGAAATCGTTTGAGGTTTTTATTAATGAAAAGTGGTTGTCCAATTTAAGACTTTTTGGATATTTTTTTTGTCAAAATTAATGGGGAGCCCTTAGCACCAGCAATGAAGCTTATTTGGGGCTCTCCATGACTTTGTAGTATATTACAAATAAATACAGTGGTGGCATTAAATATCGGGACAAACAATTTTTCATAGATTATAGTGGGTCTTGTGTCATTTTTTAAAAAACTTCAAAATATGTCAAATGTTTGTTTATTTTTTGCTGTTATACAAGTAGTTTGTAAAAAAAGTGTTTTTATCTTTATTTTAATTTAAAATGAGTTTACTTATCGTGGAAATTAAAGAGAAAAAATGCTCAGTATTAGGAGATATGGATGAGGTTCAATTTTAGTGAAAACAGTTCAAGAAATAGATCTGTTTCTTAAGAAATGTTTTATTGAGAACACATTAGGTTCTTATATCAAACCGAAAAAGGATCATCGGTGGTCAAAGCTACAATGGATGGTGAAGCAATTTTTAATTATATAAGAAAAACCGAGAAAAACAAGGTGCAGTTGCCGTATACTAGGAATTTTTTTTCGCTTACCTCAGTGCGGCTCTTCAGTAATGAACTCTTAAACTCAAATCCATTTGCAGTAGAAAAAATATAAAACCTTGTGAGTTTTTAGCTGTACTGAAGAGTAAAATTAGGTGTGTGTTTTTTTAATGAATATTAAACACATATTCTTTACACATATAGTACAATTTTGATCTACAGATTATCAATTTTATTATTATTTAAATAATTACAACATTTGTGTAAAATTTAATGAATATATATTTATCAATAAACATTAATTTATTAATTTAATATTTTTTGACAGTAAACTTCAACTAAATAATTCAGTTATGTCAAAACGAAGTAACCTAGCTTTTAATTCTTAAAATAATCCCATGTTAATACATGAAAAAAATATAAAAATGACTCGAATTTTTTTGAGGTTGCCCCGATATTTAATGCCACAACTGTACATTATAATGAGAGATGTTTTCAATTGCCTTTTTTTCTTTTAGACCCCAGCCGAGCAAAAAACACGACTCAATAAAATTCTTCTGAATCTCCTGAGTAAAATGCCTACTAAACAAGTGACAGATCTCTCCTATTTACTGGAAGGAGGGAGAAGAAGAAAAAAACAAGTTGAAGCAAAACATTAGAATAATAGAGGTTAAATAACCTCTAGAGGTTAATTTTTATATAAATGGGTGATATTTTTAGATATTGTGTTTTTATTTTTACAAAAGCCATTTTTAAAATGTTAAATATCTATATTATAATAACATTAGCTAAATTTAGCTAACATTAGCTTATTGAACAGTTTTTCTTGTTTGTCTGTTTGAAATTCGTAGTTTTTAGCTAGTCACAATACTTAGGGTGGACTAAAGCGTGTTAGAAATTCGGATGAGGGAGAGGACTTTTACCTAAACAGAAAAATATTCAAAAAATTCAATATACAGGGTGATCAGTAGCTGCCATGCCAAAATTTAAGAGGTGATTCTACATCTAAAATATGAAAAAAAGTTGCTATAAAGGTTGGTCCGGAAATGAGCCCTAAGGGAGCTACGGCCCTTCGAAGATTACATATTGAATGGGGAACGAAAAAAGCATCAATAGTATTTTAATGCTGCAGGGTGATTCTTCATTAACACTGAGCAAAAAAGCATTCTTCACCAAAACACCTAAATTTAATATTAAAGGAGTAATAGCCTTTTAAAAAGTATCGTTTTTGGTGGCACAAAATGTTACTTCCTCTTAATTGCATTTTTTTTTTGAAAACGGTTGCTCCTACAGTGTTACACTATATGACATTATGTATTTTTACTCAAGGAATCCATATTTTTTACAAAAAAAATCCAAAAACAGTACACATAAAAAAGTTTGGGGCAAAAATGTGTTAAGCCTAATACATTTTCCGTCTAGGGACGCCTCTGGATAAGTTCAAAAAAAAAAATAACAAACTTATTGCCCTTATTAATACTAGTATACATGCAAAAGCTCGTCGCTCTAGCTTAAAGGGTACCAGAGTTATTAGTTAAAAATCTTATTTTTATTACAATTTTAAAGGGGCGTAGCTCCCTTAGGTCTCATTTGCGGATCAACCTTTATAGGAACCTTTTTTGATATTTTTGGATGCAGAATCACGTCTTAAATTTTGGCATGCCAGTTGTTGATCATCCTGTATATTTTCTTCAAAAGCTTTTTTATATTTATTTTCTTTTTATAGCGACCCTAAGCCCTAAATTAAAGTAAAAAAAAAAACGGAAAAATAACCAAACTTTTTAAATACTGAGATATTGATCTAAACAAGCTGTGGTAAAAAATTTAAAAACCTTTTAGGTTCCATGGGTGGAACGTTATGGTTGTTTGTAAAAAAAATTCAATCTGGGAACTTTGGAACATATTTCAAACTTTAGCTCAAAGAGTTCTCGGGGTCAAAAATTTTCCGAACAGCCGACCGACAGACGGAATTATTTTTTCGCGGAAATGATCTTTTCTTTGGATATAAAACGTCGAAAAAAAGTAAAGAACCGTAAAAAAGCAATAAACAAAATTATTTTTGAATATTGCTAATGTCCACCCTAAAACATCATATTAGTAATTTTAACGTTCACGACAATTATTTATTTGTAAATACAATTACATAGAAATTGTTGACTATATTTTGACAAGTTATCTCACTGTGTGACTATGGAAAAATTTAGTCTGATCCTTGTGTAATAATTTTTTTTATGTTAAGGATTCTAAGTGGCTTAAAAATGATATATTTTTTTTGTGTTTTTTTTTACCTTTTAGGTGTTTTTGAAAATACTTGAAAAAAGAAGAAAAAAAAATCGTCGGCTAAGAGGTAAATTTACCTAACTCGATATTTTCAAATTTTTCAGGAAACGTAAAAAGCGATTTTAAAATTTATGTTTGTGATTTATACTTACTATAAATATTTTTTTGGTACCTTAAAGAGCTAATTCGTTAATGTATTTAAATCATTTCATTCTTAACTATTTTATTTTAAATTCAATAACAATCGGTAGAGGTACTTGACATTCTAAAAATGACACTGCCGAATTTTTTTAAAAAGCATTTATAGGTTTTATCAAGGGAGGCATTGAAATCGTAAATTTTACATCATATTTTGACATGATATTTTAAAAGTTGGGTTAAGCTTTTGACAAAAACCCTCTAGTGTAAAATACAGTAAGTACTGGATTTTTTTGTTAGTTTTTTGTATTTTACTATTTCAATTATTCTTATAATGCTTTATAATTAGAAAAGTTATGTAAATTATGTTGTTTTTTCCGATGAATTTTATTCTACTAATTTTAATTTTTAGAAAAAAATTCAAGCGGATACTGTGTTTTTGCTTAAATATGTTTTGAGTTTGACAAATAAAACCTTACTTTAAAAATTAATTCTTACCTGTCAAACTAAATCAAACTATGTTGTAAAATGTACGATTTCAATGTCCACCTTGATAAAACCTACTAATGCTTTTTAAAAAAAATTGGCAGCACACATACAACTAAGGCCATACATAAGGGGATATGCATTACATTACATGTTTGTTTAACCTCGTACTATTTTACTTAATTAAGCATCCACTAAGTCCAGGACTTGTGTGGGCTAGTAGTAGAGGGAACCACCGGCTTTAATTGACTTTCGAACCAATTTATAGGGAGTGTTTCGGTAATTTTACCTCTTAGCCGACGAAATACACAAGGATCTCATTAAAAATTTCCTTGAATCTATTGTATGGTTATTACAAAGGATTGTTAAATTATTTATTGATATTTATTATTTATTAAAAAGAATGGGGTAATTTTTCGGTACTAAAATTTTTATTTTTAAATAAAGGGGGCATTTGACAGTTTCATTTGTCAAATTTGACAGGAAACTTGACAGGTTTTTTAATTGTTGAATACCCCTTATATAACCTTTTAATTTATATTTTAAATAGAATAAAAAATGTATATTTAAAATAATTACGTTGACATCGAGATTTACATATATTTTAAAATTATTTTTTAATACATTATTAATAAAAAATGTATAAATTCAATTACCCACGAACTTTTTTATACAATTATATGTCTTTATTTTTTAGGCTTATATTTTTATTAATTATTACTAGATTATTATTATTACATTTAAAGTATGTTTTTGTTGAGGAATAGTTAAAATAGCTTTAAAACCTTACTTTAAATTTACTACTGTACCTATATTTTTGCTGTCTACTAAAAAATTGCATTTTAGTTATAATTTATTATAATTTTAACTGTGTTGTATGAAAAATGCCATGGTTCTAAGTACTATCTTAAATAATAAAAAATACAGTACGCGTGAAAAGTATGAAACACTTTGGATGCTGGTTAAGTTGAGTGCCCAAGAATTAACGAAGCAAAAGATTGAAGGGGATAGGGGAATCTCAACGCCCGTGCCCCTCATTGCCCGTGTTCAAATTAGATGTGCAACGGTTTGTTTTGCATACTGCAGACGCGACGATCTCCGAAACGACTCCTATCCCTACTACTGCACGCGTTGAGATTCCCCTATCCCCTTCAAATATTTTGCTTCGTACATTCTTGGCCACTCAACTTACCTATCATTTAACGTGTTTCGTACTTTTTACTCGCGCTATATCATCTTTATTAAAAAATTATAGTAAATTAAGAACTGCTTCAAAAACCATTTGACAGAGAATTAATTATACATTCTCTTAAAAATAAATCATTTACTATTTTAAATGGTGCTTAGAACTTTAAATTTGGTACTATTTGTATATATAAATGTTTTTATCTTGAATTGATTAATCAAAAATATGTTTAACTAATATTATGTTGTTTATAATCACTCCCTCACATAATTTTAAGTCCATGTATCTATAAGTATTAAAATTATTTATTACATATTATTCTGAGGGGTTTAATTAAATTAAATTTGATGATACTGTCGATTTTTTATGTATTTTTTCTTTTTTGACAAACTAAAAATTGCATTTTAAATATGAGTTATAAATATGTCAAAAAACAAATAATTATATAAATAAGTAGATGAGACAAAATAACAGTTTTTACCACATTAACCCCTTCTTACTTAATAAAATCCGAACTGACTGACCTACCGACATATTTTTTTCGTCAAATCAGATATTTTGCATACAAAGTTCAAGAAAAAGCAATAAAAATTGAAATTTTGTTAAAATTTGTTTGAAAACATTTGATTTTATTTTTAATTTATTCGTTAAAAATGTTTTTTCATTTTTTTTTGCTATTTGTCAAATTTAATCAACCCTCTAAATATTGGTGGTTAAGTATTAATAGGTCGTATTTATACAGGGTTATTATTTTAAATGGTACACCCCCCGTAACTTTTGAACGGGATGAAATATAAACTTTAAATTTATAATATGCATATCAAATAACAAAAACTATTTTTTGTAATATTTTTAAATTTTTTATTCGGTAAGGCGGCGCCAGGGGGGCAGTGGGGGACAATATTTTAAATGGCACCCTAGGTCTTGTGATACGTCATTTTAAAGAGCTTAAAATTGTCTATTTAACCATGTAATTATTTATTTTTTTAATATTTTTTCGAATTTTTTTTCTGCAAAAGTAATGAAAAATTCAAGGTTTTTAAAAAATTAATTTTGGAAATTTTGCGCAAAAATGTCAGAATAGTTAATATATGGTGTATTATGTTAAGACTAATTATTTATCATTTTCATGTAAAATTTTCAATATTTATGCACAAAATATTATAAAGAACCTGGGACACATATAGGGGAGTTCTTGGGCCTGAGTCAAACTGCCTCAAATTTTGACATTTTGTAATTTCGGGGGTAAAAATTAAATTGGGAAAATTTCAGCCAAATTAAATGGCCAGTTTCGAAGAAAAACGCTTTTAAAAATCTAATTTTATGAAAGATTTTTTGACGTATTTTTTACTTACGTAAATATTAACTTAATTGGTCGTTTTAAGTTTATTATACTCAATTAATTAAATAACAGGCATGATAAATATTATATAAAAGGCTTTATTATCATTTACTTACATGTGGAACTATAAATATTAAAACTTTTGTGAATCTTTCACATGCTGACATTTTCTACGTGTTTGCTAATTATCTGCATATATTCTGTTATATTTTTACTTGATTATGTTGAAACATGGTTTGGTATATAGACAAATATTTTATAATTATATATTTTAGATTTTCTTGATATATTTTTACAAAACCACGTCTGATGGTTTTTATCTTATGTATGGTTGACAAGCATAGATAAGACAAATCTGACATGATATTTTCATAGGTAAAACATATTATTGAGATTGCCTAGCACCAATGTAATTAATTATTTATATTTATTAAAAGTTGTTGCTAGGCAATCTCAATAATATATTTTATTTATAAACATATCATGACAGATTTGTCAACCATCAGATGTGGTTGAATAATTTTTAAGAAAAAAAAAATATTCAAAAAAAAATATTAAAAAAATATAGTTACACAGTTAATTAGAGAATTTTAAGTTCTTTAAAATGACGTATCGTAAGGGTGCTATTTAAGATAATGTCCCCACTTGCTTCCCTGGCGCCACCTTACTGAATAAAAAATGGAAAAATATGACAGTTTTTATTGTGTAATATACATATTCCAGATATGAAGTTTATATCTCATTCCATTGAAAAGGGTGTACCATTTAAAGGAATAACCCTGTATATCTTGGTTTAAGATATTTAGTATTACCCATTGACCTTTCAATTTTTTTTGAATTTGCATTGTAAGATTTCTGTGCCTGTATGCCTTTATGGTATGATAAAACGAAGTTAGGAAAATTTATTTTTCTCACTACCAACTAGGTAAGTTGACATTACTTAATCAAAATGTTGACAGTAATGGAAAGTACTATATCGACTTGGTGATAGATAAAATCAGTACAAATCAAACCGTAACTAAAGACAGAAAAAACGATTTACCACGCACGGACAATAAGTGTCCGACACTTACCGCAGGGGGACACCTAGACACAAGACTTTAATTTTATTCCATAAAAAATGATTTCTTGATTTCACACATAAATGTCTCAAATATTATTAATAAAATAGGATTTTAACTTTTTGGTAGTGAGAAAAACGTAATGCGCTACTCATAGGCAAGTTTTTTCTGTCTTCGGTCCACAAAATACGACCTCACACAGAAAAAATCACTTACATCTACTTGGAGCTCAATTAACTATTAATATGGTCTGTTTTATCAAGCAAGATAGTAAATTAAAAATTGCACAGTGAATATTCTCAAAACAGATTCGAATATTGGATGTGCGAATATACTGCGTAGTTTATTTTATAAAACGTAACTATATTCTATACACAAACATATACTATTCAAACCTGTGGTAAAAATATTTACTGTGCGTTTTTTAATTTACTATCTTGCTTGAAAAAAGAGACCATACCTATCACTAAGCAAGCAAAGTTGGGTGATACTGAATTTTCTCAGTTCTCCGATTGGATGAATGACAAATCAGAATCTGAAATTTGGGATTTTTTTCCCAATATTTTGAAAATTTTCAAAATGGAGAAGCAAAATATGATTGAAGAAAATTATAAAAATTAAAACTGGTTTCACTATTAGTACTTAGCTGGCGATATATGTTTTGTGTATTTTGTAAATAAAGTATTTTATATTTATAATTATTAATTTATTTGGTGAATTTAGGTAGGTTTAATTATTGATCTTGCCTGATTAGATGCTAAGAAAATAACAATGCATAATGTTAATAATTAATTATTAAACAATTATTAAAATAAAAAAATGAAATATTTCATTAGTATATAAATAAATCAAGTTATTAAATTATTTTGGTCCCTATTTTCTTATTTTATAGAAATATAAATATTTTGGTTTTAAATAGTTATATAATTTTTTAAATACATTCAATGCATAATTTGCAGCATGTTTTTTATTTCTATGCAGTAAGTTATTATGGACCAAAAAGTATGTATAATATATAATTTTTATTAATAAAATTGTTATATTTTCTAAATTTTTGTTTTTATTGTAACCTAGATATTTATGCACTTTATTTGTTCTAGAAAATAACTAAGCACCGCAAGGCCGGGTCAAGCATAAACTCCGCGCATTATCTATCTGAGTTGATGGTCATTTGTTTCTTGTTATTTGGTTGGCAGAATATATTTAGTTCCTTATGTAAGGTTTTCATCTTGTTTAAAATTTATTGTCAATCAAGACATTATTTTGACATTTATAAAAAAATCCAAATAATTTGCTTTAGCAAGAAGAAATAACAAGAAAAGTGCATAAATGAAAATAAAGTTTAGTGCCTTATAGACGGCAAACTATTAAAATCTATAAAGAAATTGCACTGCTCTACTACAGAATTTTCACAATCAATGAGAAAATCCCTACCTAACCTTGTGCATAAAAAGAAAACTAAATCATCAATCTATAAACATTTTGTTTAAATGAAGTAATATAATGCAGTGCTCTATAAATTTTTGAAGTAAACACTATAACAGAATTTTTTGGTTAAAATAATACTGGTCCGTAATTTTATTCAGGTAATGTTAAATTTAAGTTTATAATAGCACTTTGTGAATAAAAACTTACTTTTATTATAATTTTGAACAAAGTTTTACTTTTTAAACAGATTTTGTTATTATTTGTAAAATGACAGTCAATTTAACCTAAATGTTAAAAATTATCAAAAGCACAATGGGCTACAAAAATATTACTAAAAGTCATTTTTAAACCACTAATCATAGCTTCCTTGATCCAATTTGTTACTCAGATAGATAATGCGCCGAGTATATGGACTAATTCTAATATAAAAAAATGTAAAAATGCTTAAAAAATACAAAAAAACTACAAAACAACCAAAATAAATTATAATAAAAAATTAAAAAAACAACTACAAAGTCCAAACTATTCCGATAGTTTCAAAATTCGGGATTTTCAGGTAAGGCGTGTATTATAATTATTTTTATATATTTTTTATATAATGGGTATTTACTTATATTACTTATTACTTAAGTAATTATAACAATTAAAATAACAATTGGAGATAACAATACTTAAATATTAATACAATATAACTTCATTTAATGTATATCAATATACAAATGTATCACAGTCACAATATTAAATAATATAATAACTCTAAAACTCTGTGTTTAACTTTGTATACTAAAATATAAAAAGTTAAATACAACCACTATGTTAAAATAACTATAGTACTATTTTGTCATAACTTTCTAGTTATAACTAGAACTAATTATGTGAGTATACTCACATAATTATAATAAAATTATTTTATGACCTAAAAGAAACACCAGAACCAGTTACTGGTGCTTAAAATATAACATGCAGCGATTTCTGCATACCTATGTAAGGCCTCCAATTACAGAATTGAAATATTTCTAGAAGGCAGTGAAATCCCTTTGTCATTCTTAATTGTTAAAAGTCGCAAGGTTTTATTTCATCAATACTAAACCCTTAATGATAAAGATGTTTTTTCAAAATGTTTTAATTAAAGATATTTTTCCAAAATGTTTAAATGTAATTACATAGTTACATTACAACATTATGGAAAAATACCTTTATCATTGTAATTATCACTTAAAGGGACCTTGCTAACTTAAGACCTAGATCTAGTGTCCCTACTTAAACATTGTGTAATACACATGTAAGTGTAGAGTTAATATATTTGGTCTATGACGAGACAAAACAATCTTGTAGAATATAATTTTCTTTACTCAGGAAAATTTAGGATGCCCTGAATTAAATCATTACCAGATATTATTTTATCACTTAAAAGAAAAATTTTAGATCCAGTTATAGTACTTAAAATATCACATGCAGCGACTTCTGCATATGTAACACCTCCAACTACAAAAATTAAAATGTTTCTAGACTGTAGGGGAAACCCTCTATTGTTCTTAATTGTTAATGGTCCCAAAGTTTCTAATTTTAACTTTATTTCATCAATAGTTGGTGAACTTAATATTAAACTTGCTATTTTTGTAATAAGGGGTATAAATAACCCCCCAAACACATAACTAGCGCATGTTGGGTACTTTAAATTAACTTTATCAGGTTCAGAAATTATTTGTTTAAAGTTCTTTGAAACTGAGTAAAAGTTACTGGAGGTAAATTTAGGTATTTTCATAAGCTTACTAGTCAACTTACCAACTGTAGGAGAAAAATCTGGTATAAACCCAGTATTTATTAAGTTATGGAATGCAAAACCATACTTAAACCCAAACTGATGAAGATATTTTTTCCAAAATGTTTTGATTTCATTATCACTTAAACATTGCGTAATGCATATAAGACAAAACAGTCTTAGAGTAGAATACTTATCATTTTCTGTTACCAAAATTTCTTCTAAATACCTAATATTGTTACTCTTATTACAGTTTTTGATTATATTACTTTCTACTTCCCTCTGATTCTCATATCTATGGCCCAAAATATTTATAATACTTTCAGCAGCATTTAAATGATTTGTAACTAATTTTTTCTTTAGTTTAGTTGCTTGTAACTTAGTTTGCACATAGTGTTTTATCTCATCCAGTGCCATATCTTTAGAACTTACTTTTTCAGATCTTAATTGTTTTGTAAGATTACTTAATACAGCAGTAACTTCTGTAAAATATTGATTTTTAATATCTGCATAAACATTATCTTGTTTACTGTCTAAATTAATATTTACCATTTGCTTTGGTATAATTGGGTTGTTTTTGTTATCTACAATTTCTGAAGTTTCTTCTTTATTTTCACAAATACCTACTTGAACATCATACACTTCATTTAACAAGGCCGCATAGGTACCAGGGGTAAGTAAGACACTGGGATAATCAATATTTCGATCTAGAATCAATAATGCTCCAAAATCAGAGTCTAATTTATCAGAATCACCTCGTTCATCACAGAACATTTCATATTGTTTTAAAATTGCATTTGAAAAAGCCCCTAATGAGATTATAAAGCTTGGTTTACCAGTTACAAAGCCTAATTGCCATAATGTTTTTGATAAAGTTGGTAGAAATGCTGTATCTTGATACACAAATAACTGACTGTAAATTTTAGGTATTTCCAAGCTTAATATATTTGTGTCTAAATTTAAAGGCATCCACTGAAATGAGTGTATTGTAACGGCAGAGTATAACAAACCTAGAGATTCTAATTCCTCTTCAAAACTATGGAGTATTTTTGGTACACAAATAATATGAATCTTATTCTTTACAGGGTTTTCTATGTTAACTTGTGAACGTATTTGATTTAGAACTTGGTTAAATGTTCTAGTTGATGAGTAGATCATGTAAAATATAGCACTGGAACTAAAATCTGTTGCTGTGGCTTCAAGTTTGAAAATTTTTTCTACTCCATTACCCCTAAAGTTATATAATTTTAAAATTAAATTATAAATTATGCATTAACTTACTTTAGCCATTTCACACCACAAACTTTTTCCAATGGTCTGATCAGCTGAGTTTCCAAAATTAGATACTTTTTATTTGGATTTGCAGATAAAATTTTAGACAACTGGCTTTTTGAGATTTCTTGTAAGGAAGAGAGCTTCTTCGTGACATCCATTCTTAATTCTTTATGTAATTAAACTGCACCATAGGTAAGACGCTGTACAAAATTGTAAATATTTAAAAAAGTTTGACAGGAAACTTTTAGGTTATGTTTCAGCGATGTTGCCAAGTTTTGCATTGAAAGCATTTTTTTTTGCGTAACGTCAACTACTGACGTCACAAAAGTTTTGCAACGAAAGAATAGGTCAAATTGTAAAGAAAAAGAAGAAAGGTTTGAAACCTTAGGTTTTGAAAAGTCAGGGCCATGAAGAGTTTAATAGTATAGAAACAAATAGTGCAATGTCCATATTTTTCTCAAATCGAGTTAGAGATGGCATTCGCATCAGTTTTTTCCGCTTTATCCAACGTTATAAACGTCGTATCTAAACTAGCAATGTCCGGGTATAGGATAGGGTGAAAATATGCGATTTAGTTTCAAAGAGTACAATTTGCAAATAAGAGTTTTACAATCGTGGAAGGTGATTAAAAAATTGGCCCGAGTATTGACGCCACTGTGCCGTTATTCAAGTTCAACGCAAGATGGCTAAAGCTATCTTGATTTAACGTTTGCTTGTTTTCAAAAACTTTTTTCCTAAAGAAAATTAACCGCGAAAAAACGCTCTTGTCTTTTTGACGCAAATATTACTTTGGTAACGTTGCAATGTTGCAATGTTGAAAGCTGTAAAGTTAAAGAACCGAAGATATTTCGCAGAAATATAAAGAAGAAATTGAGGAATAATTCAAAATGTGCGATGAATATTTAATTTTAAATCATAAATGTGAACTTGAAAGAATAATAAATGAGGAGGATCATACAAAACACTTTTCTGTAAACATAAAGTAAGTCTAAATGTAAATAAAGTCTAAAAAAATATAAAATTTACAAAGTGTAACTAGTTTTTTAGATTTATATAACTATGACCCTGCTCTGGGATCTGTACTACTTACAGATCCCGATAAAGCCATAGAAGAATGGGATAATGGAACAATAAGGGCCCAGAATACTCTTCTAAAAAGTTCAAATCTCGATAAAGTAAAAAGTAAGGTCCATTGTAGGATTTCTCAATTAATTATATGTCCAGATTTTGTGAGGACCTTAATTCCAACTAATGAAGATACTGGAAAGTTTGTGGAAATATCAGGTTTGTTCTCAAAAAGGTTACAAAAAGGTTACTTACATTATGGTATGTTTTTTCAACCAAGATAGATTTTTAATTTACTATCTTGCTTGATGAAACAGACCATAATAATTTATCTTAAAGTCTAAATTATCATATTTTTTAGGAACTGTAGTTAGAACATCTGTCCCAAAATTACTAGAGTACCATCGCCAGTACATATGTGCAAAATGCAAGTACTCAACCATGGTAAAAGCAGAATACGACAAAAAATATGTGATCACCCCTCCAAAAAGTTGCTTAAACCCAGACGATTGTAGTAGTACCAACATTTTATCTTTTGGTGAATTGGATAGTGAAAACTGTAAAGACTACCAAGAAATTAAAATACAGGAATCAGTGTCCAAACAGAGTATGGGCTCAATTCCAAATTCGATTTGGGTTACTCTGGAAGATGATTTAGTTGATACCTGCAAACCTGGTGACAATATTAAAGTTTGGTATGTTAACAGTTAGTTACTATTATCACAATAACTAAAAAACTCTTTCAGACTTTAAATTTATAAAAGATAATACAGAACCACAAAAAAATTAAGTTAGTTTTTTATAATTCAGACTATATTTTTTTACGTATTTTTGGGCGATGAAAACGAATATTCGCGATAATGGCAATGAAAAAAATTTGTGACCCTCAAAATTTTGAGATATAGGACACAATGGGTTTTCTCGTATACAGACTTCCTGGATTTTTGTATGACTTTTTGAGATTTACGACACAAAGATCTATGATTTTTGAGCTCATGAGCTTGTCAGTAAGATTTCTGAAAACTCTTCAAAATCTTAGCAAAAATTACAGAGATTTTTGTCAAGATTTTTGATAGACTTCCAAATATTTGTAAAAAGTTGTTCACCACTAAAAATATTTATATTCTTTATTTCCTCGATTTTTTTAGTGGAACAGTAAAAAGAAGATGGAATCCATTTTACCTAGGAAAACCTAATGAAATCGAATTAGTTATAAAATGTAACTACATCCAGGTGAACAGTGGTGAAGGATCGTGTGGTGTGATCACTCCTGAAATACGCGCCATGTTTGATCAGTTTTGGGAATCCTATGAAAAATATCCTCTAGTTGCTAGAGATATTATTTTAAAGTCGTTTTGCCCACAGGTAATTAGTTATAATGTATTACTAGAGCAAATTTTAGAATTATATTATGTAAAGACTAATTTAATTAAATCAGCTCTTTAAACCACATTGTACTAACCAGACCATCATCTTGACGCTATCATTGCATAGTGGTGTATCTATAAATATTTATATACAGATATTTCAATTTGGTGTACAAAAAGAAACCAGCTGAAAAGTTACAAGCAGCTTCTCAAAACATAGGCGGCACTAGGCACTAATTTACCTAAAACGTTATGAAATCGGAAGTTGTGTGAATAGGCAACCATTAATATACCTGTGTGTTGCAGAATTTATTAAAGTTTGAAAGTCTGTATCTCCAGAACTTTATATTCTATCAAAAAACTGTATATAAAATTTTTTATAGGGCTTAAAAACAGCTTTCATTAAAAATATATATTTTCTAAATTGTGTTATAAATAAGTGAGATATGCTGAAAAAACGTTTTACTGCTTTAAACGCCAATATCTCGAAAACAATGCATTTTGGCGAAGATTTCAATACATACGGGACTATTAGTAGGACTAAAAAGTGCCGATTTAACAATAACAACATCGAAATGGTGGTCCAGTTAGTGAAATATAGTTCAGAGTATTGATTAATAAGGTATTTCTAAGATAATTATATTTATTATGTAATAATTTTTTTTTAATTGTAATTTTTGCGGGCCCACGGCAAATGAGTCCGTCCTCTGTTTATTACACAATTCTACAAAAATGTAAATTTGTTAAGGTTGGGAAGCACATATGTTCAACATATACATATAGGACCTTTCAGCTTAGAAAGGCAGATATAATTTCCTATAGTTAAATTTTGGTCCGCTAAATCCATAAAATATACAACTTTTGATTTGGATCAATGAAATATACAACTTTTCAAAATGGGTGGGGGGACGCTCCCCCCATCCCCCCCTGGTCAGCATAATTCCCAGGCTAATTTTGGATTCAGTGATCAAAAATTTCTAAAAATCGTATACCTTCATTTCAGCCAGTTTTGAAAAAAAAATTAAAAAAATATCTGTACTTTAAATGCGTTTATCTGCACTTGCTTTTAAGCTGATCAAGGAAGGTTTTATAATAAATTTGGGAATAAAAGTAGGTTTTTATGAAATTGCGGACTAAAAATTCGAAACTGCCAGCAAAATTCGAATCTGACAGCAATATTTTTTCATGGCGAGTAAAAAATTTGGCGTTTGATTTTTTTTTCAATTTTTTTTTCAGTTATTTGGATTATATTTTATAAAACTGGCCTTTGCAATCGTATTGGCAGGAGGCAGCAGCTCTAACGATGTTTCACCAACAGGTGTTCGAGTAAGATCAGAATCTCATCTGCTCTTGGTTGGTGATCCGGGCACGGGTAAATCGCAGCTGCTTAGATTTGCGTCTAAAATTATCCCGAGGTCTGTGCTTACGACAGGAATTGGTTCTACAGCCGCTGGTTTGACAGTCACCGCTATCAGGGTAATGAAAATAAATTGGTCAGCTGAAGAAGTAAATTAAAAATCGCACAGTAAATATTTTTACAACACGTTTGAATAGTATGTTTGTGTACAGAATATAGTTATGTTTTATAAAATAAACTACACACATCCAATATTCGAATCTGTTTTGAAAATATTCACTGTGCGTTTTTTATAATAGAAACATAAAAAAATGGACAAAATCTCGGACAAAATCAAAATTAAATTAAATGTTAAATTTTAAATCACGTAATTACTTTTATCATTTTAGTTATTTCCAGACGGCGTAAATTTGGCGGCACTATATACTAGTCAGACCCCATTTGGAAATATTTTTTCCGTGACCATGTCATGATATTATGAGGGATAATGTTTGATTTTGTCCAATTTTGTCCAATTTTATCCAGTTTTGTCCAATTTTGTCCGGTTTTGTCCACCGGCCTAGAAAATTTCAAAAAAGTGTACTTTTCCACAACCCTGTATATGGCACATTCCGTAATAGGTTTCATATATCGTAAGGGTCGAGGTAAGGGTTTTATTTTTAGCTAAATCAACGATATAATACAAAATTGACTATAAAATATTAACTTATTAGATATGAATTAAATTATTGAATGCGTTGTATTTCAGGAAGACGGAGAGTGGCAGCTAGAAGCCGGCGCATTGGTAATGGCTGACGGAGGAATATGTTGTATTGACGAGTTTAATTCCATGAAAGAACATGATAGAACCAGTATCCATGAGGCTATGGAACAACAAACCATCAGTGTTGCCAAGGTAATATTTTGATAACAATAACGCCACGTTCACACTTGAGCAGCAGTGTTGCGGCATGTAGCCAAATTTACTGGCAGTGTTGCGGAAACAGTTTCTAGTCTGGAGTGGGGATTGCAGCCGCCACACTGCTGCTCAAGTGTGAACGCGGCGTAAGAACCTGAGGATTAGGAGTCCATCGTGCTGCAGCGCTAATTTTTTATAGGACTATATTGAAAGTTCAAAATATATTGGCGGAATCTGAAATAACTTTTTTCTATTTTGCGACTCTTATAAGCTCATAATCACACGCATTTTGCGTGTTCTTATAGGCCCATAAGGGGTCTCTACTTTTTTTTCTGTTGGGTTGGCAACATACAAAAGCCTATCTCTTGACGTTTTGCTTGCAAATGTCAATGTCGATTTAAAGTTTAATTTTTTACAAAATTTTGTGTTTGGGTTATTTTTTACCGTGTTAAAATTGTTGACTGGTTAATTGCAGTGAAAAAAGAAGAGATGGCTGTAAAATATATCAAAATATCATTTGTTCTTAGAATTTTAAACATAGTGTAAACTGTAATGCCAACCCAAAACAAAAATCCCTAAATCAGTCATTAATTTAAATGTAAGTTTTTTTTTAATTTTCGAGCAAACTCGCCGCAAGCGGCTCGTTTTCTAAACTTGTACTCGTGCGCTAAAAACGTATGTTATGAAACTAGTACTTTAATATCCTATTTTGGCACATAATTTTGTTATGGTATTTTTCACAACTTATAAGGGCCTTTAATTTTTTGACATTTTTATAAAAATTTCAAAAAATGAAATGCTTTTATCTCACCGGTTTTAGCCTGTTTATTTATTTCAGGCGAGCATAGTTTGCAAATTAAGCACCAGATGTTCCATACTAGCCGCGTGTAACCCCAAAGGTAACTTAGACCCCAGTCAGCCGTTATGCATGAACATCGCCTTGGCCAGTCCCCTTCTAAGCCGATTCGATCTCATCCTCTTGCTCCGAGACACCGTGAACGAAGATTGGGACACCCTGGTGGCGGATTACATCCTGAATGGTGGAAATAGTTTGTCGAAACTAACGGAAAATGCTAATTGGAACGTCGATATGCTGCAGGCGTATTTTAAGGTAGATATTCTTGATTTTTGCTGTCAGTTTTAAATGTCTAGATTGCTTTTAGCATTTCAGACATATAGACACAGGCCTCGCACTTGTCATAAAATCGTAAAATGTCACAAAATGACCCAATTTGTCTTAAAATCGTCATAAAATAAAATTACTGTCATAAAAGTCATAAAATTTCATAAAAATACTCATACTTTTTACTTTAGAGGGGCCTGGGAAGTTTTTTTGTTTATTTTTTCTGACGTTTGGTTTGGATGTAGAAGGTAGAAAGAACCCTTAAACGAAATGAGTTGAAACGTAAATTTCCATAAATTAATCTTTTTTTTGAAAATAAATTTTACCAAGTTATCTATTAACTATTACATTTTCTTCTCTAGCAAGAAAATAAAAAATACGTGTAAGGTCCGGCCTATAGCCCATATCGTTCCATAGTGCAACCTCGAAAAGCTGTAAAGCCTTCTAGTTGTATTAGTAAAGTATAATACAATTTGTAATCGCGCACCACCCGGGGGGGGGGGGGAGGGGGGCAATTGTTTTTAAATATTTTTAAGAGCGTTCTTGCATTTTTATAAAATTTTGACTTGCAACACTGTTTTAAAATTAAAACAGACCATCAAAATTGTAAGATTTTTCGCTTGCAGCGCTTGGGCTTTCTTCAGTTTTTTTTTTTAATTTAAGATTGTAAAACTTACAATATTAAATAAAAAAAAACGTCAGTTCGTAAAATATTTCCTCTGCGGCGCTAACTTAGTTAATGAAGAACTGACGACCATTTTTAGGAGTGGCGTCACTTCAGCCCCCCTGTACAAGTACCGTAACTAAATTATGTTTTGAAAAAATTAGGAGCCCGAGAAAAAAGTTCCCCTGGGGCTTCGACTGGCTCGGTCTGGCCCTGGCTAGAGATAAGTGCTGTAGAATAAGGATTTAAAATGGAATATATCGTCATCTAAAGGCTCTAACTGTCTAACTCCAAAACGTCATATTTTTCAGGAGACGTAAAAAACGATTTAAAACTTAATTATAGCAATTTAGAACTTTAAAACTAGCTTGTTCACAGGTAAAAATGTTTGAAATGTGTTAATGTATTTAAAACTTTTCATTGTTATCTATTTTATATAAATTATTTGAAAATTAAATTTTAACCACAGAATCTAAATTCACTAATGGTCTAACTCCAAGGGAAGATAAAAGAGGATACCTATCGTATTATATCACGTAATATTATTACAAAAAATTTATATTTTTATATTTAATACATAATATTACTACTAGGTAGGCATAATATATATACATTATTAATGGCAATAATTATAATTATCATCAAACAGTAAATTAACAAATATTTGAAACGGGATCCCCTGTTGTCGAGAAATAGTTTGACATTAGTGACAGTTCTCATTTAATTGTTTTCTCACAATCATATGATGGAGTTAGACACTTAGCGACTTAAAATATTTACATTTTTGCATTTTTTGAGGCTGATATTGGTTTAATGCAACTTTTTTTTTGAAGTATGTTGGTAATCAGATAATGAAGCAAATTTGATAAAAATCTCATTTTTGAAAAATTTGGAGTTAGACAACTAGAGCCTTTAGTGGACGATATGCGCTTTTTTGTCCAAATATTTTGTCATAAAATTTGTCATAAAATGCCTAAAATTGTCATAAAATCGTAAAAAAAATCTGAAAATTTTCGGTGGGAGCCCTGTAGTCATTAAAAGAGTTAGGTCACAGCACAATCCGACATAAGAACTTTTTTACATATTTTCCTACGTAGAGTCCCCCCTTAAAATGAATGACCCTATTTCTGAATATCCCTGTAGATTATGCGCACTTAAGATTTTGCATTATTTTCCTTTTCTATTATAATCTATGGTTTTGAATATTTGAAAATTAAGTAATTCGGATTTTAATTTTAGATTTTGAGATAGGGAATACAATATTGTGTACTATATAGTATAATATTTTTATTGTGTTCTCTAAACCAAAATATAAAATATAAAACTCGGTTTTATTTCAATTCTGCAATTAACGTACGAACGTGACAGCATACACCAATGCACTCTGTTTTAAGGAAATTAAAAAGAACAATCCGATTCTGACTGAAGAGGCTCAAACGATTTTAAGCTGTTATTATCAAATTCAAAGAAGGACTGATTATAGGAATAAGTCGAGGACCACTGTGAGGCTTTTAGACAGTTTAATTAGGTACGTGATTTTTTTTATTCTTTTAAATACTAATTAAGTCAAAATTTAAAAAGGCGGAGAATGAGGAAAAGAAAAAAGCAAGAGTAAAAAGAGATAAAATCAGATTTTCGTAAGTAGAGTTCTAAAACATGTTAAGGCCGAGGTTATCGCCCAATTTTATAAATTTATTAATTTGATTTTTTATGCATTTAAACTTATATCAGGTGGATCATTTAAGGCGTTTATGGCATTTTTTGTTATTACTAATGGGTCATTCCGTAGTTACACTTAATTTAGGTCCTAGAAAAATACTCGATAGTTCATTCATTTGTATTTCAGGTTATAATCCTTACAGGCACTTTTTTACATCTTTTAGTTTACGTATAAATTTAATAATCAATTAGGCAATACAAATAATGCAACTTATTTGCGCGTTTCGTATGTTACAAAATTTGGAAGTACACTTATGCAATTAAGTAAATGGTAATGAAAATATGCTAATCTGATTTGTTTTTTTTTTTAATTATGTTGCTTAATTTATGAGAAACTTACTTTCTAATAAGCATTTGGTATAATAAAAAAATAAATAAATATGATTTTCAGAAATTACTATAGTTGTTACGTACGTTACCAAAAAATGTTACGTACGTTATCTGAGGGTTTTCACCGAATTTGGAAAAACTACCTATACGTTAAATTATGCTTCTGTAGGTCAATATACTACAACATTTTTATGCAGTTGATCGTGGTTCGTTTAGAAATCGTTTAGGGGACATAAACTTTTAATTTTGGGTATTATACAAGTTTTTTTGGACTTTTACCCAATATGTAAATAAATCTATAATAATAATATTTAATTTTTTTTATTCTGTGGTAGCAGTTGGTGCGGAATGACCCTAATGCTATTAAAAGGAAATTGAATTCAATAATCGGTAAGCTGCTTACCTGCCGAAACAAAAGTAACTAGCTCTGTTACAGTTAAAAGGCTCTTAAGAAATAAATAGGGGAAAGAGGAGGAATGCTGCACAGAGGTATTTCCGTACGTTTAAATATTTAAAATACTAAAAACAAAAACAAAACGTTTGCGCCATAAGGTAATACAACCGTGAACAACCGTTTAGTTGAGATTAAAACCTGCGCGCAGGTTGTAATCTTAACTAAACGCCGCAGCTGCGTTGGAGTGTAGTTACCTTTTTCGATATCACCGTACGCGGATCTAATTTATTCGTTTTCTAAAACAAACTGTAAGTTAATTGGTTTTAAATTATTTGATTCACTTTTTACATCAAATTTTTCTTTTTATATACAGATTACTGTTGTATGTGTTTTAATTATTATCATGTTTTCATTCAGTGTATTTTGCTTTTCCATTTTAAAAAATTTCAAAGTTTCGGAAAGCATTGTATTCGTGCAAAAATTTTCATTTTTTTTTGCGTATTTTTGAGTTTTATGACGTTTTATGTCGATATAAATCAATTTCAAGCAAAAAAAAATTGTCGATTGGTCGGTCGATCGTTCTGTCCGGAAAAATCTTGTAAGCACGATAACTTAAGAACGCTTTAAGCTAGAGACTTTAAATTTGGCATACAGGTATGTTACCAAAAGTTCTCGCTCGGGATTGTTTTTGGTGAACATTGGGGTGCGGAAAGGGGGACAAATGGGGAAAAATTCATTTTTTTTACAAAAATTTAAAAATTCCTATTTAAGGTTGCTGAATTGAATCTAATAATAAAAAAATTTAACTCCACCCCTGCAGGGGTAAGTGTAACTGCGTTTTTACATAACTTGAGCATAGGTTTTCTATAGGTTTTCTTTTGCTTCAGATTTTAAATTGAAGTAAAATGGTATTATCTACAATAAAGTTTATATCTTTTAAGCTATGAGAGATAATAATAGATTTTTTTTAGCTACATTTTTGGACTATGTTACACTTGCCTCCGTAACATACACCAAGTTTTTATATGTCTGCGGCCAGCCGTGGTTACACTTGCCCCAAACGGCGGGGAAAGTGTAACCACACGACATGGTAAAATATATTTTTTTTATTAAAAAATTGTGGTATAAAATTACTCAAAAAACATGTTACTACTGTTTTTATAAACCTCCAGGTTACCTACAAAAAAATACGTACTGCCCTGCTGATGCTCTTTTAGTCACGGCTAATTTTTAAAAACGAACTAAGCATTTTTGCCTTTACACTTACCCCACTCCACCTTATTGAAAATAAAAAACTGAAGGAAAAGTTTTGTAGTAAGTAAATTGTTGTTTAATTGCTTTCCCATTTTGAAAATTTTCAAAATTTCGGAAAGCCTTGTATTCGTGCAAAAATTTTCAATTTTTTTTTGCGAATTTTTGCGTTTTATGACGTTTTATGTCGATATAAATCAATTTCAAGCAAAAAAAAAAAATTGTCGCTCGATCGGTCGGTCGATCGGTCGATCGGTCTGTCCGGGAAATCTTGTAAGCACTATAACTTAAGAACGCTTTAAGCTAGAGGCTTGAATTTTGGCATACAGGTATGTTACCAAAAGTTTTCGCTCGGGATTGTTTTTGGTGAACATTGGCGTGCTGCAAGGAATGGGGAAAAATACATTTTTTTTAGAAAAAATCTAAAATTGCTATATAGAGGTTTTTAAGGTTGCTGAAATTGAATCTGACAATAAAATTTCTCTAACTCCACCCCCGAGGGGCTGAGCGGGTAAATATTTTGAAATGTTTTCCAAATTTTCGTGAAAATTTGTAGATAGGGGTTTTTGAGGTTGATAAAAATGAATCTTGAAATATATTTTTTGAAACCCCTTAGGGGTGGGGGGGTGGTTTTTGTGAAAATTGGTATATTGACGTTTTTGAGGTTGCTGGAAGTGAATCTGATAATAAAAATGGTCTAACTCTACCCCTACCCCCAGGGGGTGGGGGGTGATTTTGTAAAAGTTGGTATATAGGGGTTTTCAAGGTTGCTAAAATTAAATATGATAATAAAACACAGCTCAGTAAAAGAGCTTTCCCATTTTTCACCTCCGCGCGTGAAATTGATTTTTATTATCACATTTTTTTTCCTAATTTCACCCCTGAGGGGTGGGGAGTAGTTTTCGTGAAAACTGGAGTATTGGGGTTTTTGAGGTTGCTGAAAGTGAATCTGATAATACAAATATTCTAAATCCACCCCCTGAGGGGTGAGAGGTAGTTTTCGTGAAAAATGGTATATTGGGGTTTTTGAGGTTGTTGAAAGGGAATCTGATTATAACAAAATTCTAACTTCACCCCCAAAGGGGCAGATGGTAGTTTTCGTGAAAATTGGTATATTAAGGTTTTTACGGTTGCTGAAAGTGAATCTGATAATAAAAAAATCCATTTTATGCGCGGAGGTCTAAAATGGGAAAGCTCTTTTACTGGGCAGTGTATTTTTGTTTGTCTACCTACATATTTGAGTTAATGTTCTCCATTAATTTATCTTGTTGCAGACTATCTCAAGGCCATGCTCGATTGATGTATCACAAAACGGTCGATGTAATGGACGCCGTATTCGCCATAATTCTAGTCGACACTGCAATGGAATCAGACGCAAGATTGCTTAATTTAAATCTAAGCACTCACAGCAATTTCCCGGATAATCCGACCTCGGATTACGCGGAAATTCTGGAAATTGTTTTAAGAAAACTCGAATTACCACATTTACTTAATCGAGAAATGGATAATTTAAAGAGGAAGAACGTAAATTATATAGACACTAAAACCGCGACTACAAAGTCTAGGTTTTTTACGAACGACGTTCAAACTAATGATATAATTAGTGAGAGAGATAAAATACCAATTAATACAAGTTTACAAAAAGGGAATTGCAATACTCTTGCAGACGCGCTTAGTAAACCTACCACTTCAGGTATGAAGAAAAATTACAAAAACCAGATTGATAATGATGTATCTGGTATCATGAACAAAGCTAAAATTAATTCTTCATCCAGGAATAAAACAAATTTTATTTTTGAAAATGATGAAACAGAAATTATGGATTTCCCAGATTTTAATAAAGAATTTTTAATAAATAATAACAGAGATAAAGAAACAATTAATACAAGTACACAAAAAGATAGAAATTGTAGTAAAAATGATATTACAGATGTGTTTAACAGTAAACCGTCTACCTCAAATCTAAAGAAAAATGACAAAAAGCATATTAATCATTTTAATACCGATGCTGAAACAAATCGTGGAACCAAAACGCATACATCAAACAATCAATCAAATTTTATGTTTGATAATAATGAACCAAAACGCTTTGATACAGATATCAGTAAAATAATGACAAAGAACAACAATAAACGTGATGGTATTAAAAACAGTATTTTAAATAGTTTAAATAATAAGGAGATAGATTTTATACATTATAATAAAGGATTTTCAGTTAAAGGTAAGAAAAATACGGATAAAAGAAAATTCCAAACAATTGATGATAATCCAAGCAAATCACCTGTCAAAAATAAAAAGAAAAATGAGCTTAATTTAAATAGCGATTCTCAACTATTAAAATTGATACCCAGCGTAAATGACGGCATATCAGATATTTTGAATTTTAACTTAGATTATGAAAATGAATTTCCTATAAACGTTAAGAAAATTTCTAGAAATAAATCGTCGGATAAATGTATAAATTTAATATTTGGTAATTCAGAAATTGAAAATTTAGATAGGGATATAGATAAGTCTGCAGAAAATAGATTTGAAAATAAAATAACTAGCATAAAAAGTAAAAATTTAAATAATTTAGAATCTAAAAATATAAATATTAATCGAGATAACTTTAAATCAAAAACTCAAACCAGCTTATTTGAAAATATAGACAATTTTGATATTGAAATGGATGTAGACATTGCTCATTCAACGAAAACTAAAATATCTAATGAAATTAGCCAAACAACCAGTATTAAAAAATTTAAATTCAAAAATGATAACAAAGTATTAAACTGTGATAATCTAGAAAACATTGGTGATAAAAATACAACGTCTAATTGTATTATTATGGAAACATCTTTAAATAAAATTAACGAAAATATTTTTCCAAAAAAGAATCGTTTTAAAGAATTATTTGGTTTTAAGCCAAGGGAAATTTCAGAAAATACTTCCAGTAGTTCGGGGAACATTAATAAAAAGAGTTTTGAGAAAAACTCTAGTTCATCTCAAAGTTCTATTCAATCCATATTTGAAACTGTGGAGAATGATATTGATTTTGACTTGTGAATGTTATTAGTCATTTAGGTGTTTTCTGAGGTGAGAACCATCTCGTTCTGATATAAATGATGATTGTACAATTACAACGTGTTATGTCTAGGGTCACTTGATCAATTGTTGCTTTGTCTAGTTTGGTGGTTGGATGGTTTGGGGTTTTTATAGGGTAGCGACAAGGTAATAGATGAAGATCGCCACCTCCCCTTAATTTAGGACGGAGAAGCTCTCATTAGCTTAAGTCGGCAAGAAGGTTTTTAATGACCTATTATTATTTAAACTAACGTTTGATGAGCTAGCACAGTAATTTATTTAGGCTTATGATTTAGACCTATTATTTATTATGTTAAGACTAATCGTAACTATGATAAAATAAAATATTTTGTTTTAAATTAGCGATTTTAAGTCTTTTGTGTATTCCAAATAACCACTACGTTTACACCACAGGTTCTAAATAGTTTAGAAGTAATACCAATTTTATTTGGTACTAATTGACATCAAAGAAATAAGTATCTATGGTCTGTTTTTTCAAGCAAGATAGTAAATTAAAAATCGCACAGTAAATATTTTTGTCCTCCTCTGTTCTCATGCAAAACATTTACGCCCAAAACATTATTTAACCAATTATCTTTCATTGCGAAACGAAATTGGATATAATTTTATTTTTATGGACGATAACACCACTACCCACTGCACAAGAAGGGTCACCAATTTACTACAGCGAGGGAATGATCAAAGAATGAACTGTCCAGCAAGCTCAGCTCACACGAATCCTTATGAGAACGTATGGGATATGCTTAAAAGGGTCATTTTGAATAAAGATAATCCCATTCACCCTTCAGGAGCTAATTGTTGCTGCTCAAGAAGAATGGAACATATTACAGGATTTGTATTGTCACGCACAACGTGTAATGTTTTGCTTGCGAGCAGAGGAGGACATACTGGTTATTGACATTTTTATTTCTCACATTTTGTGACGACTTTGATTTTTTTCAATAAAAATTTATTGATGGGATTTTTTTAAATTTAATTCCTAGATATTTACTCTTTCCATTAAAATAACTCTACATGTAATAAAGCATTTCAATAAAATGTAGAATTAAACTCACATATTTGTTAGAATAATTTTTAACGTTTCAAATTAATTGGGTGGGCCAAGAATATTGGCGATATGTGTAATATAATTTTATATATTTTTTTAAAAACTTATGACATTGTGAAAAAAATTAAGAATAACTGGAACTATATACTTTTAAAACCAAAACATGTTTTAATAGATGATTTCATTAATACCAACTAATTTCGATTTCAATAGCTCACTTTTATTAAATAAGAATATAACATAATAATTTACGTGTAATACAATATAAAAATATAATATTTAGAAATGGAAAACTTCATCTTGTTCTGTTATACTATTATTATATTATTCTAGGATCTTATAACACATTTAATATAGTTTTAAATAAGGGTTTTATCTCGTGTTCAAATGAAATAAATGTTATATTATAAGCTTATATTACCCGCCAGTAAATTCTGAAACTATTTTAAGAAAACCCATTTAGTTAATTAAAACTATCAATTTTAATTGTTCTAAAACTAAGACGGCAAAGTTTTTAATGGCGAAAAGGAACTAAAATATGATTAATTATTATAATGAACTACAGAAAAGACAAAATTTAGAGCTAGACAGACAAACATAAGTTACAGTAGTGAAAAAGTTATAAAGTTTATTTTTATTTTAACAAACCAACCCATTTTTACAAAACTACCATCGCATGCTAAAAACCAAAGGATACTTTCATGTACAAGGTAGTTTTGAATGTATACATTATTTTTTAAGTAACCTTGTCCTTAAAATAGTCTAATAAATGTGACTGTTTCTGGAATAATAAATCAGGCTACACTATGTTTTTAAAGAAAATGATCTTTCCATATTTCTATTTCAATAGTAAGTAAGAAGGATTTTTGAAATTGCTCTTACCGTTACTGAGATCCAGCTCTAGCTACTTAAGTATCGATCACCCTGTACATTAAAATGTTATCATTAAACTCTAAAACTTTAGTTAAAATTTATAAAATATTTTGAAAAAATGCCATTTATTTAATTACAACTATTAATTTTAAGGGAAAGGAAGTAAAAAAATGTGATAAATAATAGAGATAAAGGATCAATTATTATGATTAACTACTAAGGAGATAAAGTTTCTTATAAAAACGACAATATCCCAGTAGACGTGCTTGACACTAAATCGACTACTTCAGCGTCTGAACTTCAGACTAGAACAAAAAATATCAAGTTATATTACAGTCTGAAAGTTCCTATCTTAACTTATATACAAGTATGTAGTGTTTTTATTTAAATTAGAAATAGCCCTATAAAAACTTTTCGCAAAAAAAATGAACCGACTTCTATGTCTCTAAAAAGTAAAAAATAAAAAACACCTAAATTAAATACTACCAGTTATTTTTGTTGTTAAATTGTTTGCTGTGAAATTGGCACCTATTTAAGTATTTTTTATTTTTTACTTTTTAGAGACATAGAAGTCGGTTAATTTTGTTTTTGAGAAAAGGTTTTATTTTTACTTTTAAAAAAAACAAATTTAGTAATATTTTTATTTCAGCGCCCAAGATTTCAACCAACCTTATTTTAAACGAAATACTAAAGAAATTCTTTGTTAAACTTAAAGCGTTAAGTACTAATCAAATAATGCCTTATAGTAAAATCACAAATTTTATCATTTTCTGTTGGTATTTTAATATTACAGGTCCACAAAATCAAGTTTAGCGGCATTTAAAAAATTTTTATCTTAGTTATCCGATATTTCTCTAAAAATGAAGCCGTTTTTAAATGAAATTGCGCTAAAATGATTAGATTTATCTTAATTATCCGGCTTACCCAGCATTATCCGAGCGTCAAATTGAAACGGGACCACTTCATGAATGCCCTCTTTAAGTTAGAAAAAGTTTCATCAAATTCCGTTAATTCGTTCCAAAGTTATGCGGGAACAAAATCTTTGTTAAACCTTAAGCGTTAAGTAATAATCAAATAACGCCTTATTGTAAAATAATAAATTTTATCATTTTCTGTTGGCATTTTAATATTACAGGTCAAGTTTAGCGGCATTTAAAAGATTTTTAGCCTGCCGTAATATTTGAGTGACCCCTTAATCAAGTTATCCGGCTTGTTCGAGTTATTCGATATTTCTCTAAAAATTTGGTTAGTATTAGAACCAAATTAAGCCGTTTTCAAGTGAAATTGCGTTAAAATAATTAGATTTATCTTAATTATCCGGCTTACCCGGAATTATCCGAGCGTCTGATTGAAACAGGACCACCTCGTGAATGCCCTCTTGCAAAAAGTTTCATCAAATTCCGTTCATTCGTTCCAAAGTCATGCGGGAACAAACATAAAAAAACAAAGTCACACGTCGAATTGATAACCTCCTCCTTTTTGGAAGTTGGTTAAAAAGGAGATTATTTGTTTAAAAATGGATTATTTGTATTTCCATCATGATATCATGTTCCAGTTTCTTTTTTTTTTATCACGAGAATACGTTTTTGATTTTCGACTACGAGTTAAAGTCTGTAATAAATAGTTGTAAGGGGTGATGCAACTTTCAGTGCACGTGCTAATAACTCACTAACCGATAAAGCAATTTCAAATTTTGACTTTTATCTCCTTGTCTGTTCTTGTAATGGTGTTAGTATGCTTTATCTTATTTATGATCCAATTTTTATTAGTTTATTTTCAAGAAAATTGTTAATATGTAAAACTTTTTTCTTATTTTTGTAATTTTAAGCAAATAATAAATTATTGCATGTATTTCTCAGAACCAAACCTTACACAAATAAGTGATTTCTTGCTGACAAGTAAATACTCTAAATCCGACCATGGGAATTATTTGTCCTAAATAAATCTTACCTTACAGAAAAAAAAAATTCACTCATAGAAATACTGCTAGGTTTTTGTTGTTTCTCAAAGGTTTGTTTTGTTTCTTAGTCTGACCGCAGCCCTATTGATCATTCACAAAGATAATTCGCATATGCTGTTGCTAAAGAAGCTAATATGTAATTAGTTGTATCATAGGAACTGCGTAGGCGAAATATTTTTGCAACTTATTCTTGACCATTCTATTATAAGGTTTGTTTTGGTTCTCAAAAATCGCAGTTCTGGGCAATGTTCAGTCGCAACTGCGTACGTTCCGAACCCGTTCAGAACTGTGATTTTCATAACCAAAACAAACCTCAAAAATGGCACTTCTAAACTGGTATGCAACGTGTGCAGTTGCAACTGCGTCGGTTCTGAACCAGTTCAGAACTGCGGTTGTGATTTTTGAGAAACAAAACAAACCTATTAAAGAAAGTAATACAATTTTTTTCGTTATATGTAAAAGTTTATTAATATCATAATGACTAGACTACAATATTATATAAATGAAACAGCTTCAACATTGTAATATTATTGATTTATCAATTACATAACATAACATAACAAATACTATGTTAGTGATTATCATCGTTATCATGAGTCTTCAATCGCAACAGAAAATTCCCACAATTAATTATTATAAAAACTGGAGACGCTAAGATTTTGAATAATATACATGGTGTTTCAGTCAAAACTTCCCAAGCAGATCTCCTAAAAACTATAAGAGATATTTAAGTTTCGTAAAAATCGTAGGATGGGTATAACGTATTTTGGCATAAACTAGACAGCGACGCCTTGCAGTGTAGGTGGCGCGACGATTTAAAAAAATTAAATTGTGTTTTTACTGATAAAATGCCCAATTCTAATATTTTTTTTTTGACTAAAACTGATATATCTCCAGGTTTTCCAGATATTTATAATCTTAATTAGAAAACTGCGTGGGGAGTTTCAAGCAAAATATTAAAACTTTAATCACAGTGCGATTCTGGGAAGATTAAGTGTGATCCTCTTCCAGCAAATCTTATAATATTCCATAATTACAGCAATACTTTATTCTTCAATAGTTTTCATATCTATTTTTTTTAATAATTGTAAAAAATTAACCAAACGAAATTTAATTTTTCTTTCCTAAAATAATGCCTGTGTTTAAATCGGCCCATACTGTCAAAAGTTATGGAAGACACCGACCCTTCATTGAAGTTCACCCCTCTTTTTAATTTTTTCTATTTTGCGACTCTTATAAGCTCATAATCACACGCATTTTGCGTGTTCTTATAGGCCTATAAGAGGTCTCTACTTTTTTTTCTTTTGGGTTGGCAACAGACAAAAGTCTATCTTTTGACGTTTGCCGTGCAATTGTGAACGTCGGTTTAAAGTTTAATTTTCTACAAAATTTTGTGTTTAGGTTATGTTTTACCGTGTTAAAATTGTGGCTTGGTTACTTGCAGTAGAAAAGAGAAGAAATGACTATAAAATATGTCAAAATAATATTCGTTCTTAGAATTTTAAGCATGGCGAAAACTGTAATGCCAATTCGAAACAAAAATCCCTAAATCAGACAACAATTTAAATGTAAGTTTTTTTTTAAGTTTAGAGCAAAATAGAAAAAATTGTATAAAGCACTCGATTTATAACACGTTTTTAGCGCACTAGTACTTTAGAAAACTCGCCGCAAGCGGCTCGTTTTCTAAACTTGTACTCGTGCGCTAAAAACGTATGTTATGAAACTAGTACTTTAATATACTATAAAAGTGGTCTAGAATCAATATATCGTCCATGATACTGCAATACCGCTTAACGTCCAACTGCAAAACCGCGTAACGTCTAACTGCAAAACCGCGTAAGGTTTAGAAACAAAATTTTACAGGAGAAGGAAAAACTTATTATATTAATGATTAACAGAAAAGTAACGCTTTTTAAAGTAAAAATATTATACTTTAAGCTGGCTAATAAAATATTTATTAGCCATTTATTATAACAATGATATACCAATAGTATTACTTAATTTTATGTCTTCATTATTTTCTTCTTTTGGTTTATTTGGAGCTCTATTTTCTATACAATACCGAATAGTCCATTCTTTTATTCCGAGTGTGTTAAGGAACATACTTTTGCAAACCCTTTTCTTTTGATCGTTAATTTTCAGGTAGTATTTTCTTGATTCGGATCTTCTCGAAACATTTCCATTTAATTTCTTCTTCTTAATGGTTCCTTCTACGTCTATCATTGATAATAAAAACACATTCTTCTACCCCCACGTCATTTTCCAAAAATCTTTAAATAAATCTTCTCTGTTCTTTTCTGTAAACATATTACAGTTGAATACGTTCGTATTTTTACAATATTCTGATATACATGCAGGTCCTAACTTCCTTTCTTCTTTTGATACATCCTGGACAATTTTGTCATTCTGTTTTCTAAACCCGGTGTATTCCTGGCCCATCATTCTCTGCTTTTTGTTTAATTCCCTTTTCCACTGTGTTGAATCGGATTTTTTCTTCCTTTTTCTAATTTTCTTGCAGTCCTCTGGATCTACATGCATTTTCATCTCAGGATCCGCCTCACTTTCTATTATTTCTAAGCATAAATCCATTGTATATGCGTTATTAAAAAATACAATTAAAAATTCATACGTCAAATTGTTGTCAACGCGGTTTTCAAATAAATATCTGACCCACTTGATGAATTTTTAAATGAGAAATAATAAATTTAAAAAGCTTAAAAGGCTTTTTTAAAATGGTTATTTCTCACAAATATTAACTCAATATACGCCATTTATTGTGTAGATCACGCTTGTGCAAAATCTTGATTTTGCTACTTTCATTAGTTACGCGGTATTGCAGTTAGACGTTACGCGGTTTTGCAATTGGACGTTAAGCGGTATTGCAGTATCATGGACGATATAATAAAAAATTGGTTGTACGAATGTTACACTAATTATAACTTTCCAAATCAAACTGTGTTTAGTACATCGCAGCAAAAGTATGAAAACCTTTGAAAACTTTTAATATTTACCTAGAAATAATGGTTTTATCAATTCCAAAGCTCTGTTTGTTTTGGCTGATGGTCCTATAAAAAATTTCCGATGAAAAGCGATTTTACACATATTAAAACTGACGAAATCTTATGAATTTTCATATGTAAATTTCAAAAATCGCATGAAATCTTATGAATCTTAAGAAAGTCTTATAAAGTTCGTTTGAAATCTTATAAAACTACATGTAACCTAATGAGTTAGTCGATATAAAACCTTATCAAGAATTTACAAATTAAAATAACAATGTTACTTCATACCACATAAAATTTGAAAATCCAGATCTGCTGATATAAACAATATGTTTTTTCATGAGAATAAATTGAAAATTCCTGATAAAGTTTTTTATGGACTTACTTACATGAGATTTCAATGAAATCATTTCATAAGATTTCATAATTTTCAGGCCTTTGTGTACAAATAAATATTATTAACATATATTTTTTAGTTTAATGGTTGGTGGGTTAAATTATCTTTTGTTAATCATTCGTTAAAGTGCGATATTTTGTGCTAGCTAAGAATACCAGTCAAGTTAATTACCTAATGGAAGCACATTTGCAAGCATAAAAAGATTAATATCGACTGATGGGTTTAAAAAGGTCGGAACTTAAATATGCTTACTGCACAGTATTAAAAAATAGTAATTTATCTTTATTAATATTAATACGGTAGTTTGGGCTTTTCCAAAATCGTCAGATCACGACAAAAAATTCTTGAATTCAAATGTGTCATGAAAGAATAAGTAACTTTAAAAATGTCCGTCTGTCCGTCCGTCCGTCAGTCTGAAGTCAGGTTTTTTGTAAACACGACAACTCGGATTTAAATAATTTAATTTATTATTATCCTATCGATTTGATCATGTTTCAATTGAAACATGCAGAAAAAGTCAAGTTCCATGAGAGGACGACCCTTCCCCCACCCCAAAAAAAGTTATAAAGGGTTAAATAAAAAAAATAAAAAAAACTAAAGAAAAGATCGAATGGAGGTCATTTTTTTCAGGAAAAAAATACACTTATTATAATGATCCTAGGCTTACCGATCAATCCTACAAATTTTGAAAATATCCGTTAAAAAATAACGACGAAAAAATAAGAAATTTAAGACACCGATAGCTCAGATGGTAAAGCACGGAATCTAATGCATTTTTGTCTCCGAGGTTCGAATCCCATACCCGAGATTTAACGATTAAAAAAATCCATCCGTCCAAAAAGGGTACTTGTTTTGGCATTTTTGTGCTTAAAATTGTTATTCGATCCATGTAAAATTAAAAAAATACGACCTTCTTAAATATATCAGTATGTTTTAAGATTTAATTTCAACTTTTCCACTGTTTAGACATTTTTATTTCCTTTTGACTTCATGTTTCTAACTACTTGAATAAAAAGTATCACAATGGAAACATAAGAAATCAATTTATGGAAGACTAGAGATTGCACGGTGGTCCTGAACGAGTTTAAGTTCGATAAAAATGACAAACCAAATTATGTTTAGACTGTGATAACTCGGTGCTAAAGATTACAAATCTGCATAACACAAAATTAGGTTAAATCTCACTTTTTTGCAAAATTTTTATTTGTTCATTAAAAATTTATTTGACAGCTGACTTTAGGTTAAAGTAAATATTTAACGTTGACTATGTTTACACGAGATCTGACTACCGTATTTAATAAAATACTGTTTATTATTAGGGTATTTAATTCACGTGTAAATGCTTTTTTCTGCGCTATTTATTAATTGAGAGTTATAAATATAACTACAGGGTTGGAGACATAATGGGGATTTGGCTGTAATAAAAGGCTATGTAAACAGTGGAGATTTATAAATACTGATATTGCCAACCTTAGTTAATAAGCGAGATTTAGCTGTGATAAAAGGCCTTGAAAACGGTGAAGATTTATTAATACCGATATTGTCCACCTTAGGCGAAAAAGATAAATTACACCATACACTTGAATATATAGCAGCAAATTTTCTAGGTAGTGTTTTTCTAGAATGTTGGCAATATTTTCGGTATTTATTTTGGTTATTAAGTATAAACGCATGTATAAACACTCTGTATTAAATTGATATTTATAAATACCGTATTTATAACTACGGTAGTTGTTTAACGTGTAAACGTAGTCATTGATCTTAAACCTCATTCAAGATCACCGTGGACTACTTGAATAAAAAGTATCACAATGGAAACATAATAAATCAATTTCTGGAAGACTAGAGATTATATACTTGGCATCAATTTATTAGAAAAGTTAAACAATAAATGTTTCATCTTAAAACTTTTAATTTGCCAACAAAAAACTCAATTGAAACAATTTAACAAAGAAAATTTAACCATTCATGAAATTATATATAGAGTCAAATTAACAGTTGTCCTGACTGATGCATTCACAAAATAATACCTAAATATTAAGTTATTTGGAATTTCATCAATTTTGCCATGGTTACTTTTTTTTTTCGGGTGATCAGAAATAGAAAATTGTATTTGGTAAAGTGGATGATAATATCATAGTTATTAGGTACTATTTTGTGATTACATCACTTCGAATAGGTGTGAATTTGACTCTAGTATTATTACTTTACCATGGGAAACTCCCGCGTTAGTAAAAAAATTGATTTTTTACGTTTTTTGACGTTTTTATGCAAAAATATAGTTTTTTTCTTTTTCCGAAAATTAAAAAAAAAAAATAATTTTTTCTATGAACTTATTTTTTCTTCAAAACAGTAGCGATTATTTTTATCTGTCAAAATTTTTGTCCAATCGGGACGTTGCATAATTTTAGACTCATTTAAACTAATGTATTTTTATCCAGTCCACGTGGACTGATCTAGCCAGTTAATGTTCGACCCTATCCAATCATATTTCACAAAAGATTTAGCTACACCCACAAGGCATTTGTAGCAATAAATATTTACTAGACCGGCTTTAATTTTTTTATTTGTGTTCTGTGCATCGAGCTATATAAAATAAATACGTATTTAATATGATAAAATTTAATTGAACATTCTACTATAAATGTGACACCGAATATACCTGTTTTCACATAAATTGTTTTGAAAATATTTAAAGAATAAACAATAAATAGCAGACACAATTTTTTTCGGCAGAAATCTTGTCTTTTACATAAAAAAGTGGAAAACGTGAAAAATCATAAAAAATCACTAAAAATATATATTTTTTGATAGAGACAGTAATGCGTTTATATAATTTGAAGCCAGAAAAAAATCTATTTAAATCTAAAAGTTTTACATAGCTTTCATACTTTTTATCAGATTTAAGTAAATTACAAGTTTTGTTATTCTTAGCGCCGCCATTGCAATAACTTAGAGTGGGGGATCAAGAATCCAATAATAATCTGTGGTTTTGCTATGATAGCAGCCATTTTTACTATTTATTTATCTATTTTTTCACTCTAGATGGTACGGTTTGGTAGGTTATAGGAAACTGGCCAACAACCCGTAAAACAAAAGCCAAAGGGATAACCAACCAACAGATGGAAGTTTTTAATCACTGTTTTTTTTTATGCTTCACAATATTGTTATAAAACTTTTTTAAATTATCGACATTTTCGTCACACATAACTAGCAATCCGCACTCTCTAAATCTAAATAATTTAAAGTATAAATTTGTAAAAATGTCTGCTATTCACATTTGCCAATCGCTTACCCAACAGCACATAACGTTCCAATTGTATTCCGGAATTCCAGGTATATTCCTGGAATGTTAATGGAATGTAAGTGGCAAGCTGGTGCTGTTGGGTTTGGCATTCCTGCCCTCCCCTCTAATTCATTACGTCAATTGTTAAATATTATAGTTCCTCTGGCACCATTTTAAGAAGAGCCATCTTCTTTTTAGCAACCTTTGAAATGAGCACGTCAATTGGCTTTGTGGTATCGTATAGAGATGGCGCATTAAATATTATAATACCTGTACCGATTACACAGGCCAGTGTGAATATCCATAGAAAAAGTCGATCCAATACCATGGCTACGTATTTCCAATCTTCTTCCACCTGAAAAGACAAAAATAGTGGTTATTTAAATTAAGATTTTTTTTTCAAAGTACCTTACGAAAAATTAAAAAAATATAAAAATAAAATTTAATTTATAAAAATTATTTTTTGAAAAAATACTCTTTAGACTATTTTAATAGACTGGACTTTGCCAGGAACCTTTGCTGCAGTTACGTGTTAACTTTTTGTCGCGTAAAATGTTTTGGGTAATTGCGACCATGATCACGCTGTTCTAGAAGAACTTTTAAATGACATGACAACTTCCATTTTTTTTTCTTTTTGGAATTTGTTATATGAGCTCTAATTAAAAAAATAAGACCAAAATTTTAAAAATCGTTAGAGCCGTTTTTGAAAAAAAGGTGTTTTTTAGAAAATATAACTGATATTTCACGATAACATACTCGGTTTGCCCTCGATATCTCGGATTTTGACCAAACTTGGCATAGTGGTACCACTATGGTACCTAAGCACACTGAATTTTTTTTTCAAAACGGTCCATCCGTTCACGATACCGGGTGTCCCACCAACCAGGTTCTTGACAAGTTATATCTCCGTTATTTGAAAAGGTAATTTTTGGTAAAAATAGCCTTAAATGGGAGCCAAAAAAGATTTTATTGACTTATTCAACCCCCTCCTCCATTGCTTACTCACTCCCTTGTAACCACCCCACCCTCTAATTTTTAAATAACACCTTCCACCCCCATTATTATCTAAGAATATGAAATTACATTTCATTTTGAATTAAACCATGTATTATAAATAGTATCTTATTCTTTTAAGGGGCTTCCAATAACAATTATTATTTAGTAATAATAATGTCCCAACAGGTTTTAGACGGGCTATATCTCCATTATTTAAAAATATAAAAAAGTTAAAAAAGAAATAAAATTAAATTGGAGTCAAAGTAGAATTTACTGACATATGCAAAACTACCCCTTATTAACCCACCTTCTTGGAACCACCTCCAACTAGTTTTTTAAATAGCACTTCCCTATTTTACTAAAGAATATAAAAGCACATTTTATTTTAAATTTAACCAGAAAATTTTCCAAAAACTTACGTTAAATTGTACCCAAAAGAAAATTGATTAATATATTCAAAACCAACTCATTACAACCCAGTCTCCTAGAACTACCCGCAATTTTGTTTTAAATACCACCCTTTTATTAATAAAAAATAATTGTTATTTAGAGCCCCTTAAAATCTAAGATACCACTTATAATAAATGGTTGTATACAGAATAAAGTGCACTTTCGTAGAATTAGGGGGTGTTATTTGAAAAAAAAGAAGTTGGGGGTAGTTTCAAGGGAGTGGGTAAGCAAGGGGCGGTTTTGAATAAGTCAATAAAATCTTCTTTGGCTTTGATTTAATGCTATTTTTTGCAAATTTTAATACCTTTTCAAATAACGGAGATAAGCTATTTCAAGAATTTGGTGGGACACCCATTATAGTCAACGGATGAACCGTTTTGAAAAAAATTTGGATGGAGTGCTTAGGTACCACAGTGGTACCACTATGCCAAGTTTGGTCAAAATCGGAGACATCGAGAGCAAACCGAGTATGTTAGCCTGAAATATCAGAGATATTTTCAAAAAAACACATTTTTTTCAAAAACGGCTCTAACGATTTTTAAAATTTTGGTCTTATTTTTTTAATTAGAGCTCATATAACAAATTCCAGAAAGAAAAAAAAAGTTGTCATGTCATTTAAAAGTTCTTCTAGAACACCTATGAGAAAAAGCAAACTTAGTCACAAGAACCTCGTGGGTAAATTTGATATCATAACCATATGCATAATATGCATATGCATTGCATATGGTTCTTTATTTGTATCCTTTAGCGTTAATATCTTCCGGGACTAAATACACTATAGACAAAACATAAATTAGGTATAGCTTGTCTACATTTTCTACATTGGAATTAAACCAAAAATCCGTGGAAGTGGTATTAAAACTGTCTAAAATGTTGGAAACCATAAAATATTCGTTCAAAAATTTCGTAGTCTTCGACCCTTTTCAATAATACCCTATTGTATGGTGCCAAAAAGCCAGTTCTAGTAAATGAATGTATCTATAAAAGGGATACAAAATTTATGAACTAGGCAATAAAGGTTAAAATATTAAAATTTTATCTACAACATAAATGCTGCTTTATTAAATCTTAAACAAATTTTATGGCGCCATATAAATTTTGTTTGGTTTTATTTTGATAAACATTTTATGGAACTACAACAATCCAATACGATACGCGAAAATCTAGTCCATTTCTGACAATGTATTTTTTATTTATTCAGTTATTTGGTAATAAAAATTCACAGACTCCCAAATAAGATTTAACCTTGTGCTAGGGACTCTTCATTAATTAAAAAAGCACGGTTGTCACCATAACAAATATTTTTTTCTTTTTGTGTGGCTGTGTTATTCATTAAACTTTAATTTTTTTTATGGTATAAAACGTATAGATGTCAAATATGTCGTCATATTCTTAACCTTTCTTTTTTTACTCCGATTTATTGATGCACAACTGTCTAATTTTCAGTTAGGTTATTATAAGCTATTAGGGCAGTATTCATAGGGCCTGCGCTAGAATAGTATTATACGGTAGTTTCTAATTTTCAAAAAATGTCATAAATCGTCCTAGACTTGGATCTTGGATATAAATTTGTTTTATGAAAAAATAAGCAACTTGTTTTTCAATCCGATCGACTTGAAATTTTCAGTTCTATGAGGGTTCTATTGTTTTTGAAAGTAATCCCCCCAAAAACAAAAAAGTTATTTAAAAATCGAAAAAATCTAAAATATAATTCCGATTAACGTAACTTTTTCAGGGGAAATTACTTTTATTATAAGGATCAATTCTACCAATTTTAAAGGTAATCCCCCCAAAAACAAAAAAGTTACGAGGGGTTGAACTTAAAAAAAAATCGAAAAAAGCTAAAAGAAAATTCTCATTAAAGTAACCTTTTCAGGAAAAATTACATTTGTTATAATTCTACCAATTTCGGAAGTAATCCCCCCAAACACAAAAAAGTTATGGGGTGTTATACTTTTTCAAAAAATTAAAAAAAATATCATTTTCTATTTTTTTTTTAATTTTTCGTCTTTCGCAAATAGAAAATTAAAAAAATTAAAAATTTTAAATTTTTTTTTCAAAAATTTTTCGTTTTTCAAAAAAGATTCATTTAAAAAAAATCGTATTTTTTTATTTTTTTTTGAAAATATATATTTTTTAAGTATTTGGAAAAATGCAATATACCATTTACTGTAAACAGTATAATATATAATATAATATAATCTATAATATACCTAATATAATATATAATATAATGGAATGCGTAGCATTACATATGAGGAGCTTATTTTCAAAATACAACGTCAATTTCTTAACTTTTTGGACTTGATTCGTTTTGAAAATAAAATACAATTAAATTAAATAAGCTCATTTTCAAAATAAGTCCACCCTGCTGAAAATGACGGGTCTGG
This sequence comes from Brachypterus glaber, assembly GCA_958510825.1. Classification (NCBI taxonomy): domain Eukaryota; kingdom Metazoa; phylum Arthropoda; class Insecta; order Coleoptera; family Kateretidae; genus Brachypterus; species Brachypterus glaber. The sequence goes on along the minus strand of OY294048.1, from coordinate 12,327,175 downwards.
GCGGGTATAAATGGTGCATAAACCGGACTTCAGCGGACCGCTCAAGTCCGGTCTATGCAACATTTATACCCGCGCAGACCCGTCATTTTCAATAGGGCATTCCCTAACTTTTTGGACTTTTTTTTGTGTTTTGAAAATGAGCTGCTCATATCATCACGGCTTGTTTTATAGATATACTATAGATAAACTATAAAATATATTTGAGATAAAAATGCTGTTTGGATTAATTTACCTAGAAATATCCAACGCATTCCAAAATCCAAAAACCTAGAATTCATTTTATTTTAGTTTTATATCTTTACTGAAGATTCTAGATATTAATATAGAGGGCAGTCTATTCTGCAGGTCCCTTTTCACGTAATCACTCACATTTGTAGAAATACATGTTGGCGCCTTCGCCAAAATTGTAAATATTGCAGTTTTAGTCATTCAAACCCTTATTAAAAAAAAATATTTTTTCGGAATAGGAAAAATAAGAAAATGCCCCTTTTGACCTCTTACCCCACCACAATATCTGCTGAGCGGTGGTTTAGTTTTAGGGGAGCGCGGGGGTACGGTGTTGTATTATTTGAAATGCGTTCTCTAATTAACAAAGAACTTTTACCTGAAGAAGTTATTTCAAACCAATGATTATGAAGGTGTCATCTTTTTGTTTGTTTGTTTACATAAACGTACGCGATACTGCTTTTGGTGTAAACATAAGTATCGCTAGTTTTGACATTCTGATGACCAGAGCGATGTTGCGTAATTTTCACTTTATCATTATGATAAATCTTTATACCTACATTAAAATTTTAAAAAACTACTATACTACGACACTATAATTATGTTTGATAATGTAATATAATAAGTAATATATTATCACTTTAATAAAAACATATTCTGTACCTATTATTTATGAATAAAATTGAGGTTATGTATTGCTTGCCAAAGTTTACGACATTAGACTGTGAGTTTACACATTCTTTTTCTCTCTTTACGCGTACAAAGTGTAAACAATAGTCACTCCCCACCAGCCCCCCACTAGTTGGTTCACGCTTCAAACAAAGCATACGGTAGATTTCATCATGTTCATTCTTGAGGTAAAAGTTCTTTGCTAATTAATCAAAATTTTAGTAGTACCTATACAGCTAATTTTCAGTATACCAAACCAAGCAAATTTTCGCAGTTTTGTCGTCCTGCCCCAGTAAAGATGCGTAAGAACCAAAAGTCCAAAACCTTTGAGACCCCTTCATTTGTGACCACGATGACTAGAGAACGCTTTGAGCTGAATATTTTCAATTTTGAACATAGGTTTCTTATATATGGTTTATTTTTTTTTGATTTTTTTTTATTTAAAAAAAAAAATGGATCAAAGAAAATCAAAGTATTGTTTTGTTGGCGGCAGTATTTATTTTACGACAGAGAAGTAAGTATTTCTAAAAATGTTTGTTTCTAACTAGAAACAAACCGTATTTGGCTTAGGTATATCAAACGTAAACTTTGTGATTGCACTAAAATTTATGGAAATAAAATTCATTTATTCCGAAATTCTAAACAATATTCAAATGAATAAGTCATATATTCTAAATATCTAGAAATAGTAGCAACTGCATCAATGTATTAAAGAAAATCAACACACACAATATTGAAATTTAACGGAGTTATATTCTGAATTTCAAATGGATCGATCAATAAAGAATCAAATTATTTCTGCTGCTAATTATATATGTTTATGTTTGTTTTTAACCCCGTACTATTCTACTTAATTAAACATCCCCTAAGTCCAGGACTTGTGTGGGCTAGTAGTAGAGGGAACCACCGGCTATAATTGACTTTCGAACCAATATATCTAGGGAGTACGCCAAATTTCAATTATTAATTAACTGAAAAAGGTAATCGGCGCCAGTGTCAATGCTATATCGATGCCTTAGACCGCTGAGCTAATCTCCCATAAACAATACGTTTATACATAGTTTATACAAAAAAAAAACAAAAAATTAATTTTGAGAAAAAAGAAACTATAAGAAAATTCCACATTTTTTATTTATTTAATTTTTAATTTTACAAAAAATAAATTGGCTAAGAGTCGTATGATACGACTAATAATAACACTGAACTACAAATCATATCAAATTCTCTGATTACAAGGGGTAAAAAGGCCAAAAAGTGGGTAATTTGACCATCAAAAATTTTCTCATGATATATAGGGTATTTGAAATAGAGTCTGAAATTTGATTCTATAATAAAATATGACAAAAAGTTCCTATAAACATATGTCTAAAAATGCGTCTTAAATACGCCTCAGAAAGGGGCTGAAAAATTCGGTTTTTATTTAATAATTTAGGAACCCTTTGATATATAGCAACGAGGTTTTGCACATGAACTAAACTTAATAAGGCCCATCTTCGTATGTTATTTTCATATACTTACTTTAACCAGGGGGGTGCGAAGCGGGGGGCCTCATCAGTTTTTTGTCCCAAACTTTTTTCTGTGTAACTTTTTCATAATTTTATTTTTTGAATATGTTTCCTCAGGTCAAAATACATAAAAAAGGTACTCCTGTTGTTATACTGTAGGATTAACCGTTTTCGAGAAAATATAATTTTTAGGTAAAATTTCACTTTTCGAGGACGAAAAATTAAATATTAAAATGTTAAAAACCAAAATTTCAATAATGCAGGGTTATTCTATAGTAAAAACTAAGAAAAAAGTTTCTATACATGTAGGTCGAAAAATCGCTTTTAAAGCTACTATGGCCGTTTAAAAATGGTGCATTTTTAGGAGACCATAGCTCCCTTAGGATTAATTTTTTGGAGTACCTGCATATGAGTTTTTTCTTAATTTTTGATGTAAATTCCCCCTGCATCAATGAAATTTTCGTTTTCAACATTTTAGTATTTAATTTTTCGTCCTCGAACCGTGAAATTTCACCTTCAAATTATTTTTTTTCATATTTTACGATGTAGAATCACCTCGGACCCTATTTCAAATACACCGAGTATATTTTTAAAATATAAACATTTTCTTGTAAAATGGCGCCATATAGAGATCAATATCTCAATTCGTTCGGGAGTTTTAGTTCAGATTTTTAAAGTTAAAAAGTCATGTTTTTCAAATATTCAAGGGCCGTAGGGATCGGTCCTTAAATATAAATATAAAACTTTATAAATAAAGCAAAATAAAGTAAAATATTACATTAATATACACGGTGTATTTGAAATAGCGTAGGAAATTTTAACAGAGTATTCTACATCATAAAATATGACAAAAAGTTCCTATAAACATATGTCTAAAAATGCGTCATAAGGGAGCTACGCCCCTTTGAAAGTGGCTAAAAAAATCGGTTTTTATTTAATAACTCAGGAACCCTTTGAGATATATTAACGAGGTTTTGCACGTGAATTAATCCTAATAAGGCCCATCTTTGTATGTCATTTTCACGTACTTATTTAAACCAGGGGTGTGCGAAATTGGGTGGGCTTATCAGTTTTTTGTCCCAAACTTTTTACTGTGTAACTTTTTTGCAATTTTATTTTTGAAATATGATGCCTCAAGTCAAAATACATAAAAACGGTACTCTTGTTGTAATACTGTAGGATTAACCGTTTTCGAGAAAAATTCATTTGAAGGTGAAATTCCACGGTTCGAGGACGAAAAATTAAATACTAAAATGTTGAAAACCAAAATTTTAATGATGCAGGGCGAATGTACATTAAAAACTAAGAAAAAAAATCTCATATACAGGTACTTCCAAAAATCAATCCTAATGGAGCTATGGTCTCCTAAATATGCACCATTTTTAAAGGGCTATGGTAGCTTTAAAAGCGTTTTTTTGACCTACATGTATGGAAACTTTTTTTCTTAGTTTTTGATGTAGAATAACATTGCATCATTAAAATATTGGTTTTCGACATTTTAATATTTAATTTTTCGTCCTCGAACCGGTACTCTTATTGTAATACTGTAGGATTAACCGTTTTCGAGAAAAGTTCATTTGAAGGTGAAATTTCAATTTCACCTTCAAATGAACTTTTCTCGAAAACGGTTAATCCTACAGTATTACAATAAGAGTACCTTTTTTTATGTATTTTGACCTGAGGAATCATATTTTAAAAATAAAATTGCAAAAAAGTTACACAGAAAAAAGTTTGGGATAAAAAACTGATAAGGCCCCCCGTTTCGCACACCCCTGGTTTAAATAAGTAGGTGAAAATGACATACAAAGATGGGCCTTATTAGGATTAATTCACGTTCAAAACCTCGTTAATATATCTGAAAGGGTTCCTGAGTTATTAAATAAAAACCGATTTTTTTAGCCAATTTCAAAGGGGCATATCTCCCTTATGACGCATTTTTAGACATATGTTTATAGGAACTTTTTGTCATATTTTATCATGTAGAATCACCTGTTAAAATTTCCTACGCTATTTCAAATACACCCTGTACATAATTTAGTATTTAAGTGAACGTTGTTGCAGATTTTATTTTATGTTTGATATCTCAATTTCCGCGAATAAAACGAGTTACTAAAACCGCAGAGTGGTAACGATCACTGTAATTTGATAACCGCACTTTTAATCAAGAGTGGTTAAAAGACGGATAAGCTAACCACTCCAGCCAATTTCAGGCAGTAACTTCCAGAAAGGTACACACAGAGAAATGATTTCTAAAACAAAGTACACAGTAAATAAAACTATATAAAAAACAAGTTTTTAAACTTAAAACCCTTCTATTGATTACGTATTATGTATAACTAAAAAGTAGAAAACAAGATATACCAATTTACAAAAACGAATTTTTTAAAAGAAAGGTTTTGGAATTTGTGATTTCTTTATTTTTGCCAACATTTCCAAAACCCTTCTTTTAAAAAATTCGTTTTTGTAAATTGGTATATCTTGTTTTCTATTTTTTAGTTATACATAATACGTAATCAATAGAAGGGTTTTAAGTTTAAAAACTTGTTTTTTTATATAGTTATATTTTCAAGTTTTTAGTTATAATTTATTAATGTGTGATGCAACCCGGGAGTGAAACAGGGATTTTATGTAAAATTATAAATGTAAATTTTATATTAAATTATTTTGTTAGATAAGCAGATAAGCATGTATACCAAATTTCACCTCTCTAAGTCTATTCTAAGTGGGTGAAAAAGCATTTGGCAAATTTGAGGACAAATATACCTATATATATATATATGGAAGTAAAGTGAATAGAAGGGTTTTAAAAATGGGGGTAAAATTAGAAATTAATATTAAGATTAAATTATAAAATTCGTATGATTTTTATTGTTTTTTAGGAAATTTTATAGGAAATTTAACTAAAATCGCATAAAACATTTGGACTGTGTTCTTTTATTTCCAGATATGATAACCAAAAGAAAATACGTATAAAAGATTAGAAATAAAATTTAGGCAGCCGTTTAAAAAAAGTGCCATATTCATGGGTATTTTCCCCTACTCGGTTCCGGAAGTTAGTGGACTTTATTCCTCAGAAATTACCATAGTCGACTTAATAATTATTTATTTTATAATGTTTTACATTATGCTATATGAATTTTTGTCAAAAAATTAAATCCGTTCACATTAATAGCCTACAATTGATAGATATCAATTCTTAATTTAGAAAACATATTTGCAAAGGTTTTTGGTAATTATAATTCAATAACAATAATAATAATAAATGTTTGATAAATAATTTGTCACTAATCGACAGTAAGAAATACACTAATATGCATATTTGTTGAGAAAATAATTTGCAAAAAGCCTTAAAGATACTCTTCTTCGAAATGGATTTAAATTCTCATTAAAATTTATAATAAATAAGGTAAAATGGTATAAAATGAACTATTAAGTTGAATATGGTCAGTTTTGCACACCTATTACCGGCCATTTTTAGGTTAACTAAAAGGTAAAAAAACTGACCATGGATCCTCGTAGTTCAAGGTCTGGGCATCATAGAACGATTAGTAGCTAAATCTCAGCAGGTGGCATTTGTTAAAAGTTCATCTGCAGACTTTCTTACCATCATTAAACAATTTTTTAACTAACCAAAAGGCGATTCTTATTATAGTAAGTACATTCTATAAGGATTCTGAATCCGTTTAAAATTTTTGAATATCTATCTCTTTCCGTTTTTGAGAAAAAAAAAACAAAAAACAGAACTTCAAAATTCGTTTTAGGGTAAATTTGAACATGCGTTGTTAGTGGCAGGCTGGAAGAAACGCGTACCACGTGTGTAGTCATTCGTAAAAAAAAATAATAAATATTGCCTTGCGTAATAAATATTGATTATATTACTTACAAAATTGAAATATCATCTGGGGCAATATACGTCCGAACCCCAGGGTTACGATATGTTATACGAGTATACTTGGTATTGGTTTAGTAAATTGAAAGTAATAATTTATTTTAGGGGGTTTAACACGCACAACATTTGATTAATTTGTAGTATTAAATGTATAAGGGAATCCGGGGTAAAATCTGATATGATCAATAAAAGTAGTGCTGTTTTTTTATTTTATACAACACTAAAGTGTAAAAATCGACATAACATAACAAAGTAACATACCTAACCATACGAAAGAAGCAACATACAGGGTGACCCATAACTCATGACTTATAGAGCACCTTACCATTTAAAAATTAAATAACTTTTTTGTTTGTCAATCTTTTTTATTTATTTTTTATGTCTTTTAAATGACGTCTATTTTTTGCTTTGCAAGCACGGACTCTTCTCACGACATCTTCCATGACGGCTCTTAACATGTATGGCGCCAGATAGGGTCGTTCATCAACATGAATTGCACCCCCTCAAGGTCACTGTTTGGTGCGGTGTAACATTCCAACTGGTAATCGGGCCTTACTTCTGCGAGGAAAATGGCAACGGCGACCGATATCGCGCAATGCTGGAAAATTTTGTGCGCCCTGCAGTTGAGGGCATGCCAAAGACATGATGGTACCAAGATGAGGCACTTCCCATATGGCCAGATACAATGCAGCCTTTAAGGCAGATTTTCGAAGAGCGAATAACCTCGCGAAATTCGGATTTTTATTGTCCTTCACGATCGCCCGATTTGCTGTACCAAACTTTTTTCTTTGGGGCTACCTGAAGGATCGGGTGTATGACCACAAGCCTAGGACTATTCAATAGCTTAAGCCAGATATGTTAAGAGCCGTCATGGAAAATGTCGTGAAAAGAGGGAGTTGACGTCATTATAAAAAACATGATTTTTCATACATAGTTAAAAAAAAATCCACTTCCTGTACTTTATATTGTAAAAAAAATTAAAAAAATGACTAACAAAAAAGTTATTGAATTTTTAAATGATATAGCGACTTATGGGCCACCCTGTATATTACTGTGCTGGGGTTGAGACACACCTTTTTTTATGTATTTTGGGATGCTGAGCACGAATCTTTCATTAAAAAGGCACTTCATGGGCTCATGTTTTTGCTACCCCAGCACAGACAACTTTTTTTTGTGGGCCTGTGTAATTTAATTTTTTTTATATATTTAAATTTCTTGTATAATGTACAGTCAGTACAATAAAGTATAAAACATCTTTCGTCAAAAGTCCTTAAACGATAAATAAATAGATACCTCAAAACAGCAATAGTTGGAAGCGTGCTGTTCTGATAATCTGCTTAAGTGTTTTAAAAAACGTTGAAGTTAAATATATCACATAATGACATTTAACTGCTATCATAAGGAGAACTGCGGCACCTACAGTAAAGAACAGGTGACTTGATTTGAATTTTGAGGTTATATCTGTTGACAGTTACAATAATTGTAGAATTATTGTCAACAGATATAACCTCCTGCCCAATTATATAAACTCGGTGCATTATCTATCTGAGTAACAAATTGGATCAAGGAAGCTATGATTAGTGGTTTAAAAATGACTTTTACGGATATTTTTATTACGCATTGTGCTTTTGATAATTTTTAACATTTAGATTAAAATAACTGTCATGTTACGTCTTACAAATAATTATAAATAGTTTTTAAAAAGTGGAAGTTATAATAAAAGTTTTTTTTATTTATAGTATGCTATTAAAATAAAATTTTACCGACCTGGGCTTAAATTATGTTTTTTAAATAAAATTATGAACAATATTATGTTAACTCGCCAAATAAATATTTCTACATCGTTTACTGTGAAACCCCTATTTATAACTGTATTATATTTCTTAATTTTTACAAAACAGTTGTAGATTGATACTTAAGTTTCCTTTTTAAAGATTTTTCTTGTAATTATTTATTTATTTATTTTATTTATTTATTTATGCGTACAATACATACTGTGTCATGGAGAGCCCCAAATAAGCCTATGCTTGTGCTAGGGACTCTCCATTAATTTTGATTTTAAAAAATGTAAAAAATTCCGGTTTCTTCATGTATCTTTTCAACAGCTGCCAATTTCTTCTTGCTTTTTAATAATTATTTGGATTTTTTTTTAAACGTCAACATAATGTTTGTATTGACAATGAATTTAAAACTTGATAGCAACCTTACATAGGGAATTAAATTTATTCTACCAACCATACAACAAAAAACAAATACACATCAACTCAGATAGATTCTGCGTGGAGGTTACAATTGTAATTATAGTTACCGTTGTTCTAGTTATGACAGCAGTATATGCCCACTTAGATTATACAAGATGACTGGAGGAACTTAGTTCTAAAGCCTCCAGACATATTGGATTATACTTACGTTTTCAAAAGAGTCTTTATTTCTGACGTGTTGAGCAATAAATCTAGAATCAGCTAAGGTTTTCTCCATATCATGAAGATCAAGTTTGTCAAATGACGGACTCGCATCACTAGTCCCGTCAAATGTGTTCGTCCTGCAACTAGCAGGACTGTACAATTCCTCATCCCCCCCAGTAAGTGGCAAAGGAAACGGATGCTCTCCAAAACATGAAGGAGGAACTTCAAATCTCGGATGTGGAAGACTCATGTCAAAACTGTCGAAAGAGGACTTGTCGAACGGTTTCAATTTGTCCATCATAGGAACCTGGATGACGTCTGTCAACATGCTGTCTTGACCTTTGTTATCGTCGTCGTCTTTTTTCGGCCGTTTGATAAACAGAAACTTTGGCAGAAATTCGATAAAAACCGATCGTACCCAGGGAGCTAATCTATGAGTAACTGGCGACCGAAAATTAACATTGAGCACCACTATTGTGATCACGACCGATAAAGTACATAGTAACATGGTGAACAGTAAATATTTTCCTAACAGAGGCACTGTAAGGGAAGTCGGCGGAATGATCTCCACCAATAGGAGAAAGAACACAGTAAGGGATAGGAGAATCGAAATACTGAGCGACACTTTTTCTCCCGAATCCGACGGCAGGTAAAAAACTAAAATAGATAAAAAGGAAATTCCCACGCATGGTATGATTAAATTGACTGTATAGAAAAGTGTTTTTCGACGCAGGGTGATATTGAATATTATATCGGGGTACGGTTCCTCGCAACAGCTGTAGAATTTCTCGTTGCGCACGGCTGGGACTCGCATTATGTCCCACTCGACTGATATGTAATAGTCTTGCAGATCTATGCCCATTTCGATTCGATTTGAGTCTTGGACTTGCGACAGGTGACGTAGATCGACCTGCAAATAAATATAGATATTTTAGAAAAATAAAGTTCTTAAGAACTCCCTAAAATAGGGGTATTTCTAAAATCAGCTGCAAGATTTAAAAAACGGCTATTATACTTGTTATAAGTTTCAAATTTCAGGCCCGACTTTCCCTTTATAATAGGAAAAATCGATCCTGAAATTCCGTTAAAAAGCAAAATAAAACTTTCAGGCTCGAGTCTTTAAAAAAAACCTTTTTACTGACAAGCGATTTTGGTGACCGCTAGATGATGCTACGATGTTGGGAAAACTTTTTCAGCAATTCTCGAGTATTACATTATGGGAAAATCTCATGTTGTAATCAAATGGTGCGTTGTCTACTTTTCTAACCGAAAAGATAGTGATCTAAACTAGTTTAGATTTGTTTATAAAAATATATGATGGCATGTATAAAAGGACATAGCCGCGGAGCTAGCAAACTGACATCTTTATGGGACTCATTTTCCCAGAAAATTTAACTCATACCTGATGTGTTATCGATCCTTTATAGTTTAGGCTATAAAAGTTTTATAGCCTAAACTATAAAGGATAACACGATAACACGTCAGGTATGAGTTAAATTTTTTGGGAAAATGAGTCCCATAAATATTTCAGTTTGCTAGCATGTATTACTACATTTATATGTTTTATAATAAAACATATACATGTAGTAATACATTATAGTATTCATTACTATATGATTAAACATCTGCGCAAAAAAACTACCAGTTCTTTTGTTTTTAAAATGGTTGGTTTGAATTTGTCGTAGCTGAACGATGTCATGGTGTTTTAAGGAACTTTTACTTTTACTAACTAAATAATAAACCTTTATAAGCTCATATGTTCTAGATTATGGGTATACTAGCATACTAGTGGGTATAACCCATTTAGCTCAGATCCGTTTTTTAATAAAACTCTAATTACCTTGTTTTGTAATGGAATTTGTTAAGATTCATGTTTCGAGGATTACACGATAATTATCTTAATTAAGCTTTTCAGTGTGCACTAATTAATGCTACACATTGCTTTGAACGGACTAGGACATGTTAGTCCCAACGGAATTTTCAGTAGTAATATCATAAGTGCATGTTAAATTATCGATAATTTTTTTACTGTATTAAAAAAATATTTTGCTTGGCAATTGTTTGAGTGCATTTTTCGTGTTATAAAGTTCCGAGACCGCAGGTCGAGAATTTAGTTAAGCAAAATGTTTTTTTATATACAGTAAAAAAATTATGTATAATTCAACATGCACGAATGGTATTTTGAAAGACTATTTCACAAACAAAATAAGGAAGTATATAATTTTAACATGTTTAATGTTGTTTCATATTTAAATTAAAAATTTAAGAACTAAACAACAATATTACTTTACAACTATAATTAAAAATTTAAATCTCAAATTTGCCGCGCTTTTTAAAACCACGATGTTCACTTGTTCGCGAATGTTGATAAGTCTAAAATTTGCTTGAGGGATATTTTATGCTTGGGATTATTCCAATAAAATAGTTGTTATCATATATTTTAGCATTCAAATAAAAATCATTGCTGTTTTTGTTAAAAAAGTATAGGTTTTAACTAAAAAGAAATAAAATAACGGTTGTTTCCACCCGTAAAAAAACAATTTGAGATCGATTTATAATAAAGTTTGGCAACGCTGTACTGGTACCATCGCAGTCATTTGATGTTTTGATTTCCGTCATTTAAAAGAAGTAAATTATTTACTTCTTTACTGTAAATATATTTTTAATAAATAAGTGTTTAAATTAGTTTTGAGTGGCCTGTTTTTAATACAAATATTCAATTAAATAAATTAAAATTTATGAATATCAGTGATTTAAAGCTTTTAAGATGGAAAGTGCATAAAATATAATATAATATCTGAAATTAATTAATGTTTATACCTAGGATGGTTTGGTAATAAAATAATCATTTATATTGCTTATCAATAAAAATAAATCAACTAAAGGTAAGCTTCACATTTTGCAAAAATATAACATTTATTAAGATGTCAGTTTCTTGTTTCCATGGTAACCAAGTGATGAACTTGCAAGACTCGGATCAGGGATAGCCTGCACGGGGCCGGAACCTATATTGTGTGTTACAAGGAAGCATGTAAAGACCGCTCTCGATGACTGGGCTTATACCAAGCTAAAGGAGCAATGTGGGGCGGTCGACGGTTGCCGGCAAGCTAGGGACTTCCTGGCTGGCCCAAGCAAATCAAAGACCGACTGGTAGGGGTCCTCACAGGCCATTGCAAGCTAAGGAAGCACCTGGCAACAATGAGGATTCTAGAGAGTCCGCTATGCCCAGAGTGCGGAGATGATGAAACATCCTCTCATTACTTAGCCGAGTGTGTCAGATACGACAGGATCAGGTTGCAAGTCTTTGAAACTCAAAGACTCAACCAAAAAGAACTAAGAGATCTCCCCTGGGCCAATATCCTGACCTTTATTGAAAGGACGGGCAGGTTCAAGGAGAACTCAAATTAGTAAATGGCTGGGATTGCCTGGGGTGACAAAAAGGGCCAGAAATTGCCTAGTTGTCCAGCTTTGGCCAACCCAAAAATTTACTACTACTACTACTACTAACCAAGTGATAATTGCACATGTGCAAAAATTATCAGATTCATTTTGATCTGATTGGTCAATAAACTAAAAATGCAAGGTTTGATTGGCCTATATATTGTTTGATTTTGTTCTTAGCACCTAAAATGCATTATTAATAGGTACATAACTTAATATGTAAATTTAAAATTATTTAATATAAATTTTTATTAATTTAATACACTGTGTATTGAATTTATTAATGATTTCGGTTTATTTTTAAATGCAAAACCAGAGTGCTTGTTTATTCATTTAATTGATGTTTACTTTCATGAAAATTTTAATTTTAAAAGGGATATTATCGAAACTGGTAGTAAAAAATAGCATAGTTAGTTGAGTAAAAAAATGGGGTGTAGGCACATCACTACCCTATAAAAAAATTCAGATTCAAACGGATAAAAAATAAAATATTTTTAACCCGTTTGAATTAGTTTGAATTATTTCAGCAAATTTGCAGCAAATTATTAATATTAATCCGTTTCAATTCGTTTCAGTTAGTTAACATGTTTTAATTTGCTATTTAAATTTAATTCATTTTAATTTGCATATGCGGAATATCATATTTTAATTCGTTTCTATTTGCAAACGCGTAACATATTTTAATTCGTTTCTATTCGAATATGCGGAATATTGATTTTAATTTGATACTATTTGCAAATGCGTAACATGTTTTAATTCATTTCTATTCGCATACGCGGAATATTATTTTTAATAAGATACTATTTGCAAATGCGTATCCGATTTAATTCGTTTCTGTTTGCATATGCGGAATATCATTTTTAATTAGATACTATTTGCAAATGCGTAACATGTTTTAATTCGTTTCTATTCGCATATGCAGAATATCATTTTTTTTTCTTTTATTTATAAGATGTAGATATTAAGTGACCATGCTTGGATATAGCTAATGTTGCCTTATACATAAAAAACAGTTAAAACAGTAGGATTACGGCAATATTAAAAGGTGTAAGGTCCTAGAAAACTAATAAATAAATAAATAAGTAATAGCAATGTTGATGCTGGACAACCATATTGGCTCCGCCTAAACGGTCTTTCCGTGTCAAACCACTTTCAAAGGCTGTTAAATTAATTTTATTTGAATAAATATTCTTTCCAAGTGGTTTGATTATATTTCTTCCATCAAAGTAAAAAACTAGTCCACGACTCTAACCCACTTTTAAGTTTAACGAGTAAGAGCCTCATTAAAGGGATATTATCTGGTAATTTATAACAGTCTAATACGGTATAAAATACTTTCATGTGTAAGGTCCCAGAAAACTAATAAATAAATATATAAATAATAGCAATGTTGATGCTGGGCAACCATATGGGCTCTGCCTAAACGGTCTTTCCGCGTTAAACAAACTTTAAAAGATTTTAAATTAATGTCATTTGAATAAATGTTCTTTCCAAGTGTTTTGATTCTATTTTCTTTCATCAAAGTAAAAAACTAGTTCACGACTCTAACCCTCTTTTTAAGTTTAACGAGTAAGAGCCTCATTAAAAATGTATAAAGTTTCTAGCGCTATAGCTCGGTACCCTAATTCCGAATTTTATTATATTCATTTCTTTTTAAGCATAGTCTTAAAGTCAAGCTAAACTTTGATTAATGGATTTAATTTTCTATGAAGTTTTAACAACTAAGAACTATAACTATTTTTGTTCATCAAATAAAAATATTGTGGTTATTAAATAAATTTTATGAAAAGTGTTATTCACAATTTAGGACCTTTGTAGTTTACGTCCCTTGAAATTTCATTAACACCGGTTTGGTTTCGGTCAAAATATTTTTGTTAATAATATTATACAATTTTTTTAAAGCTTACTTATCACGGTGGGCCGAAACATTTTTTAAGTTCAATTCCATTTCGAAACTGTGTTTTTTATAAACTTTTTATGATTTATCAACAAAAATTAAATAAATCGTTCGGTTGAATTTATTTTAAGTGCAAAAATATACGAGATAGGTAGGTATTACAAAATAAATAAGATACAATATTTTACGACGAAAAATGAGTAAAGAAGTTTGGATAAACTTTTGTGCTAAATTGCTTTCTAAGAAAGCTAGGGCTCCTGTAAAGGGCATTTTTTAAAAAATATTTTTTAGTATATAACTTTATAACGGTTTTTACATTTACATTTTTATTAACCTCGTACTATTCTACTTAATTAAGCATTCCTTAAGTCCAGGACTTGTGTGGGCTAGTAGTAGAGGGAACCACCGGCTTTAATTGACTTTCGAACCAAGGTATAGGGAGTGTCCGCTTCACTTACGCCTTCGCCAAATTTCAATTATTAATTAACTGAAAAAGGCAAATCGGAGCCGGTGAGAATCTCAAACTCACGCTAATTTGGGTAGTAAACGTAAAGTACGACTGTTTTGGCCATCTTTTTGGGAAATTCTAACACTGTATATCATGGCATAAAAAAAATAAATATTTAACCAGAACGGACTAACAGTTTTCACAGATATATTAAGGGGCACACAAAAATTTAATGTTATTAAAACATTGTTAAATGGTTTTATACTACATGCAGTATACTATAAACACTGTTTACTAAACAGTGAAATTTTCATGTCAGTGAGTTAAATCGTTCCTGAGTTATAAGCAGAGAAATATTCCATTAGGAAGCAGTTTAGCACAAAAGTTTATAGAAACTTTTTTTCTCGTTTTTCAACGTAAAATTTGGTATTAAAATTTCTTCATTTTTTTGCACCTTTTCACAAATTTGCAGTTAAAAAAATATAACCGAACGATTTTTTATTTGAAGATATTGCCAACCATATAGAAAGGGTATTCGTTCTGGTTTATTTTATACTTTTTTTGTAGAATATATTCTATTCATTCGAGTAAAAGGTTTAAATAATAACTATTAACAAAAGAACTGTACGAAATTAAAGATTTTCCATTTCATTTCAAGCTTTTCATTTAAAATTAACTAAAAGGAACGATTTGAAAGAAAATAACCAGACATTTTCTAAATAAAACCATTATGAAGGAAAATGGATAACCCAATAAATCCTTCGATAATTTTGTGTCGCTACATCAATTTTTCTATTAGAAATTAATTTTACTTAAAAGGATTTTCATGTTTTATTTCTATTGATGGAAACGTTCTACTATTTCGATATTTTTTTGTAATATACATAATCGAAAAACTTGTTTTTTATTATGAAAAATCTCTCGAAATTTTATACGAGGGATAAATGGCGGAAAAAAACATGTAAACGTTCCACTTTTGAAGATAAAGTTTAAATACTTCCATGAGAGTATTTACACCTACTTCCATTGAAATTTTACCTTTAATTTTTTTACGATTATGGATGTAATGATTTCCGCGAAAGAAAATGTCCGAGAAAATACTTTTTGCAATTTTCTTTTCATATAATTTTGGAGCGACCTATTCGTACACTGTGTAACTTTAATGTTTTTCGTCAGAAATCTAAAAGTTAGGTTATGTTTACATAAAGATTGAATTTAAAGATAAAATTGTTGTAAACTTAACATATAGCTAATATGTGTTATATTATGATTTAAATCATTCTAAATAGAATATTTGTAACCAAATTAATAAAGAGCTCCTTCAAAATAATTTAAAAAAAATAATAAGGCCAAAAAGAGAATTCAGTAAGTTTTAAAATTATGAATCACACGACTCTCCTTTCTATTTAAAAAATATATTACTTCTCCACTGTCTCCATTTGGTTCCCTAAACATATCAAATATATAACAAAAAATATTTTGGTTATGTTACTTAAGTGTTCTAAATTTAACGTTGATATCTTAAACCGTTTAAAAAATAAAGGGGGGCGGACTTTAGACACACACTGTATAGATACAATAATGCGACTAATCGTACAGTCATTTTTTTAGTAAAAAGAAGTATTATTTTACAGATAAACATAAGAAATGGAAATTTATTCAGAATTTTGTTGAAAGGAAATAATTATCAGACGCTATTCAATGCAGGGACAAAAGTAATTTAATTAGTATTCTTTTATCCTTTGAAGGGATATAAGACTGCAAGATTATTATTCTAAAGAGATGCCTGCCAAGTTCTGTTTATATTTTTTTATATTTTATAACTACGGTTTTATTCGGCTTTGACGAAATATAGAATTTTTGCTTTATTTTTTTTTTAATTAAATTTTAAACAATTTTTATTAAATGTTTATTAAATAAAAATGAATATTATTTTTATGTTTTAGCTGCTATGGCTATCCAACTAAGTTCCATTTCTAAAAAGTAATCATATTGGGAAAGGTTTTCTAGATTTTAATGTAATTATCTAATTAAGATTTCTACACATTACAAATACTATTTTATAAAAAATTATTTTTCAGGTCCGTCCACTACTATGAATACAGAATACGTTATTATACTATTCACAGCGCGTAGCGCTAGAATAGTAATAAAAAGTAGTTTCTAATTTCCCAAAATCGTCAAAAAATGGCCCTAGACAAAAATTCTTGAATAAAAATGTGTTTCATGAAAAAATAAGAAAATTTGGAAATGTCTGTCTGTTTGTCCGTCTGTCTGTCCGTCTATCTGTCCTATGTCATGTTTTTTGTGGACACGATAACTCAAGAACGAGTAATCCGATCGACTCGAATATTCAGGAAAAATCAAGTTCTATGAGGGTAAGATGCCTGTTGTTTTTAAAAGTAATCCCCTTAAAAACAAAAAAGTTATGTGTGGTTAAACTTTTTTTTTTATTGAAATATTTAACTTTTTCATTTTTTTTTTCAAAGATTTTAGGTTTATCGGAAAAAGAAAATTTTCTAATTTTTTTTTGGAAAATTCCGATAATTTTCTCAGTGCATGGAGAATTTGCTAGTGTTGTAAATTTTGGACCCCTAGAAACATACCAAGGACTATGCTTTTTTTCTATGGGGGGGGGGGTTAATACGAAGATCTTAGATATTGTTTCCGGGATTAAAAATAAAAAAGGCAAATTTATATTTTTTTTATAGGGTAATGCAATAAAAAAACATATATTTTTGTCCTATGGGGAGGTAATTACCCCCATTACCCCCTCATATACGCCCTTGTTAGATACAACTTGTTACTTAACTTGTTACTTAACAATAGCAGAACAAAGTTCAATACTTAAAATTCTTGTTAATTGATTGATTCGAAAATCGACACTTTTTGTTCATGATTCGTGGGCGAAAACTTAAACTTTGCGGCCCTAACACAAAATTTTCAATTTCAATATTTATAATATTTATAGAACGGTTTCAGAAGTATTAACACTTTCATAACAAAAACGTTTTAACACAAATGAATCAAAATAATAATAAGCTAATGAAAATGAAACCGAACGCAAAAGAAACGATTCAATTGTTTTTCTAGCTATTTGTTTGGATAGCAATTTGTAATGGATAACTGCATAGGTAATAAGACAGTAAAATTAAATATATTTGTTTTAATTTAGAATATTCCAATAATTTATTAAAATTAGTAACAATCGAATAAAAAATATTGTATAATATACGGGAGAAAAGTTAAATTTTGATTTCGTAGGTTTATTACCCTCGGGTCGGCCGTCCCTCGGCTTCTAAAAACCTTCTCAATCGAAAAATTTAATTTTTTGCCCTTGTATTATAAATAATTATTAGTATTTAATAAGCAATAAGAAAAAATTAGTGTGCGAGTAGCATAAACATAACCTTTCGCTTTTGGGAAGTCGAAATTATTTTCATATTTTCGTAATCTACGTTGACAAAGACAAGCCATTTTAATTCTAAGAGTACTTAAAGTTTTGCATTAAATCCAGGTAGAGAATAGAGTGAAATTACTATTTCATAATATACTAAATTATGTGAAAGGGCTTTATATACAAACGTACTTAATTCCGCGGGATTACAAATAATGCGCGCATTATATTTCAAAGCGAGACAACACTAAAAAAAGAAAGTGCGGACAAATAGTATATTTTATATAATAAAACATATAATGGATACATGGATACTGTTTAATTTCCTGAAGGAAAGTTAGTAGACCAAGGAGCGTAGCGCCGAGGTTTCTTATTCCCGAAGGATAATTAAAATGTTAAACCGAGGTTTTTATACTATTTTTTTACAACCATAAAAATATTTGCATTTTTCCCCACTACAACAACTATTTTAATTTTGACGCCATATTGAAAAGTTTAATTGCAGTGATGGTTGTTAAAATGTTGCTTTTTGAATTAAGAATAATACATTAAATAGAAATCAATAAAATAAACTTTGTTTTTTGTTAAGTCTTTGATGAGTGCGTTCATTTTGTATTTTGTAATAGTTGACGTTTATTAAGATATAATTAAGTTAATAAATAAACTATTTATTTATAGTTTACGAAGAAAAACAGAAAATGTAAATTTATACACTAGCTAAAGCTTAGTGACAATTTTGATTATAGTAGGCATACACCAAAGAAATACACTGTCAAGTCAACAAATTATTGCTACCAAGGTAAATAAAATTCTTGAATTTATCTTACTTTAAAACTATTTTTGGTTATCTGTTATATCAAGTTAGGTACGTTATACTATAATGCATTTTTTTTTCAATTAAAGTTAATCATGTTTAACTAAACCCCAAAATAGTAATATAATAACCTATAAAGTTGGAAATCAAAAAGTCATAAATGCCAAAAAATATATAACTTAAAATATGTGATGTTATTTTATAAAAATAAATCATGAATAAATAAACAAGTAAAAAAATAAATTTATTTAAAACTGTTTTATCATAAAATTCAAGTCAATAAATTCAAATTTTTGATGTTACATACGTGAAGTTAGCTACAAGTGTTTTATAACTTTTTAGGAAGTTGCAGTTAATAATAATTAATTTTCCAACTTTTATGTATATATGTATTACTAAATGGTTGTAAATAATAACTATTTTCAGCCTTTCTTCGGTGGGTTTTATTTATCTAAAAGAGTTCTTTATACTGTTTTATCTGTTGACTTATAAAGTACTTTAGTTTTAAACGATTTCAATATGACTGATTTGGGAAATTTAATGTATTTATATTACATTTGTAGAATGTTGAGATCCTCAAATATACACGTTCAATATTTCTTTAAACGCCTTGAAAATTTATTTAAAACGCTCTGTAAACAATTTATAAATTAGTTTTTTTAAGTGTATTTTTATATTTTTATATTTTTTAAATAAAATTCGACGAGGAAGACATAACATGTACTGCAGTGTACATAGGTGTCTCAAATGCTTTCATCCTGCTTGTCGAGTACCTCCAATTCTACTGTTTGGTAGAATAACTTGAACTTAACTGAAACAAAGTCAAATACAGCCCAAAACCACACGCAAAACAACACAACACAACATATTCATTAATAACACTGCTTAACACTCAAAAATATGCTGACACTATTTTAGTTGCATCTGGCTATATTTGATGCATTTGATGATTTAGGAACCATCCGTTTTTCTCGATCAGCTCGTTTTTTTAAGATAAAAGGATCCGAAATCAGCATATCAAGTATAGTCAGACGCGACTAAAAGGTCCCCGGCAAATAAAAAAAAATATTTTTTGTAGAGTAGTGTATTTTATAAGAATTTTATTTGTTTTTAGATCTTTGGATACTGTGGATACAGAATATCAAAATTTTTAGAAATGTCATGTCAATTTTAATTCTTTTTTTGTTACCAACTTATGAAAAAAAAAATCCCCAGAACTGTTTAAAATGAATAAAAAAAACACTAATAGTGTTTTACAATGAAGCTTATTGTAACACGCAAACCAACACTACAAAAACGTAATTATGAAACGCAAATAGATAAACAATTGTATAACACTTCTAGCTATTAGGGAACGTTCAAGTATTACGTAACGCAAATTTTGATCATTTTGGACCCTCACCCCTCCCTGTAACGCTATTTTCCTATACCATTAACATGGGCGTAACACTCCAAAATGACCCCACCACCCCCCTAGAAGCGTTACGTAATACTTCAACGTTCCCTTATAGCTAGTCTATAATAGACCTGTGAAGAGTATAATAACATAGGAATTTCTTAGTGGAAAATAAAAAAGATCTACTAACAAATTCTTCACAGCAACTCAATTTAGAATTAAAAGCAATGAATTTTTATATTTACTCAGTTTTAATAAAGGACTTTAGAAATGTTTAATAAAAAAGTGTAGATAAGATATAAAATGTGAAAATAAAAAACTTATTATAGCCGGTTTTGAAATAGACCGGCGATATATCAGATTTTTGTAAACCGCCACACAGTGGGAAAATTCAGCTTTTTTTTTTTGGACAAAATTCTGCCGACGGTAGAGAATTTGATCAATTTTAATTTAAAAAAATGGCGTAAGGCTTTATGTTTTAGAGTAATGCTGCGGCAAAGTAGATTTTCCTTAACCTAACCTAAAAAAATTTTAACCATCGTTTTTTTTTTTGCTAATTTTGAATTTCCTGAACGTGGAATTCCTAATATGGGTATAGGAAATTTTCTTAGCTATTGAATGAGAGCTATTAGATTCTTCTACGTCGTAATTTTTCATATTTTTAAAACCGTTCGACAAAATAATTTTATTTTTGAAGTATTGAATAACCAGGGAAAAAATAGTCAACTTAAAAAAAACCCATCGTTTTACGATGAAAATTGACTGAGTAATTGCAGATTAAATATTTGGATCAATTTAGTTAACAAAATTGGGACCCAATATTGTTCTAAATTTTTTAGGTTAGGTTAACGCAAAGCTACTTTGCCGCAGCATTACTCTAAAACATAAAGCCTTACGAGTACTTTCCATTTTTTTTTTATTAAAATTGATCGAATTCTCTACCATCGCGACGCGTCGGCAGAATTTTTTCCAAACAAAAGCTGAATTTTTCCACTGTTCGCCATGGTTCGCCACTTACCCTGCTACTACTCTTTCTCATGTTATTAGGCAAAAGAAAATAGTTCTGTTAATAAAAGAATAATTTCCTCTATAGATAAACCGCTGGAAAAAAATTGTATACCTTAATTAACTTAAGGGGGTAATCCTTTAAAATTACCTCAAAATTTTCTGCAGGATTACCTCAAAAAAAAAATAAAATTTACATAAATAAAGCCCCAAGTTTGGTAAAGAATATCGGATTTACTCGAGATACTATTTCCAAGATTTCCTCCAATTTGCATACCTTGACGGTTTTTCAAAAAAAAAAAAATAATAAAAAAATGTAATTTATACCGCCCTTGGCACAATCCAGCTAATAACTTTGGACAGACCAACAGACAAATACATTTCTTTTACGAAAATTAGCTTCCTCAAGGAGTCTTGCTCTAGTAAAAAAGTTCTTTGTTTAAAAAAGGAAAAAAAACAATTTTGATACCTATCAGTTAAAAAACTGAACCTTGGCCTCTACCGTTCCGTGAACGCAGATTGACTATTCCATAACTTATAAACTATACTTTTTTTTCGACTACAAATATGACAACTTGGATGGATTTAAGGCATATCCAGAGGCGCAGATTGTTCTGACAAATAACATGGTTTAAATAATCAATAAAAGATGGCGCATTTTTAGTCTTTTGACATAAAATAATTAAAAAGCCCTGGGTCAAATTTTAAGAAAAAAACTAGACTATAGTCATAGATGTAATTTCAAAGCAAACGCAACGCACCACATGGTACCGTATCAAGAACTAGAATAGATTCATGTTTGATAAGTGTGTATTCATCTACATTCTAAAACAGTCATAGAATAGTATATTCTATAACTAGTATGGAATAGACAATATTCCGCGTGAGCGGAAAGTTTGTCATACGAGCTGGTAGGCGAGTATGACGGTCCCGCGAGCGCGGAAT
>OY294048.1:12148116-12304939 GCA_958510825.1 Brachypterus glaber | reverse complement strand
GAATGCGACCGGATAAAATTATTATTATTATTATTTTAATAGCAAATCAGACGGATCCTCCTCAGCTCCGATGCATCAGGCGATGCGCTGGTAGTTAACCAACAATTACTCCCCACGTCCGTGGGGAGTAGTCTGATAAAGTGACCTGGATATAGCCTACGGAGCTCAAACAGCAGATCTTGATATCTTGTCCGTTTTTCCTCGTCCTTCAAGACAATGTTTATTTCAGCTGGAGCTGAAAATTCAATAACAAACATTGTCTTGGTACGAATATCGAGTAGGACAACATCAGGCTTGTTATGACGTATTTGTCTGAGGTTGGGAAACGAGTAGTTGTTATTATTATTATTATTATTATTAAGAAAAAAACTTACCAAAGTTGAGCAGTTTCTTAAAGTTTTCTTAAGAAAGTGGCGGATTCGCACCTATCACTTAATAATTTTTGTTATTATTGTATAGTAGCTCCCTCTAATAGAGTAAATGTGTGCCCGTAAACTGGCATAATGGATATTCAAAGTATATTCAAATTTTAAATAAAACACACAGAAACGTTATTATTTTAAATTGAAATTTAGGTGGCCAGTCACTATCTGGAGGCTAATCACTGTACTGCTTACCCTACGGCAATCTGCAATTTAACTACCGGCAGTCGGTACCAAAATTTTAAAAGAAATTATATTATTTCGTCATCGTTAGTTTAGTCCAAAAGGAAAATTTAAAGGAATTAAAGGTTCAGTTAAATTTCCTGTAAAAAATCGATGTAAATCATATGAATTTTACAATTTAATCTTAATGTTACTTTCTTATTTTACCCCCAATTTATCATCCATTATATTTTAAGCAATTAATTACAAAAATAAACCAAAATAATTTATAAAGCCATCTTAGAATGAAAATGTTCCAGTTAATTGCACAATTAATCAAAGCGAATATTCCCTAATGATACAAGATGTTGGGAAGATATGATGAGTAAGTCACACATAATAATTAATTTGCTTAAATGATTGCTTATTTTTTAAAATATTCTTCTGCTGGTAATTTTACATTGTATGTATATTAAAGAAATTAAATACCTAAAAACCTATTATACTATTTATACTATTTTTTTCTCCTAAAGTTTAAAAACCCTACCAACCAAATTTTTTTTAATTTTTTTGAAATCTTAAATATTTTTATTTTTTATTTTTTGACTTTTTACTAAAAAATATATTTTACGAATAATAATAAAAATAAATGACCGGTAAAAATATACAAAACATCTGTTAGTTTACCTGCAATAAAACGCAAAAACCTATTTCTTTTTTAATTTTTACTTTTTCTCCTCATTCTCCGTTTCAGCTACCCACCGCTTGCTATTTTCCTCTAATGTTTTTTTTTGTCAATGGCACCAAAATTGTCTCCAAATAGGCATTGGTGTCGGTGCTAATAGGACTTTTGCAGCATTTTGGTAACTTACACAGAATTTCTACGAATACTATTACAATTTTCTTATGAATTAATGACATTACAACTTACGTAAAATGTACGTAATAAAATATTAAGTTACATGTAATGTTTAAAGTTATTATTCGTATCCTTAGAGAGTGCAAGGAATATAGGAAATTTAATTTAAAAAAAAATTTACAGAATTACTATCGTTTCGCGGATTATTGCCGCTGTTTCATGACTAAGGCAATAAACTGATAATGTTATCTAGTTCCACCAAGATTTTGATTATTTTAATAGTATTATACCGGGTGTCCCAACATTTACCCAGAGATTTTCTCGAAAACTAAAAGAGATAATTAAGTTCTGCGAAAACCATCTTAAATTAGACAACTTAAACTATCTTTTAGCATACATTTGATACTTTCGGCTCTTAAAATGTGGGCAGGGGGGCATGGGAGGAAATTTTTTTAAATAAAAAGGGAGGTCGTGTGATACATAATTTTAAAACAAATAAAATTCCCTATTGGACTGTATATTTTTTAACTTTTTAAACAATTTTTTGATTTTTTAATTTTTTGTGCTAAAAAATGCGATTTTGTAATTTTTTTTTTGTAATTTTTTATTTATGTCAATTAAAATTGGTTTAAAAGTATAATTTACGTTTTTTCATCATGAAATAAGTAATTTTTAAAAAACTGTCTGATTTTTTAACAAGAATACCCCTTTTCAACCCTATTTTAAACCCAGAAAAAAATGTTTAAAAAATTTAAAAAAATATAGTTAAATGGAGAATTTTATAAGCTTTAAAATGATGTATCACACAACCCCCCTTTCTATTTAAAAAAATTTCCCTCTAAGCCCCCCTGCCCACATTTCAAGAGCTGAAAGTATCAAATATATGCTAAAAGATAGTTTAAGTTGTCTTATTTAAGATTATCTCTTTTAGTTTACGAGAAAATCGCTGGGTTAATAGAGTTGGGACACCCGGTATAGTTAATATTATTACTATAGGCTATAGACTATAGTCTATAGCATATTATGTAGTATTTCAGTGGACCAGTTATACCAACATACATTATTCATAATATCTTTTGTTTCATTCATTATCCAACTAAACAAATTTGGTAGCCCCGATCTTTTTTCCGCTTTGTTGTCATGTTTATTTTGTACAGATAAGAAGATAAAATAATATTCTATAAATATTATGCATCAAATAACTAAAATTTTCCAGTAATTAAAAATTGTTTATTCCTTGTAATTTACCAAGACCTTGCATTAAAATTGGCGAAGTTGCCCGCTTACGCATGCGCATTATATTAGAAATCCGCAAATTATGAATGAAACATCAAGAAATTATTATGAATTAAATTTTTATCGGTAAGTAAGATTTCTTACTTGGTCTTGCATCTTGCATCTAGCATCTAAAATGCCATGGAAAATATTATAACAGATTTAGATTCCTTGCAAAATAGTACCTTAACAATGTTTCAATTAAAAACGTCTAGCTTTGTCGTTTTTCGCTCAAAAAAATAAAAACGAAATTCGGGATTTTTATTTTTTTTGCGATAATAAAAAAACAAAAAATGTCATGTCAAATTTCTTTTTAGATTATTTCTCAGCATAAAAATGCGCAACTTTTTTCTAATTTAACCGATCTTTTATCTCTTACAATAACCGAGTAACCCATGCTTCAGGTCGAAAAACGGGCACCCTGTATTAATGAATGTCGGACTTACAGAGGCAGCAAACGTATTTAACTTTTTTAAATCTTTCTAACAAAACATTGTTCTAGTTTAATAGGAAAAGTTGAATACATATATTTTACATTATTATTGAATTGAATTTTAAATTTGAAACTTTTAACAATTTGCTGCTGCATCACAAAAAAGCTACCATACAAAAATATTTCTATTGTCTAAAGTTTCAGACTACACTGAAAATAGAGAGTATTTGAGGCAAAATAATTATTTATTTATTTTATAATTATAATTATAATTATAGAAATCAATAATTATTGATTTCTTTGCCATTTACCCAAAGAGTTCTTGGTGTGAAGGCTATATTCTCTTATTATGATGAGTTTTCGACAAGGAGCTTGAGACTTAAAACAGTCCTCTCGGAATTTGATCAAATCGTCACTTTTACATCATTATTGATGTGGAATTTTTAAAATAAATAATACCTCAAATATTTCTCAAGGACATAGTTCAAATTTTGCCCTTGAGAAACATTTAAGCTATTATTTATTTTTTCTATTTTGCGACTCTTATAAGCTCATGATCACACGCATTTTGCGTGTTCTTATAGGCTCATAAGAGGTCTGTACTTTTTGTTCTTTTGGGTTGGCAACAGACCTGGCGTATCGCTTGACGTTTTCCGTGCAAATGTCAATGTCGCTTTAAAGTTGAATTTTCTACAAAATTTTGTGTTTAGGTTATTTTTACCATGTTAAAATTGTGGCTTGGTTAATTGCAGTAAAAAAGAGAAGAGATGACTATAAAATATATCAAAATATCATTTGTTCTTAGAATTTTAAACATGGTGTAATGCCAATCCAAAACAAAAATCCCTAAATCAGTCATCAATTTAAATGTAAGTTTTTTTAAATTTTAGAGCAAAATAGCAAAAATTTTATGAAGCACTCATTTCATAACATGTTTTTAGCGCACTAGTACTTTAGAAAACTCGCCGCAAGCGGCTCGTTTTCTAAACTTGTACTCGTGTGCTAAAAACGTATGTTATGAAACTAGTACTTTAATATACTCTTTTACATTAATAATTATTAATGTCATTTTGAAAGTTTATTATTGATGTCATTTTGACAGAAATAAATTTTCGAAACCCATAATCACACAAGCTTTCAAATGAGGAATATCTTGACAAGTAGTCCTATTTAAACTTTTAAAGGTAGCGTCCTTTGACGCCAGAAGGTTAGGACGTCACCTATGTGAGTAAAATTAAAAGATGATGCTCAAAATAAAAATCAACCAATTTGAGGATTTTTTCTAAAAAATAATGTTTTTAAAATTTTAAAATTGATCCATTTTGAAAATAATATACTGTTAAATACAGTGTATATGCTAAATGAATAAGAAATCAGTGATACAACCATTTTTTTGTAAAAGTTTTCCCATTTTGTTTTGTGTCAAAGTACAAAAGATCTGTTTTATTTAGCGTCCGCAATGGATAACTCTTTGGGAGAAAAAATAGAAATAAAAAAAGAATTTTCCTATATTTCTATATTTGTCATTAAGCGATCTTATCCGCCGGTGGCCATTTACTTTCAAAGTGTATATTGCGGATTCTGGTAGTTCTTTACTGGTGACATTTTTATGTTATTCTTTAGGAAGGCAATAAATCAGAGTCCTGAATAAGAGCGAAGCTGTAAAGTGTTGCTGACACAACAATCTACTCAGGAACAATTACATATAAACGCAAATAAATTACTTTGTAAGAGCCAAGTAATAAAGATCATACGTGCTTAGAGTTCTGATATTAAAAATTATAATTTTAATTTTCCTATAATTTATATAATTCGTAAAAAACTATACTGGACAAAAAATTAGACTCCATTTCGAATCCGTAATATAGAATTTTTGTCTTTTTTTTCTGGAAAACATTTATAACCGAGGGGCTAACCGCGCTGAAATTTGTACAAAAGAGTTCCTAAAAAATAAAATAATAAAAAATGGCGCCCCAAATTTACCTTCAAGAAAATAAACTTTGTCCCTGACGATTTCTACCAAACTTGGCGCCCCTTCGAAACAAATATTGGCGCCCCAAAATTACCTTCAAGAAACAAAGCTTTGTCCCTAACGGTTTAACGGTTTCCACCACACTTCTTGGTCCCCTTCAAAAAAAAATTGGCGCCCAAAGGTAGGATGTTTGTAACGGCTTATCTAGTTTGAAAATAAAGACGTTACTCCGCATGGGTATAATAAATAATAATAATTTCTGACCGCGTCTGAAATTTGTACAAAAGAGTTCCTTTTTACAAAGAGTTCCTCGGAGTTCCTCTGAGTTCCTTCAGAGTTCCTCTTTTGAAAAACGATCTTATTTTCTGGGGTAGGACTAAGGACAATAGTCTAGGGACCACTGTCTTTAGATTGTTGGTGCTCCTGCGCGCTCTTGGATCAGGTTCCTTTGGGTGCTAGAAGCTCCAAAAAGGTGGCGAAGTGGGGTCCCCGAAAAATATATTTTTAACTTACCGTGTCAAACACATTAAATTTATTGCTTTTAGATTAGTCTATTTTCACAGTTTTATGCAAATATTCAGCTGGCCAAGGGGCACAAATACACATTAAAAAGTTCATTTCACATATTATGTTAATACTAAAAAGTCGAAAGAATTTGCATTTAATCAAAATGTCATTTTATAAATGGTTGTTTGTTTAAAAAAATAAGTATCACATATGTCAAAGGTAAATTTTAAAGACTGTTCTTACTCCATTGGCCCCAGAATTATTGTAAATAAAAATAGCTTAATCTGAATGTTTTAAATGAAATGTATATGACTCGGCAAGTTAAAAATAGATTTTTTTGTAGCTTATTGGCATATCTTTTGGAGCCTCTAGCACCCAAAGAAATCGGATCTCGCAATTTAAAAATATATTTAGCTATAGCTTAATTTGAATGGACAAAATAATTAAATAAAAATAGTCACCAGCTCTCCGACTAGATCTAGTGGGCATAATGTGCATAATATATATAATTCATCATTATTTCTTCCTCAAAATTTGTTTATATAAGTAACGCAACAATTTGTATATATTCGAAGACGTTTCGAGGGTATATGCTGCCGCTCTTCTTCAGGGCCGTAATCTAATATAGAAAAATATTAATTAACAATAATTTGCTTACTCATTATCAAAAAAAAGGGGATCAACAATTTAAGGTTAGGTTGCTTACAAAATTTACAAATTTAAGTATGTATTACACACCGTGTCAGAATTGTTGTTGCGTTTGAGTCCTAAAACCTACAAACCGCATTTACTTATATAAATGTATATAATATTATAAGATTTTACTATAGCTGACAAAGAAATCTATCAGAAGTTCTAATAAAACTTTTTTCTAGCTATCTGGTATGAAATATTGCGCATTATTATGTGATTGCTTTCTGGAGGTGTTCCTACAGTTTTGCGTGCAAATGACGTTATTAGTGTAGTAGCAAGCTTTTTAGGGGGACTACTCCGAACTAGAGAAAAATTAGAAAAACTTCCCTAATACCTTTAAGTTAACAAAAAAATATATTAGAAATTCTAATAAAACTTTTTTCCACTTATCTCAAATAAAATAATAGAAGCTTTTTGCTAGTTATGTTAGAGGTGTTCCTACAGCTTTGCAATACAAATATTGTTATTAATGTAGAAGTAAACTTATATAAAGTTATAATTATTGGAGGTACTACTGCGGGCTAGAGAAAAATTAAGAAAACTTCCCTTAGGGGATTATTAATTTCTTAAAGTTAACAAAGAAATCTAGTAAAAGTTCTAATAAAACTTTTTTAAAAATAATAGAAGCTTTTTGCTCATTATTATGTAATTGCTCTCTAGAGGTGTTCTTACAGCTTTGCGATGCAAATGACGTAATTAATGTAGATTATCATTTGCTTATTATTTTAGGTTTGCCGCGAACGTGTTCATTCATAATTTATATGCTTAAATCAAGGCGGTAAGTTTTCCGGAAATAAAAGCTTTTTCAGAAAGCAACAACTACATTAATTATGTTTAATGCAATTAAAATATGTATTTTAGCTTTTAAACTTTTGTTGTTAAAGTTTCCTTTTCCTTTATTTCGTTTGTTTTATAGTAGAGTAGTCCAGAAGCCTGGATTTTTTGTTTGGAAAAAAATCATATTTTTCTGTTGGAATGCATTCCATTACAGTTTTTAGATTTATACGTCCGGAAAAATTCATAAACATTTTATACCACCAAAAATGTTACTTTTTAAAAGGCTATTACTTTAATACTAACTTTAGGTGTTTCGGTGAATAATACTTTTTTTTAGTTAAGCGTTAAAATGTTATTGGTGCCTTATTTTGTTCCCCATTCAATATGTCCATCTTCTAAAGACCAACCTTTATAGAAACTATTTTTATTTTTTGGATGTAGAATCACTGCTGAAATTTTGGCATGCCAGTTACTGAACACCCTGTGTTTAACTAATTTAGAAAAAAAATAGCAAGAAAACTTTTTGGTGAAAAAGAATAAAATTTAAGGCGAGCCCATAAACATTTAAAAGAAAAATTCTGGAACACCCTAACGTACTTGCTTTTAGTAATCATTTCCCTGTGTGTACTTATCTTCATAATTCCTTTAGCATTTCGGCTAAAATAAATTAAGTTATTCCTTAAATCTTTAAGCTAATGTCTTTCCTGGGAAATTTATTACAAAACAGTAAAATAACTTAATTTCTTAATTTTACTGAGTGGTATTTTATGACTGCGTAAATTTTATAACTAGGGAACTTATTATTTTTAAATAAGTCATAGTCCAGTCAAATAACAAGAAATATCCAATGTTAAATTGCAATAAATGTACATACACGGGCTGATATTTTAAAGGTTAGTAGTGGACAGTAACAGGACACTCCTGTTA
The DNA here is from genome assembly GCA_958510825.1 of Brachypterus glaber. Lineage (NCBI taxonomy): Eukaryota > Metazoa > Arthropoda > Insecta > Coleoptera > Kateretidae > Brachypterus > Brachypterus glaber. Next base: position 12,296,912 of record OY294048.1, on the reverse strand, counting down.
GTTTTCACCGGGTAATTTGCTCAAGGGGTGTCCGCTATCTTGAATTTTAGGGGTTGAGTGCGGTTATCTAGCTAAATATCCATCTTACAATAAAAATGCATCCAACCAATTTTATTAAGGAGGAAATTTCCAACAATTTTTGTTTGAATCAATTTTTTAATATATTAATAACAATCGAGTTATAAATATTCACAAATCGCCATGTTGGGGTGAAATAGGTTTTTCGATTTTTCAGCCAAATTATTCATTGGAGGTTATGAGAAAACTTGTAGCTCTTAAATTTCTCTATAAGTTTTATACATTATGCATTTTCATAAGTATTTTTTTACGGTTACAGTGGGCGCTGAAAGTCAAGTTGCGCCCTTTGCAAGCGTACCAAAGTACCTATGAAGATTTATAATATAGGGAACTTATAGAGAATTTCAAGACCTACAATTTTGCTTAAAATCCTCCGATAAATAATTTGGCTGAAAAATTAAAAAAAAAATGTTACCTTCAACATGGATTATTTTTAATTAACTCGATTTTTAATAATATATTACAAAAATGACCACAACAAAAATTATTGGAAATTTCCTCCTTAACAAAATTGGTTACATGCATTTTTATCGTAAGATGCATATTAAGCAACTCACCCCTAAAATTCAAGATAGCGGACACCCCTTACAAATAAAATCACCCATAAGTTAATTTTAAAAATTTTGTTTTCACCAAAATATATAATATTGTTAGCTCTTTCAAATGATTCAAATGTTGGGATAGCTGGTTGTTAAGGGGTAAAAATTACAACCTCCAGAATTAAATACTTAAATTTCTACCTCGAAAATACAAACTGACCTCTTTTTTTAGAATTTTCATATTGTGCTTAGTTTGCGAGATATTTGGGGTGGATCATTTTCAAATGATAACCCTGTATATGAAAAAACATTGCTGCTCCAAACCAACCAGTACAATTACGAAAATTCTAAACTAACAATGGCTCTTGTAATAGCAATAATTGCAGATATTTCTGAAAGCATACATCAGTTAATAAGAATTGAATTGTACTTGTCAAGTATGTTATTCAACTGTACTTGACCCAAAACGCTACTGTAAATGTTTTTCGAGTTACATCGGCAGAGATTAATTAAAATCAACGAGGATGGGATAAATCTTTTGACTATGTGTTTTTTTTCTCGATATTTAAAACCTTTCTGAGTTCAAATACATATACAACTTCGAAAGAAAATTTTAGTTTTTCTATGCCATAGCCAACGAAGTCTGTAAATTGAACCGCGATAGGTTTATTTTTGCTATTAAATATGTATGTTTTAAATTAAGCAAGATATAGACATACATCGAAATAAAACTTAAAGTAATCTCAGTTTAACATAGTACTGATAAATTAAATTTAATTTCGCTGCCTAAAAAATCCACAGGGCGATTCAAAATTAGTGCAAAAACCGCTCTTGCTTGTTAATCCTAAAGAACAGCTCTACAAAATAAAACGAACTTGTTACAATCGAAGAACCGGTTTAGGAGTTAATGAATGCATCAGTTGTTTCGCTTTATTGCTACAGTCTAGAAAAAAGCAAAAAGATTGGAATCAAGTATTTTCAACTGATGTTTAAAAATGTATCACCTTTAAAATTCTACTGTCAAATTATTTCTTACATTTTAGGGAATTTTAATGCTTAGCGACAACGATGCTCATTTGCGGCTTAGCAACAGCGGCAAATGCCCCTTAGTTTTTAAATTAGACAGTTTTATTAGTCAGTGTCAGTACTCGGCGTATAATTAGTTTGGAGTAAAGTAATTAATTGTAATCTTTCTGAAGGGTATTCTTAAAACTGATAATATTACATGTTCTGTTTGAAATAACTTATTTCATTACATGATAACATCATATACTACTCGAAGCTTCTGAGACAAGAGGAATTCCAATTTGGAAAATTAATCACGCACTCGAGTAAAATATTAAATTGTCACTTACTTGTTATACAGTACTATATCCGGAAGCCAAATGTGTTCAGAAGGAACATGAAGAGTCTCGACGCCGCCGTAGTCGTCCGGATTCCACTTCAGCTTATAGTCATTCCATTCCTAAAATTTAGAGATTACGTTTTTAATTGGAATTGTTGGTCGAGATTAAATATAAAGTCAAGCAAGAAATAACAATGGCCGCACATTTTTTGGACATGTTTTTATTTTTTCGACCTTCAATTTAATCTGAGTTTAAAGTTAAACCATCTTTGATGTAAGTGGGCCTAAATCAAAGCGTTCTTGAAATAAATTAATGTAAAGGTTTTTCGCAAACGACTTGTATCTTTAATCCGTGCATAGAGGGCGCACCTCAGCTGTGGCGTGGACAGTTGGAGGGTATTGTTATTTTTTCGTTTTAAACATAATTTTTTCTACTACCTAATTAAGCTCTAGCTTAAAAAGCCCCAGGTAGCAAAATAACATGACATTCATGTGAAAGCCACGTTAATATGTGACATGTGATGTTAAGATTGTCCTAAGTCCGCCCCTAATAACATCACACAATGACATCCCGAAAATAACATGTTTGTGACATCATAAATCCACATTCCTGCGCTGTTATATCTAATATCTTATGGATGCCGTTACTGGTACTTTAATATTTGAATAATATCCTAGGATATTAACTTTTTCTATATAAAACCCTATAAAAAATCGGATTTAAAATCAATCAGTAATTGAATCAATCACAGATTGAAACAGATAGATTCTAAATACGAAATTGCAGATTAAGCGGAGAATATATTCCTTTAATCCGTGTCCGTGGTCTTGAGAAGCTCGGCAGAGCCCCCTATCCATTGGAAATTTTATAATGTGTATACAATTTCCTTATAATAATTTACTCTCTCAACATTATCTTATATCGATTTTTTTGCTTCGAACGTCGGTGAGAAGCAAAATAACATGACATTAACGTTACGTTGCAAATGTGATGTTAAATACATGTTATTTTTCAATATTATGTGATGTTATGATTTAGTTTAAAAATACACCCAAAAGTGATGTTAATTTCTTGTAATATAACATCCCTTGCTACCTGGGGACTGATATGTCAAAAAAAAATTATTAGTATATTACGCGAACCTAGTTTTCAGTGCACGAGAGTGCTTATTTTTTGACAAGGCGGCCGAGTAAAAAAAGCACTAGAAGTGCACTGAAATAGGTTTGCGTCGAGGGGCGTATGCTATTTTTCCTACGATCTAAACATCCAAAAAAATTGTCTTAAAATTAATTTTATTTATTTGACGTTTTGTGTTTGCGGTTTAATTGTTTTCTGACAGCAGATATGTAAAATCAGCTGACTCATACTTTCCGACTGCTGTCATGGCTACGGGTGGGAAATAAGCACTAACTACTAACTAGGTCGTAGGAAAACAATATTATTAACTGATATTTGCACTTTCTAGCATTAGGTAGTAGAAAAAATATTATATGCATATGCATATACATATATGTATATTATATGTACCACGTATGCGAACTGTTGATAGTTTCTCGACTGTTTATTAGCCCCAGAAAAAAAAATTAATTCTCGAACACTAGGTGCATAAAATACGTTTTTCCATTTCGATTTAAAAAGTCTGCTTAATGACACCCATTAGGGTTTGATAAATTCTACTTTACGACATTAAACATTTTATTTTGTTGATTTGGTAATAACATAAATTTTCCCATTTTTCTTTTTTGATTCGCCTTTAGTGGTTTCAAATATCAATCAGTGTCACCAACAGTAACAGAATAAAAATAAATTGTCCATGTTTTAGTCTGATACTTTTAGGAAATAAAATATAAAAAAAATTGAATAAAAAAAACCGTTTCACAAAAACGTTTTAGCGCACTTGTTCTTTCTAATCTTGCTCGTGCGCTAAAATATTGTCTTATGAAACTTGATCTTTAATATAATGTCGACTTACCTGTTCAACCCACACGTTCGTTGTCATGATTTGGTTTTTTAAGTTCTGAAATAAAAAAATATTTATATAAATTTTAGGCTGAAATTTTTAATTAAAATTAGTATATATTATGCTAGAATAATATTATACGGTAGTTTCTTTTTTTTTTTGAAAGTAATCCTCCCAAAAGCAAAAAGAGTTTTGGCGGGTAAAACTTTTTAAAAAATTAAAAAACTGTTAAAAAAAATCAAATTTCTTTCATTTTATGCGTGGGGTAAATCGCTGACAAAATTTTGTACACATTTAGGAGGAAATCTTCAAAGATTTCCAGATTACCTCCAAGGATTACCTCGAGTTTCCTCCGAAAAGGAGTAAATTGTTAGGTAAAGATTTCCTTCAGATTACCTCATAACCTTCAAAGATTTCCTCCACATTACCTCCAATGTGTACAACTAAATTCCTCTACTGTTTAACCCTCGGTTGTTTGTAAAAAAAATAAAGAAAAATAAAAAAAAAAATTGAAAAATTTTTTTTTTAATTTTTTTATTATTTTTTTTTGTTTTTCAAAAAAAGATCTTATTAAAAAAAAAATGGTTTATTTTTCTTTTTTTAAACATTTTTTTTGCAAAAAGGAAATAAAAAAATGTATGTATTTTTGCATTTACCATTTACTGTGAATAGTATAAAATGCAATGCGTAGCATTACATACCTTCACGGTTTGGACTTTTTAAATAAATAATAAATTAAATAAATAATAAATTTTAAATAACTCCCAATAATATATTTTTATTTGAAGTGACAGGTAGAGCTTAGAGCCCAATCACATTCATACCAAGTAGTAAGCGATCCTATGCTTTACGTACTTTAACTAAAGGCATATCCAGAGGCTTGCATAACCATAATACATAAATCGCGCATAAAATAAGGATTTTAGAAGCACACAATTCAATGGCGCAAACTTCGTAGTAACATAACACGACATATTACATAAGAAAAAAGTCCTATGCGTAGTGGGCTATGCTAATCACATTTTTTCTTCTTCTTCTTCTATTTTTTCTTGGCCTTGTTTTCAAAACCAGTTTTATTTTAACAGCTTTTAGTGTTATAACCTAACTTTTACAATTGTGATATTAAACATAATATTTAGCCAATAACGACACAAACTGTCAATAATAAATCTTATGTGCTTATGTATAGCAAGTGGATGTGTGGATAAGTCTTTATGTCTTATGCCATATTCAAATTATATAATTGTGTTATTATGCCTTAAGTTTTTGTTATGCAAGCCTGTGGATAGACCTTAAGGCACCGTGTAACCATATGGACACAACCTAATTTAACTAATTAAAGTATGTTTGTTATAAACGATAAACATGTTGTTTTAGTATAGTCAGTAGAGCTCTGTACAACTAGAATTATGAAACAGAAGACGTCTACCCTATCTCTATCTCATTAGTGCACCGCACGCCACTACCAACTTAAATAAATTAAAAAAATATTGCATTTTTTTCAATGTTTATCAACAGTTACCGTTGATTTTTGTAAATAAAGCTAAAGAAATGAATATTTTTTGCTAAGAAATAAAACTGATGATTTAATAGTAAAATAAAGAATGAAATATAAATACTATTATTAGGTTGGTTGCTTAATCTGTTTATTTATTTACAAAACATAACCTCAAATATGAAAAGGTAAATATGAATTTATTTAATGTTTATCATATTTATTATTAACTATATATTATTATTATTATATATTTTAATATCGTTACCAGTTCCTACATTTCAAGAAATTAATTTTATGTCAAGATGTTTTTACAAGGGTTGCAAAAGTCCAAACAAATTTCGCCTAGGCTTTAAATCTAAGGTATAAAGAAAGATCTTACCTTTGGTAAACAATATTTAAATATCAAAACTCATAAAAGTACTATAATAGTTAATAAAAACACAATATTTAGTAAAACACAAAAACAACTGAAATCAAAACAATATCAAACGCAGCTCACACATAGACGGTGGCTAAAGAAAATGGTGTTACTGACAGTGCAGCCAACATAAAACCTGGAAGATTTTTTTTTCTTTATGTTGGTGATATTACTTCTATCCTTTTTGGGTAGAACTTTTGTCCCTGTCTAATCTAAATGGAGAAATCTCCATTAAACATTTTTTTAACCCCTAAAAGTCCTGCGGAATTTGTTAGCCCAAACCGAAAGCAAATTTTAATTTGTTTCCTAACAGTTGCTTAGAGTTTGGTGCAACAGGTGTTGATTCTTTGATGTTGATCATAACTTTAGTACGTAATAAGGCGAATATTTTAAGGTAAAAAAACTTTAAATGTGAATAACTTAGTTAATAAATAATTATTTTGTATGATGTACATATTTATTTCACATATATTAAGACCTAATCCTAATATGGCCTAATGCTGTCAAATGGTCACAACCACAAATATTACTTGAAAAAAAAAATGTAAAATTTAATCATAGAAATCGACTTAGGTGATCATAATTAGTCATATATCCTAATTTGGTAATTATAGTCCTTATAAAAGTACTAGTGGACCTTACATAGTTAAAAAAGTCTAATGGCAGAAGAATTCTAGAAATGCGCGTTATTAAATTAATTATCTTTTTATCGACTGCGCCAATTATTTCGTTTTCATTCTGGAAAAGATTCATTAAATAGAAATCAAACTTTTTTAATTTGATGCAATAAAACCTACTACATCTGAAATTCCACTGTCAAATCATTTGACATTATCCTTAAATTTTGCTAACGCCACATGTGTGCGGCTTGACATATTTTTTAATTGAGGAGACAAGTGGACTAAGCCCAAATTGCAAAAATGATAAAAACGGCTTTAAAAAAAGGACTAAACTTCCTTTTTCTGTTTTCTATAATTATCTGAGTAAAGTTTATTACATATTTAATTATAATAGAAACATTTGTATTGATACAAATGATGTTTGTTATTTTATATTGGGGTTTAATAAACCTCACGTGGTTAATAACGTTATTTTTTTCCATCTGGTTAACGGAGGGTTACAATTTTAAAATAGCTTTTAAAAGATTTAAATAACATTTACAGTCAAGTGATTCAAATGCCTATTTTAAATACATTTCTCAAAACTTCTGTAGATACATTTATCATCGTTTCAGTTATTTATCGAATATTCATGCGCTACCAACAGAAAATGTCCCAAGCTGGTGGCATAAAGTCATATTTTTCTATTTTACTAACTGGACTTTCATAATAACGCTGTTATTGGATGCTGAGTCACTTGGAACATAGAAAAAGTTGAAAATAATTTTTTTTAAACATTTTTTTTTCAAAAAAATATAAAAATTAAAAAAAAACAATCAAAAATTGTTAGTTTTTTTTTTATTCCAAGAGACTCACCTTGTAATAACAGGGTCATCATAACAGACCGGTTAGTGAAATATTGTTTCGAGTATTTATTACTTTAAAAATAACTCTTTTTAAATTTCTTAAGGGAGGCGCGTTCCACCGGTAAATGAATACCCTTATCCGACCAGTGATTATTACACTAAAAATCATACCTAATAGTTTTATTTTGCTTTTAAATATAACTTTCAGCTCTAGGGTTGGAAAATATTTTTTCTACGACTGCTTTAGAATGTAAGCAAATACACACACTTTTCAAAGACAGAATGATTCCATTCTAGCTCTAGATATGGTATGAATATTCCGTGTCAAGTGTTAGAATGAGCACATGTAGTGCCATCTCTAGTTTATAAAAGTAAAGAAAACTGTAGCAAAATTAGCAAAAATATATTTATTTTACCATGAAATATTGAACAATTTAATGCAATTTAAAGTTTTGCATTTATTACATAAAGTTTTTCTTAATATTTGACCCGTTTTTTATTAAATTAGTTCAAAAAATTAAAATCTATTGTTAAATATTTAAACCTGATATCTGTTACAACAATCTGACATAACCTTCAATTTTTGCATTATAATTTGTAAATATCTGGTAAAATTAAATAAAAATCTTTTTTAAGTACTGATTTGATAAAATTATTAAATAACATTAATTGCTTTATTTAAAAATATGTGTTTTGTTGCACTTATAATATCGAGTCACAAAAAACATGGTTTTTAACCTTGTCCGCAGTTTAAAGCCATACAGTGTTTCATATTTGCAGTCGAAGAAAAAGTATAGTCTACAACACCTATGGAATAGTCATTCCGCGCTCGCGGGACCGTCATACTCGCCTGCCGGCTCGTATGACAAACTTTCCGGTCGCGCGGAATATTGTCTATTCCATACTAGTTATAGAATATACTATTCTCATTCTCATTTTGTGTAGAAAATATAATTCCACAGGGATGTGTATATTTTCTTATAGATTTTTGGTTGCTGAATTTAAATCTGAGCACATAACTTCTCTATCCGCTAGGGTTTCGAGAAAGATGAGAATTTTGGTGTTTTTAATTTTGAAGGTAAATTGCATTAATTTTTGGTATAAAATTTTTATTAAAAGTTATATTAAATATTTGTATCAAAATATTTTTTTATCATATGATTAATATCATCACATCAGATAATCCCATTACATTTTCAAGTTAGAATGGAACTATACAAATAACACAGCTACACAAAAAATAATCTTTCGAGAAAACAATGCCAATCAATTTTGTTGTTACCTACAGCTACCATTTAGGTACTCTTTATGTATAAATCATAGACCGTCATAGACACTAACACTCAAGCAATTCAGAATTCGCCGGATTTATCTATTAATATATGCGACATGCATACGCAGGGTTGCTAATGTATTCAATTTAAGCGCCTCCGGGAAAAAAAAGTTTTTGTGTGTTTAATTTTACGTAAAATTATGCATAATTACGTATGATCTTGTCAGTATTTTGACTATGTATGAATTTTGACCCGGTATGATCATACATAATTATCAGAGTTGATACTTTCATTACAATAACAGGGTCGGACAGCAGGAATAAATTATTTTTTATTTTTGGTGAGTTTCTTTAATACATACCTTAGCCGAATAAGATTATATGTCTGTACTCTTATTCGGCATAGCTTCGTAGCTCACCAAAAATTTGAAATAATTTAAAATTCCTGTTGTCCGACTGAGGCATTGTAATGAAAGTATCTATCAAGTCTGATAATTATCCATAACTATGTGTGGGTATATGCATATTTATATATGAGGATACATAGACCTAAAATTGTTTATAATAATGCATTACATTTTAAATTTTGGCGAAGATGCACCATTTCTGGCCATTCATGACAAAGATCTTGTATGATTATGCTTAATTATGTGTAATTATACCTAAAATTATGCATAATCATGCATTATTTTGCCTAAAATAATGCCTAGTAATGCATAATTTTTTGTATGATTATGCTTAATTATGTGTAATTATACCTAAAATTATGCATAATCATGCATTATTTTGCCTAAAATAATGCCTAGTCATGCATAATTATGTATGATACCGGGTCAAAATTCATACATGGTTAAAATCCAGACATGATCATACATAATTTTGCATAATTTTGCATAATTATGCATAACTATGCATATTATGCATAATCATACAACTGTTTTCCTTGGTTTGGACGTTTTTTTTTGAGCCCCACTGACCACACTGACCATAACTGCGTTGGACATGAAAATTTATATTTGCAGGTTATTTTTCCATAATGACCAAAAATAAATAGAAATTGATTATAAAAATAACAAAATAATCAAAACCGTATAACTTGACTGAACCTTTCCGCCAGAAAGTCCGGTTGAACCTTACTATTGTCGGTTTATTAAATTTTCCAAAGCTATATTCCAGTATTTGAAAATTAAAAACTCGCAACCCCATGCATAAATAATTAAATTTAATTATCTTCGCGTACAATCAAAATTGTAAAATTGCTAAATAGACACTGATGAATGTGTATTAATTAGAAATTGTTTACTGAATGATTGGTGTACGAAGTTAATATTAATTAATTAATCAATATAACAAAGTGGTTCAAAATGAAACATTTAATATTGGGTTTACACTGTAAACTTTTAAATTTGCCATACGCCTCATACTAGTTCCATTTTACTTTCCCTAAGGAAAGTCTTGCGTTAGGGAACGTTCAAGTATTACGTAACGCAAATTTTGATCATTTTGGACCCCCCCTCTGTAACGCTATTTTCCTATACCATTAACATGGGCGTGACACTCCAAAATTACCCCCAAGCGTTACGTAATATTTGAACGTCCCCTTAGTAAACAAATTTCTAAAAATTTTTATTGCTTTTTTTACGTTTCTGGACGGTTTATATCCAAAAAAATATGATTTCCGTCAAAAAATAAATTTCTGTCTGTCGGTTTGTCAGTGTGTCCAGAAAATTTGTGACCACGATATCTCAAGGATGCTTCGGGCTAAAGACTTCAAATTTGGACCATAGATTGATTATTTAAAGTTCTAGGCTGGGATTGTTTTTGGTAAAAATCGGATTGGCGTAAGGGGGTAAAATGGGTTAAAAACATTTTTATTCAATTTATTTTTCGTTTTAAAAAAGTAACTTTTTTGAAATTTATTTTTTTAGTTTTTTTTAATTTTTTTTTTCATTTTATTTTTTTGTTTTTGATTTAAACCTAGGCCTATAGGGGAAAGTATTATTTTGTTGGCAACAGTATTTTTGCCTGCGACTAGTAAATTTACTCCTTTTTTCAATAAAATTTTTCAATAATACTTTTCCCTATAGGCCTAGATTCATTAAAACCAAAAACAAAAAAAAAAAATAAAAAATAAAAAAAAATCATTTTTTTTAAGTCTCTTTTTTGTAATATTACTATATTAAAACTACATTAACGTAATTTTCCATACGCCTAATGTGAAATTACACGTTTTTTCTTATGGATATTAAAAACGAGTAAATTACGACGCATATGTAAGTTTATATATTTGTCTAAAAACACATTAATTTGGTAAAATTACACCACAAATAATGTAATTTACGGTATAAATAATATATTTTACACTAGTTTTGATATAAAATAGTACTAGTACAGTATGGGTACTATTGCGAGGTAAAATTATGTAAATTTATACCATCCATACTAGTAATAGATTTGTCCATTTTATTTTCGCTTCGTTTGTTTCGTTATATTACGTATGGCTTTTAAATCAGTTATTTTTATTATATTTTAAAAACTCGTCTAAAAAGTCAATATTTTTTAATCCTGTTGTTGTTTCTCATTTTAAATATATATAAAACAGATTAACCGTATCAAATGCTTGCCCTAAATCTACGAAACTAATAGAAAAAGTAATAAAAATTTATGGTATTACTGACATGCTTTTATATCTAACCATTTATCTCGGTTTCTCGTATGATATTCTATCCTGTAGGGAGCAGTTGAATAAATTAATGCATTTTCGGGGTTCCTGGCAAATTTAGGAAAGAAACTAGGTTAAGGTCACTTTTTTAATTTAACTAAAATATATTTTAAGTTGGCTTCTTTCGTTGGTGCTGATTTGATTTTTTCTGCTAGTGCTTTCTTTTTATTAGAAGTAGCTATTTATTAGTAATAAAAATAAATAGTAATAAATTATTACACACATAAAAAAATAATTCGCTAAAAAACCCGATTTAGATATTTCGTTTCATACAGAATTTGCACTTATTCGTGATTTGAATTATATTTTATAAACATACAAAAAAAATCTTATTTTCTAATCATGTTTTTGTTTTTCATTTGGTATATATAAAACCAATTAACCGAATCAAATGCTTGTTTTAAATCCACGAAACAGAAAAAGTAATGAACACTTATAGTTCCACTGACATGCTTATCCCTAATTTATTTTTGCTTCCCCTACAACGAATTAATAACTCTTCTCTCTAGAATTGGCATTTCATTCGTTAAAACTGACAAAAACGTCGGCAACATAAACATTTCGTCTGTCTTACTCCAACATCTTTGTTCTAACAGAGACAACAATACAAGTTACTGGTAATTGTTATCGTTCAGGCCTGAATATACCTACTATTTGTTTACAAACAAACCGAGATGTTGGCGATACTTTATATTAACGGTATGCCTATTCTAGAAAGAAGAGTTATTAGTTCGTTGTTCCCCTATGATGTTATATCTTGTATGGAGTAGTTGAATAAACTGATGCACTTTCGGGGCTCCTGGCAAATTTAGGAAAGAAACTAAGTCAAGGTCACTTTTTTAATTTTACTAAAATATATTTTGAGTTGGCTTCTTTCGATGGTTCTGATTTAATTATTTGTGCTATTGCTTTCTTTTTATTAGAAGTATATATTTATTAGTAATTAAAATAAATAGTAATAAATTATTACACACATAAAAAAATAATTCGCTAAAAAACCCGATTTAGATATTTCGTTTCATACAGAATTTGTGGTTATTCGTGATTTGAATTACATTTTATAAACATACAAAAAAATTCCTATTTTCTAATCATGTTTTCGTTTTTTATTTCGTATATATGTATAAAACCAATTAACCGTATAAAATGCTTGTTTTAAATCCACGAAATAGATTAAGTAATGACACTTATAGTTCCACTGACATGCTTATATCCCTAATTTATTTTTGCTTCCCCTACAACGAACTAATAACTCTTCTCTCTAGAATTGGCATTTCATTCGTTAAAACTGACAAAAACGTCGGCAACATAAACATTTCGTCTGTCTTACTTCAACATCTTTGTTCTAACAGAGACAACAATACAAGTTACTGGTAATTGTTATCGTTCAGGCCTGAATATACCTACTATTTGTTTACAAACAAACCGAGATGTTGGCGATACTTTATATTAACGGTATGCCTATTCTAGAAAGAAGAGTTATTAGTTCGTTGTTCCCCTATGATGTTATATCTTGTATGGAGTATAAATAAACTGATGCACTTTCGGGGCTCCTGGCAAATTTAGGAAAGAAACTAAGTCAAGGTCACTTTTTTAATTTTACTAAAATATATTTTGAGTTGGCTTCTTTCGATGGTTCTGATTTAATTATTTGTGCTATTGCTTTCTTTTTATTAGAAGTATATATTTATTAGTAATAAAAATAAATAGTAATAAATTATTACACACATAAAAAAATAATTCGCTAAAAAACCCGATTTAGATATTTCGTTTCATACAGAATTTGCACTTATTCGTGATTTGAATCATATTTTATAAACATACAAAAAAACTCTTATTTTCTAATCATGTTTTTGTTTTTCATTTGGTATATATAAAACCAATTAACCGTATCAAACGCTTGTTTTAAATCCACGAAACAGAAAAAGTAATGAACACTTATAGTTCCACTGACATGCTTATCCCTAATTTATTTTTGCTTCCCCTATGATGTTATATGAGGTAGTTGAATAAACTGATGCACTTTCGGGGTTCCTGGCATATTTAGGGGAGAAACTAGGTCAAGGTCACTTTTTTAATTTAACTAAAATATATTTTAAGTTAACTTCTTTCGATGATTCTGAATTGATTGTTTCTTCTATTGCTTTTTTTTAGTCGAAGTATCTATTTATTACACACATAAAAAAATAATTAGCTAAAAAACCCGATTTAGATATTTCGTTTCATACAGAATTTGTGGTTATTCGTGATTTGAATTACATTTTATAAACATACAAAAAAATTCCTATTTTCTAATCATGTTTTCGTTTTTTACTTCGTATATATGTATAAAACCAATTAACCGTATAAAATGCTTGTTTTAAATCCACGAAATAGATTAAGTAATGACACTTATAGTTCCACTGACATGCTTATATCCCTAATTTATTTTTGCTTCCCCTACAACGAACTAATAACTCTTCTCTCTAGAATTGGCATTTCATTCGTTAAAACTGACAAAAACGTCGGCAACATAAACATTTCGTCTGTCTTACTCCAATATCTTTGTTCTAACAGAGACAACAATACAAGTTACTGGTAACTGTTATCGTTTAGGCCTGAATATACCTACTATTTGTTTACAAATAAACCGAGATGTTGGCGATACTTTATATTAACGGTATGCCTATTCTAGAAAGAAAAGTTATTAGTTCGTTGTTCCCCTATGATGTTATATCTTGTATGGAGTAGTTGAATAAACTGATGCACTTTCGGGGTTCCTGGCATATTAAGGGGAGAAACTAGGTCCAGGTCAATTTTTAATTTAACTAAAATACATTTAAAGTTAGTTTCTTTCGATAGTTCCAATTTTATAGCTTCTGCTATTGCTTTCTTTTTGTTTGAAGTATTTTTTTATTACATATACAAAAAAAATAATAATCTGGTAACCAACAGGGTTTCGATGTATCGTTTCCTATAGATTTTGGGTCTCTGAATCTGGATCAGGTTTTCGAAAAAATTGAACACAAAATGGCCAAAATCGGTAATTCTTTGTGATTTTGCACTACTTATATTTTTAAAAAACAAAACAAAAACGTATATGTACGAAATATATTTCTATTCTGCGGCCAGGTTAATAATTAGTGATCAAAAATCTCTAGAATAATACTACTTGGTTTTTGAAACCAAATAAAAACATCAATTTAAGTTTTAAATATTTTCACGCTTCCTTTTATAATCTAAGTGCTAGTTACAAGTTATAAGGTTTTTCTACTATGATAACCAAATTAATTATTATCACCTAAGTCGAGTTCTAGACCTGCCCTGGGTGTGGGATGGACGAGGAAACGCCCTACCACTTCATAGGGGAGTGTAAGGCTCTGGGCAGGCTCAGACAAGACATCTTCGGAGTGGTAACACTAGCGAAGGAAGAGTTGAGCCTCCTAGCCTGGTCAGATGTTATGAAGTTCATCAGAAGGTCTGCCAGATTTAGAAAGAGGGAGGATAGGCAGCAGGTTGGGTAGGTAATCTTGGGGCAGACAAAAAGGGCCATTGGGCCTACTTGTCAGGCGTCGGAGACTACCCACCTTTTACTACTACTAAGTCGAGTTATATGATTAAATTTTTTATTAAAAAAAAGTGATATTTGTGGTTGTGACCATTTTGCAGTATTAGGCCATAATATATCGTTAGGCCTTATCTGAAATAAATAAGTACATCATACGCAATAAAAGTTATTCATATTTAAAGTTTTTTTACCTTGAAATATTCGCCTATTAACAAAGTTATAATCAACATTATGATCAACACCTGTTGCACCAAACTCTAAACAGCTGTTAGGAAAGAAATTAAAATTTGCTTTCGATTTGCGCTAATAAATTGCACAGGACCTTTAGGGGTTAAAGAAATGTTATATTTAACTAACTTTACTAAAACAACATGTTTATCGTTTATAACAAACATACTTTAATTAGGGTGTGTCCATATGGTTACACTATGCCTTAGCGGGATATATAATTATATATACCGCTAATTATAATTAATTATAATTAATAAACTTGCTAATATATAATAACGAGTTAATCGTATCAAAGGCTTGCCCCAAATCCACGAAACTAATAGAAGAACAAATAAAAATTTATAGTTTCACTGACATACTTTTATCCCAAACTATTTTTCTCTATTTTTAGTATAATATTCTATGTTGTAGGGAGCAGTAAAATAAATTGACGCACTTTTGAGGTTCCTAAAAAATGTAGGGCAGAAACTAGATCAAGGTCATTTTTTAATTAGACTAAAATAAATTTAAGGTTTGTTTTTTCCGTTTATTCTTCAGAAAGAACTAAACTGCCATTGCCATTTTTTATTCTTATTAGGTGCATACATATTCTTAAATGACCACTTTCCTTTCAAGGCGCGATACAACATAAAAAAAATTTCCTTGCGTATTTTAGTTTTATTAGAGTATAATCCTTCAGGTAAAAATGCATAAAAAAGCACTCTTGTTGTAATAGCTTAGGATTAACCGTTTTTGAGAAAATTGGAAATAAATATAAAATTACCCGATTCTAGGACCAAAATTAAACAATAAAATGTTAAAAATCAAAATGTTAATGGTACTAGGCGAATATACTATTAAAAACTAATACAATTACTGATTCTCCGTTTGTTAGGATGCATGTCTAAAATCCGCCCCCATGCCTTTAACTTTTAAACGGCTTCAGATATTAACTTAAAATTTAAAACACTTACATAACATAACCGAAATAATTTTTGGATATATATTTAATATGTTTAGTCAGCACAATGGAGGCAGGGGCAAGGGGAATATTTTTTAAATGGAAAGGAAGGTAGTGTGATACATCTTTTTAAATAAAATTCTCCATTCGGCCATACACATATTTTTTATTTGTTTAAAGATTTTTTTTAAGATTTTTAATTTTCAATTTTTTCTGCTAAAAAATGCGTTTTATTTTACTCATTCATCATTTAAATTAGTTAGAAGCATAATTTGCAATATTTGCATCATAAAATTCACCATTTTTCAAAAAAAATTTAAAAGAAATTTTGACAAAAATATCCATTTTCAACTCTAATGTAAATTACCAAAAAATAAAAAAATATTTGGTCAGGGAATATTATAAGCTACAAAATGATGTATCACACGCCTCCCATTCCGTTAAAAAAAACCTTTTGTCCCCTGCCTCCATTGGGCTTCTAAGAATATGAAATATATAACAAAAAAATATATGGGTTATAATATTTGCGTGTAAAGAATTTCAAGTTGATAACTTATGTCGTTCAAAAGTTAAGGTTGGGGCGGACTTTTGACACGCTCTGTACAATTAAGTATTTAAATAATAAATCACATCAGCAACAGCTGTAAAATAGGACGTGCTTTGATAATATCTAATTTTTCTTTAATGGTTGTTATAGGCACTTGTTACATTTTCCCCCAATTTAACTGTTTTCCTTGTTTGGGTGGAATTGTTAAACTCTTCACACTACGTGCTACAAGAATATACCCTTGCCCACAAAAAAAAAACAAACCACCTAAACAATTGCCATTTTTTAAATTCAAATATTTGAAAAACTACGTAATGGATTTGACTGATCCTTATATTTGTTTTGAAGCCCACACATTTTCTACTTTTGTCTTTATTTAAAAATAAAAGTAAATTATTAAAAAAATCACTTTTATATCAATAGTCCAGTCAAATAATAAATGTAAATTGCAATAAATGTACACTGATATTTTAAAGGGTGGTAGTGGATGGTATCAGAACACTCCTGGTAGTTTTTCACCGGATAATTTGCGTAACGGGTGTCCGCTAACTTAAATTTTAGGAGTGAGTTGCTTAATATCTTACGATAAAAAAAGCATATAACCGATTTTGTTAAGAAGGAAATTTCCAACAATTTTTGTTGGAATAATTTTTTTTAATATATTAATAACAATCGAGTTAATTTAAAAATAGTCACGTTGAAGGTGAAATTCGTTTTTTTCATTTTTCAGCCAAATTATTCATCGGACGATAAAACTGGTTATAAACAAACTTGTAGCTCTTAAAATTCTCTATAAGATTCATATATTATAAATTTTTATAGATACTTTGGTACGGTTACAGAGGACGCAGCTCGAGTTTCAGCGCCCACTGTAACCGTAACAAAATACTTATAAAAATTCATAATCTAAAAAACTTATAGAGAATTTCAAGAGCTATAAGTTTGCTCATAACCACTTTTATATTACGATGAATAATTTGGTTAGAAAATAGAAGAAACCAATTTCACTCCCAACATGCCCATTTTTGAATATTTATATATAATAACTCGATTGTTATTAATATATTATAAAAATAATCCAAACAAAAATTGTTGGAAATTTTCTCCTTATCAAAATTGGTTATATGCATTTTTATCGTTAGATGAATATTTAGCGAGATAACCGCACTCACCCCTAAAATTCAATATAGTGAACACCCTTACGCAAGTCACTCGGTAAAAAACTAATAGGTGTGTTCTGTTACTATCCACTACTGCAATTGAACAAAGAAATTTCTCGTTATTTGACCGGACTACAACAGCAACAACAAAATTTGTTGTTGTAAGTCAAAATACTGTTATTTATTTTATGTATTTATTTATTTATTTATTTATTGCCCAAAAGCTAGTGCCAAACAGGACAGTTAAAACAACTATATAAAAATATGTGTAAAAAAATTACAGAATTTACTAAAGTAAAATTAATATTACTTAATATAAACCTTACAATATGTGTAAAAAAATAACAAAATGTTCTTAATTAATATTGTTTAATATAAACCTTAATTTATATCACAGAGCTCAGAAATATCATTGAAGTTACTGCAAATAATATAAATAGGAGAAATAACAAAATGTTGGTTCTAGCTCTGGAAGTATAAAAAGTAAGTTCGTTTCTAGAATTAGCTCGAAATTCTATTTTGTTTAACAAATAAGTTATAAGTTATAAGATTGACAATGAGTCTGAAACACATGATAGTCAACCTTACAGAGTGAACTAAATTATTTCTGTCAACCATAAAACAAGAAACAAATGAGCATCAACTCCAAAAACTCAAAGATTTTATTCTAGCCACAGTGAAGAATATACCACAGAATGTGAAGCATTTCAGATCTTCACGGCTTGTTATCTTTCGTTTTGATACTGTTTTATTGAGCATTTGTAACTAAGAAATAAAAATGAATGATACATGCAGGTTAAGTAGGATATGATAAACTAGCACAGAATGTTTTTGACAGTGTGAACGTTTTTTGGCTGCCCTGACTGTTCTAAAGAATGAGATTTATCGCAAAAGAAATACAGTATGTTTCGGGTTTCGGGAATAATAAGTTGATAAGTTTATAAAATTTAGTTTGGACACTGTATACAGGGTTATTCAGAAAAGCCCTAAGGTTATTACGACCCTCCTAAGGATACAACTAAAAAGCAGTTTTAATTTAATATTTCTGGAACCCTATAAATCACAGCAACCAATATTTGCACATGATAAAGATTATAATTTCATGTAATTTTTATTTAGTAATTTTAACCAGGGACGTAAAAAATGGGGGTGAATTTGTAATTAGATCGATTATAATCGATTATAATAATCATTGATCGTAAAACGACATTAAACTAATAAATAAAAAATAAAAATAAATACCTTGCACAGTTAGATAACATTTTAACTTTCCAGCAAATATTTTTTTTGTCGTGGGTCTCTTACTTTTTTTTTATTTTTTACGAGATTTTATTTATTTATTTATTATACTAATGATATTTTATTTATATAAAATTTTGGTATTGTTAAAAAAGAATTATTGCTTTTTTCCACGTTTATCGACGTTCTATATACAACAAAGATTATTATGTGTCGGTCTCTTTGTAGAGAACGCGTAAAAGCTAATTACTTACTAATTTGGACCATAAGTTAATTATCCAAAGTTTTGGGTGTTTTTTTATTTATTTTGAACTTTTTTTTTCAAATCTTTTTTGTTTTTTACTAGTGGAAAGTTATATTTTGCTGGCAACAGTAGGTATTTCTTTTTTTGTTCTAATTTCAGTTTTATTTCTTTTATTTATTGATCCATAAATATCTTAACTAGCTAAGGTATAATATCTCATCGAAATGTTCTGTTATTAAATGTTGTGATATAAAGTCAGATAAAAATAATGCTTTTTTTTTATAGACTTTACTTTTATTACACAAGTGTTATTATTTTTGCCATTTTTCTGTTTGCAGTGATTTTTATGATATCGGCTTTCATAATAGTATCTTAAAGTACTAGTTTCATAACATACGTTTTTAGCGCACGAGTACAAGCTTAGAAAACGAGCCGCTTGCGGCGAGTTTTCTAAAGTACTAGTGCTCTAAAAACGTGTTATGAAACGAGTGCTTTATACAATTTATTCTATTTTGCTCTAAAATTAAAAAAAACTTACAATTAAATTGATGACTGATTTAGGGATTTTTGTTTTGGGTTGGCATCACAGTTTACACTATGTTTAAAATTCTAAGAACAAATGATATTTTGATATATTTTACAGTCATCTCTTCTTTTGTCACTGCAATTAACCAGTCCACATTTTTAACACGGTAAAAAATAACCCAAACACAAATTTTTGTAAAAAATTAAACTTTAAATCGATATTGACATTTGCAAGCAAAACGTCAAGAGATATGCTTTTGTATGTTGCCAACCCAACAGAAAAAAAAGTAGAGACCTCTTATGGGCCTATAAGAATAAGCAAAATGCGTGTGATTATGAGCTTATAAGAGTCGCAAAATAGAAAAAAATAGTTTCGTTTTTCTATCTTCAGCAGACTTAGAATCCTACTCTCAATTTCCCTTCTCTCTAATATTACTACTCCATAACATGCCTTCTATATAACAACCCTACGCCATCACACCTCTACTCCCCAATATCTCTACTCCCTAATAATCAATGATTAATAATCATACTCCCCAATATATGCACTCGACTAGCCACTTAAAAATAAATGATTGGTGTGCAAAACAAAGAACTTTATGTTCCTAGATAATTACATCGGCACTTAGTGCTACTAAATTTAGTAGCACTTTTTATAAAAGTGCCGATGTATTGAATTCTTTGCCGAAAAGTAAAAATCTTTGACCACGTTTTTTTCACATTTCTCGACCATTTTAAGTCGAAATCAGTAAAAAAAAATTGCGTCCGTCTGACCTTGTCTGTCTGTCTGTCTGTGTGGGTGTAAACTCTCTAACTCCATTTCTACATGAGATATCGACTTGCGATTTTTTGCATATTGTTTCTTATCGTATTTCGAAGAGCTGATTAGATTTTGGGGGTAAACGATTGGGGGTAAGGGGGTAAAAATAGGGTAAAACTCCTTTTTTTACCGTTTTTTGTTTATAATTAAGGCAACTATTATTTATTTGGTTAATTTAACACTTATATAAAAGATAATTTTAAATTGGTCAAAAAATTTTATAAACAACGTTTTCCTAAAACGCATTGTTTTCGAGATATTGGCGTTAAAAGCATGAAAAGGTTTTTTTAGCATATCTCACATATTTATAACCCGATTTCAAAAAATTATATTTTAAATAAAAGCTCTTTTTAAGCCCTATAAAAAATGTTATATACAGTTTTTTGCTAGAATATAATGTTTTAAAGATACAGAATTTGAAATCAAACAAAACACCTAGTTTGAAATTTGCAAACTAGATGGCTCTAGTCTACAATAGTGTCGATGTTTTGACAGGGTGCTTGCAACGTTTCATCTAGTTTATAAATGTATTCAAATATGCACACTTACCACGTCTATAAGTTGAGAGAGCTTGAGGCCCATTTTAACAGTGAGTCGATCGGAGTTGTTGCCTACGGGTCTGATGAGTCGGTTGTAGTTGGAGAGGAGGTCGTCGTAGAGCCGTTTGGCGTCGGGGTTGGCGGATGTTGGAGTTATTCCTCCCAGCAGGAACCATGATAGGGTGAGCAACAGCTCCATCGCACCTCACTGAAAAAAAAAATAATATTAAAAAAACTTATATTCAACCCAAGTTTGTCTGTCTAACTGTTCTTATCGCTGGTACCTTACACTGGGGTAACCCCAGTGGGGTTCCAAAGTTATCCCCTTTAACTTTTGAAGGAGTTGAGTTATCAACTTTAAACTTGGAACAAATAAGACAAATTAAGCTATCCTTTCATATACCTGTAATATTATTTGATATTTTTAGCTTATAAAATGTGGTCAGGGGGCATAGGGCGGATTTTTTTTTTAATGGAAGGTTGTGATTATTTTAAAGCAAATTAGATTCTTTATCTTACCATATATTTTTTAATTTTTAAAAATTTTTTTTTTAAGGTTTTGATTTTTCAATTTATGCTAAAAAATTTTGGTAATATATTTTTTTCAGTAAATAATTAATTATAATTTACCTTTTTCCCCACAAAACTAATCATTTATCAAAAGTTTTGTGAGTTTTTTAAAGAAATTTTGGTCAACAATTTCTATTTTAAACCCATTTTAATCCCTCAAAAAATGTTAAAAAAATAAAAAATATATGACAAAATAGAGAATATTATAAGCTTTGAAATAATGTCACACTACCGCTCTTTCTATTAAAAAAAATCCATTATGGAAAATCCTGCGACAGGTAGATTTTTAATTTTAGGGGGGCCTAGAATTGTGTACACATTATTTTTAGACAATCTGGAACAAATTTAGGGGGCGACCCTGAATGAATTTTTTAAGGACCATCCTTGATATTGGAAAATATTATTTAATTGTTCTGTAAAAGTTTATTATCGTACAAAGCTATTATTTGACCTCTACTAAATGCTTGTAAGGGAACGTTCAAGTATTACGTAACGCAAAATGTACCAAAATTCATACACTTAATACCTCGGTTCTCGCGTTATTCAAGGATATTTCATATTTCATATTTTGTCTACCCCCCTATTAGGGGGGGTAGCCAAAATATGAAATCTCTAAAATCTATAATAACGCGAGAACCGGGGTATGAAGTGTATGAATTTTGGTACAATTTGCGTTACGTAATACTTGAACGTTCCCTAAGTTATAAACTGCGAATTCTCTTAGTTTTTCATTTAAACATCGAACAACTAAAAAAGTAACGTACAAGTACAAGACAAATGCATTTAAACGTTTTTAAAGAATTTACTAAAAGTTTAACATTAATTGTACTTTATAGTAAATTTGGCACAAAAAGAATACATTTTATTTGAAAGTTTTAGTTCGGGTACAAATCTTTTAAAGTGAAAAATGGGTAGAAATTGAATTTTTCCAGAGGAAGAAAATCTCATTTAAATCGCGTATTTACTGGTATTTCTATTTTATTAAGCTTAATAAAATAGGAAAACAAGCGAATAAATCACGGTGCGGTAGATGAAAAATTTAGTTGGAAAACCCATTTTTTTTTAATAAATCAAATCTACAGTGAGTACACTTTTAAATTGCTTAAGATATTAACCAAAACTATATATTTATTGTTTTTGAGGCCACAATAGGGGCAGAGGGCCAAGGGGAACATTTTTTAATTGGAAACGGGGCACGTAATATATAATTTAAAGCTAGTCATGCGCGCCTGAGGGGAACGCAAGGGGACGTCGCCACCCCTTTCTTTTCAGATATATATTATTCTGTTTTGTTTTTAACAATTTTATACTGTTTGGTCCTTCTTTTTATTCTAAGCTTATAAGGTGTTTAGAAAATGCGTGTCATTAAAAATTTTAATTTTTTTTGCTAAACTGGTTAACAAAAAGTAGATACAAGTAGAATATAATATACAAGTAGGATATAATATTAATATTCAATAATTTGCAAACCTGTATCTTAGAAACGTGACACCTGATAATTTATAAAAATTTGATAATGTGTTATTTTTTAGAGGTTTCTTCTGGCTATTTGAAGTTTTATAAATAATTTTCTTTTTAAACTGTCAGGAAAATATGTGAACTTGAAAATTTTAAAAAAATCGCCTGCGGAGCTTAACTTGATATCAATTTATTATTAATTAATACATTTTATAAAATATTTTTATATAAAATTTTCAAACAATACATATATTCATGGCTTGTTAGATTATAATGGTTTCAAGTAAATTTAACTTGATTTAAAGTATATAAAATATTGTTTTAAAATTTTCCACATATTGCATTCTCTATTTCGTATATATCAATCTATATTCTTGTCAATATTGTCAAAAGTAAAATATGGGAAATAGCTGGGCTGCATAATTTATATTTTTAACCGACTTCCAAAAAAGAAGGAGGTTATCAATTCGACGTGTAACTTTGTTTTTTTTTATGTTTGTTCCCGCATAACTTTGGAACGAATAAACGGAATTTGATGAAACTCCTTGCAACTTAAAGAGGGATATCATGAGGTGGTCCCGTTTTAATTTGACGCTCGGATAATGCCGGGTAAGCCGGATAATTAAGATAAATCTAATAATTTTAATGCAATTTCACTTAAAAACGGCTTAATTTGGTTCTACTACCAACCAAATTTTTAGAGAAATATCGGATAACTCGGATAAGCCGAATAACTTGATTAAGGGGTCACTCAAATATTGCGGCACACTGAAAATCTTTTAAATGCCTCTAAACTTGATTCTTTGGACCTGTAATATTAAAATACCAAGAGAAAATGATAAATTTTGTGATTTTACCATAAGGCGTTATTTGATTATTACTTAACGCTTAAAGTTTAAAAAGATTTTCTTTAGTATTTCGTTTAAAATAAGATTGGTTGGACTCTTGGGCGCTAAAATAAAAATATTAATTTTATTTTTTAGAAATTTATTTAAGATAATGACGTCACAACGCACTAACAGTGCCTTTTAACGTCAGCAGCTTGCCGAGATGGAAGGACAATTATAATTTAGCTTAGATGACGTTACAAATCTGCAAGTTCTGTGTCTCTAAAAAGTAAAAAATAAAAACTTTTCGCAAAAAAAATGAACCGACTTCTGTGTCTCTTAAAAAATAAAACATACTTAAGTCGGTGCCAATTTCACAGCAAACAATACATTTAAGTATTGTAGTATAATGTAGCTACTATAGATATTATCTATACATACAGGGTGTATTTGAAATAGCATCGGAAATTTTGACAAAAAGTTCCTATACACATATGTCTAAAAATGTGTCATAAGGGAGCTACGCCCTTTTGAAATTGGGTAAAAAAATTGTTTTTTATTTAATAACTGAGGAACCCTTTGAGATATATTAAGGAGGTTTTGCACGTAAATAATTCCTAATAAGGCCCATCTTTGTATGTCATTTTCACGTACTTATTTAAACCAGGGGTGTGCGAAACGGGGGGGCCTTATCAGTTTTTTGTCCCAAACATTTTTCTGTGTAACTTTTTTGCAATTTTATTTTTGAAATATGATTCCTCAGGTCAAAATACATAAAAAGGTACTCCTGTTGTAATACTGTAGGATTAACCGTTTTCGAGAAAAATTCATTTGAAGGTGAAATTCCACGGTTCGAAGACGAAAAATTAAATACTAAAATGTCGAAAACCAAAATTTTAATGATGCAATGTTATTCTACATCAAAAACAAAGAAAAAAAGTTTCCATACATGTAGGTCGAAAAAACGCTTTTAAAGCTACCATGGCCCTTTAAAAATGGTGCATATTTAGAAGACCATAGCTCCATTAGGATTGATTTTTGGAAGTACCTGTATATGAGGTTTTTTTCTTAGTTTTTAATGTAAATTCGCCCTGCATCATTAAAATTTTGGTTTTCAACATTTTAGTATTTAATTTTTCGTCCTCAAACCGTAAAATTTCACCTTCAAATGAATTTTTCTCGAAAACGGTTAATCCTACAGTATTACAACAAGAGTACCTTTTTTATGTATTTTGATCTGAGGAATTATATTCCAAAAATAAAATTGCAAAAAAGTTAAACAGAAAAAAGTTTGGGACAAAAAACTGATAAGCCCCCTGGTTGAAATAAATACATGAAAATAACACACAAAAACGGGCCTTGGTAGAATTAGTTGATGTGCAAAACCTCGTTGATATATCTCAAAGGGTTCCTGAGTTATTAAATAAAAACCAATGTTTCTAGCCACTTTCAAAGGGGCGTAGCTCCCTTATGACGCATTTTTAGACATATGTTTATAGGAACGTTTTGTCATATTTTATGATGTAGAATCATCTGTTAAAATTTCCGATGCAATTCAAATACACCGTGTATGTAAGTAAACAAAACCACATTTTTTTTTAATCATTACGTTGGATTTTTCACGGCTTTTCTGTTTGGATTTTGATGCTAGACGTAGCCGAAAGTATACATTTCTGAAGAAAAACATACCGTAAAAACCTTAAAGTGACACTGTGCACCAATAGCTATTTATATACACTTTGTGTATGCCTAGTCGCTTCCAAGCTAAAATGAAAATGCTGCATGAAAGCTTTTTACTCTAGTTCAATTCAAAAATATGTATAACAAATAAAAAATATAGTAATAAAATTATTTCACAAACCATATTCAGCAAAATATCACAAAAAATAATAATTTTTTACCCGTTTTAACCTACATTCCATACCCCGATTTAAACTAAACACAAGTCTACCGAAAGCTTTAAATAAGAAATCTACACACAGGAAAAACATAATATAAATATTATTTTAATAGGAAGTATTTGTGACACTTGTTGCAAGTATGAAAAATTCTTGATATTTAACTAATGTCAAAAAAATCAATAATTTTTTTCAAGTTCAATTAGTTCAGTTCTATACCCCAGAGGTAAAGGACCATAGAGAAGAAAAGAGGACTAAAAGTCCAGCCTGCGCAAGATTATTTTGTGAGAGAACGGGGCAGCGAAATGACGTAATGCAATATATCTGACCTTGCGCAGTATGCATCTCTATCAGCTGTGAAATGCTGTTGGTCGTAAAACAATTCATCACCCTTAAAATGTCCGAAAATAGAGATATGGCAAACCGATAATGGGGCGACGAATTATTAGTAGTTTGTTTATACTGTCAGTACTGTCAGATCGTCGTTTGTTTCTGTTCATTTTTCGACTTCTACTGTGTTTTAATTGTTTTTTTGCTGCATTTGTTTATAACTTTAAACATAACCTGTATTGTTGCTTTATGAAGAGCAAAGGGTCAATCCCTGGTGTACTCAAAGTAGGTGTAAAAAATCCCGAAATTCAAACACACCTCGAAAAATTCTTATAAAATAATTTAAAAAAACTATTTCGACGTTTTTTCGTAGATATTTATTGTTTTTTGTTGAATTTTTTACAATTTTTATTTGACACGTAAAACTAAGGTTAAAAATACTACTACAATAGTAGTGCGCATGTGCAAGTTTATCTCAGATGCGCTAGGCACATTTATCACAGTATTCCGCAACGGCTTTGGAGGTCTTTCCTTGTCTATGTAAAGGACACATGTCCATTTTTTGTGAAATAGAGTTAGCAGCATGTCCTTGATGTGAATTTTTCGCTTTATACTGTATAGAGGTACAGGGCACTATGTCCAGTTACTATAAATAACTGGAATAACACAAGGCAAAACAAAACCATGTCCATGCATTTAAAGCTAAAAAAGCCGAAAACTTGCTCTCCTAAAAAATTACGTTTTTGTGATATGGTGTCTACCTCCGGGGTACAGAATTGTTTTCAAGAAATTTGTTATAGTAGGTAATATTTGTTATTATTGTTATTATTTTAAGTACCTATTTAGTATGTTTGAACAAAGTTTAATACGTATCTTATAAGATAAGTTTTGATCTCTAAGCTTACAAACGGCTTGAATCATCACACAAAAAAATGTTTTTTAAATCAAGAGTATGTTAATTTGTATAACGAAGAGAAGATATTTTCCGTTGATGCGTACCATATTCTTATCCTTTCATATTTAAAGCAATATTCTTCTAAAATCATTTGAACGCAACCAGATAAAGTTAAATTATATCTCCAAGTCCTAATTTTAGTGAAAAGTGTACCATAGATACCGCAAAAAAAACACTACTTATTGCAGAAAAATGATTACTAAAAACAAGTAAACGTAATATTTAGATCAAGCGGCTCGAAGTTTGTATATCTGCAAGCATGTTAAGTACTTAAATCAAATGTTCAGTTCTTTAAATTCAATACACGAAATTTTTGTTATTCAAACCAAGCACTTTTACTTCACACAGAAAAATGTTACTTAAATCAAGAATATCTTGATTTGTACCATATTCTTATACCGGGTGGGGCAAAAAAATGGTACACCCCTATAACTTTTTTGTTTATGAACTTAACAAAATTAAATTAAGAGGACGTAATTAACTGAAAGAACTGCGTTTTTTGACATTGTAATAAACCTGTCACTGTATACCAATATCATTATATTTTAATCAAATTTTATTGGCAAAAGTCTAATATTAAATTTAATTAAAACATGTCATGTTCTCTCAAAATTTGATGAGTAATACATGGTGTTCCATTTAAAAATCAAATGTTGAGGTCATTTCCCGCGTAACCGGAAGTGATAGATTTTTTTTTAAATGTCAAAAAGCGCAGTTCTTTCAATTATTTACATCCTCTAATTTTATTTTGTTAATAAACAAAAAAGTTATAGGGGTGTACCCGGTATAAGAATATGGTATGCATCAACGGAGAACATATTCTCTTCGTTAAATATGGAAAATTTTAACCTCGAAAAAAATTACCTCGAGCACCGCTACCTCGAAAAACTTTACCTCGAAAGCCCATTACCTCGCACGAAAATTACCTCGAAAGGACATTACCTCGAAAGAAAATACCTCGAACGGACATTACCTCGCATAAAAAATTACCTCTAAAATACATAATTTTTTAAAAATTATAAAAAAACTAAACAAAACAATGTTTTTTTTTTAGAAAAAAAAGGAAAATTTGACAGCAATAAACTTAGTTATATAAAGCAATAATATTGATATATTATACAAAAAGAAAGTATCTGAAATCACAAATAATCAAAAAGCTGTCAATAAATCTACAGCAACATTTTTTATAAAAATAAATAAATAATTAACAATAAATATTATTCTTTTGAATGCAATTTCACCATATTTTTCGTTCCAAAAAAACCTGTCTTTGTACACACGATCTTTATAATACACAAAGTCTTTATACACCGCTAATTTATCTTTCGCGAACTCTTGATGTAGGTTAATCGATTCATTTTGAATTATTTACTAAAACCAAAAGCTAGTAAATGCCCGTAAATTAAAATTTAATCAATAAATGATAAAATATGACAAAAAAACTACAATATACAATACTCGCAAAGAAAGAGATAAAAAATTAAAAAAGCCCTTTTCGGGGTAAAAGCCGTTCGAGGTAAAATCTTTCGAGGTAATGTACTTTCAAGGTAACGACTTTTCAAGGTAATGTCCCTTAGAGGTAAATTTTTTCGAGGTAAGGTCTTTACGAGGTAATGTCCTTTCGAGGTAAATTTTTTCGAGGTATTTTTCGAGGTAAATTTTTTCGAGGTAAAGACCGGCTCCCGTTATATACAAATTAAAATATTCTTGATTTAAGTAACATTTTTCTGTGTGAAGTAAAAGTGCTTGGTTTGAATAATAAAAATTTCTTGTATTGAATTTAAAGAACTTTGAACATTTGATTTAAGTACTTAACATCCTTGCAGATATACAAAATTCGAGCCGCTTGATCCAAATATTACGTTTACTTGTTTTTAGTAATAATTTTTTTGCAATAAGTAGTATTTTTTTGCGGTTTCTATGGTACACATTTCACTAAAAATAGGACTTGGAGATATAATTTAACTTTATCTGGTTGCGTTCAAATAATTTTAATTATAATCCTTTGAAGGTTTATTTAGGAAAACAAGTCGAAAATATAAACTCATTAAGTTGCTAAATTACATTTAAATTGGACTCGTTTAAATAATAAACTAAACAAGCTGTGAAAATATTAAAAGCTTCGTATTTTCTAGTATACTCATCAATCCTGAGGGTTAGGGTATTGAAAAAAAAACATTTTTCTAATTTTTTATTATATAAAGCATATTATGCTATGTTTTTTTCAATTGAAAAACTATTGTTGCATAGCAAATTTTAGGTTATTATTATTACTTGAACATTTTTTGACCCCCGCCCATGTCAGTTTTAATAATGAGTTATTTATATTGTTTAATTTCTTACATTGTTATAGTTTAAAAGACAAAACAAGCCGTGAAGATATGTAATGCTACACATTCCATTATATACTATTTTGCAGTGGATGATATTTTTTCAAATAACGCAACTTAATTAGGTTAAAAAGTCCAAATGACATGGCTATAGGATAGTACATAGTTATTGGACATTGAAATAAAAAAAAAATATTTTTTTAATTAGTTATATTTTTGAAAATTTTTTAACGTTACGCCGCGTTACAGAGAGGAGGGTGGGTGTCAGTAAAAATGTTACGTAACACTTAAAAAATTATAAACTTATAAAATGTTTATTGGATTACGTTTTTAACAATGATCTAGGCTTAAAGAGACGGATTCCTTGCAAATTTTATTGCACACGGCGTGGTTAACAGTTAACTAAATCCTTTAAACAAAAACAATTAGAGATGGAAAACCATAGCCAATAACCGGTTTTCGGTTAACCGGTTTCAGAAATTACATCAGACCGGTTTTGGGTTAAAACACGGAAGCAATAACCGGTTAAAAACCGGTTTAAACCATAAAGCAAAATTTCCTTGAATTTTTTTTTACTATTTGTAAAATATTACTTAACAAATAGGGGGGGGGGTCTCGAAAATGTTACGACGCGTTACATGGGGGGGTGGGGGTCAAAAATGGCCAAATTTTGCGTTACGTAATACTTGAACGCTCCTTTAGGAGATGAAGGGGTGAGTTTTGGATCGCACTGTATATATATATATTTAATTTAAATCAAGATAAAGTCATCTTGATTTAAAATAGTTATGTAGTCAAATTAAACTTAAAACTATTTTTATCGTTTGTATTTAATGTTTAAATCAAATTGTTTTATTTTGTATATAAACTTGGATGTCGGTTCCGTCGATTTAATTTTATTTATCGCAGAAGTGTATAAAATTGACGTTCCCATCCAAACTCTTAACTAAGTTAAAGCGACTGGCCATGGATTTACCCATTAACCCACTCGCATTCTCTTTTTATGGTCCCAATTCAAACGAGATAAAAGGCTGTTACTGCTCTAACTATATTTATATTTATTACCTTCGGTTTTAATGCGAGAATTGACAATAAAACAGTGGAAAACTTTAAATTTAGTTTATTGTTTGTACAAATAAACATATCGATGGGTTTTTAATATTTCGACTAATTTTTGCGTTTTATGACGTTTTATGTCGATATAAATCAATTTCAAGCAAAAAAAAAAATTGTCGGTCGATCGGTCTGTCCGGGAAATCTTGTAAGCACGATAACTTAAGAAAGATTTAAGCTAGAGACTTGAATTTTGGCATACAGGTATGTTACCAAAAGTTCTCGCTCGGGATTGTTTTTGGTAAACATTGGCTTGCGGCAAAGGGGGCAAATGGGGAAAAATACATTTTTTTTAGAAAAAATTTAAAATTGCTATATAGAGATTTTTAAGGTTGCTGAAATTGAATCTGATAATAAAATTTCTCTAACTCCACCCCCGATGGGGTGAGGGGGTAAATATTTTGAAATGTTTTCCAAATTTTCGTGAAAATTTGTAGGGGTTTTTGAAGTTGATAAAAATGAATCTTGAAATATATTTTTTGAAACCCACCCCTTAGGGGTGGGGGGTGATTTTTGTGAAAATTGGTATATTGACGTTTTTGAGGTTGCTGGAATCTGATAATAAAAAATCTATTTTACGCGCAGGTGGTAAAATGGGAAAGCTTTTTTACTGGCAGTGTATTTTAGATTTCTACTAACTTTTTGGGTGTACATAGATTTCTTATTTCTTCCTTTATTCTTTTTTTATCTTCGTCTTCTTCTTCTTATTCTTATTCTTCTGTGTCATTTTCTCCTTCTTCTTCCTCTTCTTCTACTTTTGGTATTTATCTAGTTTTCCACGTTCAACGATTCTTTTAGTTAGCGATTTTCCTCTTTTAGTCCTCAATTTTTTTATTCTCCTTAGTAATTTTTTTTACTTGTTTATATTTTTTTTTAAAAGTTAGTCCTACTAGTAGTAGTAGTAGTAGTAGTAATTTTTTTGGGTTTTCCAAAGCCGGACAACTAGGCCATTTCTGGCCCTTTTTGTCACTCCAGGCAATCACAGCCATTTACTAATTTTAGTCCTCCTTTAACCTACCCGTCCTTTTAATAAAGGTTAGGATATTAGCCCAGGGGAGATCTCCTAGTTCCACTTGGTTGAGTCTTTGAGTTCAAAGACTTGCAACCTGATCCTGTCGTATCTGACACACTCGGCTAAGTAATGAGAGGATGTTTCATCCTCTCCGCACTCTGGGCATAGCGGACTCTCTAGAATCCGCTTTGTTGCCAGGTTCTTCATGAGCTTGCAGTGGCCCTTGAGGACCAAGTTGTCTGAGTGCAGTTCTTCCTTTTTCCAGCAACCAGTCGGTTTTTGATTTGCTTGGGCCAGCCAGGAAGTCCTTAGCTTGCTGGCAACCGTCGACCGTCCTCCATTGCTCCTTTAGCTTGGTATAAGCTCACTCATCGAGAGCGGTCTTTTCCTGCTTCCTACTAACTAATACCTCTTGATTTATTATTCATAAAATCTCTTTTAAATTTCAATATCTTCCTGGTTAATCAATTGTCTTATATTGGTACCTAGTTAAGTTCTAAACTTTTGTAACTCAAAATTAGGCCAGCTCAACAAGCGGATAAACCTTTTCAACCCCTACTACATATTATGACTCCTAACGCTCTGTTGACTTGAAAAGTTAGGCATGTTTTAAAATAAAACATTTTGGAAATGAGGTACGGATTTGTTCGATTCAGTTTTTCTTACAATTTTTCTTATAATTATTAATAAAATATTATAATACTGACTGGCAGCGAACGTATTAACACGTTCAGTCACTGCCGTAGCGAAGAGAATTTAGTGTGGGGGGGGGCAGAGAAGGTCGAAACACAACTTTTTTTAGTTTACAACTTTTATCCCCTCGACAAAAAAGTTGAATACTAAAAAAAAAAAAACGTTTCCACTACTGCTAAAAATACAACTTTCATATTATTAATCCATGAAATTTCCAGTACTGTCAAAACTACAACTTAAAAGTTGTACTACCGATCTCGGTGGCGCAGTTGGTAGTGCATCCGACTGCGAACACTAAGATTGTGGGTTCGAGTCCCACATAGAGCATGGTTGTATAGTGTGTTGTCTATGTATTGTAATATTACTTGAATAATAAATAAACAGGCTAGCGGTCCTTATGCTGGGTTTATCAATGTGCAGCTAAAAACTGATACATAATTGCCATGGCAACTCCAATTAAAATCTAGAATTTGTCCTTAACTGAGACATTAATTGTTAGATAAAATTTTAACTGCACATTAATAAACCGGGCCTTAGAGGCAAGGCCAAATGAAGTGTGTAACATTTACGAATGTTACACACTTTTTTACTAAAAAAGAATATATGTTATTGACCCATAAAATTTACAACTCCCAATTTCATGATAGGTGGTGGGGAGAGTTTTAAGCAAATGTGTTAACCTACGATTATTTTTTTTTGTGTTTAATATGCCCCATAAAAAATAAACGCGAAATTTTCACATGTGCATTGCGGATGGGAATATTATAACTTATAAGTTATACTAAGTGCATGTGCTTGCTGGTTTGGAAAATATTATTTTAACAGTACAGAAAGTTTAAGTATTATAGCACATGCCGCAATATTAAACTTATTTTATAGTTTCAGCACTAGTATACTGCATTCTGTATGCATGCAATTTTAATAGAAATTTCAGCTATCTATGACAAAGTTAAATTATATTTCAAACTTAAAGGTTAAGTAATATACATAATATGTATATTAAAGATGTAGGGGAAGTGTCCCTAAGATGACGAATTGGGTAAGATGTCGAATCGTTTATAACAAGCGACCGTCAACAGATGGAGCAACAGTTGCAGTCTGTGGTAACTACCTGACTAGAGCGCCAAATAAGAGCGCTAGTGTTATTCCTTCCAAAACGAAGTTGGTCGACGTAGAAGCCATCTTTGTTTAAATGAGTGATTCGTTAAAATTTCGAGTGTATCAACTAGAGTGAATAAAATTTTAAGGGTGAGTATTGGCCTGAAATTTCTCTATACACTGTTAACATTATTTTATTTTAAATACCTTAAATTAAAATTAAGTTTCAAATTAAGATTTTCTAACAATAATTATTATTTAAACAATATAGGCAGATAAGATGTTGAATACCAAAAGAGGGTAAGATGACGATACTATAATACATATATCGATGTAGACTGTCTAATATGCGGGGATATTGGAAAAGATAATGAGGTATGGATTAATGCTTTTTCGTACGACCTAGTGTACACAAAATAAAGAAAAATGCATGTTCACTCCTAGTTAGGATAGCAAGAGTGCATATTTGAATGAAATAACAACTATGCACACTCATTTATCCAAACAATTATACATAGCATTCATTTTGACAAAAGTAATTTCACGTTTATAAAATTTAAAAATGTTAAAATTAAACACGGGCAATTCTTTAACATATAAATACAGTCTAGACTGTAGATCGAACGAAAAATTTTGCTCGCAACTCGTTTGTGACAAGTCCTTAGTGGACTCGAATGATTTTTTGACTTTGCTTCGCGTCGTTCTCGTGCACTAAGGACTAAAGTCGCTTACTCGTTACGAAAACTACTATAGCTGCAAATTATGGGCCCATGCTTACTGCAATGAAATGAGTTCAAAAGAAGCCAAAATAAAGATTTGGACTTGTGATCTTTGTGAAAATCAAAATACCCTTCATTATCCAAAGCTATTTTTCTTATTATTATTTTTTTGTTGTTTTTAATAAAGGTTTTTATTTAGATTTTTATCCTTCGTCAACTTACCCTCTCCTGGTGGTAAAATGACTAATTTTACATTTTTTTTAATTATTAAAATAAAAATAACACAAAACAAAATGTATAAATTAGATAAACTATTAATTAAATTACCATTCTAAATAAAAAAATGATTATACTATTTTATCATCAAAGTTTATGCTCGTCAACTTAGGGCCCCTTCCCCTACCTATGATACAACTCATAAATTTATATAATCTTATATTCTATCCCTGTAAATTTATTAACATGTTATTTAATATAATTACACTAATCCTGAAACCGCGGAGACTAAGGTTCAAATCCATACTGAGAATTGACCTTTATTCTAATTTTCTCTGCTGTCCGATGGGTCGCTAAAGTTATTTTTATAATTAACATCAATGCTAAAAATACTAAATGCTAAAATACCGTTAGTTACGGTCTGCATGAAATAAATATTTACTGTGACGTAAGGGGCTGTTCATAAATTACGTAACGCAATTTTTCGCAACTTTTGACTTCCTCCCCCCCAAGGGTATCACAATATCCAAATTAGTAAATTTTTCCTAATATGTTTAATTATCAGAATTTCGGGTTATACAAGGTGATCAGTATATGCCATGCCTAAATTTAAGAGGGGATTCTATATCCAAAAATATGAAAAAAAGTTTCTCTAAAGGCTGGTCGGGAAATGAACCCTAAGGGAGCTACGGCCCTTCGAAGGTGACATATTGAATGGGAAATAAAAAAAAGCAGCAATAAAATTTTAATGCGGCAAATTTTATATTAAAGGAGTAATAGTAATAGTAATAGTAACGTTTTTGGTGGCCCAAAATGTTACTTCCCCTTAATTGCATTTTTTTTTGAAAACGATTGCTTCTACAGTGTTACACTATATGACATTTTTTATGTATTTTTACTCAAGGAATCCAAATTTTTTACAAAAAATCCAAAAAAAAAATCACATAAAAAAGTTTCAGGCAAAAATGTGTTAAGCCTAATACATTTTTTCGTCTAGGGACGCCTCTGAATAAATACAAAAAAATAAATTAACATATTACCCTTATTAATACTAGTATACATGCAAAAGCTCGTCGCTCAAGGTTAGAGTGTACCAGAGTTATTAATTAAAAACCTTATTTTTATTACAATTTTAAAGAACCGTATCTCCCCTAGGGCTCATTTGCGGACCAACCTTTATAGGAACTTTTTTTGATATTTGTGGATGCAGAATCACCTCTTAATTTTTGGCATGCCAGTTATTGATCACTCTGAAGTTGCGTAATGCAAGACGTTTTAAAGTGTAAAAATAATACATATTTATAGAATCACTTATAAAATTTAATACTAAAACTGTGACGACAATAATATTAATAATAAGTCAAAATAAATAATATCATCTAAAAATAAGTAAATGAGAAAGCTTTATCGGATAAAAAAATGTTTTATTTGATCTCCTTAAATAAGATGAGTAAACCAAATTTTAATATAGGTATTTTTTTACTAGCCACTGGATTTTTATATATCTCGCAAAATTTATTCAATTTTTTGTGCCATAAGCATACTCATATCGGCTGGTATATTTTTTTCAATTTGTCACTAAAGCTATCCTTTATCTTGTGTTTATGATGCCTCTTTTTATACTCTTCATAGCTCTACATATAGTCCAGTCAAATAGGGATTCAACCTTAGAATGAAAGATAACAAGCTATAAACTTGTATAAATCTTTATCTTAACATGCTATAAGTTAGTTCAAAAGTCTCATAGAATATTGTGTCCGCGTCCCAAGATATTCAAGGTCAAAGGTCGCAAAAACCGTTTTTTTGTAATTATCTTGTTTTAGTTGCTTCAAATGAAATTTTGAGTTATTAGCAAAGTTGTAGAGCATAAAATTCTCTACAAATTGGTATAATGCAATATTTTATACAATTAACCGTTCTCCAGATAGATCGCTTATCCGTATACTTGATAACTCTAAGTCAACTGTGGAATTCAATACATAGTACAGTTTATAAAGTTAATTATTTACTAAAAATATTATATTTATTATAGTAATAAACTGTAATATTTATTTGATTCCACAGTTGGCCTATCGTTATCATATACTGTGTGGTCCAAAAGTCAAAAACCAATCCTTCCTAACTTCTGAACCAGTTGAGATATGGACTTTAAATTTGAAACACTTAAATAATACAACTTAAACTATCTTTTCGCATATTCTCGATATTTGTAGTTTTTAAAATGTGGTCAGGGGGCAAAGGGGGTATTTTTTTTAAATGCAAAGGGGCCGTGTGATACATCATACGATTTTTTAAGATTTTTTTTTGTAAAACTTTGTTTATATCTTATGCAAATACGTCAATTATACTTTTAAACCAGTTTTATATGATATAAATAAAATTTTACAACAAAAAGTCGACATCTCAACTGGTTCAGAAGTTAAGAGGGGTGGGTGGTTGACTTTTGGACAGCACAGTATATGAGAACTCTAAAATACAAAAATAAAAATTTCATAGAGAGTGCAAATTTTAATAACACAGGTCAGCTGGATTCAAGATAAAGCTAAAAGCGAGCTTAACAAAAATCTTAGTTAATAATTTATTTCAAAGTTTGTTCAAGGATTATATTTAATAAACTGAGACAATACAAAAACAAAAAGTTATTTTTATATAGTTGATTTTTTTAACACTTTCAGGTCCGGCCATATTTCCGGTGTGCACGTCGGAGCCCGAGTACGTAAACTGTATTTTTGGTCGTGACGGTCCTGAAAGGTTTGACAAAATACTACCGTCCTAAGCTGAAAGGTCCTATCTATATATGTTTAACTCCTTTCAGCTTAGTACGAAAGCATAAAACACGGAACTCCAAACCAAGGCTAGGCGGCAACATATTAGGATGTATCTAAGCGGTAAGGAGCGAACGCAGCATCTACGTACAACGGCCGATGCACAACTAAACTGTTGTAGTTAGGTATACTGGTGACACACACCGTGTGACATTGGCCCCTGTCGAAAACTTCCGATAGCACACGGTGTGTGTCATTGGTACTGAAAGTGTTTAATTTTTATGGAGCCCAAAAGCACCTTCATTTAAAAAAAATCCGTATTATTTTGTTTAGGATTTTGTTTCTAAAGATTAAAAGGAAATAAAGTACAACGCAATATATTATCCACTTTGAAGAGTATTCTATGAAATGCAAAGCACTTTAGTATATTATATTTAAGCTTCACGAATTGTTATAAGTTTTATCATTTGAAAGCAAAGCTGTACAAAAAGGTCTACCCTTACAAAGATAGAAGTAGATAGCAGTACATTTTGTTATGAATTTGCTGCAAAAAGTTATAAGAGTAGGGTTTTAGTTATCTTTTCCAACAGATGATTAATTGATTCTATTTAAAGGACTGTTAAAATATCTTTCAATGCAACAAAATAAAAATGTCCATGAGTTATCTTTTAGGTTCAAAGCGGGCCAGTTAAATTTACGTAAAATGCAAAAAATAAGAAAATTAAAAATTATATTCCGTAGTAATATCATAAGTGCATGTTGAATTATCGATAATTTTTTTACTGTATTAAAAAAATATTTTTCGTGCATTTTTCGTCAAAATTCCTCGACCTGCGGTGTCGGAATTTTGTAACACGAAAAATGCACTTAAACAATTTCCTTAAGCAAAATATTTTTTTATATACAGTAAAAAAATTATGTATAATTCAACATGCACGAATGGTATTTTAAAAGACTATTTCACAAACAAAATAAGAAAGTATATAATTTTACAATGTTTTATGTTGTTTTATATTTAAATTAAAAATTTAAGAACTAAACAACAATATTAGTTAACAACCATAATTAAAAATGTATATCTCAAATTTTCCGCGCTTTTTAAATCCACGATGTTAACTTGTTCGAGAATGTTGCCAAGTCTAAACTTTGCTCGAGGGATATTTTATGCTTGAGATTATTCCAGTAAAATAGGTGCTATTACATATATTAGCATTTAAATAAAGATCATTGCTGTTTTTGTTTAAAAAGTTTAGTTTTCAACTGAAAAGAAATAAAATAACGGGTGTTTCCCCGTAAAAAAACAATTTCCTATCGGTTTCTAATAAACTTTGGCAACTCTGTACTGGTACCAGCGCAGTCATTTGATGTTTTGATTTCCGTAATTCTTTACTGCAAATATATTTTTAATAAACAAGTGTTTAAATTAGTTTTTAGTGGTCTGTTTTTAATACCAAGATTCAATTAAATAAATTAAAATTTATGAATATCAGTGGTTTAAAGCTTTTAAGATGGAAAGTGCATAAAATATATTATCTGAAATTAATTAGGGTTTATACCTAGGATGTTTTGGTAATAAAATAAGCATTTATATTGCTTATCAATAAAAATAAATCAACTAAAGGTAAGCTTCACAAATTAAAAACACATTTTGCAAAAATATAATATTTATTAATATTTCAGTAACTGTCAGTTTCTTGTTTCCAGAGTAACCAAGTGATAATTGCACATGTGCAAAAACTATTAGATTCGTTTTGATCTAATAGGTCAAGAAATGTATTGCATAAGACGACAAAGGCTGCCGAGGGATGAAGTGATCCTCATAACAACGAATAATAATTTGTGGGGAAACAACACATGGGCGTATATTTTATTAAAAGAAATTTGGTTCGTTAAAAAGTCCAGTAAATATTATGTTTATGTTTATGTTTATGTTAACCTCGTACTATTCTACTTAATTAAGCATCCCCTAAGTCCAGGACTTGGGTGGGCTAGTAGTAGAGGGAACCACCGGCTTTAATTGACTTTCGAACCAATATATCTAGGGAGTACGCCTTCGCCAAATTTCAATTATGAATTAACTGAAAAGGGCAATCGGCGCCAGTGAGGTTTGAACTCACGATCATTAGTTCAGTGTCAAAGCTATATCGATGCCTTAGACCGCTGAGCTAATCTCCCAATAAATGATATTACATTTCGATTAATTTTTCCTTTTTCCCGGGCCCTGGCTATTAGTGATATTGAAAATTAAAATCAAAATTTAACCGTTTGATTTATTCATATAAATCCCAGTTAGATCCGCTTTACTTCCCAATGCGTAAAAAGCTTTTTATCAATGTACTTACTGTACCATACTATTATATATTACCAACTATAAAATATAACAATACCTATTGGATTTTGGAAAACTTATCAAAATCCGCTTTATGTTAACCACGGTAGTTCAGAAATACGTATATATTTAATGATAATAATAATATATTATACAGGCTTTGTTTTAGACTAAATATAATAGTAATTATATACCAAGGTAGAGCAGACATTTTTTATAAATGCGAGGCTATAACAGTCTTCTCTACCGTGGTTTATATATTATTGTTTTCACTACTACCGCATTTATTCTTATTAACATTTTTTATCAATAATAAACTAAAATGTTTGATGGATCTTAATTACCCGCGCAAAAACAAGTAGTAGCCTTTGAAATCGCCATTTCTGAAAACAAATGAATAAATTGATTTATTCATTGTAACTTGACAGTTCTAGTGCGTGGCATTATGACTTTTTAAAATGTGTGAAGGCTTCGGTAAGTTGTTTATTTGAATAATATGTTATATTCTATTATAATTAATTCATTTATAATATTTGCCATGCTCATTTTTTATCCTGGCAAAATATTGTTGCATGTTATCCATTAAAAACTATAAGCAATGACGTACGTCATTGTACGTACCATAGAGAAGAAAAGAGAACTAAAAGTCCAGCCTGCGCAAGATTATTTTGTGACAGAACGGGGCAGCGAAATGACGTAACGCAATATATATGACCTTGCGCAGTACGCATCTCTATCAGCTGTGAAATGCTGTCGGTCATAAAACAATTCGTCACCCCAGTATTCATTTGTCTTATCTCCAAAACCCCCCAGTAAAAATCTTAAATTGTCCGAAAATAGAGATATGGCAAAACAATACTGGGGTGACGAATTATTAGTAGTTTGTTTATACTGTCAGTACTGTCAGATCGTCGTTTGTTTCTGTTCATTTTTATACTTCTACTGTGTTTTAATTGTTTTTTTGCTGCATTTGTTTATATGTTTAAACATGACCTGTATTGTTGTTTTATGAAGAGCAAAGGGTCAATCCCTGGTATACTCAAAGTAGATGTACAAAATCCCGAAATTCAAACACACCTCGAAAAATTCTTATAAAATAATTAAAAAAAAACTTTTCGACGTTGTTTTTTGTTGAATTTTTTACAATTTTTATTTGACACGTAAAACTAAGGTTAAAAATACTTGTCAAAAACAACAATAGTAGTGCGCATGTGCAAGTTTATCTCAGATGCGCTAGGCACATTTATCACAGTATACCGCAACGGCTTTGGAGGTCTTTCCTTGTCTATGGTACGTACACGTGTCTTTGCAGTTCAAGGAAAATAAAGTGCAGATATCAATTGTTTATAAAATTTACTCATACTAGGAGAAAAAAATATATTATTGCTATAGGTGGAAAAAATTGATTTCACAGTCTGGAAACATGATAAATAATGGTATGTTCTAAAGCTAGTAGTGAAAAATAGTTTATTACGCACCGAGTACGCGAACCTAGTTTTTAGTGCACAAGAGTGCACAGCCGAGTAAAAAAAGCACTCGATGTGCACTAAAATGGTTTGCGTCTAGGTGCGTATACTATTTTTCCTACGACCTAGCACCTAAACCTCAAAAAAACGCAAAAATTATCTTAACATTAGTTTGTCAATTTGAGGTTATGTGTTTGACGTTTACTAATTTTCTGATACGTAAAATCAGCTGATTGTCACTTTCCAACCATTGTCATAGGCAACGGGTAGAAAATAGGCACTAGCTACTCGTCGGTCGTAGAAAAAAACAGATTATAACCAGTGCTGGACACAGCCCGTACAATCCTGGGTACAGTACTTTTAGCCCAGTCGAACGGTAGTTTGACCTTGCGGTGATATGACACTTTTTTTTTTTGTAATTAAAAGGGGTTCAATTGAAAAGCTTGTCTAAATTTGCGATTTTTTTTTGCACAGTTATGTGCAAAAACGCATTTTTTTTTTGTTTTTGCTTGTAAATCGGCTTTGACTCGTCGCTCACCAAAAAAAAGCAAGTTTGTTCGTTATTAAATTCTCTACAATTTATGTAAATAACTTTTTTTGTTTAAACAATCCGAAAAAAAGTTACATAGCGTTAAAGTTGATGAAATAGGCATCATATGCAAAAAATGCAGTTTTTGCAAATTTTTAACATTTGCAAATTTTCAACATTTGCAAATTTTTAACGCTCTGTAACTTTTTCACTAACCAAATAAAAATTACACTTAGTGCAAATTAGCTAATTTTTAATTTATTTATACAGGGTGATCAGTAACTGACATGCCAAAATTTAGGAGGTAATTCCACATCCAAAAATATGAAAAAAAGTTCATATAAAGGTTGGTCTGGAAGTAAGCCCTAAGGGAGCTACGGCTCTTCGAAGATAGATATATTGAATGGGGAATAAAAAAGCACCAATAAAATTATAATGCTGCAGGTGTTTCTTCATTCAACCAACCAAAAAAGTATTTTTCAGCGAAACACCTATATTAAATGAGTAATAGACTTTTAAAAAGTAAAATTTTTGGTGGCACAAATTCTTACTTCCTCTAAATTGATTTTTTGGGGTCGCTGATTACAAATTTGGTGCCAGTTTTCAAAAGTTCAAAATGGCGGATCCAATATGGCGGATTAGATTTTTAAAGTTGCTCGAATTTGCTTAAAACGTAGTACTCGGGCCAGTTTTCCAAAATTCAAA
This sequence comes from Brachypterus glaber, assembly GCA_958510825.1. Lineage (NCBI taxonomy): Eukaryota > Metazoa > Arthropoda > Insecta > Coleoptera > Kateretidae > Brachypterus > Brachypterus glaber. Next base: position 12,254,808 of record OY294048.1, on the reverse strand, counting down.
ATGGCGGAACCAATATGGCGGATTAGATTTTTTAAAGTTTCTTGGAAAATTTAATCGGCCATATTGGATCTGCTATATTGAATTTTGGAAAACTGGCACCAGATTAGTAATCAGCGATCCCAAAAACCCCCGAGTACCAAGTTTAAAGCAAATCTGAGGAACTTTAAAAAATCTAATCGGCCATATTGGATCTGCCATTTTGAACGCTAACTCGGATTCAGACTCAACAGCTCAAAATACGTAAGAATTGACTAGTCTGGTCTGCCGCTCTTGAGTTTTTTTTTAATTTTGTGTGCCAGTGTAATTCGATTGGTTTTTTATGGGGTAATAATTGTGAAAAATAAATTTAATAGATTAAACGTTGGTTTTCAGGATTTCAGGATTATTTTAAATTAAATGTCTGAAAGGCTGTCTACATGTCTTTCAAAGTATTTTATTTTTCATTCGTTTGATTTGATTTGATTTAGAAAGTAAATAAAAATTATTTGAATTAAAAAATAAAAATAAAAAAACTTCAAACTAATACATTTTAAATAAAATCTATAATTTATATGAGGCGTGGGTATATCAGGTTGCCAGCCATTTTTGACGACCTTACATGACTTTGGGACTTTGCGACTTGACTTTGAAGTATCAAAAATTGACTAAAAATTTAAATAAGACCTGAAATTGAAACTAGACCATTATTTTATTTTTGTAGTTTTTTTTTCTTTTTCAGTACTGACTTAATACATTACATTACATTACATTACATGTTTGTTTAACCTCGTACTATTCTACTTAATTAAGCATCCCCTAAGTCCAGGACTTGTGTGGGCTAGTAGTAGAGGGAACCAGCGGCTTATACTGATTTTCTAACCAGTTTTTCTAGGGAGCGTTTGCTTCACTTATCGTCTTCAACAAATTTAAATTATTCATTAACTAAAAAAGGCAAATCGGCGCCAGTAAGAATGGAACTCACGCTAGCTTGGCTTGTAGGCTTGTCATGTAGACAAGGTAGCCAACTAACCAAACACTCCCACAATTAAGAGCTTAAAGTATTAAATATAAGAAAAAATATAGTCTTAGTTTTCTTATTTACGAGTTGCAAATTTGAAGTCGATATCTCAATTCGTTCAAAAGTTAAGAGGGGGTACTGTTGGACCGCCCTGTATAAAAAATACATTCACAAAATGTTAGCTCTTTTAGGAAATGTCCCGAAGTATACTTTTTTTAACTGCAGGATATGGAAACATCGCTGTTGCCAAATTTACCATAATATATTGGGTTATGACGAATTTTTATTTATTTATTTAATCAATATTAATAAATAAAATTAAGAAATAATTTTTTCTTCATTTCTTTTCGTAATTTTGCAGTTTTTTGACAAAAATATATTTTTGTCATTCAGCAAGAAATTGCGCGGTAGATAAAAAAACATTTTATTACATATTTTTTTTTTATTCTAGTCAAAACGTATAAAAAATATTAATATTGATTTTCTTTATTAATATATTATTGAAAAAGATCAAAAACTTACTTACTCTCATAATGGGGGTTATTGCATAACAGAATCCAAATATATAATAAACTTATCCCCGCAACACGTGTTATAAGTAAAGTAGGTGTATTCAAATCTATAGAACTATTATATACCAGGTATACTAAGTTATGCTCCTTCAACTCAATACCTTTGACATAAATTGTTGTTGTGATAAATTATATATAAACCTTTTTGAGTAGGGTCCTTTACCTATTGAAGCGTCTCTATCATCAAATTGACGATAAATAAATATTATTTTGACAAAATAATATATTAATAGTTACCCTCTTTCTAGAGGCCGATATTGTGTAATTTGACGTTATAATATAATATATTATGTCATGTAGGGGAAGAGGGGGATGGTTCAACCACTTTTTTGTAAAAAATTCATATTTTTGTAAATTATAAATATTTCAAAATAATTTTGCCATGGTTGTATACTTCAAACCTTTGTTTATAAATGGCTGCAGTTAAAATTTTTATAAAATAAATATTTAATATTTTTTTTGCTGTTTAAATGGCAAGCTGTAAAATGCCCCAGAGCAACGCAGATTCAACCAAGACAAGGGGCAGTTTCAAACATCAATATTATTAAAAGTTGCTTTATTTTTTATTACATTTATTAAATATACTTCAATATATAGATAAAAATATGCAGTTTGCAAAAACTTTAAACACATAAAATAAAATATCACTAAAAAAATAAAATCAAATGTGAATAAAACTTCCTCTTATAAATTAGTGAGATCAAATAAAAAGAAAAGTAAGGCATATATGTTTAAAACAGAAGTTTAAAATACAAATAAACTATAGTATAGTGTGGTTAAACCTTTTTCATTTTTCACCATATGCAGCAACCATAGGTTGAATTTGCCCCAGCGCGTTTGGCAGGTGTACTTTTTGTACATAAAAATTATTTTAGGCAAAATTTCATGTTTCAAGGTTAAAATAAGATCAGATTAAAAAAGTTGTTATAATTTTGTAAAATAGTGAACCTTGTAACGTTAGGAATATTAAACACAAAAGCTCTACCAAAAAAATAAAAAGTGCTAACATTTTTACAGAAAATCGCAAAAACCACATCTTTTTGTTTCACTCGGCAAGAAAGAGTATTATGTGCATTATTTGGGTGCTTAACTTAAATAGTCCTGGAAGCGACAGGTTGAATGTGCCCCTTACTGCACTGTTAAAAATGGGAGTAAAATTAGAGGATAATATTCGGATATAATTATAAAATTCATAGGTATGTTTTGAACCTAATTTTATACGTCATCGTAAATTTAAATATGTCCTTTAAATTGACGATGTCAATGTAATATTAAAGTCTTACCCTAAAATTAAGTTTTAAAATACAATATAGTTTTTTTTAAATTGATTTTTTAACTTTAGGATGACAACTTAATATTAAAGTTTTATTCTAAAATCAATTTTTAAAATCACAGTGTAAATATGACAAGATGACAATATTATTGTCCGTCATTCTAAATTTTTAAGTTCTAATGTAAAATTTAGAGCGACCAGAAAAGCAACCCAAACCTCTTAAATTTTGGCATGGCAGTTACTGATCACCCTGTATACAGTGATGATTCTTGTTACCGAAACTACAGTCTACCAATATCACAGTTTGATGCATCGTGATGGGTGGAAAAATGATAGATGGAATTGACATTTTTATAATTTTAATTAAAATTAAAATTTTTCTATTTTCATACTACACGGAAATAAATTAGTGGGCTCTGCGCTATACATTATAAGATATTTGGTAACAGTGGCAAATTATAGTGATTTAAGCTATAGATTATAAGGGACACAATAACTAATAATGTTAAAAATAAATTGGAAACGATTATATATATTACAGACACGATTATATTTATTACAGGCACTATTATAAATTTACAGAAATTTTATTATATTATAAAAATTATTAGCACGGACAATAATTAAATCTATTTAAGCTTTAAATGCCATACTATTTGTTATATTTTATTATTCACTAAACAATTAAAGTATTTCATATAAATTTTTACACTGACTGTCATAATTGTAAGAGAAAGCCTTGTATTTATATAATAAGCGATTATAATTTGCTTGGTATGTGTGTTATAGCGCTCCTAGCTGTAATTTTTTTTTCCGTGTAGTTTAAAAAGGAGTTTCATATTCGCACTTATAAGACAACATAAGTGGTTGCACTTCTTCTGTTAGATACGAGAGTGCCATAAATAATTGTATGAACTCGTAACTTTTTCATTGCCTTTCTACTGCAACCTGGACTGACCTGCCAAGCAGAATAGTATATTCTATAACTAGTATGGAATAGACAATATTCCGCGCGAGCGGAAAGTTTTTCATACGAGCCGGCAGGCGAGTATGATGGTCCCGCTAGCGCGGAATGACTATTCCATACGTGTTGTAGACTATACTTTTTCTTCGACTGCAAATATGAAACACTGTATGGCTTTAAACTGCGGACAAGGTTAAAAACAATGTTTTTTGTGACTCGACATTGTAAATGCAACAAAACACATATTTTTAAATAAAGTAATTTTATTTAATAATTTTATGAAATCAGTACTTAGAAAAAGATTTTTATTTAATTTTAGCACATATTTACAAATTATAATGCAAAAATTGAAGGTTATGTTAGATAGTTGTGACAGATATCAGGTTTAAATATTTAACAATAGATGGAGCAGTTTTAATTTTTTGAACTAAATTGATAAAAATCTGGTTAAACATTAAGAAAAACTAATAAACTTTATGTAATTTAAATTGCATTAAATTATTCAATATTTCATTGTAAAATAAATAAATTTTTGCTGATTTTGCTACAGTTTTCTTTACTTTTATAAACAAGAGATGGCACTACATGTGCTCATTCTAACACTTGATAAGGAATATTCATACCGTATCTAGAGCTAGAATGGATTCATTCTGTGTTTGAAAAGTGTGTGTCTTTCTAAATCACACGCGTGTGATGGCCCGTCAGTCAGTGTTTACTGTGTAACTTTTAATGCTGAATTAGAATCTGAAAAAACACCTAGATCCCATTAAAAATATACCCTCTCCCCCGCCTAAGGGTGTAAGTAAAAATTGAATATTGAAGCTTATTACCAAATTTCAAAAACATTTTTGAGATAACGACTTGTAAAACTTCAATTGGCTTGTTTTTCATTCTAGTTTTTTTAACAGCCTAATTTGACAGTTGAAAAAAAACTTTTTATGCTCAATTCGAATATGGAGAAAAAACACACCCATTCCATTTAAAATTATCCCCTCGCCCGCCTAAGACTTTGAGTAAATAAAACTGTTTTGACACTCCCTTGATATTGAAGCTTAGTACCAAATTTGAAAAACCTATCTATTAAGGTTTCTGAGATACCGACTTGTAACACTTTAAATGGACCACCCTGTATAATGCAAGTAAAGTTATTAGTAAATACTATAAATCACGTTAACCTTAATGCAGACCTGTTAAAAAGTCCAAAGTCCGAGCACACGCAGCAGACCCAGAAGTATGCGCAGACGGTCAAAAATCATTCTAGTTTGTTATTTTGTCTACATAGAAAAAACGGATTCCTTGAACCAAGGACACGTGTCTTTGTATATGTTCAAAGCCATATTCTCTTATTTCAAGGCTGGTATTTTCTTGAACCAAAGTCAATGTCCTTGAATGAAGAGCACGGGTTTTGGAATAAAAATCCGCGCTCTTTATTCAAGGACATTGACTTTGGTTCAAGAAAATGCCAGCCTTGAAACAAGAGAATATGGCTTTGAACATATCCAAAGACACGTGTCCTTGGTTCAAGGAATCCGTTTTTTCTATGTATGATTAATACTTAAATAACTATTTTGAGATATGATATTTCGAAATTTACAGGGCAAAATACGACTTTTATGCACAACAGGTCACTGTTAGAGTTATACAAAGTAAAATAGAGTTGCCATGGCAACTGAAAAAGCTAGCGGCAGTGCTGCTTTACTTTATGATCTCGTGAATCATTTTGTTTTAAATAAAGTGTATAGGATATTCTGTATACTAAATTGAATAAAACTGGCTAAGTTTCAAAGATGAATCCTGAAATTGAATAAAATTTTAAATAATATCGGCGTCAATTTTACTGTGGCGTATTATACGCCACGTATAAGATATAATTGTCAAAATAAGGCCCAGTAACTTAAAATTGCCCCTAATTTCCGCCCTAAATTTATATATTTTTTAATTTTAAAATTAATTATTATAATTATAATTATACACTGGCAGCTTATAATAAGCTGCCGGTATCTACTGAGAATTTTGTAAATCCTATTTTCATAGAATGAAAGTAAAACATTATTTTAAAGCATCTTTATGATATAAAAACTTTTTTTAATAACTTTATAGGTTATAGTTTTTAGTTTATTTCTTGATACATATAACATAAGCATGGAGAGCCATAAATAGGCTTTTGGCTTGTGCTAGGCGCTCTCCATTAATTTTGAAAAAAAAATTCAAATTTTGACGTTTCATATTTTCCCCACATAAAAATTTAAAATTCTTTCTTCCAGGCTCCACCTACATTTCCACAGATTCTCCTCTTCATTTTATTCATTCTCAACCATAATTCCAAAAATAATTTAGGTACTTACAATAAATTTTACAAAAAAATACTTAAAAAATTAACATGACATTAATTGTCAAATTATTAGGTAAAGTAACATTTTCGTTTGTTTGAATAAAATCAGGGTCTTTTGCCGGGTTGAGTTGATTTCAATTAACTAAACCTTTCTTTTAATTTTAAATTTGGTTTAATATTAAATAATGCACCTTAAAGAAAAAAAAAATTGGTCTCCTCAAATATATATTTTGCTTTTTAAAAATTCGCTAAAAAATGAACCAAACCAAAACTAATTAAAAAAATTATTTGCATTTATACTGGTAATTGCTATTGATATCAATAGCGTTCGGTTTCTGCTGATATATGCTCATATGAGTATTTTGAATATTTGCATATTAACAATCTATTTTATGTGCATTCGAGCGCGTTTATCAATATATATTAATCAAATTATAAACCGAGTTTTTTTATTTACGTGACACACATTCGTTATGAAAATCGACGAAAAATCTTATCGTATAGCAGGCATGTATGAAATTCGAAAGCACGGCACGACCTGTCTTTACAGCGGAAATATGCTATTTACTTTCAAGTTTGAAAAAGTTGATTACACGATATAGAAGAAAATTTTATGTATTTGACTTTAGAGGAAAAGGTATACCACTAGCTTCTTTGAGATATATTTTTCATATAATGTCTGTAAGATATACAATACGACTTTAGAGGAAGTGAAACAATACTCTGTAAGCAAATATAAAGCAAATTTAAGAATAATATTATTTAGTGATATTGTAATATACAGCCTTTTCCAGAACTCCAAACGAAATTTGAGGGTATATTAAAAACCCTCTGGAAAATATGAAAAAAATTTCAAAAAAAATCCATCTTCGTTCAATTCAAAAATAAGAACGCTTTAAGTGGACCAATACTGTTGCTGATTATAAATTACCATTAAAGGTTGAATTTGTAGCTATGGAAGCAAATTTAATAATTGCAGGTACATATTCTGTAGGTTGACATGGTGATTAATGTGACATAAATATTTATTAATGTCATAAAAAAATATCAAAACTTTCATGATGTTTACTTCAGAAGAGTATTGCGAAATGCTAATTTTATATGGCGAGTGTGGCCGGAGTGCTTCAGCTACATCTGTAGAATATTCTATTCGTTTTCTCAATAGAGAACATCCTAGCAGAAATGTTATTTTAAGATTGGTGCAAAGAGCAAGAAATTCTGGAAATTTAACTCCAAACAAAAAAGAGATTGGAGGCGCTCCGCGAACTGCAAGAACTGTTGATAATGAAGAAGCTTTCATTCAGGCTTTTGAAGAAGAACCTGAAACAAGCCTTAGTATCGTGGCTAGAAATCTTGATATGTCTAAGACCTCTGTTCAACGAATTCTAAAAGATGAAAAAATGCATCCCTTTCATTACACTCGAGTACAATGCTTGACACCAGAGGACTATCCTTTACGAGTCGAATTTTGCACATGGCTGTTGCAGAAACATCAAGAAAATTAAAACTTTGTAAAAAGCATTCTTTTTACGGATGAGTCTGGGTTTCAAATAGATGTTTTTTTAATTCAAGTAATTCTCATGTTTGGGGACAGGAAAATCCCCATGCCTTCAGGCAAGGAAATCCCCAACGAAGGTTTTCCTTGAATATTTGGGCCGGAATATTGGGAGATGCTATAGTAAGTTATTTTGAGAAATAAACCACCATACAATGCTTAAAATATTTGTTTTTATGTTGGACCCCATGAGTTTCCTGGCAGATTGAATGGCGAAACCTACACTTACTTCTTAAGGGATGAAGTGGAAAATCTTATTGATGACATCCCACTTCAAAGGTTGGCAAATGTGGATAACATCTGGTTTCAACATGATGGCTGTCCAGTGCATTTCTCAGAAACGGCAAGAAGCCAACTCGACATCAGTTTTCCAAACAGGATAGGCCGTGGGGGTCCCAGAAGGTGGCCTCCTAGATCCCCTGATCTCACTCCAATGGACTTCTTTTTATGGGACCATGTAAAAAATTTAGTGTATAGAAATATGCCAGACACTGTAGAAGAACTAGGAGACCGAATACATGAAGCGCTTGAGTCAGTAACTCCAAATATGATTATTAATGCCAGCAGAAGTCTGTTAAAAAGAGCTGCTTTATGTGTTCAAGTTGGTGGAGGTTATTTTGAACATATTCTTTAGCATGCTTCATACATTGAACGCGAGTTTGCTAAAAATAATGCGTTTCTTCATCTTTTAGAGTTCATTAAACACAGGACAGACATATCAAGATTTCTTGCCACGATACTAATGCTTGTTCCAGATTATTCTTCAAAAGTCTAAATGACGGCTTCTTTATTATCAACAGTTTTTGCATTTCGCGAAGTGTCTCCAACCACTTTTCTGTTTGCGTTTAAACTTCCAAAATTCCTTGCCCTCTGCACCAATCTTAAAATTACATTCTAGCTAGAATGTTCTCTTTTCGGAACACCGATAAAAATTTTTCCTATGTTCATTACTTTGAAATAAATAAATAAAATTCAGTTATTGTATTTTTATTTTATTAATTTGTATTAAGAATTTATAGCCAGTAAATCAATTAAAAGATCTGAGTTTCTAATAAAAAAAAACACTACATTCAGCGCGCTGAATGGAGTTGCAGCGGCAGTTTGTTGCTGCCGTCTAAGACGGGTATCATAAAACCACTGCCGGATGGAGCGACCCTATAAAAATAGAACATTTGATAGCCTCTGTCGGTTTTGTCAAAATATAATAACCAAAAAAGATTCTAAAGTTGAAAGTCTTAAACAATGCACGAGTCAACCATTAAAATGCAACCATAGTTACTAATAAGTAGGGAAAAACTAATTTTTAGGTAATTTAACATCAGCAACAGGATTGGTCAGGTTAAATAGCTTCCTTTTTAATTAGTATTGAAGATGGATTTTTTTTTAAATTTTTTTCATATTTTCCAGAGGGTTTTTAATATACCCTCAAATTTCGGTACGCGAGTTCTGGAACAGGCTGTATGTTTAATATACAGTGCGGTCCAAAAGTCACCCCCCCCCTCTTAACTTTTGAACGAGTTGAGATATCGATTTCAAATTTAGAACTCTAAAATAAGACAACTTAAACTATCTTTAAGCATATATTTGATACTTTTATCTCTCAAAATGTGAGCAGGGGGGCATGGGGGGATTTTTTTTTAATGGATAATGTGGATGTGATACGTCATTTTAAAACCTATAAAATTCTCTATATAACCATACACTTATAAAATTTTTAAACATGTTTTTTAAGGTTTTGATTTTTCAGTTTTTTGTGCTAAAAAAATAATTTTAAGTTTTTTTTTTGTTAATTTTTATTTCAACTAAAATTAGTTTAAAAGTATAATTTACTTTTTTTCATTATGAAATTAGGCATTTTTAAAAAATTGTTTGGATTTTTTAGAGAAATTTTGACAAAAATACCCATTTTCAACCCCATTTTAAACCCAAAAAAAAATGTTTAAAAAAAAATAAAAAAAATACAGTTAAATGGAGAATTTTATAAGCTTTAAAATGATGTATCACACGACCCACCTTTCCATTTAAAAAAATGTCGCCCCATGTCCCCCTGCCCACATTTTAAGAGCTAAAAGTATCAAATATATGCTTAAAGATAGTTTAAGTTGTCTTATTTAAGAGTTCTAAATTTGAAGTCGATATCTAAACTCGTTCAAAAGTTAAGGGGGGGGTGACTTTTGGACCGCTCTGTATATTTAATAACATTGAGCAACGTTGGCTGGGTTAAAATTAATATTCTGAATTCAAACTTATTATCATATGTTTCTATTTTTTATTTTTGTTTAGCATGAAGTTAGGTATAGGAATTTTAGAGTTAAGTGGAAGAACAGATTGCTGAATTTCGCTCTGCTATATTTTGATTTTAGAAATGTTGTATTCATGTACAATTAACTCTATAGCAATAAAGACCTTTATTATTATTATTTATACTTCTTTGACTAAAGTCCTGAATAAATCTTGTATCTAAACTAATCAAAGCAACACTGTAAAAAATATTTCCTGCAATTTAATTACCGGCTATAGCGATATCGATAAGAAGAAATTTTAAAAATTTGCCGAATTTCATGCCGTAATTATAAAATAACGTATTTTTTTGTAACTTGATTTTAGGATATTATGTCGTCATCGTAAATTTAAAGAGAAAGCTTAAAGATTCAGTTAAATATCCTATAAAAAATTAAAAAAATTCGGTTTATATCAAATTAATTTTATAATTTAATCTTAATACTTATTACTCTTTAATTATATACCTATTTTTTACAGAGTTATTATACGGGAAAACATTGTTTTATATGATGTGTATTTACAGGAAGGTATACCCTACTATACTACTATTTGTACTTATGTCAAGTTTAGTCGTGAAAAAGATTACCAAGCTTGTCAAAGCTAAGAGTAACAAATATATTAAATGAGGATACATTGTTTCATCTTTGTATATATCCTTTACGACATATATATCTTTCGCTTTTGTATTTTATTTAAAATTATTCTTAACAAACAGGAATGCACTTTGTTTATCTTTGTAGCTCAATTTTTTATAAAAGGTATTTTCTGAATGACAACAATTTCGCTCCAGCCCATATAAGTAAGCGGCGCTAATAAAAGAGAAAATATAGGTTAAAAGAACGCTATAAATAGTAAAATATTGAATTAAAATATAAAGTTTTAATCTAAAGTCCAAACCTATTTTTTTCTCATTTCTACCAATATGCATTAAATTAAAGTCTAAACAATTTTTAACTTTGAAGATCTATTTGTCCTTTAGTTTGTCTGTACGTCTGTCCGTTCAAACGTCTGTTTATACGTCCATTCATACGTCCGTTCATACGTCCATTCATACGTCCGTTTACACGTCCGTCCATACGTCCGTTAATACGTTCATTGGTCACATTCTTAGGTAGTTTAGTATTAAATATTGGGTAAACAAACCTTTAATGACGCGCAGCTAAATTAAAAAAAATGGTATACCTCAATAATCCATGGTGTTATAGTTTAGTTTATTGTTTAGTTTATTGTTATGGTTATTATTTCGTTCGTTCATACGTTCATACGTCCCTTCATACGTCCCTTCATACGTCCGTTCACACGTCCCTTCATACGTCCGTTAATACGTTCATTGGTTATATTCTTAGGTAGTTTAGTGTTAAATGTTGGGTAAACAAACCTTTAATAAAGCGCAGCTAAATTTAAAAAAAATGGTATACCTCAATAATTCATGGTGTTATAATTTAGTTTATTGTTATGGTTATTATTTCGTTCGTTCATACGTTTATACGTCCTTTCATACGTCCCTTCATACGTCCCTTCATACTTCCGTTCATACGTCCCTTCATACGTCCGTTAATACGTTCATTGGTCACATTCTTAGGCAGTTTAGTATTAAACATTGGGTAAACAAACCTTTAATAAAGCGCAGCTAAATTTAAAAAAATAAAATGGTATTATTTCGTTCGTTCATAGGTTCATACGTCCCTTCATACGTCCCTTCATATGTCCCTTCATACGTCCCTTCATACGTCCGTTCATATGTCCCTTCATACATCCGTTAATACGTTCATTGTTTATATTCTTAGGTAGTTTAGTGTTAAATATTGGGTAAACAAACCTTTAATAAAGCGCAGTTAATTAAAAAAAAATGGTATACCTCAATAATCATAGTGTTATAATTGAGTTTATTGCTTAGTTTATTGTTATGGTTATTATTTGGTTCGTTTATACGTTCATACGTCCCTTCATACGTCCGTTCATACGTCCGTTAATACGTCCATGGGACACATTCTTAAGTATTTTAGTGTTAATTATTGAGTAAACACACCTTTAATAAAGTACAGCTAAATTGGTATACCTCAAAAATCGATGGAGTTATGTTTAATTAAATCGCGGATGGTACATATATATTTATTAAATTATTAAATTTTATTTGATTATCAAATATTATTTAATAATAAAATAAAATTATATAATTATGGGTAATTACAAAATTGGCAATTAAGTCTTTAGTTCATAAATCAGCGTTAATTTATTAAAATATGCTAAAATCCAAAATTATAAATTATAATCAGATAACTGACATTGTTGCAGCGTTTAATTTTCGTAATTTATTATGCAAACGTGCTTGCACTTTTAGAATATAATATTTTGTTTTATACGCTGCCTATGCAAATTTCTATCTATTTTTATAACGTTTAAATGTGTTGGTTAATTCGCAAAATTCATTATGGAACAGTAATTCCATTATGCCATTATTATCTGGCTAGCGATTTACATCTCATGTGATGTGATGTTATTAGTTCACGGTACTCAATCGCCAATGAACGCCAACGTTTACCGGTGATGCTATCACACCACATCCACAGATGTAAATTGCTTTTTCTACGACTGCTTTAGAATGTAAGCAAATATACACTCTTTTCCAACACAGAATAAATCCATTCTAGCTCTAGATACGGTACGAATATTCCGTATCAAGTGTTAGAATGAGCACATGAGGTGCCATCTCTTATTTATAAAAGTAAAGAAAACTGTAGCAAAATAAGCAAAAAGATATATATTTTACCATGAAATATTGAATAATTTAATGCAATTTAAAGTTTTGCGTTAAAGTTACATAAAGTTTATTAGTTTTTCTTAATATTTGACCAGTTTTTTTATCAATTTAGTTCAAAAAATTAAAACTGCTCCATCTATTGTTAAATATTTAAACCTGATATCAGTCACAACAATCTGACATAACCTTCAATTTTTGCATTCAAATTTGTAAATATGTGCTAAAATTAAATAAAAATATTCTTTAAGTACTGATTTGATAAAATTATTAAATAACATTAATTGCATTATTTAAAATTATATGTTTTGTTGCATTTACAAAGTCCGCATTTTAAAGCTATACTGTGTTTCATATTTGCAGTCGAAGAAAAATTATAGTCTACAACACGTATGGAATAGTCATTCCGCGCTCGCGGGACCGTCATACTCGCCTGCCGGCTCGTATGCCAAACTTTCCGCTAGCGCGGAATATTGTCGATTCCATACTAGTTATAGAATATATTATTCTTGGTGCGTCGCTAGATAATAGATAACATGGTGAAGCACGCCGCCCTCAAAAGGAAATTTAGCCATAAGGCAAATTATGGACTCCTAAAAACCTCTGGTCCATAGTGCGGTTGTAAAAACGCGGTATGAGGAAACTAAAGGCAGTTTTAAATTATCACTAGGCGTCTATAAACATAGCGCGGACTAAAATTCACTCCCTTTTAACTTTTGAACTAGTTGAGATATTGACTTTTGCAACTCGTAAATAAAACAACGTTAACTATCTATTTGTATATATTTAATATTTTCAGCTCTTAAAATGTGAACAGAAGGGAATTTTGTTAAATGGAAAGGGAGGTCATGTGATACATAATCTTAAGGCTTATAAAATACTCATTCTTTCTTGGGCATTTCTTTAAAAAATCAACAGTTTTTAAAAATTCATTAATTTCATGATGCAAAAACGTAAATTATACTATTAAACTTATTTTAATTAATACAACTAAAAATTTACAAAAAAAAATCTTAAAAAATTGAATTTTTTATCAAAAAAATTGAAAAATCAAAAAATATACAGTTAAATAGAGAATTTTATACGCTTTAAAATCATGTACCACATGACCCCCCTTCCATTAAAAAAAATCGCCACATGCCCACATTTTAGAAGTTATGCTTTAAATTCCATAGTCCACTCGTTCAAAAGTTCAGAGGGGGGAATGACTTTTGGACCGCACTGTATAAGATAGCTTAACGAAATGCTTTTAAAAAGTTTTCATTTGCAGGCCAGTTAAATGAATGGAGGAAAGTATAATATTTCGGGAAACGTCTTGTTTACGAGGAAAAACTTAATTCACTAGCCAACGAGTATAATACGTCATGCGAAGCAATTAACATCTTTATGGCTTGTTTATTGTGTAATAAGATTCGTGTTTTTTATTGTGCCTTTACAGCAATAGTTTATTATGAAACCGCTCAAACAGGTAGTTTTTTAGGAGCCTCATTTCGCTCTTATAGAGATCGACTATTGCCGTCCTTAATTATTTTTTACCGTGTCTAAGAAAAATCTAAAGTATACCCCTGCAGTTTTTATTGCTAACCTTTTTGAAGTTTAATCGTAATTAGCAACATCTTTCAAAGGGCCTTTTTGTGGAAATTTTCCCTTTGTCTATGTTCTTATCAATCTAATACAAGCTGTTAACAGGTCAGTTTACTTTTATTTTTAACCAATGAAATCTTGGGCGTGTTTTAAAGTCCTTTCAAAACAAAATTTTAATTTTTTATGAGGATGATGAATATAGTTATCATCCTCCGATCTTTCCACAGGAAATATGTATGCTTAGATGTGAATTTAATTATACAGTGTGGAATTTTTAAAATGAATAAACTCGATAACAAATTTACACTACGATATTTCAAGAACGCTTTGACATAGAGACTTGAAATTTTAATCAAAAGTTTTTTGCTAAGTTGAAAATCTTTGGTCCAAAATTTAAGTCTCTGTGTCAAAGCTTTCTTTAAATATTGTAGTTGTTTGCTAGCGGCCTCCACCATTAAAACGATTATAAACAATCCCTCATTTTAAAGATGTTTTGATGGTTTCAACAGCATTTTATTTTTGAAAATTTTCATCTTAGATATCTGTAAAAACTGTCTGTTAAAATAAAGCCTCGTGATTAAGTAGTATTATTGTTAAAATAATTAAAGTTAAATTAAAGTTAAAGTTGAAATAAAGTCTCGTGATTAAGTAGTATTATTGATCTACAGGAAATGCAATAAAGTTACCATATTTCAATAAGTATCAAAAATAACTGGATATTAAAAGTCAATTTCCGGATTAAATTTTACTTCCGCATTCCCTGGTTGCGCTTGATTACTTTTCAACGTCACAATTTCTAGGTTTATTAGGTTCGATTTAACTCATTCTGCCTAGTTAAACTAGAGAAATAGTCGCAAGTACTAGAGTCCCTGAATTAAGTCAAAATCAATCTTATTTAGAGTCCGTATAGCGACTATGGAAATTACCTCTCTTTCTCTCAGCTTTCTCTCACTTTATCTTTATTTCTTTTTGTTTCTCTCACTTTCTCTCTTTCTTTTTCTTTTACCCTTTTATTTCTCGCCCTCTTTCCTTTTCTCTCTTTTTTCTATATTTCTCTCTCCCTTTCTCCCACTATATTTGTGTATCTCTATGTTTCATTCTTTCTATCTTTTTCACAGAAATCTGTTTCTATATTCTTTTCTTTCTTTCTTTCTTTCTTTCTTTCTTTACCTTCCTCTATCTTTTTCTCACTTTTTATCTTTTTCTTTTTCTTTATTTCTCTCTTTCAATATCCAACCCTCTCTTCTTTATTTCTCTCCCGTTATCTCTCTCTCTCTCTTCTCTCTCTCTCTTTCGCTCTCTTTCTCTCTCCCTTACTTTTTAAACTTAGAAGTTAACCTTCTTCCATATTTTTCTCTCTCTTTATCTCAATAATTATATGTCTCTCTTTTTTCTTTCTGCCTCGTTCTTTACTTTTAGAAATCTATAGTTTGGGTGCTAGAGCATTTTCAAAAGATTCAGCACAGGTGCACCGCGGTGCACCGGTTTTGATGAAATTTGGTGTGGTGATTCAGCACACCATAAAGTTTTCTTGGGCAAATTTTAAAGGTTTTATGTATAATTTAAGTATCCGAAAAAAAAATCCAAAAAACTTTTTTTCTTTACCTTTTTTTTGCGATTTTTACTATTTTTGCAATAATAATTATTATTTTTTCGATTTGCAACCAATTTTATCATGTATAAAATTCAATACAATTTTATGCGTATAGTGAAATTATCATTTCTAGTGATATTCTGGACCTATTTATCCAAAAATGTAGAATACTATCCGATTCAACCAACCTAAAACAGATACCGCTTGGTCTACTAGTCCAATATTCTTTTTGAAGTAGTTTGAAGAACTTTGGGGGTCAGTGGGAATTTTCAGAGTTTATTACTTATAAGTTATGGGAGGCATAGCGTAGTGGCTAGCTAGCGCGTATGCATAGCAAGTCTACTATCGTGAGTTCGATTCTCACTGGCGCCGATTTTGCCTTTTTCAGTTAATTAATAATTGAAATTTGGCGAAGGCGATAAGTGAAACGGACACTCCCTAGAAACTGGTTCGAAAGTCAGTATAAGCCGGTTGTTCCCTCTACTACTAGCCCACACAAGTCCTGGACATAGGGGATGCTTAATTAAGTAGAATAGTACGAGGTTAAACAAACATGTATGATGATGGTGACACACGGAAAGAAATTAGTGGGCTCTGCGCTATACATTATAAGATATTTGGTAACAGTGGCAAATTATAGTGATTTAAGCTATAGATTATAAGGGACACAATAACTAATAATGTTAAAAATAAATTGGAAACGATTATATATATTACAGACACGATTATATTTATTACAGGCACTATTATAAATTTACAGAAATTTTATTATATTATAAAAATTATTAGCACGGACAATAATTAAATCTATTTAAGCTATAAATGCCATACTATTTGTTATATTTTATTATTCTCTAAACAATTAAAGTATTTCATATAAATTTTTACACTGACTGCCATAATTGTAAGAGAAAGCCTTGTATTTATATAATAAGCGATTATAATTTGCTTGGTATGTGTGTTATAGCGCTCCTAGCTATAATTTTTTTTTTCCGTGCATAACCGAAGTTTTTTTATATTTAGGGGGCCTGTGTAATTAATATTTAGATAGTGGAAATATTAAAATTTTTGAATCCATAATTTATATTTTTTAAAAAGTATAGCTAAGCAAAAGTTATAAAATTTAATAGATTTAGGAAAGATAAAATCAATAACGGAAATTAAAATGCCTTTAGGTTACTGATAACTTTTTAGTTTGTATAAGGGTGAAAAACCGGGATAAAAGAAAAATAATGAATAACGAGAAATATATAGTTAAATACACTGTGAAGATAAAAAAGGACTTTTCCGTCCATGGGAATTAAACCCTTAAAGATCTGATTCAGGGTTGGTCATCGCATACATTACAAGGTGATTCACCTAACACAAATCACGCGTTATTAAAGTGGTCAAATAGTTATTTACACTATTTTTTGCGTGACCAAACATAATTTAGGTAGGTAGATAAAATTAAAATTAAACACCACGCGTCGTAATTTAATCAAGATGCCTGTAAATTGCGAAAAGTCAGTTTCATGGCTATCGCGATTTCAATTGTTTTTTAATATGGTTGACACAAACGTCAAAAAAATGGACGAAGATGATAAATTTTAAGTTATGTATAAATTGTTATAACAATGTTATTTTTAAAGGTTTTCTTTGTTAAAATCAAATAAATTGGTTTGAATCGCTAATGTATTACAAAACACCACCAAACCCAATTTTTGAACCAGCAAAGCACATAGTAAGTATAATATTTTAATATTATCAAGGTTGCAGTGATTTTTATCCCCTATGGAGAAAAACGGCAAGTTTAGTCCCGAAAATGAAAGCGTAAAATTAGGTTTTAGTCTTGTTCGTGCAAAAATAAAATTATTGTTGCATTTTTTAGTTTCTATTTTTGATTCTCAGAACGTGAAATTGCATTTTTAATTGCAATTTTCTGGAAAACGGTTGACCCTACAGTAATACATAAAAAGTAACTTTTTTATGTATTTTTAATTAAAGATTAATATTTTATTGAGAAAAGGTAAAAAAAAAGTTTGGGGTAAAAAGTAATATGACCCCTCTGTTTACACGTCCTCGGTAAAAGTTATCAAATAAAAATTACAAAAATGTACAAAATATCGTTACTATAGTTATATCCGGAGATATAAAATAACAACTACTTTTCAGATGTACCCTTAAGCGGGTCGAAGCTCCCTTAGGGCTCATTTTGGAACCAAACTTTATAGGAAGTTTTTTTTCATATTTTTTGACCTAGAATCTTCCCTTTAAAATTTTCACCTTATTTCTGAATCACCCTGTATTTTAACTGTAGGGCGATTTTGTTTCATATATTGATTTACTACAATAAACTTTGAAACATATATTCTGATATTAGTATAAATCTAGAGAAGAATCCAGTACTAATAATACATTTGTTTTTATTTGAATGGTTATATCTCCGAGAGTTATAGTCTTAGGAAAAAAAATGACCCAGAACTTTTTGTAGGCAATTTATCAGTCTTTTTTACTGTCAAAACAACCAAAATGTACATATTATAAAATATACATTTTTTTTTAGAAAAAGGATAGCATACGTAAATTTACTAGAATTTCACATTCGCGACGAAGGTGTTTTCTGTAAAACTCAACCATACAATTGTTTGTATTTTATTAACATCGTATATAATCCATATTTTCGGCCGAATGCGAAAACCCTGGTACACCAGTTTTTTGTCCCTTTGTCCCAGGTACAAGTATTATAACTATTTCATATAAATAAAAAAATAATTTATAACATAACCTCAAGATATATGGCTAACCGTTTAATCTGAATTCATCCAATAAAATAAATCACAAACACAAAATTTTAATTGTAAAATTAATTTAAATATAAATATTATTTATAGAACGGTTTCAAAACTATTATTATTTTAACAGCAAACACATTTTAACACAAATTAATCAAAACACTAAGCTTATTTGAAAATGAAACCGCACAAAAGAAACAATTCAAATATTTTTTTTAGAGATTTGATTGGATAGCAATTTGTCATGATTATTTTTTTTTGTTTTTCGTTTTTCGAAAAAAAAACTTTTTTGAAAAAAAAAAATATTGATTAAAAAAAATTTTTTTTGTTTTAAAGGCCCAAATGGGAAAGTATTATTTTGTTGACAGCAGTATTTTTTGCTGTTCAGTGTTATTATTCTCGATTTCCTCTCCTATTTAGAGCGTTTTTGTAGGAAATTTAAAACACTATGTATATATTAATTTTAATAGGAGTGGAAGTCAAGGATAATAATCAAAGACAGAACATATCAAAGGGCAAAATGGGATTTGGGACTAAAAGTTAATTTTCTTTGAAGTGCATGCAGTTCATTTTAGCAAAAGCCGCTTTTGCACATATTTTGTCAAGTCGTTTAAAACTGTACCATTTCAACAATTTTACCAATTTTATTTCCCAAGGAGTAAAAATATTTTCAAAATTAGGTCTACCGAGAAATTTGTGACCAAGATTTGGACTAAAGATTTGGACCATAGGTTCCTTATCCAAAGTTCTGAGCTGAGAATTGTTTTTGGTGAAAATGGAGGTGGGGTAAGGGGTTAAATGGGCCAAGACTCGTGAAAAAAATATTTTTTTGAAAATTTTCCTTTTTTTGAAAAAATATTTTTTTTTGATTTTTTAATTTATGAAGCTAATAAAAACTTTATTGCATTACATCATGCCAACGTTTCACCTAATATTCAGCCCTGAGGAAGCCTAAATATTAGGTGAAACGTTGGCCTGATTATGTAACGCAATAAAGTTATTATTTGCTTCATTTCCGAGTGTTTATCACAAATATTCCTAAATAAATTTCAAGAAGCATCCTGTAGGAAATATTATTATAAAATAAAATAATTTTCTAAATAAAAAATATTCAGACGTCCAGGACGAATTTAACTTAAAAAAAACATTACCCACGTCATATCGCAATAAATTACATACCTACCGAAGACTTGCAAAGCTTAATAAACAGCAACTACCCAGTATACTAGTTTTGCCATAAATAATCGTGTGTCTTAATACCATAAAAAATTCTGTTATGAATAATAGACATTAAAAATAAACACAAAAACATATATAATATATAAGAACATATAGAATATATACAAAAATATTATGTTTATATGTTTCCGTATTTATTTTCATAACTCATAACCGGAATTTCGCTGGGGTATTCTAATTAAAAATAAGAATGCCAATATACATGACCCGTATTATTGCACAAACTCGGATGTGTTGCTGTAAAAACTTAGGCATTGCATAAAAAGACTTTTTATTCGATTGATTCTAAAAAAAAAGATGCTTTACCTTTACTGTAATATTTATAAAGAAATATGACCTTTAGGTCACTTTTGGTCTTGAACTAACTGTTCTTTTTGAGCAGATTCAGTAATTATAATCATTTCATACAAAATAAAAATTTCTTCTATAACATAACCTCAAAATATATGTTAACTGATTAATCTGTATTCATCCACTAAAATAAATTAAAAACATAAAATTTCAATTGTAAAATCAATTTCAATATTTATAATATTCATAGAACGGTTCAGAAGTATTACTATTTTTATAACAGACACATTTTAACAGAAATTAATCACCAAGCTATAGCTTTTTTTACTTGAAAATTAAACCGCACGCAAAAGAAACGATTTAATTGTTTTTTTAGCGATTTGATTGGATAGCAATTTGTCATGGATAACTAAAAAAGTATTAAGACACTAAAAAGAAATACTTTTTGCAAATTAAAATTAAGTATATTTTAATAATTTATTATAATTAGTAACAATAGAATAAAAAATATTGTACAATACACGGGTGAAAAGTTAAATTTCGATTTCGTAGGTTTATTATTTTCGGGCCGGCCCGATCGGCCGGCCCTCGGCTTCTAAAAACCTACTCAATCAAAAAACTTAACTTTTTGCCCTTGTATTATAAATAAATATTTTGGAAACATGTACAATGTGTAACATGATAAAAATTGATATGAATCTTTAGCTCATATTTTATTTGAATGCTCTCTGTAGGGTCTACGTATCCCTAATTTTCAGAATATGGACTGCTTTGTTGATTACTTAAATTCTTCCGACTACAAGCATCTTAAATCACTTCGTAACTTTTTAAGTAAGGATGAACTTTATTTATTTTATTTTTATTTTTTACTCCAAACGTATATTATTTATTTAGTTTTTACTAGATATGTTTGCCCCCTTGTCCCATAATAGAAGAGGGCGGACTAGGGTGGGTCAAAAAAAACGACTATTTTTTTTTACTTTGTGCTCTGAAAAATCGGTTTCTAGACACCTCTAGAAAATTATCACCAAATATGAGCTCTTAATTTTGATAAGAAGGTCCTCCGCTTTACAATTTTCCATTTTTTCCTCAGTATTAGAAACAAAAATTCATATATCTTTGACAACTGTTCGTTAAAAACTATTTCTCCCCATATTCTTCTAGGAAATCGAACGCTCTACAAAAAAGGTCTCTTACAATTTTTTCGTAAACCTCACCGTTTAAAAGATATCAAAGGTTAAAGTTTGATTATTTTAAGAGACATTTCAGTTTTGCTTATGAATTGCGCAATTCATAACAATTTTTTCTAAGCTAGTTATAAAATTCATAAGCAAAACTGAAATGTCTCTTAAAATAATCAAACTTTAACCTTTGATATCTTTTAAACGGTGAGGTTTACGATAAAATTGTAAGAGACCTTTTTTGTAGAGCGTTCGATTTCCTACAAGAATATGGGGAGAATTACTTTTTGTCAAAGAGATATGAATTTTTGTTTCTAATACTGAGGAAAAAATGGAAAATTCTAAAGCGGAGGACCTTCTTATCAAAATTAAGAGCTCATATTTGGTGAGAATTTTCTAGAGGTGTCTAGCAACCGATTTTTCAGAGTACAAAGTAAAAAAAAAATAGTCGGTTTTTTTGACTCACCCTAGGGCGGACCCTTTTAAAGTATTGTCTAAACTTGTAAATATTTTAAAAGCTTAAAATTTTTAAAACATATTTTTAGTCTTTTTTTATTAAAAAAATATATTACTTTTATATTTATTTTTTTACTTCAAAAATTTTTGCCCATCTGCAATTTTTAAAAATGGGCGCCTATGGCACTAGACGAGTATTGTTAAGTATAGTTAGTTTTATTTTAGTATAATAGTTTTTAATTCTAGTAAATTAATATTCTTGATTTAAATTTAGTAGTTCACTTATTTATTCGTGGATGTCTATGTCTGTCCGCGTTTGAATTAAAATGTATAGTGCTAAAAAACCCGCACGGTTCAATTGAAAGATATCTGGCTTCTGTCTTATTTATTGTCGTTTTAAAATATATGTTTCCGTTCACTAAAATTATTTATTATTAGTTATTTATAAACTTTACATATTAATTATACATCGGGTTATTCGTGTACCGTGCGTGTAACTTGTGGTTAGAGATATTACGCAAGCAACAAGAAGAATCGACTAGTCGAAGATCAACACACGCTAGCTCCAAAGTAATAATTTTTCTACCATACCGTCTCGTTTATCTATTATTTTCAACCCTTAAAATACAGTTCATACGTCATAGTCTCGTGTTCATATTTATCCGAGCGCTCAAAATTGCGAGCGCTGAAACACGTATAATAAGGTAGTTTCAAATTTTCCAAAATCACCAAAAAACGTCCTAGACGAAAAATAATTAGATACATAAAAAAATATGTAACATTAAAAATCAGTGTCAAAGGCACTTTTTAAAGACTGTTTTTAATAAAGAAATAAAAATTGTCACTAGCTCTCTGACTACAAGTAGTTTTTTCTTACCAGAAAGTTATAAAGCGTCAACAACTTTTAACAAGAATATCAGTCAATATTTATTCTATGATGGCTTTAAGTTAATAAAAAATAAGTTTTTATAAAGTTTTGACGATGATGGATCAGATAAAATATATTGCACCTACAACAAGTTTGAAAAATAAAATATAATATATACTTGCTATAATAAGATATTCGAGAGTATATTAAAGTACTAGCAAGCGGCTCGTTTTCTAAACTTGTACTCGTGCGCTAAAAACGTATCTTATGAAACTAGTACTTTATACAATTTTTTCTATTTTACTCTAAAATTAAACAAAACTTACATTTAAATTGATCACTGATTTAGGGATTTTTGTTTCGGGTTGGCATTACAGTTTTAAAATTCTAAGAACAAATTATATGTATTTTGATATATTTTATAGTCATGTCTTCTCTTTTTCACTGCAAGTAACCAAGCTACAATTTTAACATGGTAAAAAATAACCTAAACACAAAATTTTGTAGAAAATTAAACTTCAAAACGACGTTAACATTTGCACGGAAAACGTCAAGCGATAGGTTTTTGTCTGTTGCCAACCCAAAAGAAAAAAATGTACAGACCTCTTATGGGCCTATAAGAACACGCAAAATGCGTGTGATTATAAGCTTATAAGAGTCGCAAAATAGAAAAAATAATATAGATAGATAGACAGATAGATACATTTATTGTTTCTCAAGAAATATACATTTCTTATAACAAGAAAATTAAGTTAACATCAATAATATTGTTATCATAGGTATTTAAATATAAAATAAACAAACATTAATTAATAAGAGATTAACAATAGAAAGGAAAATATCAAAGTGAAAAAGGAAAACCTATTAGTTAATAATAAAACTACGTAACTTAAGAGCCTTAATTATAAAATAAACTAATTGTTTTAATATGCTTTCTGTACCTAGATTTAAAATATTTATTATGTCCGTTAGGTGTGCGGCATTACTTAAAAAAATAATATACTAAAATAGCTGAGTCAAAAATATCATAACATAACTGCTTACTGTGAAGTCAATTCAATTCAATTCAATTTTTATTTGATAATAAATGAACAATTTTTACATAATATTCAATAAACACAGAAAATTTATAGTTTTTGCCTAAGTAACCTATAAGTCTAGCTTGTGCTGGTTATTATAGACATATTTTTTTATCTCAAAGGTAAGTATTGAACATTAGCATTAATAAATTAACTAGTGATATAAAAAAGAAAATTAAAAATGTTAAGAAAGGTCAGTTGTATGTTGTTATTTTATTTTTAACTTACACATACAGTTTTAGGTAATGTTTTTAATACTATTTAAAAAGAGATTTATATTTTGTTTTAAATAGTTTTTACTTTGTAGTTTAAAATGATTTAGGTTACTAGTATTTCTTACTTGTAGAGGCAGGAGATTGTACAATTTAGGACCCAAGTAAAATACATTGTTTTGCGTGTGCGTTTTTGAAAAAAAAGGAACATTTACTTGTTGATTAATAGCTGCCCTTGTTTTAATGTTGAAATTTTTGTGATTTTGTGTTAATTTTGTGTATACAAAAGAGTTATAAATAAACAAGCATCGCACATCTAACACATTTAACTCAGTATACAGTTGTTCCGTGGCATACCTGCGATCGCGTTTAAAAAGTATTTTGAGCAAGGTATTTTGAATAACTTGTAATGAATCAAGCTGGTTACCTAGAAGTGCACCCCAAACTACAATGCAGTACCTCAAGGCATCATAAACCATGGTTAGATTTTTATTGCTAAGTATGTTTCGAATTTGGTAAAACTTGTGGATGAGTCTACTTAGTCTCTTACTTAAAGTTTCAGCGTGTTTACCCCACCTGAAATGTTGGTCAACCACAACTCCCAAATATTTTACATATTCGACTTTTTGAATGGAATCGCAGTTGCAGTTTACAGAGTTGCAATCATGTGAATGTATTTTTATATTTTGTCGTTGTGGCTGATCATTAGAGTACAGGGTAAACGTCATAAAATTGGACTTTTTAGTATTGAGACTAAGCAGACTTGAATCTAGCCATTGCTTAATAATTTTCATTCCAGTTTCAGCCTGCCTGTACACCTCGTTCCAATTTTCTGCTGAAAATATTACCGTAGTATCATCTGCATAAGATATGATTAAAGCTTTAATATTATTTAAAAACAAAAGGTTATTTATATAAATAAGAAAAAATATGGGACCCAGGATCGTCCCTTGTGGGACGCCCCTGGTAGCAGTTAAAGGATTACTAAAAGAATTATTTATTTTTACTTTTTGAGTACGATTTGTCAGGTAGCTTGATATTAACTCCAATGGTAACCCTCGTATATTTATATTCTCGAGCATACTTAGCAATACATTATAATCCAGGGTTTCAAATGCCTTGGCAAGATCAAGGTGCTCAGTTATATTTCTTTTACAAAAAATATTTTAGTTTATATTTATTAACTGCGTTTATATGGAAGTGTAAAGTATTTTTAAAAAAAATACGTTATTTAATTTCCATATTTTTACCATAATAGTATTTACATAAAGTTTAAATTTAATAAACATTTATTTTATTTTTTATTTCGCGTGTAAAATAATTTATCTAAAAAGTCAAGGTATAATCAATTTTCAAAAGAAAAAGTGGATAAACGATAGTATTACATTTATCAACATCAAAATTTAATCTTTAATAATATTCGGGATGGTAACATGAAGAATAATGATATTTCTTTTTGGATTTTTATACTTAATAAAATTTAAAAAAAATTTCATACAGGGTGATCATTTGAAAATGATCCACCTGAAATATTCCGCAAACTACAAATTGAATATTTTAAAAAAGGTCAATTTGGCTTTTCGAGGGGAAAATTTATAGAAACTCTATCTCTTACTTCATAACCAACAAAAAAATCTTGAACAGCAACCCCCTTAGGGGCCTATCTTGTAATACGTCATTAGAAAGATATTTAAAAAATGCCGTTTTGTTTTAAAAAACCTAAAGGTGGGTGATTTTATTTTATAATAATAAAAGTACATACAGGGTGATCCATAACTGGCATGCCAAAATTTAAGAGGTGATTCTAGATCCAAAAATATAAAAAAAGTTCCTATAAAGGTTGGTCCGGAAATGAGCCCTAAGGGATCTAGGGCCCTTTAAAATTGTAATAAAAATAAGGTTTTTAATTAATAACTCGGGTACCGTTTAAGCTAGAGCGGCGAGCTTTTGCATGTATACTAGTATTAATAAGGGCAATAAGTTTATGTTAATTTATTTTTTTAATTTATCCAGAGGCGTGCCCAGACGGACAAAATATATGAGGCTTAAAACATTTTTGCCCCAAACTTTTCTATGTGTATGTTTTTTGGATTTGTTGTAAAAAATATAGATTTCTAGAGTAAAAATACATATAAAATATCATATAGTGTAACACTGTAGGAGCAACCGTTATAAAAAAAAAATGCAATTAAGAGGAAGTAACATTTTGTGCCACCAAAAACGTTACTTTTTAAAAGGCTATTACTCCTTTAATATTAAATTTAGGTGTTTTGGTGTATAATACTTTTTTGCTCAGTTTTAAATGAAGAATCACCCTGCAGCATTAAAATTTTATTGGTGCTTTTTTTTTGTTCCCCATTCAATACGTCATCTTCGAAGGGCCGTAGCTCCCTTAGGGCTCATTTCCGGACCAACCTTTATAGAAACTTTTTTTCATATTTTTGGATGTAGAATCACCTCTTAAATTTCGGTACGCGAGTTCTGGAACAGACTGTATTTTAAAAAAATAGCATACTAATAAAAAATTTTACTTATCTTGAAAATTTTAAATAATTATTTTTGAGGGTTGAAAAATTCACCCCAACTCCTAATTTTAATTTTTTGTTAATAAAAAGATATAATTTTTAAGCTCTTTTAAATAAGTTATCGCAAGATTGTGATTTAATTAAACATTTGGGATTCTGGTAGTAAGGGGTAGAAGTTACACACCCCATCAATTACAACAAAATTATTTATTTTTAAATTTGGTTATTTTTGTGAATATTTTATTCCAAATATTTTGAAATTAACTCAACAATCCATCAGTTAAGAGTTGGTGTATTTAAGTTTCTTTTATTTTTTATTATATTATTTATTATTTATAAAATAATAATAAATAATTATTTATTTTGATTAAAACAAAGCATTTTGATACTCTTTTAAATGACTTATTACAAGATGGGGGTTGCTATTTAAGATTTTATTTTTAGGGTAGCTAGGGGTAAGGGGGTGAGAGTTACAACCCCAAAACTTTATACTTAAATATTTTGTATGTCCTTATTTATCACATTATATTAAAAAGTCCTTATTTAGGCCTCGCCGGAAGTGAAACAAAAAAATTAAATCCGCCATTTCATAGCCAATGTAAAAGTATATAAATAACCCAAGTTTCGTTATTTTTAAATTAAGATTATTCTTAATTTTTGAGGTGGACATAACTTATGTCACATAAGTAAAAATCAACCGGTATACAAAAGCAGTTTCAGTTCGTATTTCCAAAAACATAATGTAATAAATTTATAACAGTCCACGTTTTACATGGATTTTTGTAATTTATCTGGAGTTTTTCATTTTTTAATGAATGGTTTGTTTAGTGTTTAAATACATACGCTATTTGATTAGGTTCCATTTTATATTAATAATTAATTAATTATCAAGATAATTAGCATGAAATTTTGTATAAAGTTACTGACCGGAAAATAAACACTCTTCATTAATCTGGGTCGAAAAAACAAATTTTTTAGATTTCGCTAATGGCATTACCAGCAAATGTTTTCACTTAAATAGTACCCTATTTACGTGATTATTACATGTTTGTTTAACCTCGTACTATTCTACTTAATTAAGCATCTCCTAAATCCAGGACTTGTGTGGGCTAGTAGTAGAGGGAACCACCGGCTTATACTGACTTTTGAACTAGTTTTTATAGGAAGCGTCGTCTTCACTTATCGCCTTCGGCAAATTTTAATTACAGGACTACAATTTTTTTTGTCGATTGAAGTGGATCAGAAATGAATTTTTACTATTTTTGGCCGCTGAACACGAATCCGTAGTCCGTTTTGGCCCAACTTGTCAGATTTTTTTTTAAAATAGGAGAAACCAATTATTTTTTCCCTTCGAAAATGTTATTTCGCTCATATTTTCCAAAATAGAAGGTATTATATGCCTATATTTTTGGAATCAGCACGTCGAGATCTATCGACATGTTTTTTTATTAATATCCAGAGGATACATGAAATTTTACGATTTTGACCAAATCTTAGATTGTTTTTAAAAAAATCATGTAGATAGATCTAGACGCGCTGATTCAAAATTTGGAAAATATGAGCAAAATAAAATTTTAAAAGGAAAAAATAATTGGTTTTTCCTATTTAAAAAAAAATCCTGTCGTAATGGGCCAAAATGGACTACGGATTGGTGTTCAGCGACCAAAAATACACCTAGAAAACCATTTCTGATCCTGGTCAATCGACAGAATCAAAAATTGTGGTCCTGTGTTATTAACTAACTGAAAAAGGCACATCGGTGCCAATGAGATTCTAACTCACGCTAACTTGTTATGTAGACGCGCTAGCCCACGAACCCATGCCCTCCCATAAATTACTTTCTCATAAAGTATTATGCACATGTGTATTTTTTTTTACCTAAACCATCTTATTTTTTCCGAAACGCCGAGAAAAGTCAAAATAAGCAACAAAACTGTCTGTCTGCCTGTATCCATGTATGTATGAACGCTTTGAGCTAGAGACTTGAGATTTGGTATGGCGATACATTTATACATGAATTTTTATCTTTTATCTTGGATAATTTTGTATTTAAACAAAATCAGTCAAGGGGGAGGGGGGTAAAAGGGGGGTTAAATTTTTGTTTTGGCTTTAACTTTTTTATTATTCACAAAGGAATAAAAATTTAAAAATGACCTAAAAAGTAAAAAACACAAAAAAAAATTAATTTTGTTCCATGACGGGATGGGCGAGGGGGCCTCAAAATTAAAAAATTGTTAATAGCGATATCCACAGAAAATAAAATAATATATTCGTTTCAGAGCTATATTTAAAATTTAAATGTTTTAACTTTTTAAAATTAATGTTCCGTAGGGTATATTAATAAGAAGTCTTTAACGATCTGATGTCTTATAGTTTAAGATAAATCGTGCTTGTTCCATTTAATAATCGATTGGATTATATTTCAAGACTCTTGATTATGACAATATTCTCTTTAAGAATAAAGGATACTCTTAAATTATAGCGATAATGTAAATAGCACGTTTATATAACAAAAGGGGCACTTGAGCAAACTTAATTATAGATATATTATATATTTATATAAGATGATCTGTCCAAGAAAAATCAATCGTTTTTTTGGCGTTAGTGTTAAAGCTATCAATAGATGGCTTAAGTATAGTTGTTCTTCCATCCCCGCAAACTGCTTACTTTACACTTGCTTATAAACTCCATTCAACAAACAAATACGACTTTAACAACACAGAGCGTAATTAATAGTATATTCTATAACTAGTATGGAATAGACAATATTCCGCGCGAACGGAGAGTTTGTCATACGAGCCAGCAGGCGAGTATGACGTTCCCGCGAGCGCGGAATGACTATTGTAGACTATACTTTTTCTTCGACTGCAAAATGAAACACTGTATGGCTTTAAACTGCGGGCAAGATTTAAAACAATGTTTTTTATCACTCGACATTGTAAATGCAACAAAACACATATCTTTAAATAAAGCAATTAATGTTATTTAATAATTTTATCAAATCAGTACTTGAAAAAGATTTTTATTTAATTTTAGCACATATTTGCAAATTATTATGCAAAAATTGAAGGTTATGTCAGATTGTTGTGACAGATATTAGGTTTAAATATTTAACAATAGATGGAGCAGTTTTAATTTTTTGAACTAAATTGATAAAAAACTGGTTAAATATTAAGAAAAACTAATAAACTTTATGTAATTTTAACGCAAAACTTTAAATTGCATTAAATTATTCAATATTTCATGGTAAAATATATATATATATATATTTTTGCTAATTTTGCCACAGTTTTCTTTACTTTTATAAACAAGAGATGGCACTAAATGTGCTCATTCTAACACTTGATACGGAATATTCATACCGTATCTAGAGCTAGAATGGATTTATTCTGTGTTTGAAAAGTGTGTGTATTTGCTTACATTCTAAAGCAGTCGTAGAAAATTATCATTCTGGGGTAATAATACTTATTTCTTAAGACTTAATAAATTATTTTTTATATTTAAATTTTCCATATAAAAATCATTTATTAAGTCCTAATAAAAAAATTTTAATAATATTACAGAAAGCTACTTAATGTACGCGTAGTATATTTTTTTTTTCGTTGAATGGAGTTTAATTTAAATATTTCAATATACATATATCGCCAACAAAATTGTAAAATTGTATTGGAAAATTATTGTTATGGCAGCGTAAAGTAAAAGACAGTGAAGGCCTTTTTAACCTAGGACACAATATGATGGTTATGTTCTAGAAGACTATGTATGTACGCATGTAAACGTTAACGCCTTAACCGATTTTTGTAAATGAAACGTTCTCATTGCCCGAGTTACTTTGGCTATACAGGGTTATTCAGAAATAAGTTCGAGAAATTTCAGTGGTGATTCTACGTTAAAAAATATTTTAAAAAGTTCCTATAAAGGATGGTCCGGAAATGAGCCCTAAGGAAGCTACGAACCTCGTAAGGGTATATCTAAAAAGTAGTTTTTATTTAATATTTGTGAAACCCTATAAACCACAGTAACGGATTTTTGCACACGCTTTAGCATTGATAAAGGCTATCGTCTCATGTAATTTTTATTTAGTCATTTTAGTGTCCGGACGTGCGAAATGGGGGGGGGGGGGCAGACTTTTTTATCCATAATTTTTTTGACATTATCTCAATAAAATATTAATCTTGGATTAAAAATACATAAAAAAGGTACTCTTTATGTAACACCACAGTCTTTACTAGATGAATAAGTCAGAACTAGGACTAACTTTACAGATCTTAGTAATTTGATTGCATTTTTTAGATCAGTTTGTCCTAACTTCCTCAGATAGAACAAATGCATTTAGTATGACAATTTATTTTGCTGCCAAAAAAAATATATATTTTTTCAAAGGATATCACGTATTTTTGATTTAAAATAAAGCAGAACTCAACGCCATATTTATTTAAACATGTTTTCAAAAATTGCAAACAAAAACAATAAAACTGGCCATCTCAAAACATCTAATTTGCAGATAGGACAACTTGTCTTAGCAGGGTAGTATAACTTAAAGCTCTTTTACAGTAAATACGAAAAGAAACAATAAATTTAATTAGTTTTCCAATATAAATTCTCAAGAAACTAAATGTCTCTTCTTAACTTAACTAATTAAACTTTTACCAATCAACGGTCTGCACAACTAAACTAATCTTTGAGTTTGTGAAAGTATTGATCAATCACCCTTAAGCTCAGACTGTCTCTAATTTATGTACATACTTTTTTAATTTGTTAAAATTAGTTGTCTTGATATGAAACACGATTAAAGAAGTTTACCACTCAAGGCGCTGTGCTATTCTTTTTAGGGGCTCTTAAAACCCCTAAAATGGAGTTTTTAGTGAATATCTGGAAAACTATTAATACTACGTAATGAGAATAATTTTAAGATAAATCCATTTTTTCAAAAGTTATTTTTGTAAAATCCCTAAAATTTAATTTTTGATAAATAACTTCTAAACTATTAAACATATGTGAATAAAATTAGTTTTTAATAAAAAAAAAACAACAAAAACTACATAAAAGGATGTATAAAATAGTTTGTGGCTAAGTGCCATTAGCAATAATTTTTAAAAATTATGAAATCTAAAATGACCCCTATAATATGGTTTTTGACAAATAGGTTTTCTTCTAAACTATTAATCCTACTCATATGTTAGTTATAAAAAACATAAAAAGATATATAAGTTTCATTTGCATCTGATGAATAGTTATTAAAAAGTACATGCCATTTGGTTAATTTAACGAAAAAACTAAAATATAATTGAAAATACAAACTAGTCTCAAGTAAGCTCAAGGTATACAATACTTTTATTCACAAGCATACAGAAAAATGTCCTTTATATGGATTATAAAAAGTTGAAAAATCTATAATTTTTGTTTATTACTTTTAAAGTTAAAAAAGCTTTTCATTTTTAACCAAGGTTAGAAATGAATTCATATCTAACCCGTTTTTTAGCTTTTGGTTATAAATCATAGATGGCAAAACTATCGCCTTGTCTGTAAACAGTTAAAGTTTGCGAATAAAAAACCCTAATATTTTTGTTTATTTCTACCATTAAAAAAATAAGACATAATATTTATTTATATATTATATGGTTCATACCGAGTCTTTGAATAGGAAATAACGAGCCACTTATTTAAATTATTATTTAATTGAAATTTATAGTGACGTTAGAAATCTGCAAAATTTCTGTAGAAGATCATTTAAAATGATGAATTTTACGAGGTAATGTATTTATTTATGCTTGTGAATAAAATTCTGTTCTAACCACATAAGAAAATGACATTTCCAACTCTCGACATGCTATGCTACGCCTCGGCCGAATAGTATCTCTCGAGTTGGAAATGTTTCATTTTCTTATTAGGTTAGAAATGTACTATTTCTGATGCATTTTTTGTTTTTTTTTCCCGATAAAACTAACTTAATTTGCATAGGATTACCTAATAGTTTAAAAGGTACTTGTTAGTAGTTTAGAATTTATTCGCTAAAAACTAAATTTTAGAGGCCAACATTCTTTTTAATACGAATGCTGTAACGATTCAATTAACTTCAAACTATTATTTCCCTTATTCACTACTAAGTAAACTCAAAATTCTGTTTAACTATATGTATAAAACACATTATTTATAAGCAATTAAAAAAACAAGTCGATGCGCCTTTTAAGATAGTTAAAATTTAACATCATACTCCAAAGTCTAGAGTTTAAAACTTTATATTTAAGCTGGATTTAAGTTAAAACTATCGAGGAAGCAAATTTGCAAGATGATTCTTAGCATGAAAAGTTTTTAAAGAGGTTTTTAATCGGTTTAGAATTTTTCAGAACTCTTACATTGTCTGTATTGTAAATATAACAGCTGTAAAGAATTATTTCTACTTTTAGCGAGACATAAAAAGTAATCTAGTGGCTTATAGACCAGGAAATACAAACTATATTTTTATTAAAGGCTTATTTTATGACGGTTTATACTAATAAACAAAATTCCTAGAATATTAGTCTGAGCTAGTGTCCATTTTTATTTCATTATTTTCATTGGCTGTATTTTACATATGTCTTAAAGTACATTTAAATTAAGCTATTTCCAAATCTCCAGGTTCCGGATCCGGTTCCTTTGGATGCTAGAGTCAAACACATTACATTTATTACACTCAGATAAGGCTATTATTCTGCAGCCAGGGGGTAAAAACTATCTTTAAAAAGTTCATTTGACATAAGTTAAGTTTTATGTATTTCAGCTATTTCAGCTACCTTAACACGTTCGCGACGACGTGCACCACCGGTGATACACGGTTTAATTCAGTTTCTATTCACCTTTAAATCTACTGCTTATCAGTTATACTTATATACGATGTTAATAAAATACAAAGAATTGTATAGTTGAGTTTTACCGAAAACACCTTCGTAGCGAACGTGTTAAAAACCCCAATATACCAATTTTCACAAAAACTATAGAAACTATAGAAACATCAAACAAACCTATCTATAATTTTTCTGCCTAAAGCAAATATTTTATCATACACTGTAAAAAGTAAAGTGAGTACTGAGTTATGGATAGGAAAAAGTTATTTTCGTATACAATTGTACTTTAATTTTTGTTAAAAACATGCAACGTTTTACTGTTTTAAAATAAAAATCAATCAAAATTGTAAAAATTTTCGTCTGCGACGCTAAGGCTGTCTTATTTTTAAGATTGTAAAACTTGAGTTTAAAATGTGAAATTAACATAACTCGTAAAAAATTTCTGCTGCAGCGTCAACTTATTTAATGAATGGGGGCACCACTTCAGCCCCCCACCATGCAAGTGAAACGAAACCCGTATACGGGTTTCAAACAAAAGCATATATGCTTTTGTTTTTCCACCTTGACAGTTTTTTTTTGTATTGTCAAGTAAATGTTGTAATAATTTTTATTTATTTTTTATACTTTGGACTGTACTGCGTAGATAAAATAATATATGAAGCGTTTATTTACTTTTAAAATTAGTTTTTTAAAATTCTAATTTTTGCGAGCCCGCGACAAATGAATACTTCAAACCGACCACTAGTAATATTGTTAACAGAATACTTATCTTCACAAAAAACTTGTCCGACTAGGTATTTTGTTGTGGGCGGAGAAACGCGTTGTTTATACGCTATTTTCTTTTTTCGATTTCCCCTGTGCTTCATTTTCGTTTTGTTCTACCCTTAATACCTTTTTTGCTGATGTCATTTAAAAAGAGATTATCCAGTCCTGTTGAAAAATATACAAACATAATACAAATTTAAAATATAGGTAGTCTACACTGTATTTCTCAGCGTATTAAATATGGAATGAACGGTCGGGGTAAGGGGGTAAGAATGTGGTAAAACTCCTATTTTTAGCGTTTTTTTGGTTATAATTAAGTTAATTATTATTGTATATTATTTTTTAAGCACTTATTTGAAAGATATTTTAAAACGGCTTAACAAATGTTATAAATATTTTTTTCCTAAAATACATTGTTTTCGAGATATTTGCATTTAAAGCAGTAAAATGTTTTTTAGCATAACTTGCTTAATTATAACATGATTTCAAAAATTTATATTTCAAATAAAAGCTCTTTTTAAGCCGTATAAAAAATATTATATACAGTTTTTTGCTAGATTATAACGTTTTGGAGATACAGACTTCCAAAGTTTAATAAATTATGAAACACGCAGTTGTATTACTAGTTGCCTATTCGCACAACTTCATATTTCATAACGTTTCAAATTAGTACCTAGTGCCGATGTTTTGACTTGCAACGTTTCATCTAATTTAAATTTATTGACTTGAATTATATGACAAAATTGTTTTAAATGCATCTATTTTTTATTTATTCATTTATTTATGATTTATTTTTATAAAATAACATCATATTTTTAAGGTTAAAATCCATATCACTCTCGGAGGTGAAAATGGAAAAGCTCTTTTACTGGGCAGTGTATTTTATCATGAAATACTAAAGAATTTAATGCAGTTTAAAGTTGTATGTTAAAATAAAATAAAGTTTATGAGTTTTTTTTATTTGACTGTTTTGAATCATTTAATTAAAAAAAGTAAAGTACATCATCTATTGTTGATTACTTAAACCATGTTATCTGGCACAACAATCTGACTTAAACTTCAATATTTGCATTATAATTTTTAATTTAAAAAAGTATTTATTTGATAATAACGTTGAGTGCTTTATTTAAAAATATTTGTTTTGTTGCATTTACAATGTCTCTTGAAAAAAAAAATTGCCGTCAATCTACTCCGCAGTTTAAAGCCATACAATGTCTCATATTTGCAGTCGAAGAAAAAGTATAGTCTACAACATGTATGGAATGGTTATTCCGTGCTCATGGGACCGTCATACTCGCTTATGGGTCATATGCCAAACTTTTCGCTTGCGCGGAATATTTTCCATTCCATACTAGTTATAGTATGTACTATTAAAAACTACGTCTATGTATATTCTCTAAAAACTAAAACTTGATTCGTGAATGTTTTAAAAATTAAAACAAAATAAAACTGGATAAATTTACCTTCCACAAATCAAAAAAAATTGTGGTAAATTTTTCTTAGTTAACCATATCACCGATCCTTGAGGCACACCAAATTTTTAAAATTTTAGCTGTTTTTAGTGCTTTATTAATATAAAAAACTATATGTAGGTATAGTATGATTTTTTCAATTATTTTTTACAGTGTTTACAGAAAGTTACTGGTGAAAATTTCTTTAGTAAAACAGCTATTTTATGATCCTTAACCCCAGACAACTTTTGCCGCAGAATGCTGCATTGTCCAAATTAAGATATATTTATGGATC
The DNA here is from genome assembly GCA_958510825.1 of Brachypterus glaber. NCBI lineage: Eukaryota > Metazoa > Arthropoda > Insecta > Coleoptera > Kateretidae > Brachypterus > Brachypterus glaber. Next base: position 12,218,936 of record OY294048.1, on the reverse strand, counting down.
ATTATAAATCAGATTTACACAAAAAGTAAAATATTTAAAATTTGCTTTTATTTCTCTTTATTTATTTTTTTATTTTTTAGAAGACTTGAAACATTTTCAGAAATACATTTTATTTAAATCGAAAAAGAATTGGAGTTTAGTTTCTGACATTTTTAAGTTTCCTTTATTCTTATATTTATTGTTAAGGGAACGTTCAAGTATTACGTAACAATAATAATAATAATGCATTTATTCCAGCCTAAAGGCCATATGACAAAGATAGTAATAACATAACAAAAATAAAAAAAAAAAACAAAAATTAAAATTAGTTATAAATATTTACAAAGGTGAAGGTGAAGGTGGTTACAAGAGAAAAAAACAGAATTTCCGCCACTTTTCAATTATGGGAGATGACCAAAATACATCAGATGAAACCAATCCCTGCAAAAGTGAGTTTGAGCACTGTAGCAGACGACAAACATTTTGATTATTTTGGACACCCACCCCCCTGTAACGCTATTTTCCTATACCATTAACATGGGCGTAACACTCCAAAATGACCCCCACCCCCCCTAGGAGCGTTACGTAATACTTGAACGTTCCCTAACTGTTCAAGTCAATTAAAATAATATTTTTAAAGAAACATTATTGGTCATATATTCTTTCCAGTCGAAAATAACAAGAAAAGCCTAAAAGGTCAAGAAACAAAATATCGCAGAGAAAGATTAGAAAAGCCTATCGTAATACGATAGTATCGTATAGATGGCGCGCTGCGGCGGTAGTGAACGCCTACTTTAGAAAAATAAAAAATAGTTTTGCGTTGTAAATAGTACATTTTTGCGGAATATAATCCTTTATTTAATTTACCCTTTATATGGTTATACTGGTAAGGATAAAAGATTGCTGCTTTATGTAAATTAAGGTCTAATTATGGACCATATTTGTTTTATTATACAAAAATTAGGTTTGTATTGTTCGGATTTTATTAACCTTTTGAGCAAAGAACTTTTTTTTACAGAATAACATTAATTAATAATTCATTTTATTTAATATTACAGGCCCACAAAAAAAGTACCCTGAACTTTTGACAAGATAGGTCTATTCTTATGTATTTTTCATCGCTGAATCCAAATACGAAGTCAGATTAAGGGGTTTAAGATTGTTTATGCTTTTTGTATGTTTTTTTGGAATAAAAAAAATAACGGAAAATGATAAAACTAATCTGACTTCAAATTTGAATTCTACGGATTAAAATACATAGTTTTTTTTTCACGAAATTTTGACCCTTGCGGGGCTTTGAAAACTGTAGCAACAAGGGCAATTTTGGCGATTTTGAGGTGTTTTTTGAGGTCAGGGCCAAACCAAGACATGTTGGGCCAATTCTGGCGGATTCGGATTCACCGCTTCAAAATCAGCTCAAGATACTTTGTTTTGTTCGGCTGTTAAGCACTGTTATGCGCGGCTACAGTTTTCAAAATTTTAAAATTTCGTGAAAAAAAAAGAATGATTTTCGATGTATTTTGATCCGTAGAATTCAAATTTGAAGTTAGATTAGTTTTATCATTTTCCGTTTTTTTTTTAATTCCAAAAACCCATACAAAAACCATAAAAAATCTTAAACCCCTTAATCTGACTTCGTATTTGGATTCAGCGATGAAAAATACATAAGAATAGACCTGTCTCGTCAAAAGTTCAGGGTATTTTTTTTGTGGGCCTGTGTATTTAATTTTATTATATGTAAAATAAAAAATAGTGTTATTTATTTTATTTTATTTTATTTTGTAATATTTATTGTTAATCAGTTAAGTCAATTGATCAAATAAACTATTCTTTTTAAAGATAAGTAGTTATACGTATATTTTTCGCTCGTACAGTAAATAATATACATTTATAAAAGAAATAACCTGAAAACTGCACAAAGGTACAAACAAGAGGTCTAAAACAAAAGCCTATCGTATAGACAGCGGTAATGAACACCTAAATAAAAAATAGTGTTGTGTTGTTGTAAATGATACTATTTTTACAAATAATTATTTATTTAATTAAGAACTTAACTTTTATATATTTAAACTAATTATGATAAAAGAATGCTGTGTTGTGTAAAATTAAGATAAAACATATTTGTGTTACGCCCATATGGCCATGTTAATGGTATAGGAAAATTTCGTTACGGGGGGGGGTTCTAAAATGATCAAAATTTGCGTTCCCTAATGCCAAAAGGATGCTTGTGTAACTTATAATTAATAATATATTTATGGACGATTATAAAACAACTTTGTTTAATTTATAGAACAAAAAGTAAGTTTTATTTTGTTTTTGAGCTCCAGCAAATAACTGATAACATTTTTGCACTTAATATTAATGTTATTTTATGCAAAATCAAAAAAGAACTGAAGTTTAATTCATGAAATTGTTGAGTTTTATTTATTTTGTTTTAATTTTAATAGTTGTGGTAAAGTCAGTTTTTATTTTTTTATTTATCGTTAACTGGTAAAGTCAAGTAAAACATTGTTTCCAAAAAAGGTAGTTGTTCAAATGGTTTTCACTTTTAAAGGAAAGAACAAGAAAAGCCTGAAAAATATAGCAACAAACAAGCGACTGCATGTAGAGAAAGAGGGCTAAAGCCTGAGCGACAGTGAACGCCGAATTCACAAAAACAAAAATTATATTTCCAGTAGGTACATAGCATACAGTTTTTTAAATATAATCCTTAAATTAAACAAGGACTCACCTCTTACATGATTCTACTCGTAAGGCTAAACGAATGCTGCATGCAGTAGGGAGTATTTATGGACTATTTTAAAACATACTTGTTTTATAACACATAAAGTATGGTTTATTGTGCTTTCATTCTGTTTTAAAGAACGGAAAACATTTTTGCACCTAATATTAAGATTATTTTGTGTTAAATAAAACAAAAACATGTGTTTAATTCATGAAATCGTTGAGTTTTATTTACTTTGTTTTAATTTTAGTGTTTATTTTTAACTTGTAAAGTCAGTTAAAATATTGTTTCCGAAGAAATGTAGTCATTCACATAGTTTTCACTAGTATGGAAAATATTAAGAAAAGTGTAGCAACAAAACAAGAGTCTGCAGAAAAAGACTGCTAAAGCCAGAGCGGCAGTGAACTCCCACTTAAAAAAAATTATATTTCCGGTACACAGAATACGCTTTTTTAAATCATAATCCTCGAATTAAACAAGGACTCACCTCTCACATGATTCAACTGGTAAGGCTAAAACAATGTGGCAATAGGGTGTATTTATGGACCATTATAAAACATATTTGTTTTATAATACAAAAAGTTAGGTGTATTATGCATTCATACTGGACAGGACCAAAAATATTTTTACACTTAATATTACTATTATTTTATATAAAATTTTTATTTTATTAAAATTAAAAAAAACCCGAGTTTAATTTATGAAACTGTTAAGTTTTATTTATTTTGTTTAATTTTAATATTTATTGTTAACTGGTCAATTAATTTTTTTTTCAAAGAAAAGTAGACTTTCATATAGTTTTCACTAGTATAGAATATCAAGAAAAGCCTGAAGTGTAGCAACAACCAAAACTCTGCAGAGAAAGACGGCTAAAGCGTGAGCGTCAGTGAACGCCCACTTTACAGAAACAAAAATGATATTTCCGGCATACGGTTTTTACAGATCGTAATCCTCGAAAAAAAACAAAGACTCACCTCTCAAATGATTCAACTGGTAAGGCTAAAATAATGCCGCAAAAGAGTGTACATATGGACCATTATAAAACATATTTGTTTTATCATATAAAAAGTTAGGTTTATTGTGCTTTTATTTGGTTTTTGGGCTCTAGAAAAGAACCGAAAACATTTTTGCACCAAATAATAATATTATTTTATGTAAAATCCAATAAGAACGTGGGTTTATATCATGAAATTGTTGAGTTTTAGTTATTTTGTTTAAATATTAATATTTATTGTTAACTGGCAAAGTTAAGTAAAATATTGTTTCCGAAGAAAGGTAGATTTCATATCCACTTGTTAAGAAAACATCAAACAAAGCCTGAAAAGCTTAAAAGTGTAGCAACAAACAAGATATTGCATAGAAAACCTAAACGGGAGTAAACGCCCACTTTACAAAAACAAAAATTATATTTTTCTTTTGCAGCATGTGGTTTTTACAGATCAAAATCCTTTTATTAAACTAGGACTCACCTCTTATATGGTTCGACTGGTAAGGTCAAATTGTTTATATTAGGATACATTTATACACTATAAACCATATTTGTTTTATAATACAATAAGTAAGGGTTATTGTGCTTTCATACTGGTACTGAGCTCTAGCAAAGGACTGCAAATATTTTTGCACTTAATATAACTATTATTTTCAATGAAATTGAAAAAGAACATGAGTTTAATTCATGAAACTGTTAATTTTTATTTATTTTGTTTTAATTTTAGTGTTTATTTTTGACTTGTAAAGTCAATTAAAGAATTTTTTTCAAAGAGAAGTAATCTTTCATAGAGTTTTTGCTTGTACAGGAAATCAAGAAAAGCCTGAAAAGTGTAGCAACAAACAAAACTCTGCAGAGAAAGACGGCTAAAGCCTGAGCGGCAGTGAACGCCCACTTTACAAAAACAAAAATTATATTTCCGGTACACAGCATACAATTTTTACAGATCATAATCCTCGAATTAAACAAGGACTCACCTCTTACATGATTCGACTGGTAAGGCTAAGAGAACGCGATGCGGCAAAAATGTCCATGACCACACGATACTCTCACTCAGTTGCCAGCGACGGCGGGCTCAGACGGCCGCGACACATTCCTTGCTACTGGGGTGCAGCATCACACACACAACTCCTCTTTAGAGTCCGGACGTGCGCGAGTACCACCGAAAAGCGTCAGTCAATACCCGGTCGGAGCCTTATGAAGGGCGGACCGGATTTGCCGACAGGATGAATGGATATACCATTGCGGTATCCCTATTCATTTTTAACTGTATCCAGTTATATGATACAGTAATGAATATATCAATTACCATTATTAAACTTTTTTTAGATCCAGTAACTGACATTTTAAAATGTTATTATATACATAATATGTATATATTATACAGTTTACTTATAGCTGTTCAACAAAATATCATTGTCACCGCACCGCACCTCATAAAAAATTAAGACACCGATATAATGACACCTCCTTGTCAAATAAAAAAAACGTAAATTTTGAAATAGTTATTTATGGTACTAGTGGGTAAAGTAAGTTATTGCCCATGAGAAAATTAACCTGCGAGGCGTCAGCCAAGCAGGTTAATTTTCGAGAGGGCAATATCGGTTTACCCATGAGTGCCATACAAGGTTTTATCCAATAAATAGCTAAGGAATTCATATTTTTAATAAAAATTTTAATGACATTTACAACAAAATAATTTGACACGTGACAGTTGAGTGGGTAAAATAAATAATTATCCACTCAATAAAGTAAAAGCCACGGGGGGTTATTATTGAGTTTATCTATTTAAAATAAAGCTGGTAATTGTCTTATTATCTGTGTGTATTGGATAAATATTTTTTATTGGACAATTTTTAACAATTTTTGTCAACTTGTAAGAAAAAAAACGGTTTTGGACACAATTAACAAAAACAGACTAAATTAGTTATTAAAATAACTTGGTGTTACTTTTTATAACACCAAATACCTCTATAGCGGTGACATATTTGTTTATTGTTTAATGATAGTTTTAAAAATAATAAAAAATAATTCGATTATTAATTTTCGGTTTCAGAAATTCACATATTCAATAACATATTTTAACACTATAATTTAAAAATAAAAGGTAAATTAGAAATAAATTTTGCAATTTCAAGAAAATAATGTAAGTATATTTATTGTAAGTATATGTACTAGCTTATTTTGTGTAATTTCCCTGAATTTTCTTTATTACCTGGTGGAAGTCTCATGGAGGGTACATAGAAAAAACGGATTCCTTGAACCAAGGAAACGTGTTTTTGTATATGTTCAAAGTCATATTCTCTTGTTTCAAGGCTGGCATTTTCTTGAACCAAAGTCAATGTCCTTGAATGAAGAGCACGGGTTTTGAAATAAAAATCCGCGCTCTTTATTCAAATTTATTTTTTACGGATATTTACGTTTTCAAGGTCAACTTTGTTTTTTTAAGTACAAACATATTTTTTTACTATTATTTAATACCCCTCAAAAAAAATAAAAATCTTTTGTAAAAAACTTTTATTGATCGGACTTTTAGTTGAAGAGATAACACAGCCACACAAAATTAAAAAAGTTGCATCTCCGACGGACTTGACTAGTCAATTCCTATGTATTTTGAGCCGCTGAATCCGAATCTGAGGTCGAAATTTAAAAGTTAGCTCTCATTTTTACCATAACCTCAAAAACATATCATTGCGTAAAGTAAAAATAGAAACTATAGTTATAACGTTACTATTTTAACCATTACTGTCTAGTCTAGATCTCATAAAAATTACTTAATTTTTTATTTAGTTACCATACATTACATAAAAAACATCAAAATACACAGTATTTTTCTTATGAAATGTAAAACAGTACAATTTTATATGGCAGTATAACCACAGAAATCTAATTTAAAAGTAAACTCAAGTTTGCATTTATTTAGGAATAGGCAACCCATTAAACAGCTATATACTGTACTAAATATAAAACCAAAAAACTAAAGCTAAATGAAAATCATATTTCCTGTTTAACATACCTACATAATATATATTATATAAATTTGTATGCTCTTTATAATTATGTTGTGCTTTGCTTTTCTTGAAAATTAATAAAAATTAGAAAATTTTAAAATAAGAAACTTCATATTTTTTCGGTATCGTAGGAAAAATTGTGTACATAACTCTTTGAAAAGTGTATTTCATACACTCGTGGGGTTTTCTCACTTGCCTAACGGCTCGTTCGTAAACCTTCCCACTCGTTTGAAATATGTCACTTTCCACAATAGTTATGTAATATACTAATTCTTATAGGACCAATGTTAAGAGAGCTATTACACAAAATAACAGTGTTTGCCTTCGAATTTGCTATCCACATGAACATAAATAGTCGGAGAAAGCCGTAAGCTTTATCTACAAAATTAACCATTTTGCCCAGTTTTAGCTTTTACTAGATATACGGTTATTACTGATCTAGACTAGACCATCTAGAGTTGTGTTTGAAATGTTAATGTAATTTAGTGCAAGTACTTATACTTAAACTTAGAGTTTTAGATCAAAGAAAAATAAATACTAAATCCGCATTTTTCTGATACTTTTAAATTAAAAGTTTTAACTTAGTTTAAAGTTTTAAGTTTGTATATTATACATTTGAATGTGACTATACTGCCGTCATAACAAGAACAGCGGTAACTACAAATGACACTGGTTCGATCAAAGGTAAAGTATTTAAATAACTTGGCATGTAAAAAAAATACATATATGTGTGAAGTTTAATGTCACTTTATTTAGGGACCCTAGTTAAAGATAACTATAACTTTTTTATTCTTAAAGATAAAAGAATAAAATTTACAGGGTGTCGGTTTAAACGGAAACGACCTCTACTTTTGATTCTCTAATGGAACACCCCGTATATTTTTACATATTTGGATTCCCCATTAAATTCTTAAGTTTTTTTGTCAAACAGCTTGTGTCATTTTTTAAATAAAATTTTGTTTCAGATTTTTTTATCTGGAAAGTCATTGAATCTATTAATCTTGTATCAAATATTAGTAGATAAATAAGATTTATTAAAAAATTGTTTACTTTTAATTTTACACGAAAACTAGAATTTTTACAAGATTACCTCTATGGCTCGTCGATATCGATGCAAAGATTTTTTTTATCTTTACAATGATACCAAAAAGTTTGTATAATTTTTTAAAATAATAATACATACGATCGCACGCTTATGTGTCTTATGCGGCTTGTTTTTCGTTTGGAATTTTTTAAAATAATAATATATACGATCGCACGCTTATGTGTCTTATGCGGCTGTTTTTCGGCCTTATCAAAGGAACTAGTCAGACGCATGCAACGCGTATATTATTTTAAAGAGATTATGAAAATATATATTAATTTTTTGGTATCATTGTAAAGAGAAAAAAAATAATCTTTCTATATATATCTAGTTATATTTAGTTATATCTAGTTATATTGAAGAGTCATAGACGTTATAAAGCATTAATTTGAGTTAAAGCAAAAAATGTGTTTTTCCAAGTTTAGTTTTCGTGAAAATCAAAAAACATTTTTTTTAATAAATTTTATTTTTCTACCAATATTTGATCCAAAATGACTGAGATTTAGTTACTTTCCAGATAAAATCTGAAATTAAATTTTATTTAAAAAATGACAAAAGCTGTCCAAATTTGACAAAAAGGGTAATACATCGAATTTAATGGAAAATCCAAACATCTAAAAATAAATATACAGGATGTTCCATTTAAAAATCAAATTTTGGGGTTGTTTCCTGTTAACCCATTTTTGTCCACCGCACTCATTTGGGTACATATTTTTAAAGCGAGATTAGAGACATCTATGATTGTAAAGACTAATTGATTTTACATAAATATCTTAAATATAGTTTTATTTCTAAAAGTTGGCATGCCAAATTTCTTATCTTGGCACAACAAGGATTGTCTAAAAAATTGCACCTGATTTATTGAAGTTAAACATAAGAATTTATTTAACATAAATTTTTACAGAATATGTTCCGTAAAATTTTATTTTACATAACTTCTTATGAAATTATACAGAATATATTCTGGAAAACTCACATAACTTAACGTTGGCAATATTCTTATTATATTATATTAAAGCACGAGTACAAGTTTAGAAAACAAGCCGCTTGCGGCGAGTTTTCTAAAGTAGTAGTGCGCTAAAAACGTCTTATAAAACGACTGTTTTATACAATTTTTTCTATTTTGCTCTAAAATTAAAAAAAAAACTTACATTTAAATTTATGACTGATTTAGGGGGTTTTTGTTTTGGGTTGGCATTACAGTTTACACCCTGTTTAAAATTCCAAGAAAAAATTATATTTTGATATATTTTATAGTTATCTCTTCTCTTTTTCACTGCAATTAACCAAGACACAATTTCAACACGGTAAAAAATAACCTAAACACAAAATTTTGTAGAAAATTAAACTTTAAAGTGACATTTAAATTTGCACAGAAAACTTCAAGCGATAGGCTTTTCTCTGTTGCCAACCCAAAAGAAAAAAAAGTAGAGACCTCTTATGGGTCTATGAGAACACGCAAAATGCGTGTGATTATGAGCTTATAAGAGTTGCAAAATAGAAAAATATTTTCGTCAGTGTAGAATCACCCCTTAAAATTATGGTATGGAGTAAGAGTTCGTACTGGTTTTACATATATATTTTCAAATTAAATGTCCCAACTTCACAAACCTGTATAAGCGCATTCGCCAAAATTTTAAATTTGTTAAAATTTTAAAAAATGAATTAATACATTAATTAATTAGTAAAGCATATCTCTGTGGTCTAAGGCGAAGCGCGTTCGCTTTGTAATGTGCAGAGGTCGAATCCCGCCTGAGGCATAAATGTGAAGTGGTGTTTTTAAAAATTACTTAATTACCACTTGATTGACTACGTATAAATAGGCTATAACCGACATGGTGGAATGCCGTGGTGTACCTACCGAAGGGTAGGTAAAACCTTAAAAAAAAAATCATTAAAACTATTTTTTCATTATACTTTTTAAGCTGTTATCCAGTTTGAAAATTTTCTAAATTTTTTAGCTCTTACTAGATGCACCTACGCAGTCACTTTTTCCAAACTAGACTGTAAAAAATAATTACTGTGCTCTATAATAGACCGATTAATATAATTTTTTATCCAATACATACAGATAATGAGAAAATTACCAGCTTTATTTTAAATGGTCCAAACTCAATAATACCCCCTGGTGGCTTTTACTTTATTGAATGGATAATTATTTATTTTACCCACTCAACTGCCACTTGTCAAATTATTTTCTTGTAAAAAAGTATTACTTTTGATGGTGGCGGACCTGTAATTCTTAATTTTAAACTAATTTATAGCGCTTCTGAAAATTTTACCAGTCTTTTAAATTATTATACAATAAATTAAATTTATTTACACACACACACACATTTACACAAATTCATCAATTTATTATAGTAATATAGAATTAAAATTAGTAAACTTAGGTATTTTTACATTATTTTACATTCTTTTTGTATCGTGTCTGCATCTGTTGTCTTTTAAATAATTGTGTTTATGACTTAAAGTTAATTACTTATAAAGTCAGCTTTAAATTCAAGCTTGAAGAATAATGGGCTTCACTTAAAACACCTGTGAGCCGCTAATCAATAAGCTATATTGTTTCCTTATTGCATGGCTACAAGTTTACACAGCGGGGATTAAATGCCTAAACAGTGTGCCAATTATAACAAATTCTATTCGTTAAAAAAGGATATCGAATAACAGGCGAGTCTTGGGCTAAATAAGAACAATATGTTTTTGTTTAAAAAATAGCAAATTAATGAAAATAAATGACGAAAAACCGTTAACTAAGTTTATTTGTTAGAAAAATAGTTATTTATATACCAAGGGACTAAACTGGCTGTTTTAGTCTCGCTGCATTAGTGTTTCCTGAGCAAGCGTAGTGAGCGAGGGAAACAGAAATGCAAGGGACTAAAACAGCCAAGTTTAGTCCTGAGGTATAAACACTATTTTTTGCAGGACCAAAAATAATTTAGGTAGGTAGATAAAATTAAAAATTACGTGTCTAAAATCGGTTGTTTTATTTTCGTAATTTAATCAAGATGCCTGTAAATTGCGAAAAGTCAGTTTCATGGCTATCGCGATTTCAATTATTTTTTAATATGGTTGACACAAACGTCAAAAAAATGGATGAAGATGATAAATTTTAAGTTATGTATAAATTGTTATAACAATGTTATTTTTAAAGGTTTTCTTTGTTAAAATCAAATAAATTGGTTTGAATCGCTAATTTATTCCAAAACACCACCAAACCTAATTTTTGAACCAGCAAAGCACATAGTAAGTATAATATTATAATATTATCAAGGTTGCCGTGATTTTTATCCCCTAGGGAGAAAAACGGCAAGTTTAGTCCCGAAAATGAAAGCGTAAAATTAGGTTTTAGTCTTGGTCGTGCAAAAAGTAATTTAACACGTTGAAAGCTACATTAAAATACTAGTCTGGGGTTAGGTTAATATATATGTATATAAAATAACGTTGGATTGAATTATTAATATAAATCACGAACGTAGAATAATATAAAACAACTCGATAATCACTGAAAAACTAGTCTGATAAGTCCAAGCGTTACGAAAAAGTGTCTCAAAATATGTGGCGCTTACAATATCAACAAAGTTCTCGGCTGGGATCATTGTTGTTATGTATGTATGTAAAAAGTCCAAACGAAAAAGTGCGATGCCCCTGGAGTAATTATTTCCTTCGACAGCAAATATGAATGAAAACTGTGAAAATTTCCGGATAATTCGAAGAATCGTGTGTAATTCGGAAGATTATTTTTTAACAATTTATATCTAATATTTAAAACCAGCTTTTATATCACAAAATGATATAAATTGTTTTATCCAATACATACAGATAATAAGACAATTACCAGCTTTATTTTAAATAGATAAACTCAATAATAACCCCCGCGTGACTTTTACTTTATTGAGTGGATAATTATTTATTTTACCCACTCAACTGTCACTTGTCAAATTATTTTCTTGTAAATGTCATTAAAATTTTTAATAAAAATATGAATTCCTAAGCTATTTATTGGATAAAACCTTGTATGGCACTCATGGGTAAACCGATATTGCCCTCTCGAAAATTAACCTGCTTGACTGACGCCTCGCAGCTTAATTTTCTCATGGGCAATATCTTACTTTACTCACTAGTACCATAAATAACTATGATTACTTATCTTAATATTTTTACAGGCATATTCTTTAATTTGGTTAATCTAGTTCCATTATTGATTGCTAAACCAAAACTTTTTTGACAATTTTTAAATTGTAAATTACTGTTCTGTCAATTCTGTTAATACTGACTAGCGCAGTACCGAGCTAGGCTAGTTCATATTAAAAATTCAACCTCGAAAAACTGTCATTACATTCTATAAAAAGAATATTTTGTAGTATTTTTTGGTATTAATAAAGTATTAACAATAATTATAAATAGTAATATATTCATATTTAATTAAGTATTAATTAGTTTCAGGTACGAAATTTTGTTGTTAAAGAGAAATAAGGAAAAACAAAATACTACAGCGATTCTCACTAGAATTTTCTACAGTAGAAAATTCCCGATATAACTGTAATATGATTGGACAGAAATAAACACGTGGTCAGAAATATTGTTAAATGATTTTTTGATAAAAAAGTAAAAAAATAATAAGAGTTATTACTTCTATTAACCTTCATCAGAACAACCCTCGTTTCTTTTGTTTCAAATCGTTCCCGATAAAAAAAGTTAGAATACTTTCAATAAAAGGTGAAAGATAAATTTTGATTTCTTTACTTCATAATAGAGTGGCTTATACCTTTTAAATCCAAAATAACGAAGGGTTCGTCCGCAAAGTGTCTAACTCCAATTTTTGTCTAAATTGAAGTTAGCCACATTGCGGACGAAACCGTCGCACGGTTGGGAATTTTTGAAATCTAGAAAGACAAAAATAGCAAAACCAGATTTTAAATAAAGGGATTAAAGTATAATTACCTAAAAATAATTTGTTGAAAGTTTAATAAAATGACTGAGAAAAGCCTAAGGATGTTACATGTTTATATTTTTACAGAACTTAAAGTTGGATATAAGCAGGTAAAAAAGAATCTGTTTTACTTGCCTGCATTGAAGTGGTATAGTACGGATGTTTAAAAGTGATATTAGATTTTGTGTTCTATATATTATTAAGATCAATGTATGTATTTTAAATTGGTGGCTTATTTTTTTTTAACGAAATTATTTTAACTTTGATATTACCTTGGCCTTTACTTGACAGATTTATTAAAATATTTTGTTTTACTTGTTTCATTCCTGCTAACTCCGGTAATAAACTTTTATTCACAACCATTTAGTAAATGGATAATTACTTATATACATAAAAGTTGTAAAATAAATTATTATTAACTGCAACTTCCCAAAAAGTAAGAAACACCTCATTTCCCTCCCTTGGTCGGGAAGCCTCTTGTAGCTAACTTTACGTATGTCAGTTGTCAAAAACTTATATTTATCGACCTAAATTTTATGACAAAACAGTTTTAAATACATTTATTTTTTTATTTATTCATTTATTCATGATTTATTTTTGTAAAACAACATCACATTTTTTAAGTTATATTTTTTTGGCATTTATGAAAAATAAACGGTGAGTACTTTATAGGTTATATTACTATTTTTTGGTTTAGTGATAAACGTGATAAACTTTAGTTAAAAAGAAAAATACATTACAGTATGAGGTACCTAACTTGGTATAACAAATAACCAAAAATTGTTTTAATAAACTCAAGAAGTACCTTGGTGGCCAATCATTTTTCATATTTCTTTGGTGTATTCCTACTATAATCAAAATTTTCATTAGGCTTTAGCTAGTGTATAAATTTAAAATTTCTATTTTTCTTCATATTTTACACGGAAGACTATAAATAAATAGTTTATTTATTAAATTAAACATGTCTCAATAAAAATCTGCTGTCAGCTGTTCATTCAAAAAGTAATATTTGTAACAAACTTCACTGCAAATAAATTTTTCAATATGGCGTCAAAATTCAATCAGTTTTTGTAGATAAGTTCATTGTTTTTAAGAGTGAGTACAGTAAGTTGTGAGTAAGTTCAAACAGTTTTTGTAGTGGGAAAAAAGGCAAATAATTGTAAATAGGTATGGGTGTAAATAAAATAGTATACAAACCTCGGTTCAACATTTCATTTGTCCTTCCCTCAGGAAATGAAACAGTTTCCACCTCAGTATGTAATATACTATTAACTCTTGTTGCTTATTTACAACTCTATAAAACCATACTAAATTTGGGTACAGCAAAGTTGCATTATGTTTACACGCTTTTATTATATGTGTGTGGTCTAGCAAAAACCTATATTAGCGTCAAAATATGGATGTTAAAGTTAGCTTTTACACCGACCCAAAGTCGGTATCATGGGGTTTTCGGGATCAAAGATTACAAATTTATGGTCAAAATAAAAAAAAATAAATAGCGGCGCCAATATGGCGGACGACTTGTCTGATTTCTGGCCGATTCGAACTAAATTCAGTATCATTTGGGGTTTTCGGATCGCAGATTATGAATTTTTGGCTAAAATTTAAAAATTGAACATGGCCTGGCGAATTTTGGCAATTATCAACCTTGTTGACTCAAAATCAGTATATAGGGGTTTTTGGGGTCATATATTACGAGTTACGCTTAAGCTTTAGATTTTTTAAACTATTTTTTCGTTTTTAACAGATTATTTAACACTTTCACTGCTACCCTATAATCTGGTTGCATAGCCTGGTGCCAGATTTTGGCCATATTTTAGGTCAACTTTTTGTTAAGGCTGTAGCTATAATTCTGAATAAACTATTTTATTTCACCCTATTATAGATAAGGGTTTTAAGTAGTTTGTGAAACTTCCGAAACAATAAAAGAATCTATAGGACCTGATATAAATTTTTATTTGTTTTTGAAAAGTGTCTAAGCTTTTGTAGAAATACAAATACACTTAAATCTAAAGAACAACATTTAAACGATTGATAAAATGAGAAAGAAAGAAAAGAAGAAGAAAAACAAGCTGAAAACAATATTATTAATTCGCTATATCTCGGAAACTAATAATTAAAACAACATTTAAAATGCATTTTAACTATTAAAGAGTTATCGCCAAAAATTATATATTGCGCCCCTTTACCCTAGCCCAATGTTAACCATATTTCACTTTTCGCAAACTGGGTACAAATGTTCTAAACTGTTTTCTAAAATATTTTTTTTTTCAACCAGATATTGCGTTCAAATGTTAGAAGCTTGACAAACTAACAGACAGACCAATTTGTTTTAACACACGGTATTTTCACATATTTAGAAATTTTATTCTAAATCCGAAAATGCAAAAAAATACACTGCTTAGTAAAAGTTTAAGTTATCAAATTTGCCCCTTGATTATCAAGTGTTTTCTGACTTAAGAAAGGCATGCGAAGAAAAATTAAAATTAGATCACGACTTGTACATAACAGATATACAAGAAGGCATTATTGATGATTCAAAAAAATTTTGGGGATATATAAAATCCGTTAAAACTGATACAGAAGTACCAAACATTATAAACTTTCAAGGAAATCCCTATTCAGGCGGTCAAAATATATGTAATGCTTTCGCTTCTTTTTTCAAAAGTACTTATCAAGACTCAAATTTGAATACCTTAGATTCTAGCTATGATTCCACATTAAATAATTTTTCTTTCTTTGATTTATTCGAAAATGACATACATGTAGCCATCTCTAGATTAAACAGCAACAACACTAGTGGACCCGATGGTATACCTGGGACCTTTATTAAGAAATGCCTTTCTTTGGTTGAGCCATTGTTAATTATTTTCAGAAAATGTTTGAACAATGGTGATTATCCTATAGCATGGAAAACCTCGAAAGTCATTCCAATTTACAAATCAAACAGTAAGTCGAATATCAGTAATTACCGCCCAATATGTATTAATTCGAATTTTGCTAAAATGTTCGATTTTATTGTTTCAAATCAAGTAATGCAGCATGTCAAACATACAATTATTGACGAACAACATGGATTCATATCGGGTAAGTCTACTGAAACCAACTTATTTTTATTTACTAATTTAATAACAACATCCCTAGAGGAGGGACACGTTGTTGAATGTATTTTCACCGACTTGCAGAAGGCCTTTGATAGAGTACCAGTACCGCTGCTTCTATTGAAACTAGAAAAATTTTACCATATTAATGGTCCACTCTTATCATGTTTAAGCTCTATGTTAAATGGACGTAAACAGTTTGTATATTTAAATGGCTTTATCTCAGACGTGTTCGATGTTCTCTCAGGTGTTGGCCAGGGTACCCATTTGGGTCCAATACTGTTCTTGTTGTTTATAAATGATGTCAAAAAAATCTTAACTGTCTTATTCCTTTTATTTGCCGATGATTGCAAACTTTTCAAGGTTATTAAATGTCTTGCTGATAAGATTAATCTTCAAAACGATCTTACTCTGTTTAATAACTGGTGTAAGTCAAATGGGTTATGTTTAAACATTTCAAAATGTAAATCAATGACCTTCACTAGGAAATTAATGCCCACTTACGGTGTATATTGTATAGATAATGTCCCAATCGATAGAGTTGAAGTTTTTAAAGATTTAGGTGTTCACCTTGATACCAAATTAAATTTTACTGATCATATTGACAAGATAGTTACTAAGGCAAATAAAAATTTAGGGTTTATTAAACGATATACTACTACGTTTACTGATACACGATGTCTAATTGTTTTATACACTAGTTTTGTTCGGTCAGGCCTAGAATACGGGTCATTGATTTGGTCGCCAAGTTATACAACCCATATATTACGTTTAGAAAATATTCAAAAAAAATTTATTAGATTACTGTGTTTCAAAAATAACATTGACTATGCAAATAGCAACATTAACGAGTTGTTAACTTATTTTACCTTACCTTTATTGGAGAAACGTCGTTCATACTACGATATTATGTTTATTTACAAAGTTTTTCACTTCATAATAAAATGTCCACCAATTCTTTCACAATTTTCTATCTGTGTTCCATTAGCAAACTTAAGGTTTAATAATTTATTTTTTGTTCCATTTCACCGAACAAACTATGGAATGCACTCTCCTTTATGTAGAATGACCAATTCAATAAACGCAATCAATGACTGTGATATTTTTTATTTAAGTTTAAATAAATTCAAAAATAACATTAAAAGAGTATTATATTAATTATACGTTAAAAATTATTATATTAATTATAAGTGTCCAGTTAAATATTCTAGTTTCCATATAACATGTTTTATTCTATTGTACTTAAATGTTTGTAAAAAAGGATATCCGTTAATAAATAAATAAATAAATAAATAAATAAATAAATAAAAGAGCTTTCCCGTTTACAGCTCCGCGCGTAAAATGGATTTTTTATTATTAAATTTTGACACACGAGAAGTGACGGTTTCAAGAGTATGCATTCCAAACATGTTTCAGAGAATACTTTTTCTATTACAAAATGTCTAATACCTAAATGAAAATTTTAACATAATAAAAAATATAAATTCCACCCTAATGTCAGAATCTAGTAATTCTGCCAAATAAAATTATTTAATAATGATTTTATTCTAAAGTAGTCGTAGAAAGAAAAATATACAGAGGTTAAAAAAATCACTTAAAATTTTAAAGGGTGACAAGTAATATGGATAACCGTGTATGTCAAACCACATTTCCTTAACAAACAATTCGTTTCAAAAAGTTGTTTTTCCTATATATTTATTTTTCAATAGTATCCCGTCAAATGTCGGATGCAAGCATCTCCAAGAGCAATGGTGCAGAAATTGAAATAAAACTGTTGACTTATTGTATGAATAATGATGATAGATCTAAAAGTATTTCTTATTCGATTTTACTTTTGTTTTCTTAACGTAAAAGTAAATGTGTGCAAACGAAACTTGTGGAAAATTGTATTTGATTGAATATTAAATAATACAAGTTTTGCCTTTTTACACTGCCATGACAGTGCCTGATTTCCTAATGGGGAATACTGGGCAATTGCCTAAACCTTAACTATTAGGGGCTACAAATGTCAAGTCATATAAGACTTAAGTTTGCCCATTTTGACCTTTTTTTTGTCATCCAAATGTTTTTACTTTTTATGTACCATGGGTAGTTAACACTTTGGCTGCCATGTGTATCTCTGTAGTGCATACTAAACGTTTTTACATAATATGTATAATATTATGTATGTAATTGCCTATTCACAGGCTTGCATAAGAACGTAATACATTAAAATGCGATGCCGTGATTGGCTTGATGTACCGCCATGTATCTTGTAAGCCAATCACGGCACCGCATTCTTATGTTTTATGTTCTTATGCAAGCTTCTGGATAGGCCTTAAGATAGAACCCCACGAAAGTTTAGTATGCACTACAGTAACCGATTCTAAGCATATATGTTAGTATACATAAGCAAATGCGTGTATACTGGAGTAACATATTATATGCACGGCCGAGATTAATAGGCCTTTTAATCACGGGTCTGTAAAAATAAACCGTTTAAACTTCAAAACAGCCGTGGATAAAGCATAGTATTCTACTCGTGTATAATAGCTATTAATCATTCGGGTGATTAGGCCACTCGCCTATCGGCTCGTGTACCAAAATTCACCCTCATTGATTAATAGCAAATATTATACACTCATTGAATAATATTATAGTATATTATTAATATACTATTACATGTTTTTCTTTCAATTTATTAAAAATATGGGTTTTCTTTAATATTTTGCAAAGAACGTGAAATAAATTGATGTGGATATGGGTTTTCTTTAATATTTTGTAAAAAACGTGAAATAAATTGATGTAGATGTAGGTTTTCTTTAATATTTTGCAAAAAACCTGAAATAAATTGATGTAGATATGGGTTTTCTTTAATATTTTGTAAAAAACGTGAAATCAATTTATGTAGATATGGGTTTTCTTTAATATTTTGCAAAAAACCTGAAATAAATTGATGTAGATATGGGTTTTCTTTAATATTTTGCGAAAAACGTGAAATAAATTGATGTAGATATAGGTTTTCTTTAATACTTTGCAAAAAACGTGAAATAAATTGATGTAGAAATGGGTTTTCTTTAATATTTTGCAAAAAACGTGAAATAAATTGATGTAGATATGAGTTTTCTTTAATATTTTGCAAAAAACGTGAAATAAATTAATGTAGATATGGGTTTTCTTTAATATTTTGCGAAAAACGTGAAATAAATTGATGTAGATATAGGTTTTCTTTAATACTTTGCAAAAAACGTGAAATAAATTGATGTAGAAATGGGTTTTCTCTAATATTTTGCAAAAAACGTGAAATAAATTGATGTAGATATGAGTTTTCTTTAATATTTTGCATAAAACGTGAAATAAATTAATGTACCTACGAAATAAATACTAAAAAACTAGTTTTAAGTTTTTTTTTCCTAGGTATTTTGGAGCCCTGAATCAGATCCCGGGGTCAGTTTTGCCCCATCACGTCAGGAAAACGAGATTTCAAGGTCATTTGAGGTCAAAATGGTGATTTTTTGGAAGCGGCCCCGCGACAATATCTCAAGCGACCTGTTAACTTCACGGGTAACTGTGTAGGTCTTGAATATTTTCTGAACGTTGAGATGTTGTCCCGGGGCCGCTCCCAAAAAATCACCATTTTGACCTCCAAATGACCTTGAAATCTCGTTTTCCTGACGTGATGGGGCAAAACTGATCCCGGGATCTGATTCAGGGCGACAAAATACCTAGGAATACCATGGTCCGGTCAAATAGTCCTGACTTTTTTTTTTGTAAACCTGTGTAATTAAGTAAAATTTTTACAGTGTCCCTAACTTTCCAACCTAAAATTATCCAACTATTTCCCTTAATTCATCAAGTATTTTCAGATCGATAAAATTGGTAAATTAATGGAGAATGTAATCGATAAGTTAGCAAAAAAGCTTTTTTTTTGACATCATCTGTTTTTCTACATAAAAAATTAGGCAAAAAAAGATAAATTTTCATCGCTACAGTTCTGACTCTAATTTTAATTTTACATACTAAAGACATTAAACATTTTATTAGGGCTATAATTTGTTACTATTTAATTTATTTCTCCTAAATGAGGCTATAAATTACAGAATGCAATTTGTTTTGCATTTATCTAGTTTAATTTTTAAAACTACTGCTGCCAACAAAACAATAATTTCAAAAAAATACAAAAAAGAAAAAAAAAGCAAATATTCTCGAAAAATAGCACATTGTTTTACTAAGAGGACAAGTGAAGCTTTTTTTTACTAGTCTGTAGAATTTACGGACAACGCGAATCAGAGTCTGGAAACTACAGACGAGTAGAAAAAAGCACTTTTCCTCTGAGTGAAACATACTATATTTTCTTCAAGCATCCTATATATATTTTTTAAATATTAATTTTTGAATTTAATTTATTCAGTAATAAAGTATGTTTTTTTTATTAAAATAGGCCCATAAAACCCTTTCCAAATAAACTTAAACCTTCCTTAGCTCATTTTAAATTTTTTTCGTAGGCTAAATCCTACGCTTTTCTCGATTTCGATGGTAACTTGTCTAATGTAGCATTTGCAATTTCGGACAGATTCGTAGGTGTATAAACCATATATTCTTCTTGAATCATTTTTAATAAATTTCACACAAGGTTTTTGCACAGAATCTCGAGTCAACCACCTGTTTACATAATAAACAAACAAGTTTGAAGTATTTTTTTTTGTCATCAAAGTCAAAGAGTGCTGCCACCAGTGGTGGTTTGGACTGCTAACTAACTTTTTTTTACTGCGTATAACAATGAACTTATTTTTTTACTGTAAAAAAATAGATCACTTCTAACTTGTGTGTTCAGTTATAAAATATGAACATTTTAGTATGCTTGAAGAAAAAAAAGAATAGGTGGTCATCAACCCCAGCACAGACAACTTTTTTTTTGTGGGCCTGTGTAATTTATTAAAAAAAAATTGATCTAATAATTGTAGTATAATTATTATGAAATATGTAATTTAATTATATTGCTTTATAAAATAAACTGTAAACGTTAAGTTCAATATTTAAACTAATTTTTATTAACATATAAACATTTTACAGTTATTATAATCTGCATAGCGTACAGCCAGAAGACTATTATAAGCTACTCTCATAATTTTAAAATTCTAAATTCACTACCATCAAGAATATTATCCTTAACTTTTTGTTAGTACGATAACAAGATAAAATAAAACAATAGTAAAAACTCATTTTTAAGAACATTTTATATAGAATTGTATTGTCAGCCGAGTTAAGCATGTGTTCCAAATTTTAGCTTTCTAGGTTTATTCTAAGTGGTCGAAAAAGCCTTTGGCAGATTTTCCCTAAACAAACAAATATTTTAAGTTAAATAAAAGCTTGTAAAAATAGTATATTAAAGTACTAGTTTCATAACATACGTTTTTAGCGCATGAGTACAAGTTTAGTAAACGAGCCGCTTGAGGCGAGTTTTCTAAAGTACTAGTGCGCTAAAAACGTGTTATGAAACGAGTGCTCTATACAATTTTTTCTATTTTGCTCTAAAAATAAAAAATAAATACATTTAAGTTGATGACTGATTTAGGGATAATTTTAACACTGTAAAAAATAACCTAAACACAAAATTTTGTAGAAAACTTTTTAAATTGCACATCTGCACGGATAACGTCAAGAGATAGGCTTTTGTCTGTTTGCAAACCCAAAATAAAAAAAAAGTAAAGGCCTCTTTTGGGCCTATAGTCAACAATGATTAACAATTAGCCAGTTATTTTCAAAAATATTAGTTTTTGCTCCTTTTAACCACCTTACTTTACGCCATAAGGCCATATTTCAGGTAACATTTTCTTAACGTTCTAAAGACAGAAAATACCCAAAAATTAAAAAAGGAGTGATTAAAACTTTAGAGATAAGAAAAAATTATAACAAAATCCATTATAATAATATTTTTTCTCTAATATAATTAGGACCATATATTCAACAGAGGAAAAGAACGAGCAAAGAGAATATTTTGGAAAGAAAATCAATGTACACTGTAAAAAGTAAAATGAGTATTCAGTTAAAAACGGATAAGAAATCGAAAGTTATTATCCTATACAACTGTACTTAAATCTTTGTTAAAAACACGCAACATTTCATGTCCGTCCTTAAATATAAAAGTACATGACTTTGGAACTATAGTGTTTTTGACCAAAATTAAAGTACATTTGTATAGAATTATAATTTCCTATCCATTTGTAACTAAATATTCAGTTACAAATGGATAGGAAGTTATGATCCTATACAAATGTACTCTAATTTTTATTAAAAATACCTTAGTTCTAAAGTCAAGTACTTTAATATTTAAGGACGGACATGAAATGTTGCGTGCTTTTCACAAAAAATAAAGTACAATTATATAGCATAATAACTTTCGATTTCCTATCCATTTGTAACTGAATATTCATTTTACTTTTTTCAGTGTAAAATGCAGTGTATACTATGAAATGGGAAGCATTGCATATATTCACCATTTTTTTCTATTTCGAATGTTATTTTAAGAATTATTATACGTTATAGCTTTAGGTGTTAGAGTACCAATTAAGTATGAAGTTGTTTATTTTAGTTTTAGTGGTTTGTTTCATACCAAATGACCAATGCAAGAACCTGCAATCAACGGCTTTGTCAAGAAGGAAAAGATATTTGACCTTTCCTGAAGGAGCTAGTTTATCAGTAAGTAATAATTATACCAGACAAAACCTATAATTACCATCCAAGGTTTGATCAATTAATATAACTTACAAGGTCAGTCGCAGCGTGGTCTTTGTAAGGGACGGATGTGACCGCTTTGGTGGATTTACTTCAGCATCAGCCTGCTATCGTAGATATGCACAGGACTTGATTTATTTTATGTTGTTTCGTAAAAATATTACTTTAATAGTAAAGTTTTAAGTGAATCGTGAATATTTATGGTTTTTTATTTTGTGATGTTAAATTTTAACTTGGAACTGTTGAACATGTAAAGTCAATTTTTTAATAAATTTTAAAGATAATTTTTTTTATAAGTTGGCGTCTGCTCAAACATCACTACATCATTAGTATTGCGTCTGCACTGCGCAGAGGTACTTGTGTTAGTATTCTTATCCTTTCACTAACCTTTTTTTCACTTTTGTTTAGAAAACATGAACAGGGCATTATCTTCAGAAAACCTGAATAATTTCTCTAACCTTTTAAATTGGATTGAATAGAGTAAAGACCCATTGAACCGAAGAAACGTCATTGCGTAAAAACCATAATCTAACATTTAATTTACCAAATAAATTCGTTGAAAACTTTCTCCCAGAGTATAAAAGATTCATTTGAAAAGAAAGTCAAAAAATATAAACACAAAGTATTCACAAATAAAACCAGATCCACTTTCGGGTAAATTGTATCCCCACTACCAAACCAAACTCTTAAAATTACAAATTTAATTTTTAAGTTTAGACCGTTTAAAAATATGTAAACAATAAAACGATAGATCCAGTTTGAAAGCTTGGCCACTAAAACGAACCAAATATTCTTATCTTTCCGCTCTAATAGCAATAAAACTTATTCAATGAGAGTATTATCAAAAAATGTAAATAATAATTCTAGCTTTTTGATAAAAGTTGGCAATTCGAGTGTGCAACAATTAGAACATTAGTTTTTTAGGCGTTATACTTGACCAAAAGCTTACCTGGCAGCCACACATTGCGCGGCTCACTGAGAGACTGTTCTTACATTTTTTTAATAAGATCCCTACGAACAACGGTATCACTGTGTAATAAAGCTATTATACTATGGTACTGTACATTCTGTATTAAGTTATGGTCTTATTTTCTCGAGGTCTGTTGGTTGTTCAGGTGATGCTTTTACTCTATAAAAAAAGATTATCAGAACCATGGTAAATGCTCACTATCAAGCTCATTGTAAACCACTGTTTAGAGACTTAGGTATACTTACATTACCATGTCTTTACATTTATAATATAATAAATTATAAAGTAAGTTTAGATTTAGAAAACGGAGAGATATACACTCATACAATACAAGAGGCAATATTAATATTCAAATGCCATACTGCAAACCAAAAATCATTTAATTAAAAAGGCATTAAATTTCTTAATAAAATAAATAGTATTCTCGGTAACTTATCAAGCTTAAGTGTATTTAAGCATAGATTGAAAAGTTTTTTGATTAAAAATGCATTTTAAAGTGTAGAAGAATTTTTAAATTTTAAAATTAAAATTATTAATTTCATTTTGCCTAATAAGTTATACGACACTGTATGCAAGTTTTTGGTACAATAAATTTATCTTATCTTTATCTATTCCTTGTTAGCTATATTATTTAGATTTATGTATAATTAAGACGAACTGTATTATTAATAGGTTGCAATATGTATGACAGCGCAAATGGGAATAACACCGGGTCAAATATTCACCGAGGCGATAAATTGGGGAATTAATTATGATTTACCAAACGACACGTCAAAAATAAAGGATTTTCTGCCCAAATCTAAACAATTAATGAAGAGGAGAAACAGAAGGGATTTGTATAGTAAAATGGAGGTTATAATGAACTCGTAAGTAATTTAATTTTAATTTTTATTTTTATTCAAAACATAGTCTGTGAATTTTAATTTTTTATTTTCCTAAATCCTGGTTTGTGTTTTGTGTTTGTTGGAATTTTCAGATTTAAGTGCCAGGAAAATACAATAATTTTTTGACGTCATCTATAAAAATGACACCTAAATTAAACACATTTTCAGTTAATTCTACAAAAAAAAATGGAAGCAAACTTAATTCAAACTTATTAAATTCTATGAAAAATTATGTATAAGTAGGTCCAATACAGTTTTCATACTTTTGGCTGTTAGAAACCAGAGGAATCATATTCAAAAAAAAACTACAAAAAAGTTACATAAAAAAATTGGGACAAAAAGTGATAAACGGCCCCATTTCGCCCGCCCCTGGTTAATATAACTACATGAAAAAAACAAGGTAGGATGGGCCTAATTAAAGTTATTTCACATGTATCGCTGCTATAGCTCAAAGGATTCCTGATATATTAAATAAAAACTGAATTTTTGGAGCCCCTCTTGAAGAGGCGTAGTTCCCTTACAAGCAATTTTCGGACATATGTTTATAGGAACTTTTTACTTATTTTTTTATGTAGAACCATTCCTTAAAAGCAATGTAGCTATTAAAAAATTACCCTGTATAATATACAGTGTATATATACAGAGCGGTCCAAAAGTCACCCCCCCCTCTTAAATTTTGAACCAGTTGAGATATCGATTTCAAATTTGGAACTTTTAAATAAGACAACTTAAACTATCTTTTAGCATATATTTAATACTTTCAGTTCTTAAAATGTGGGCAGGGGGGCATGGGGGCACATTTTTTTAAATAGAAAGGGGGGTCGTGTAATACATCATTTTAAAGCTTATAAAATTCTCCATTTAACTCTATATTTTTAAATTAAAAAAAAAATTGGGTTTAAAATGAGGTTGAAAATGGGTATTAATGTCAAAATTCCTCTAAAAAAAAACAAATAATTTTTTAAAAATGCCTAATTTCATCATAAAAAAATGTTAATTATACTTTTAAACTTATTTTAGTTGACATAAAAATTTATAAAAAAAAACTTAAAAAATCGAATGTTTTAGCACAAAAAATTAAAAAATCAAAACTTTAAAAAACATTTTTAAAAAATTTAAAAATGTTAGTTTAAATAGAAAATTTTATAAGCTTTAAAATGATGTATCACACGACCCCCCTTTCCATTTAAAAAATATCACCCCATGCCGCCCTGCCCACATTTTAAGAGCTGAAAATATCAAATATATGCTAAAAGATAGTTCAAGTTGTCTTATTTAAGGGTTCTAAACTTGAAGTCGATATCTCAACTAGTTCAAAAGTTAAAGGGGGGGGGGTGACTTTTGGACCGCACTGTATAATAGATTTACTTGGCCTAATTATATATTTATACTTCAATTAATTCTCAGCTTGCCCTTTTGATATATTATTTTTTGAATACATAAAGTAAAATATTACATATGACTGAATAACGTTTCCATATATAGGATTTTATAAGAAAACAATTAAATTTCTCTGAGGCAATGTGTCTATTTTATAATTCTTAACGAGTTGCAGAAGCATAGCGAATTCAAAAACAATATGTGTACATTGTACGTACATAAGAAAAGGTTATGTTTAGTTCGATGCAATTTTTTACGCAAAAAAAATAATTATAATTGAGATTTTTTTAACAAAATTGTAAAAAATTCTTAAAAGGGATTTTGACTTATTACAACCATACATTTTTAATATGACCAATATAAATATTTATATTGTAAATTTACTTCAGTATCCCATAAACATTCATCAGATTTCATTACATTTCGCTCAAAATGTAATGAAATCTGATGTATCTCGTGTGATACATTATCGTAATCAGAAAAAAAACTGTATTTAAAAATGTAAAAATCCAAAATGGGCCTACAAGAAAAAACGAAGTAAAGTGTTGTAACTGTTGCATCTAAAATACCATGAAAAATATGATAACAGTTTTAAATTCCCTGCAAAAAAGTACCTTGTCTATCTTTCAGTTAAAAACGTCTAGCTTTGTCGGTTTTCTCTCAAAACAATAAAAACAAAACTTAGAATTTTTATATTTTTTTTTGCAACAATTTAAAAATGACAGGTCAAATTTTCTTTCAGATTATCGATCAGTATAAAAATGCTCAACTTTTTTTCTAGTTTAAAAATATTGTATCTCTGTTCTTTCCTGTATTGAAATGTTTATATACAGCGAGGTCTTTGCCTCTAGAAATTTTCATTATTTCGATCGACCTGACAATTCGTACTAAACTGATTATTAATCAGTGATTTATACAAATCAATCGATATCAATAAAAAAAAACATACTTAAAAACTCAAACACAGATATATGGGTACATTTAGTAAACGTTTCACTTTATCAATAAAAATACAAACCAAAACCAAAACTAACCAAACCAAACTGTCATCAATCCCACGGAAAAACTCTTACAGAAAATAAAAATAATGTAAAAAAATAGCGCGGTAAACGATTTTCGCTGTAAAAGTTATACGCGGTAAAGACCGTTCGCGGTAATGGCCTTCGCGGTAAAGGACATGCGCGATAATGGCTTGTCGCGTTAATGGCGATAGCGGTAATGGACTGCGCAGTAATGTTCTTCGCGGTAATTTTTTCGCTGTATAGTCCGGCGCCTATTTTTTGGGGTTATTTTAAAAATGGGAGCTAACTTTCAAATTTCGACCACAAATTCGGATTCAGCGGCTCCAAATACATAGGAATCGACTAGTCGAGTCCGTCGGAGATCCAACTTTTTTAATTTTGTGTGGATGTGTTATCTCTGCAACTAAAAGTCCGATCAAAAAAAGTTTTTTAAAAAAGATTTTTAATTTTTTGGGGATAATTAAATAGGGGTAAAAAAATAAAGTTTAGTTTAGTTTATTGTTTATAGTCATTGATGGGACCTCAATTGAGGTATTTTAACCATGTGACTGTTCAGCTACAATAATTTACATAAATATAAAAATTCTGCCTTTTATACTACTTAAAATAATAAACAAACCTTCAAAGAAATTTTTTATGTTTGGACCGTAAAAAATAAATACGCCATTTTGTTTCTTCCATTAAAATAAACTTTTATTCCACTTTTTTTTCTAGAATATATAGTATTCGAGATATTTTAAAGTTTCAGGTTAAGAAAAACACCCGGCATATTATATAAAACCATGGTTTTCATGGTTTTATATGGTTTACAGTCTGTATGCTGATAAAAACCATAAGTATGTTTTCTCATGAGAATGAATTGTTTTTTTTTAAATCCTAAATTCCCTATGAAGTTTGGTAACATTTCATGCGGTTTTTGGAATTTTCATTTGAACATTCATGACATTTTGAGAGATCTGATACGTGTATTGGAACAAGTTTTCATCAGAAAATTTTTATGGAGGTGTATACTCGAACTGGCCACTTTCTAATGGACAGTTACTTTATGTTTCTTTTTAATTATTTAACTTGCACACTATTTGCCTAGAATAGACTTTTTTCTGAATAAGCCTTAGCTGGTAGTACAGAAAATAAAACAATCTTTTAAGCGTAAAATGTCTAACGTATAATTGGTGTTAAAAATATATGTTGTATTTTTTCTATTTAAAGACTACTTACAGTGTGAAGTTTTAAAAATGCAAAAATTGGGTAATTGGGTATTCAAAAAAAAGTTTTCGAGTGTTACGCCCATGTTAATGGTATAGGAAAATAGCGTTACAGGGGGGGGGGGGGTGCGGGTTCAAAATAATTAAAATTTGCGTTACGTAATACTTAAAGGTTCCCTAAGCCCCTTAGGACCACCCAACAAAAGAAATTGGGGATTGAGAGATTTTATTATTTTTTGTTTTTTTGGCAATGAAAAATGTAAATGTTATATAAAAATTAATAAAATTAAATTTAAAAAATCACCGTAATACATTTTTTAATAGAAACCTTATAATATTACTACAATATTATTGTAAAAAATTGTAGGATATCCAGTATAGTTATAGTTATATAGTTAAATACTACTACTTTATACAGTTATCTATTTTTTCCATTTTAACCATATAGGAAAACGCCATAAATCAATGCCTTGTCGGAAAAAAGCAGATAAGTTCAAAAAATCAATTTAGCAAACAGAATACGAAAAGGGCGAATTAAATTTTATAAATTTTACTATGTCAGCGCACTGTGTCGCCATTTCCCTGTTTTAGTTTCCATAAATTAAATGATTTGTTTTACTCAGTTTAAACTTAAAATTACTGGCTGTGGTCACCCCTTATTTCTAACATGGCATTTAATTTTTAAAAATTGGTAATAGTAATACGCACCGAGTACGCGAACCTAGTTTTTAGTACTCGATGTGCACTGAAATGGTTTGTGTCGAGGTGCGTATATTATATTTATTTATTTATAGTATATTTTCTACAACCTAACCTCTAAACATCAAAAATTTGATTTTTTTTTTTTGATTTTTTTTTTTTTTTTTTTTTTTTTTGATTTTTGTTAACGAGATCGGTGATAATATACTTTTTAGCGAGATATTAATGTTCGCAGATGATTTAAAACTTTTCCGTACTATTAAATCTGATGCAGATATGTTATTGTTGCAACATGATCTTAACACAATTTATACTTGGTCAATTCAAAACAAACTGGATTTAAATATAACTAAGTGCTGTTCTATTAGTTTTTTCACTGGTAGTAAGAAAGTTGATACTCATTACTCTATTAATAATACTGCCTTAAGCTATGTAAGCTCAATGAAAGATCTGGGCATACTTTTTGATGAAAATGCAAATTTTTCAAATCATATTAAAAATATTTGCTCTCAATCTAGCAAAATGTTAGGCTTTGTTACTCGTAATTTATCTGAGTTCTCTCTTAATAGTATCATAAATGTATATAAATCACTAATTAGATCTAATCTTGAATATTGTACGATCATATGGTCGCCATTTTATAGCAATGATACTGTGCTAATTGAGAGGGTTCAACACAGAGCTCTTCGTTTTCTTGCGTTCAAGATGAATATTAGAATAATGAATCACGATTATACCCATATTGAACAAATAACAAATTTAAAAACATTACAGTCTAGAAGATCTCTATCTCATATTCTGTTCATTTATAAACTGGTTCATGGTCTTTTGGATAGCCCAGATCTATTCGAACTCGTAAAGCTTGTAGTTCCTGGTACTGTATTATTACGTGAGACTCGCACTTTCGTGATAGAAAATCATAGAACGAATTACTGCTTATATACACCCTGGAATAGGGCATTAACTTTTCTCAATAACAACAACATTGATATTTTTAGATATTCCTTTAACAGGTTCAAGAGTTTAATAGCCACAAGAGTTTAGATTTCACTCATGCATTTACCTATTGTATTTTTTTTTTTTTTTATTTTGATTTTAAATTTTATTTTTGTATGGATCTATAGGTGCACAATGTGTATATTTTGTGCATGTATATGTACACATAATATGTGTATGTATACATGCATAAATATTATTTACTTAAACATATTATTATGTTTATACCAATTCTTTATTAGTTTTTCCTTTTTTATATTATAAGTATTAACATAACTCATTTTGTAATAAAACTGTAATGGGGTACTCCCGTATATATAATAATAAATAAATAAATAAATAAATAAAATAAATAAATAAAAAACACGCAAAAATTATCTTAAAATTTGTTAATTTAAGTTGTGTTTGACGTTTACTAATTTTCTGACAGCAGATCTGTAAAATCAGCTGATCGTCACTTCTCAACCGTTGTAATGGGCAACGGATGAGAAATAGGCACTAACTACTAACTAGTTCGTAGGAAATCTGATACTTGACATGCAAATCAGGGTTCTGGTTCCGATGATGGAAAAAGTGTGAAACCCCATTTTTTAAGAGAAGGTGACATAGTGCGCCTTAAAAACGGTCTACATATCCCATATTTTTAAATACAAGTCTAAATTATTCGGCCTTATGATTCGATTCTATGCTATATGTATGAGTTTAATTAAGTATTGTCGTCATATTTTTTTATTTTCAAACTCACTAAAAGGGTTTTATTCATATAAAGGTACAGGGGGTTGCAAAATAAATGAGAATAAAAAAGTATCTTTTTTTAGAATTTAATATATTCGTTGGATAGGTACTTTTGTTTTTACAGAAATGAGTAACTTTCATAAAAATGTACCGAAAGTAAAACCATAAACGTCTTTGTTCCTTAAAACCACTTTCGGTTCATGTACTGGTACACTTCATGTACAATACACATTTTATTAATGTCTGTGACTCAGATACATTCGAGATTCTTAATCCCTTGGTATGCGCATATGCGCATATATGCCCATTATGCCCAACAACAAAATTTAACTACTATGAAGCCCTAGCTTTGACAAGTTATGTAGAGTATGATTCTGACTTGGTTCAGACAAAACTGTCGCACTACACACACACTTTTATGGACTGTGGCAGTTACTCAACATCACAGTTAAATTAAGTGCGCATGCTCCTCATTCTTATGCGCGAGAAAAATAAATCGCACGGCATTTTCAAGGCTTTAGAAATCTGTTATATCTATGCTGTGACTTGACAGATAATAACACCTCAAACAACTAATACTAAAAAAAAGTCAGCACGCTACATCATATAGTTTCTTTTTTGAGCGTGAGATAGCCCTGGGTAATATCAGTTGTTCTTATTATATATTTTTCCATCTAGAAACTGTTACATGACCTCAGATAATTGTATGAGGCTCCTGGAAGCCCAAGTTATTTAATAATATTACACAAGGTTACCCGATCTATGAGCCTCTATGGGCGGGGATGTAATTTATGTATTTTTAGCGAGGTAGGCGCGTCTTAACGAATGTAGTGAATATTGTATACCGTCAAGTGGGGTGACTTCGGACGGTGTGAGTGACTTCGGACGCATTTTCGCAAGGCCTCCTGAACCAAAGCACTTGTCCACAAGTTATGTGGTTCTGTGCACAAGTTGTGTAATTGAACCCCAAAACGTATGCACAAAAATCCAAAACTTGTGCACACAACCCCACAACTTGTGCACACCTGCTTTATTTCAGAGGGTTTTACGAAAATGTGTCCGAAGTCACACACACCGTCCGAAGTTACACCACTTCACGGTACCAAGCGCCTGAGTGAGTTACAACGCTAGCCTGCCCCTGTACTTGCGCACACTAATCTTGTACGTCGGACCATCTTGTAATTTATATTAATTGATTAACTTTGGCTGGAACTTCCAGCTGGAGCTTCCAGCTGAGATGCTTTCAGTCTGGAAGCATCTCAGCGTTCGCAAAAGGATCTTCTTTCAAATTTTACATTTTTGCATAGCCTTGGGTACAACCAATAGTTTCTTTTGCGCTGCCAACCATCGTTGCAACAGATCTAAAGGGTAGATGATTTAAAATAATCACCCTGTAGGTATAGACCTTTTGGTATTTAAAATCCAATTATTCAAATGGCAATTTACTTTATTAAATTGACACAATAGTATAAACTGAAATTTAAAATTTGACAATACAAAGCCAATAGAATTTTAAAGTAAATCTTATTAACTGGAAAGTTTACTTTAATTAAATGTTAAATGTGACCAAATACAGGGTGATTTGGAAAAAGTGTACACAGAAAAAAATATTGGATTAAATCAAGAATGTGTGATTGGGATATGAAGCAAAATTTTGCTTCAAATATGAAAGGATAAAAATATGGTATGCTTAAAAGGAGAATATATTCTTAAATATTTCGTTATATACAAATCACCATATGCTCTCAAATATTTCGTTATATACAAATCACCATATGCTTGATTTAAGACAATAATTTTCTGTGTGTAAGTAAATAAGATAATTTACATGAAAAATCAAAATAGAACGTGATTTTTTTTCGTAGTTTTTTTTTTCAGGTAGGCTTTTACGGAGGGTTTCACTTTATTTTTTAGGTAGATAAACAAATAATACTAAAAATATTTTTTTCCTAGTTTATTAAGACAAACAAAATATCCAGAACCGAACGAAAGTAACGCTTGATATTACTCTTAGTATATTAAAGTACTAGTCTCATAACGAGTGCTTTATACTATTTTTTCTATTTTGCTCTAAAATTAAAAAAAAAAACTTTTTTTGTTTCGGGTTGGCATTACAATTTTCGCTATGTTTGAAATTTATAGAACAAAAGATATTTTGATCTCTTTTATAGTCAGCTCTTCTCTTTTTCGCTGCAAGTAACCAAGCCACAATTTTAACACGGTAAAAATTAACTTAAAACAAAATTTCGTAGAAAACTAAACTTAATAGTGGTGTTGACATTTGCACGGAAAACGCCAAGCGATTGTCCTTTGTCCTGTATTGCCAACCCAAAAGAAAAAAAAAGTACAAACCTCTTGTAGGCATATAAAATCGCAAAATGCGTGTGATTATGAGCTTATAAGAGTGGCAAAATAGAAAAACTATATACTGCACGCAGGCGTGATATCACGCTTCAACGTGAAATTCACGAATGTTATCAGGGTATTTTCGTCAAATTTTCATTTTTGCCTGAGTGTGGAACCTGCTCATCGAGGCTTCAAGCCAAGATCAGGAATCCCGCGAAAGCAGAAATCCCATTTTGCGCTCGTTACAAAAATCCAAAAAGCTAAAAAAAAATCGATTAACGTAACTTTTTTAGGGAAAATTACTTTTATTATAAGGATCAATTCTACCAATTTTAAAAGTAATCCCCATTTACTATGAATAGTATATAATGGAATGCGTAGCATTACATGTCTTCCCTTTTATATTATATTTACAAAATTTAAATTGAATTTAAAAAGAAATTTGCATGATTGAATTCTAATAAATTTAGTTTTACGAGCTTGGTTTAAACAGCTGGTTCGAAAATAAACTCAAAAATAAACGAGTGTTTCATTTTGACTAAATGTTTAATAATTCCGCTAAAATTGAATAATAATTATTTAAACAGATTTAGTATGAAGAAAAATATTTCTGCATGGGCATTATTTAGCAGGGCAGAGGGTCAGTTGTGCCACACCGCCTAGAGAGCGGACATTATCATAAAAAATTGATAAAGTGGAAAGACTAACATCCCTACTATTAATTTCCTTACTCTCTAGTAACCCTACTCCTTAACAACCTTACTCTTCCACAAATCTATAATATCCGTATGCCCTAATACTCCATGACACAGAATCTATAGTCTGACACACGGTAAGAAACCTACCACTAAAGGGAGAGGTAGGAGCAAAAAACTCTCCGATTAAAGCGAATTCAACGTGAACTTGTTTTTAGTTAGATTTTACATTTAAGTATATTGCTTTATTATTTTTTGCCGCATTCTTACGATATCTTAAGAACCGTGTGTCAAACAATACCATACACATTTTAGAATACCGTTTTGATCTGATTCAAGTCTACAATTATAATTATACGCAGCCTATAATTATAGGCTGCGTTCAATGGAAACAACAAAACTAATCAAAAGTCATCAAATGATAAGTTTTGCTAGCAAACTGCTGAACGGTTGAGGTTAGAAATACGTACAAAAAGTACATTCCTGCGCTTTTAAAAAATCTATCAAAAGTAATCATCTCAAAACGTTGATAATGAATGATTTCCTATAAAATAAATTGAAAATCAATTAAAAGTTCTAATTGAATCATTAATAATGAAGTAAACATTAAACTGTAATTATTTAAATTGTTTCAGGATGGGATACAATGGGCGGTCGTGCATTTTAAGGACACTCTGCGAGGCCAGTCATCAATTACGGCCCAGGGCCGAAAGTCTTGTAGACGAAATACTGAATATTGTGTTTGGGTAAGTTAGTCATTAATTATGTAGGCTGTGCACTCTGTTGGTTGAGATGGTTGGGTAACTCACCTTCAGAAAAACATTTATTTTTAGTTTAGGTTATATGCTATTGTATACTTACAAAAAATTATTTCAATGTGAGCAAAATATGGGATTCAGTGTATACAGTATAGACTTTACTAGTAAGCTGGGCCGGTAATAGTTATTTATGGTACTAGTGGGTAAAGTAAGATATTGCCCATGAGAAAATTAACCTGCGAGGCGTCAGCCAAGCAGGTTAATTTTCGAGGGCAATATCGGTTTACCCATGAGTGCCATACAAGGTTTTATCCAATAAATAGCTTAATAATTCATATTTTTATTAAAAAATTTAATGACATTTACAAGAAAATAATTTGACAAGTGACAGTTGTGTGGGTAAAATAAATAATTATCCACTCAATAAAGTAAAAGCCACGCGGGGGTTATTATTGAGTTTATCTATTTAAAATAAAGCTGGTAATTGTCTTATTATCTGTATGTATTGGATAAAACAATTTTTTTGATTTCGCTAATGGCGTTACCCGCAAAAGTTTTTACATAGTAAGTAAACTATACGGGGTTATTCAGAAATAGGTCCATTAAAAAAAATCAGTGACTCCTGATGGTTTCAGAAATCGATGACAAGAGAGAATTTAACAAAATAAAAAAATTTATTAAAAAAAAACCCTTATCCGAGCTAGTGAGGTGGTGGTGTTACCTTGCTTTTCTATCTCGCTTTCCAGGTTTTCTATCTCGCTTGAAGCGGGTCATTTTCCAGGTTGGGAGGTTGCCAAATTTACCAAGGTTAAAACGACAAAAACTGATTACTTATAATCAACATCTTTTGAGTCGTAAAGAACTCAATTAATTTCACTACTTTAATAAAACATTATTAATTACAAAAACACATTACAAATCAACCTTAAAACCTTAAGGTTGATTTGTATCAATTGGTAAACACGCTAGGTTTTGGACTTTTTTTTTTTAATTTTAATGACATTTACAAGAAAATAATTTGACAAGTGACAGTTGAGTGGATAAAATAAATAATTTCCAATTTATAAAGTAAAAGCCACGTATGCGTCATTATTATGTTCTTTATTTAAAATGAATCTAGTAATTATCTTATTATCTGTATGTATTGGATAATAGTATATTATTCAATGAGCGTATAATAATTGCTATTATCAATGAGGGTTAATTTTGGGACACGAGCCGCCGAAAGGCGAGTGGCCTAATCACCCGAATGATTAATAGCTATTATACGCGAGTAAAATTGGGAGTGGGAGATTAGCTCAGCGGTCTAAGGCATCGATATAGCGTTGACACTGAGCTATGATCGTGAGTTCAAACCTCACTGGCGCCGATTGCCTTTTTCAGTTAATTAATAATTGAAATTTGGCGAAGGCGTACTCCCTAGATATATTGGTTCGAAAGTCAATTAAAGCCGGTGGTTCCCTCTACTACTAGCTCACACAAGTCCTGGACTTAGGGGATGCTTAATTAAGTAGAATAGTACGAGATTTAAAATAAACATAAATAAACATAAATAAACATAAATAAACATAAAATTCTATACTTTATCCACGGTCGTTTTAATTTTTAAACGGTTTATTTTTGCAGACCCGTGATTAATAGGCCTTTTAATCACGGTTATGGATAAAAACAATAAATGCATTTGAAGCTGGTACATCAACCATATTTAGGAAGGACTCGATTATCCAACGTTTGCTTTGTCTTTACAAGACTTGTATACTTAGTATAAGTGGATACCATATGTTACGTTCAATGTGTCCATAATTTTTATAAATCTGACTAAAAATTATTTATCAGCGTTTTTATCTTTTTTTGTAATGAAAAATACATATTTACGTATACGAGTCTGGAAGGCCCCGGGTATTTTAATATGGGGTATTGATGGAAAATAACTTTATTATTAAAAAGTCCAAACTTGAATTGAGACATTCCTAAAAGGATTTTTTAATGCATCCTAGGGTTAAAAGTAGATACTCTTTATATAATGACGGTTTTGTCACCACAGATCTCTCAGAATACCGAGGGTTTCTACTTAAAAAAGTTAAAAAAAGACTACTCAAATGCCATTAACTCTTTTTTTTTTTACAGATATCCGTTAGAGAAAATTCAGGCCACAGAACCCGAGGAGCATAAAATATATCACTGGGCATCAACTACAGGCAAAAACAGCAAGGATCAGGAGTGCGCTGCCATGTTTTCAGACTGTCCGATTTCTCTAATAGACATGGCTCTTGGCTATTATTCCAACGGATATATTTAAATGAACTAAACATAAATGTTAGGCTAATATTTCCTAGAGATACTTCATATTTTAATACATTTGTACTTTTAAAAGTACAAAAAAATTTGCACGCTACATGGTTAAAGTTAACACTCTTTTTCTGCTGATCTAAGTAGGAACTTGTGAATAAATGAGTTCACTCACTACCAAAACTGCAATTTTATTAAATTATTTGTCAACGAGTTAGGTTGAAAAAGTTTCAAAATATAAAGAATCTCGAATATTTTCTTTTTTATTGCTAGTGTGGCATAAACGAAGATTATTTAATTATATTTCCAATTTAACTGCGATTTAAAAATAATTTAGCGATAAGATTTCTATTTCTTACTTTTGTGAATTTGCAACTGCAATAAAGAATTTAATTTTAAAAATATGTAATTAATAATGATTACACAGGCCCACAAAAGAAAAAAAGTGGTCTGTGCTGGGGTTAAGACCTAACTATTCTTATGTATTTTGGGATGCTGAATACGAATCTGTCATAAAAAAGGCACTTCGTCTGCTTATTTTGTTTCTACACTGAAAAAACTGTCTGGACCCACAAAAAAAAGTGGTCTGTGCTGTGGTTAAGACCCACGGATTCTTCTGTATTTTGGGATGCTAAACACGAATCTGCCATAAAAAAAGCCACTTCATAGGCTTATTTTGTATCTACACTGAAAAAACTGTCTGGGCCCACAAAAAAAAGTGGTCTGTGCTGGGGTTCAGATCCACTTATTCTTATGTATTTTGGGATGCTGAACCCGAATCTGTCATAAAAAAGGCACTTCATCGGCTCATTTTTTTCTACATTGAAAAAACATTATGGGCCCACAAAAAAAAAATAGTTGTCTGTGCCGGGGTTAAGACCCACCTATTCTTATGATTTTGGGATGCTGAACACAAATCTGTCATAAAAAAGTCACTTCATAGGCTCTTTTTTTTTCTACACTGGAAAAACTGTCTGGGGCCACAAAAAAAAGAGTGGTCTGTGCTGGGGTTTAGACCCACCTATTTTTATGTATTTTGAGATGGTGAACAAGAATCTGTCATAAAAAATGCACTTCAATGGCTCATTTTTTTTTACACTCAAATAATATGATATTTTTACCATTTTAGACAGTTTTTCAGTGTAGCCAAGAAATGAGCTGATGAAGTGCCTTTTTTTATGACAGATTCGTATTCAGCATCCCAAAATACATAAGAGTAGGCACAGACCACTTTTTTTATTTTGTGAACCTGTGTTATAATTTACCAACATAAAAAAAACAATTTTCTTCTAATTTCCTTCTTTTTTTTAGATATTTTTCTTGAATGTTTAACTTTCTTCTTCTTCTTCTTCTTCTTTTTCTTCTTCTTCTTCTTTTTCTTCTTCTTCTTCTTCTTCCTATTATTGGCATCGGCTAATGTTCAGCCATATCTGCCAAGTGTTTAACCTTAATGTATTATACCTATCTATTATAGGTGACTTACATAGGTAAAATAGGTAAATCAATTTACAAAGGTAAATCATAGGTAAATCACAATAGGCGGGGTACCTGAAAATCCCTAAAAAGTGTCTAAAATACACGGGGAGAATCAGCTTCTGCTCTAGTTACTAACTGTTATGGTATTTATTAAAAAATGTATGGTAGTTTGAACTTTTTGTTTATCCAAACCTTAAACTTTATTCTGTTTAAACTTATTTAATAAAATATAATATTCACCAATGAATTGTTTAATATTTACCACAACAACTGGTAATAAAATTTAGAGAACGCATTCCCCAGGCTACTGCATCTCACCAGAAATGACATCTACGTTTTAAATAAGCATTAAAAAACCAAATTTTAGTCAGTCAGCCTTAGCGGGCACTATGATGCTAATCATGTTAATTTAATGCAAATCACTGGATTGAAGCATATCCAGAAGCTTGCATAAGAAAATAAAACATAAGAATACGATGCCGCGATTGGTTTACAAGATACATGGCGGCCCATCAAGCCAATCACGGCATCGCATTGTTATGTTTTATGTTCTTATGCGAGCTTGTGAATAGGCACTTAGTAAATGGGGCTCTCTATACCTACCATTGGGAATACACTATGTAGTCTACAGCTTTCCCATTTAACTCTATGGATTTGTTTTGGTTCTCGAAAATCGCAGATCGGAACCGGTGTTTTAGCTATTTTGAGAATTAGGTTTCTATTTGTTTTTTTTTATTGTTTGATTTTATTCTCGAAAATAGCAGATCGAAACCGGTGTTTTCGCTAAACCGCGAATAAGGTTTCTTTTTGTTGTTTTTTTATTGTTTGGTTTGGTTC
Organism: Brachypterus glaber; assembly: GCA_958510825.1. NCBI lineage: Eukaryota > Metazoa > Arthropoda > Insecta > Coleoptera > Kateretidae > Brachypterus > Brachypterus glaber. The sequence continues at coordinate 12,180,106 of OY294048.1, read as the reverse complement.
TCGAAAATCGCAGATTATAACAGTATACTGTTAAAGAATATCTTTAAATTTAGTAATTTTTAACGGATTCTTGGTGGTCTATTTACCACAATAACGTGGTAAACACAAACATTTTTTAGGTCAAAACTACCAAACCCCGTCGTCAGGAAAGATTTCGTTAAAAATTAAATTTTAAATAGTAGATATTACCAGTTGTTGTGTTAAATTTGTTTTTTTTTTATTGGGACATACCCTAAAGCTATATTTGGTAGCTATTAACCAGAAATACTTGACTCTGTCAGAACATTTGGTTATGCTTACCAATATAATCGTTCTCTCAGTGTACGAACTCTAAACAAAATTTATTTTTAGTTAAAAAAATTATCTCTGTTTCACGTAGGATATAAAAAGTATGTTTTGTAGCACAAACTATTCTATTTTCAATTCCCTAAAGTCCTTGTTAAACCTGCTTTCTTTGAATTTGTATCACGGTGGGCTGGAAAAAACTTTTAGTTCTACTTCTTACCAACTTTTTTATAAACTTTTGTTTATGAGGAATTTACTACATAATTGAAAACCAAAAATAAAAAATCGTTTGATTTATTTTCGTGCAAAGTAAAAACTGGTGCAAAGGTGGCAAAAAATATTTAAAAATAATTTAGCAATAAGATTTTTACTTTCTACATTTGATAATTTGCAACTGCAATAAAAAAAATAATTTTAAATTGCTTAAAGGTTTAACCTTGGGGTTTACATAAGGTATTATACCTATCTATTATAGGTAAAATAGGTAAATCAACTTACGCGAGGTATTTAAAAATCCATAAAAAATGTTTTATTTTTATACAAACTCTAAACAAAATTTATTTTTAGTTAAAAAAAATATATATTTTACATAGTATATAGAAAGTATTTTTTGTAACACAAACTATTCTATTTTAAATTCCCTAAAGTCCTTCTCATCCTGCTTTCTTTGAATTTGTGTCACGGTGGGCTGAAACAAACTTTTAGTTCAGCTTCTTACTAATGCATTGCAATGTTATGATGCTTAAAATACAGATGGTGTTAAATTTTTAAAAATAATATTGCTTCAGTATTAATTTATCCTATCTTAGACAAATTTCGGTTGACCTAATTAAATTCTTACGCTATTTTAGTAGGCAGCTGAATCATAGACTTAATCGTATAAACAAATATTATTTATTGTTAAAATGATCTTTTCAAATGTCATTAATAGTAATTATGTTGCAAATTTATGAGAGTTGAACTCTTTTGTCGGGATAATTAAATATGGACGATTTTTTAGAAATATACCGGCACTAAAAGCTTTTTCACATAAATTTAACATTGACTTAATTTATTGTTTTAAAAATCCTATAAAAAGAGATGAAAAATTCAGAGAGAGGACAGTTTTGTTCACAGTGTCCCCTTGCCCATTAAAAGTGCTAATTTAAAATGTAGTTTCTGTAATAATTTTGAGAATTATTTTTGAATTAAAAATAATTTTTAATATTTTCCATTTTAAACTTTGATTTTGGGACTTGTAATATCAGACTTAAAAATAATTACAAAATTTTGTACACTTATAAATATTGTCGATGATAGATATTTTGACGAAGATTAATGAACTTCGAAAAATATTGTGTAAAATTATTTAAAGGACTTATACGTACCGATTTTAATATTTACACTGAAAAAAATGTGGACACGAAATTGGGCTTTGAAAATTATTGTATACTATATAATATAATGGGAATTAGAATTTAGGAGCTTTGCTTAGAAGTAGGATTTAGAAGTAAGAAGATATCTTTACATGTACTTGAAGAAATTTTTCACATTTATTTAATATATTATACTTAAGTAAAGAAGCTATTGTTTTAATTTGTTTGCAAGGTACCGTCTCACTAGAATTCACTGCTTTCTAATAAAGTGGTAATTGGTAGTTAACGATAATCTCCGCTCGGCTATACTTTAACTATATGGTAGAAGATTGGATGGCTAACCTGACTGAGTAAGTTATAATATATTCATCGCTTGGCAATAACTGAATTTTCCCCTTCATAACGCCATCTTTTTTATAAACTTTTGTTTATGAGGAATCTACTAATTTAAAATCAAAAATAACAAATCCTACGGTTCATTTACGTGGAAAGTGAAAATTTGTGCAAAGATGCAAAAAATACGAGATATTAAAAATAGAATTTAGTAAATATATTTTATGTCAGAAATAATAAAAAAAAGTTTATTTTTAGAATATTTCTCACTTTATAACAGAGGAACGTTTTACTTAAAATGTTGACTTTGATATAAAACTAATAAATACAATCCTGTCAAGGCATAAAAACTGAATTATAATTCAGTTTTTAAATAATTATTTAAGCAGTTTTTACAGATATATTACGGGGCACCCAATTTTTACGCCCTGGTCAAAAAGTTAGTAATATTAAAACTTTAAATGTTTACAATTATTGATTCTGCAGTGAAAACATAAGTCAACCGAAATATTGTAAAAATGACGAATTTATGGAAACTTTTTTTCTCATTTTTAACGTAACATCTAAATTAAACTTTTAATATCTGCATGTTTTGCACTTTAGCACAAACTGGCACTTTTGCACTAAAACGAACTGAATTTTAATTTTTGATTTTAAATTGATAAACGCATTTTAAGCAATAAGTTTAAAAAAAAAATCGTATTTGGCAAGAAGGTGAACTTAAAGTTTGCTTTAGCCTACCGTGGTATGTAAGCACGACATTTATCTTGTTTAAAAACAAATTTTCTTTTAGTTTGCCAAAACGAATGGAAAAGGCTGAAAGCTTTGAAAGATACAAAATGACAGAGGAAATTTCGATATAGGAGTAAATTTTCTTTTCTAAACTTTATTTCGCACAGGTTTTTACATATTAAACGCATCTTGTGTGACCTTTCAATACACTGTAAAAATTTCTAGTTTAGAGACAGAAATCTGGCAAAGGCAACAATTTAACTTGTTGTGATTACGCAAAACAAAACATTTTGACCCTCTGACACAGTCACGGCGTAGATTTTACCCCTGGATAGTGTGCAATTTGTGATTTCTCCCAACTCCGACTAACTAGTTAACTACGGCTTTCCGAGTCTCAGTACCTTTCGGACAGTCAGTTTAAGCCCCAAATCCGAGCGGAGAGGTTTGTACGTTGCACAGTGATTTTTCACGTGTTCCTTTAAAGTTTGTAGGCATAAAAAATACGCTGTGTCTGTAAGTACAAAATAATAAAAACAAACGGGTGTATCCATTGCAAAAAAAGTACTGTTTTTTTTTTAGAATTTTATGTTTATGTTGTTTACTTATGATTAAGTTTTTAATTTTATCTTATAATATTTTTTCCTTCTTCTAACAAGTTATATAAATAAATTTTCCTAGAAAATAACATTATAGTGCAAATTATATTATATAAATAACTCATTTAAATATTATGTTCTATTGTATTTATAATTAAATAATAAAAGCTACAAAGAACACGTTTAACGATAAATAAAACACTATTTTAAAAATTTTGCTCGACTTTTAACCTTCCGGTGGTGGCGCTAAGTTTTTTAGTGTAGGCAGTGGTGCCGGACCCGTAGACCGAATCTCTTTTTTTATTGCTAATATTTTTTTTATTGGCTTTTTAGTAACAGTCAATAAAACGGTATATATTTATAATTTGTTATGAAAACAAACAATTTAAAATTTTTAAAATCAAACTTTTAAGAGGTTATATTTTCAAAATTAAAAAAGACGCTTTAAACCCTAGGTAACAATTTTTCTTCATAAAAAAATTGTATTTTTAACATAAAAAGTAAAAAATTAAAATACAATTCAGAAAAGAAGTACGTTCTTTAACATAACCCTGCGGCTATATATATTGACTGGAAATTTTTCACTAGACATGACACCATCACCAAAAAAATACTAGTGACTCTTAATCCAAAAGCGGACACATAACTGCGAACTAAGTTCATCACCCCCTACATACTCAAAATAAAATGCGAAATTTAAAACTATAGGTATATGGGACATGGGCGCCCACACTGAAAGGTTAAATTTTTTAAAGGGAGGCGTAATTTTTACGCTGTAACGGTCCATAAATAAGGTTTCTGTCATATACCTAATCAGATTTAACTAAAAAACAAAAAATATAAATACAAAAAAAAAATATTAAAAAAATGAGGTTATGTTAACTTCAATATTCATGTTAGAAGTGTGTGCGAAGAATTATATTTTAATATTCAAATTACTGGTAAAAATAAATTTTTCTATGTAAAGTATAACATATTTTTAGTTTTTTTCATATATATACCGTGCGATTATAAAGTGCCGAACACTTTTTAGTGCAAAACTGCCTTAAGCGATGAGTAAAATGCAAGAAAGCTGTGTGCGTTTTACTGGCCACCGAGCTGTTGTACGTAGCAATCACATGGGCTTGTCGCGCAGAACTCTAACAGAGGCGTGGATTCAAACGAAGAGTATTTTCTATTCAAACTGTTCGGCACTTTATAATCGCACTGTATAACCAACTATGGCAACAAAACAACGACAAAAAGAAACTTTTACTGAGTACTGAAGTGAGATGAAAAGCCACATCTCTAACAAATAAAATAATGTTACACAGTGTTACCAACATAAAATATATTTTTTTTTACTTTATGTTGGACATTTAGAATCAAAATGGAGGACGCATTTAGTCGGGACGCAGAAGTATGCGCAGACCGTCAAAAATCATTCCAGTTTGTTATTTTGTCTATGCTACAATCATACTGATTGCATTTCAATAAAATAATTATACTAGAATTTTTATTATAATTTCAGGTTTGAAAACAAAACTAGTTTTTTAATAGAGCATGTTTATTAGAAAGGCATAAATGGACTATTATGCGTGTAGTCATTATAATATCCTAAAGCCATATCAATTAAGGAAATGGGACATTCTGGATACATATCTCTGCAATCCTGCTGTTTGTGTTCCTTCCCTCTGCGGTATGCCCAATGGTACAGCCTATGGTCCTCGGGCTCACAGTCGGATATTGGCCCTTCTGGAAACCTATCGATTAACATAATTAAACACAATTGAATAAACGTGACAGGGGACTGACTAAGCACAGTATAACACACTAGGGAATTTCAAAATAGTAGTTTGTTGAAAGTTTTAAGTCCCCCTAGGCCGTAAAAAATACCATAATAGTTATTTATATACCAAGGGACTAAACTGGCTGTTTTAGTCCCGCTGCATTAGTGTTTCCTGAGCGTAGCGAGCGAGGGAAACAGAAATGCAAGGGACTGAAACAGTCCTGAGGTATATACACTATTTTTTGCAGGACCAAACATAATTTAGGTAGGTAGATAAAATTAAAATTAAATACCACGCGTCTAAAATCGGTTGTTTTATTTTCGTAATTTAATCAAGATGCCTGTAAATTGGGAAAAGTCAGTTTCATGGGTATCGCGATTTCAATTGTTTTTTAATATGGTTGACACAAACGTCAAAAAAATGGACGAAGATGATAAATTTTAAGTTATGTATAAATTGTTATAACAATGTTATTTTTAAAGGTTTTCTTTGTTTAAATCAAATAAATTGGTTTGAATCGCTAATTTATTACAAAACACCACCAACCTAATTTTTGAACCAGCAAAGCACATAGTAAGTATAATATTTTAATATTATCAAGGTTGCCGTGATTTTTATTCCCTAGGGAGAAAAACGGTAAGTTTAGTCCCGAAAATGAAAGCGTAAAATTAGGTTTTAGTCTTGGTCGTTCAAAAAAAATATTATGCCAAATTTCAGCTCAATAAATGAAATTAGAGTCCTCCACACTTCATTTGAAAATTGAAAAAAAAAAATAATAAAATTTACACAAGCCAACAAATTTTCAACTTTTAAAAGTAGATTTGGATCTGACAGCTGATTTTGGGTAATTTAGTTATGTTGATTTTGAATATAACTTCAGTTTTTGAACAACCGCTCAATGGGCCAGGAAAAAAAAACAGGGACAAAATTCAGAATTTTTGCATACGACTATTTTTGATACCGCTAATTTTAAATAAGATAACTAAAAATTTCAACAAAAACAAATCCGCGCCATTAGGGTGGTCCAAAATTTTATTTTTGTTTCAAACTTTCTAAAAATGTGTCAAATGGATTCTTTTGATGTAGACCAATGTCCATAACTCATAAATTCTACACTTCATGTTATATGATATGATTTTTGGCATAGCTTATAGCTGAAAAAAATTATACGTGTTTGAAACAAAAAAATACTTGTTTGGTAGTGGGTCTTAACTAAGCCAGAAAAAAAACTCGATCACAAAATCCTTGTTGGCCTGTGTAATATATGTTTTGTAAGCCACATTTTTTTTTTAAATTAAATATGTATATATTTCAATTAAAAAAAAAAACAACGAAACTTGTAATCCACCTACTTTAAAAATTTAAAAACTATTTGTTTTATTTTTTTTTTCAAACGAAGGGGACGAGGTTAATTTTATTTTTTTTGTCAACTAAAATTTGGCACAGAATCTTAAAATTGATTAAAAAAATTATAACAATAATCTTTTTTATTTTTTCAAATACATGTCAAATTTTGTTTTATTTTTTACGTTACGATATTTTTCTATCGCACGAGTACATATATGAATGAAATGACATCTATGCACACTCATTTATCCAAACGATTACACATAGCTTTCATTTTGACAAATGTCATTTGACGTTTATAAAATTTTGAAATGTTGAAATTAAACACAGGTAATTCTTTAAAATATACATTTTTAAAGAGTCTAGACTGTAAATGGAACGAAAAATGTTGTTTGCAACTCGTTTGAAACAAGACCTCAGGCCACTCAAATGATTTTTTGACTTCGCTTCGCGTCGTCAAAAAAACTCCATTCTCGTGCACTAAGGACTAAAGTCGCTTACTCGTTACAAAAACTACTATTTCCTACGAGCGTGCGGAAAGATCACTCTTTCCGCACGCATATGGGTGTGGAACGAAAGCCTTTTCCGCACTCATAAATATTGTTTAATTTCTTAATTGCGTAGTGTTGTTATTGTTATATTTATTCATATATGAATAAATTATAATACAGCCTGTTCCAGAACTCGCGTACCGAAATTTGAGGGTATATTAAAAACCCTCTGGAAAATATGAAAAAAATTTCAAAAAAAATCCATCTTTCAATTCAAAAATAAGAACGCTTTAAGTGGACCAATACTGTTGCTGATTATAAATTACCATTAAAGGTTGAATTTGTAGCTATGGAAGCAAATTTAATTATTGCAGGTACATATTCTGTAGGTTGACATGGTGATTAATGTGACATAAATATTTATTGTCATAAAAAAATATCAAAACTTTCATGATGTTTACTTCAGAAGAGTATTGCGAAATGCTAATTTTATATGGCGAGTGTGGCCGGAGTGCTTCAGCTACATCTGTAGAATATTCTATTCGTTTTCTCAATAGAGAACATCCTAGCAGAAATGTTATTTTAAAATTGGTGCAAAGGGTAAGAAATTCTGGAAATTTAACTTCAAACAAAAAAGAGATTGGAGGCGCTCCGCGAACTGCAAGAACTGTTGATAATGAAGAAGCTGTCATTCAGGCTTTTGAAGAAGAACCTGAAACAAGCCTTAGTATCGTGGCTAGAAATCTTGATATGTCTAAGACCTCTGTTCAACGAATTCTAAAAGATGAAAAAATGCATCCCTTTCATTACACTCGAGTACAATGCTTGACACCGGAGGACTATCCTTTACGAGTCGAATTTTGCACATGGCTGTTGCAGAAACATCAAGAAAATGAAAACTTTGTAAAAAGCATTCTTTTTACGGATGAGTCTGGGTTTCAAAGATATGGTTTTTTTAATTCAAGGAATTCTCATGTTTGGGGACAGGAAAATCCCCATGCCTTCAGGCAAAGAAATCCCCAACGAATTCAAATATTTTTTTATTGTTCTTCATACATAGTTACATAAAATACATTACAATATTCTCAATAAAAAATAAGTTTTTAATTAAACCTAAGTAAAATTTTTCTAATAGTCCTTAATACAAATAACTAATGACATGGCTTGTCACGTAATCCTGGGGATTGTGTGTGATCAAAACCACTTGGGTTTAAAAATATGTAAAATGTATTGATATTTATTTTAATTATTTATTACTTGAGTACGCGCGAAGTACAATAATGAGAGAAATTGAAACCAGAAAAAGAAAACAAGTAACCAAAAAAAAAATATAATACAACTTAGTCTTAAAAAAAAAAAATATATGTATATATAGAGCAAAAAAAAGTAAACATAAACAAAACAAAAGAAAATAATGTGAAACTTATGAGACTTACATTCTAGCTAGAATGTTCTCTTTTCGGAACACCGATAAAATTTTTTCCTATGTTCATTACTTTGAAATAAATAAATAAAATTCAGTTATTGTATTTTTATTTTATTAATTTGTATTAAGAATTTATAGCCAGTAAATCAATTAAAAGATCTGAGTTTCTAATAAAAAAAAACACTACATTCAGCGCGCTGAATGGAGTTGCAGCGGCAGTTTGTTGCTGCCGTCTAAGACGGGTATCATAAAACCACTGCCGGATGGAGCGACCCTATAAAAATAGAACATTTGATAGCCTCTGTCGGTTTTGTCAAAATATAATAACCTAAAAAGATTCTAAAGTTGAAAGTCTTAAACGAGTCAACCATTAAAATGCAACCATAGTTACTAATAAGTAGGGAAAACTAATTTGTAGGTAATTTAACATCAGCAACAGGATTGGTCAGATTAAATAGCTTCCTTTTTAATTAGTATTGAAGATGGATTTTTTTTGAAATTTTTTTCATATTTTCCAGAGGGTTTTTAATATACCCTCAAATTTCGGTACGTTAGTTCTGGAACAGGCTGTATATTATAATATTATAAAAATGTTTAATTTTTTTACCTGTTAATTGATATTCTTATTAAAAAATTATAAAAATAAGATTTATTTCGATTTATTTGATAAAATATAAAAGTATGTTTTATTTTAACCCTGCTCGTAGGAAAAGTATTGTTCCTAACGCATGCGTAAAGAGGCCTTTCCGCACTTGTTAGGAAAATAGCTATTGTCTACTATCCAAAGCTGGTAGCTCCAAATATCAGATAAAAATACAGTTTCTCAATATTATTTATAATTATATATAATTGTTAGCCTACAATGATTAAACTAAGTAAATATTTGCTGATTAAGTACACATGTTATACACACTAAAGCTAGTAGTTACATACTAAGTAAACTAAAGTTTATTCATAGATAAACCGTTAAACCTATTTAGACAATTGGTTTAACAGTAACATACGTATGTATATACAGGACCGGACCGTGGATTTGAAACAGGACAGACAAATACAATTTTTGCGCCTTTCAGGTCACAAGTCGATGACTCAAAAAAATCCTCTCCAAGTTGACCCATACTTAAATATACTTATGTATACATAATAGAGTGCAAGGGGGCAGTACCAAATAATTTTAAGCAAGTAATTAAGTGGGAATATTTCTGAACGAAAATTGAAGCTGCAAGTGAATTTTCAGTGAACGAAGGATGTATACAGGGTAAACAGTAACTGGCATACCAAAATTTAAAGGGTACAAGACTTATTAATTAAAAACCTTATTTTTAGTACAATTTTAAAGGGCCGTAGCTTCCTTAGGGCTCATATCCGAACTAACCTTTATAGGAACTATTTTTTTCATATTTTTGGATATAGAATCACCTCTAAAATTTTGGTATGTCAGTTAATGATCACCCTTTATATAATTTATTTAAAAAAAATGTTACATAACACTGTCATCTACGTGCCGCTTAAATTATGTTTTAGAAATGTGTTTATGCTTAGCTTAGGTCACCAAATGCCTACAGATCAAAGTGCATTTTTTATAATATTATTTTTGTATATCATCCTGAAATGCAACTGTTTTGATTATTCGCTAAACGATTTGAAACAATTGTGAAAACTTGACCTTATAATAATATATATAGGAAATATTGAAACACAACTTTTAAAACTAAATTCGCATAAAGAAATCTGAAGATTTTGGTTGAGTAAAAAAAAACTTTAAGTACTTTTTAACATGAAAAGAAAATTAAAACATTTTATTCAGCAGTTTTAACTTATTTCTAAAACTTTTCGAACAGATCTGTAAACTGAGGCCATTCAGAAAATGTTGAATATGTATTTAAAGTTTGTAAATTAAATTCAGGAACCTAATTGTGTTTATTTCTTTCAACTTTATTCCAGCTGTGCCACTATAGCTCTGGCGTTGTTCGATTAAAAAAGAAATATTTAATGCTTTGCATTTTATAGTATACTATTGAATAGTGGATAGTATATTGCGTTTTATCTCGATATACTTATCAAAATATAATTGCCATGAACTTTTGTTTTTAACTGACTTCCAAAAAAGTTTTTTTACATCCTTTTATTTAACTTTTATTTAACTTACAATGTAAAATTATATTAATCAACAAAGTTTCGTTCTTATTGAATGAAGATTAATCTTAATTTTGGGGGTGGACATAAATTAAACTCACCCATTATATTTATATATATAGATATACTATACAGGGTGATCTATAAGTGGCATGCCAAAATTAAAGACGTGATTCTGTATTCAAAAATATCAAAAAAGTTCCTATAAAGGTTGGTCAGCAAATGAGCCCTAAGGGTGCTACGGCCCTTTAAAATTGTAATAAAAATAAGGTTTTTAATTAATAACACTGGTACCATTTAAGCTAAAACGACGAGCATTTGCATGTATACTAGTGTATACTAGTATTAATAAGGGATATAAGTTTATGTTAATTTATTTTTTTAATTTATCCAGAGGCGAAAAAATGTATTACGCTTAACACATTTTTGCCCCAAACTTTTTTATGTGTACTTTTTTTGGTTTATTTGTAAAAAATATGGATTTCTTGAGTAAAAATACATAAAAAATATCAAATAGTGTAACATTGTAGGAGCAACCGTTTTCAAAAAAAAAGTGCAATTAAGAGGAAGTAACATTTTGTGCCACCAAAAACGTTACTTTTTAAAAGGCTATTACTCCTTTAATATTGAGCTGAGGTCCATAAACACGACCGAAGACAGAAGAAAACTTGCCTACGAGTAGCGCATTACGTTTTTCTCACTACCAAGGATTTAAAATCTTATTTTATTAATAATATTTTTAACATTTATATATGTGACAATTCAAGAAATAAATTTTTTATGATCACTTTTTTTCTGTCTTTAGTTATGGTTTTGTTTGTATTGATTTCATCTATCACTAAGTGTGCTCCATATAGTACTTTTTATTACTGTCGACTTTTTGATTAAGTAATGTCAACTTACCTAGTTGGTAGTGAGAAAAAACTTTTATCCACGGCCGTGATTAATAGGCCTATTAATTACGGGTCTGTAAAAATAAACCGTTTAAACTTCAAAACAGCCGTGGATAAAGTATAGTATTCTACTCGTGTATAATAGCTATTAAAAATATTATACACTCATTGAATAATATACTATTTCTTCAGATTTTTTAATTTATTTTTTAAAGTAATTCCCCCATAACTTTTTGGTTCTTAGAGGGGTTATTTTAAAAAATAATAAGGTTATTTCTCTCATAGAACTTATTTTTTCCTGATAATTTCGTGTAGATTGAATAATTTCTTCCCAAGTTATCGTGCTTACAAAAATGTGACATCGAATGGACGGACGGACAGGCATGCGAATATTTTTAAGTTACTTAATTTTTTTCCATAAAACACATTTTTAGCCCTGAATTTTTTGTCTGGGACGTTGTTTGGTGATTTCGGAATATTCTAACAACCTTATTATACTCTTCTAGCACTTGCCCGATGTGAAGAGTATATTATAAAATGATTAATTGATGGTTTTAAAGCACGGTAAATTATTAGTACTGAGTTCACTTTGGTATAAAATACATTAGACAAAGTCCATGTAAGAGTCTAAATAAAAAAAAATAAGATTACGGTCGTGTGATATTAAAAGTAAGAGGTGTTTTATCATAAATAAAAGTAAAAATAAACCTCTTTACTAAAGAGTATTTAGGTAACATGGCAAATTTTTTCTTATCTATTTGATCTCTATTTTAAGCATAAATTGGCACTTTGGCAAACTTTCTTAGGGTTGTAATCAGATTACATAGTCTATTGCCGTAAGCCGTAAACGAGGCTTCCTAACAAAAGCCTATAATTCAAAGATCAATTGCCTTAAATCTAATATATATATATATATATATATATATATATATATATATATATATATATATATATATATACGGTATTATTTTCTGATATTCCTCCTTTACTTACAATGTAATAAAAATCTTAAATATCTTATTTGGATTTTATTTTATTTATTTGTACCGGTGTACCGGTGATCATTAACAAGATCAATTGCCTTAAATCAAGATAGGTAAGTAATATTATCTTTTGAATTCCTTCAATGACTTTTATTTTCTTTCATTCCTATATTTTCAAATATCCCATTAACATATATAAATAAAAACTGGACTTTTAAATATTAAAAGCTTTAAAAAAAGCTTTATGTATATTTTAGACTAGACGTTATAGATGGTAGCAACAAAAAAGGCCATTACGTATACAACAAGCGGTGGATAGATTATTTTAAATTTTGGCTAAAATACTAGATACACACAGAAAAATGATGTGTTAAATTTGGCAAGGATTGCTTAAACTTATAGGACCAACACATTTCAATTGGTTAACCTATCTAACCTATCTATTTCTTTACGTCTGGTAGTAGTTTTTATACTTTATAATGTCATACTCTAAGTTCTGACATAGTGTTCTTCTAAGTGATGATGCGACCTAGGTGAAGACCTAGTTTAAATAATATAGAGGCGAGTCTGATCTTATTGATAAGTCGTGTATGGTTGGCGGAGTCGCGGCTGCCGCGATCGCTTGCTATCACAGAATACTGATGCTCGCTCGCCGTATCGACGCAGCGAAGTTTGTCTCAGGAAATACTGTTACTCTTAACTACTATTAAACTAAATTTATGGAATATATAAATAGTTGAACCACTTAAATAAACACTATGGTTCTTGGTCATGATGATGGTTCCTATATGTTTAGGAATAATACTTAAAAGCTGCATATTTTACCTAACTCAATAATAGTTAACTGTTAACAGTAAATTAACTAGCTGACACAGGAAACTTTACAAGTTTACCTTTAGTTCCAACGTAATTTAATAGATTGCTCGCCCTGCGTGAGAACCTCAAAATGGCTTCCTTAATTAAAAAATAATTTAATTAATTATAATAGCTATTAAAATTAACTTACTTAAACAATAAATGTAGAAAATGTTCAGACAGCGTGTTTGATTGGGACTTCAGTCTTCTCGGTGCCTCACAGAGTGCTCTGTAAACACAAGGTCGGCCATTGTAGCCCATCCTAAAAAATAAAAATCCAAAGTTTTACATAGTTTAAGCCGCATCCACAGCCTTGCATAAGCAGATATAACGCATAATAACATAACATAATAACATAACTTGCATACGGCATGTGACATAAGACTATCCATTTTTTATCCTAATACATAATTATATAAGCGCATAAGATTGGTTAATAGACGAGAAAGAGGGCGAACGCATGCAAATTATATCATTATGTATTATGCCTTATATTTGGTTATGCAAGCCTGTGGATGAGCCCTTAACAATATAAAGTTGGAAAGAAACATCAGGAATTTATACTTTTAGATACCTTTAAAACAACTGAGATATACAGCAGATACGTCATTTTTTTGGATGTAACAGAAGTGCATTGGTACCATGCTGTTGATAAGTACAGTAGCTGAAAAAAATACTGTTCTAATTTTAAATCTCTTAGATACTAGATTTCAAATAAGAACGGTATTTTTTTCTCCACGGGTACAAACTTTTCTAAAAGTCAAATTGACCTAAATTATAGGCATCTTTGAATTTTCCAACTTGAGAAGTAAGTTTTTAAGTTTAAATATTTTACAATCATTTTTTTAATATTTTATATAATATTAACAAAATTATATATAGTACTCAGTTGTGAAAAAGGTTTTTTCTTCAAGCGTACTAAAATGTTCATATTTTTAACTGAACACACTAGTTAGAAGTGATCTTTTTTTTACAGTAAAAAAATGAGTTCATTGTTGTAATAAAAAAAAATTAGTTAGCAAAGCCACAACTGGCGGCAGCACTCTTTGACTTTGATAACAACCATACTTCAAACTTGTTTGTTTATTATGTAAACAGGTGGTTGACTCGAGATTCTACGCAAAAACCTTGTGTGAAATTGATTAAAAATGATTGAAGAAGAATATATGGTTTATACACCTACAAATCTCTCCGAAATTGCAAATGCTACATTAGACAAGTTACCATCTAAATCGCGAAAAGTGTACGATTTAGCCTACGAAAAAAAATTAATGAGCTAAGGACAGTTTAAGTTTATTTCGAAAGGGTTTTATTTACCTATTTTAATAAAGACAACATACTTTATTACTAAACAAATTAAATTCCAAAGTTAATATTTAAAAAAAATATATAGGATGCTTGAAGAAAATATAGTATGTTTCTCTCAGAGGAAAAGTGCTTTTTTTACTTGTCTGTAGTTTCAAGACTCCGCTTCGCGTCGTCCGTAAATTCTACAGACTAGTAAAAAAAACTTCACTTTTCCTCTTAGTATAACAATATACTATTAATTGACTTAAAAGGTTACGCTAAACAAAAAATCCGGTATTATTGACTTTAAAATGGAAAATACAAACTAATCAAGCAACATCATTAAAACTTAATTAACCACAGAACATTGCAATAGCTAAAAAGATGATGTATTAGAAAACACCCTGTAGAGCATACAAAAAACTTAGTATCCCAACTTTTTTGATTTGTCTGCTTTTTTCTTGTTTGTCGTTTTATTTAGCTCGTCAGTTCCAAAACAAATAACAAAATAAAATAAGAAAAATAATGAATAATGTAAATCCGAGACAGAGTCGGATCAAGAAAGAGAGTAAATATAGATAATGTTTATACTTTTAATAATAAACTAAAAATGGTACGGTTCAACCACACTTACTTTCTCACAAGGTTAAGTTTTATATTTTTATATCATTCTGGTAGGAAAAGTTTGAACAGAATGAAACTAAGCACAAAAACCGATTATGTCAATTTTCAAAATAATGCCAATAAGAAGAAGAAGAAGAAGAAGAAGAAGAAGCAGAAGCAGAAGAAGAAGAAGAAGAAGAAGAAGAAGAAGAAGAAGAAGAAGAAGAAGAAGAAGAAGAAGAAGAAGAAGAAGAAGAAGAAGAAGAAGAAGAAGAAGAAATCGATATTTGTTTTAATAATCTAATATTTTGGCTAATTTTTGAAAATCTTATCTTATCTATGCTGAAAATATATGTCAGGAATGCAGGGACTATCCCTATGGTGTGAACTAAGCCTATAGGTATATGTACTTACTTTCTTTGCTAAACCAATAAAGTTTTCTGTCCTTTCCATACCTAATATCAGCAAGTTCCTCGATATTTTTAATTATAATACAGAATACACATGAAAACCGTTAGATTTTATTTAATGTTTGACATTTGACACTTGTCATTCTCTTCATTCGGACCTCTCCCGACCGTTTGGTCGGAATGGCGAGAATGGTCAAATGTCAGCAATAAAACGATGATTCTGTTCAAACCAGTGGCACCAGTGGCACCAGTGGCACCAGTGGCAACAGAATAATGCAGTAAAACACACCAAATGATTTAGAAAAAGGGATAAGGCTTTAATTCTGTGCGAGTGACTAATATATGTTGCGTTTTGTCGGTGAAACTTTTGCCACCGGTTTGAACAGTTTAGCCGTTTTCTCGCTTACACAATTCCATTCCATCCAAACTTTTCATTCCGTCGATTTAGATCGAATGAACGGAATTGAAGTGGGGGTCATCTTTCATATGAAGTTGAAAGCGCGCCATTAAAACGTTTTAACCTTAAAACGTTATGGTATTTTTGGGGAAATGGAAAACACAAAGAAAAATAGTATTTTGTTGGACAATAGTTTTAATCCCTCTAACGCTCTATCATTCATTGAATGAATTTTATTCTGAGCAAAACAGAATACCCCTGTGGCTATTTGTAAAATAAACCGTGAACCAAACTCTGGCGTTTTGTCGCTAGGTTTGGACTCTTTTTAGGTTTGAATAATCCTGGGTTAGTTTTAAGTCAATCGCACTAATTTGAGTTAGGCCTTAAGCCTTGAAAATGCCGTGTGATTTGTTCATCTCGCGCATGTCGGATGCGGGACATGCGTACTTAATTTAACTGTGATAATGAGTAACTCCCTGTCTATAAAAGTGTGTGTTGTAGTGCGTGAGTTTTGTCTAAAACAAGTCTAATTCGCAAAATACTCTACGTAACTCACCAAAGCCAAGCTTCATAGAATAGTCCCAGCAACGAATGTTTTTTGCCTCAAAAAGGTCCAAAAGTTTTGAAAATCGGTAGAGATGTAGTTAGACCTTCCTGATGAAGGTGCTAAAAGTCCCCAAATAAACGGCGAGGTCGCGCTGCTATTTGAGGCGTATAGTGCAGAGTGGCCCGTTTTTGCGTTTTTTTTATAAATATAATAATCTATATCTTTCATTACATACCACCCTCATAACAGAGGGTTTTCTTTTTGGCACGATACAAGCATTTAAAGCACTATTGCATTATTAAAATTATCGCTTTTATTAGTGCAAGAGTGGCCCACAGGTATTGGCTACCAGTCAAACATATCTTGACAGTCATAACCTCAAAGTCAAAGAAAACAAAGAAATGTGTTCGTTATATTTTTGTTTGTTATTATAATGCCAAACATGAAAAAAGGTATGTAAAAATAACTAAAATATATGTTATAAAATAATTAAAAAAGGCTTATAATCGACTTCACGTTAATTTTATTATTGAAAATGCATATTTTTAATCTGTAACCTAATTTATTAATTGTGTAATGTCCTTAGTGTTATTTATGACCAGAATGTTAAAGATGTCCCATTATATGTATTTAAGTCCGTAGATGCTATATCTATTATAGCGAAACCGCGGTCACACTAATTGTTTTCAATAATAAAATTAACGTGAAGTCGATTATAAGCCTTTTTTAATTATTTTATAATAAACCACTTCACTATAAGAAGTTCAGACGTTCAGAACCATGAATGAATTTTCAAACTGGATAAGAAAAAAACAACTGTCTATTGGGAACGCTTTCTTGACATCTACTCAAAAAATAACTTTTTATTGAAGGTCAGATCTCGTTCGTAATGGGGGCCCAAAATGAACACAATGTATATAGTGCAATAGTGACCCACCAATTTTTTTCTCTAAGAAAGTAAAGAAAGTAAAATAAATTTGTTTGTCATACATTACCTTAATGTTGGTTAAGTCTAAAAACCCTAACAGAAAAATTTTAAATAAAATAATGCGACCTAGATCAAAGATTAAAAAATCCCATAACCATAAAAACAACAAACAGGCGACAAATCCAACCTAAACTAAAGAGCTAAGGTATGTTACGTCGGACGTTCAAATAGCCAGTATATAAAGAAAAATGTAAAAAAATGTAAAAATGTAAAAATGTAAACGTATATAAAGAAAAATGTAACTTACGAATCCATGATAGTCTCAAATCCATTATACAAATCCCTCCTTTGTCTCCGCTTCAAAAAATGCTGTTTCTTGTTCCTCTTTAAATCCTGCACATATGTCCTATTTGGCAGGTCGAAGGCGATGCCCCAGTTGACACCTTCAGTGAAAATAGAGAGAGACGGAACTATTACGTTGTTGGTCATGCAAAACGCGAACTAGAATGAAACAAGTCGTGAAGATATGTAATGCTGCGCATTCCGTTATATACGATTCACAGTAAATGGCATATTGCATTTTTCCAAATACTTAAAAAAAATATTTTCAAAAAAAAAAAATATAATTAAAAAAAATCACATAATTTTTTTTTTCAAAGTATATTTTTTTCCGTCGTTACGTACGTTACATTCGGACACCTTAATTTAGGTCTCAGAAAAATACTCGATAGTTCATTCATTTATATTTCAGGTTATAATCCTTACATGCAATTTTTTACATCTTTTAGGTTACGTATAAATTTAATAATCCATTTGGCAATAACGATAATGCTGCTTATGTGCGAGTTTCGTATGTTACAAAATTTGGAAGTACACTTATGCAATTAAGTAAATGATAATGAAAATCTGCTAATCTGATTTGATTTTTTATTTTTTAATTATGTTTGCATAATTTGTGGAAGATTTACTTTCTCATAAGCATATGCGATAATAAAAAAATAAATAAATATGATTTTCAGAAGTTATTATAGTTGTTACGTACGTTACAAAAATGGTACGTACCTACGTTACCTGAGGGTTTTCACCAAATTTCAAACCTATGAAGTGTCTTTTTTATGACAGATTCTTGTTCAGCATCCCAAAATACATAAGAATAGGTGGATATCAACCCCCGCACAGATTTTTTTTTTTTGACTTAAAAATGTTTTTTCACAAGACCTGGGGTGTGATATAATATATATAATATATTATAATACATATAATATATATGTTGTGTGGTATAATATATATGTTGTGTGGTATTATACAGAGCGGTCCAAAAGTAAACCCCCCCTCTTATCTTTTGAATGAGTTGAGATATCGACTTCAAATTTAAAAATCTTAAACAAGACAACTTAAACTATCTTTTAGCATATATTTGATACTTTCAGCTCTTAAAATGTGGGCAGGAGGGCATAATGGGACAGAAAGGGAGGTCGTGTGATACATCATTTTAAAGAAAATAAAATTTTCTATTGAACTGTATATTTTTTATTCTTTTTAAACAATTTTTTTAAGATTTTTAATTTTTTAATTTTTTGTGCTATTTTTTTTTGTAAATTTTTATTTGTCAATTAAAATTAGTTAAAAAGTATAATTTACGTTTTTTTATCATGAAATTAGTCATTTTTAAAAAATTGTTTGATTTTTTAGAGAAGTTTTGACAAAAATACCCATTTTT
The DNA here is from genome assembly GCA_958510825.1 of Brachypterus glaber. NCBI lineage: Eukaryota > Metazoa > Arthropoda > Insecta > Coleoptera > Kateretidae > Brachypterus > Brachypterus glaber. The sequence continues at coordinate 12,161,013 of OY294048.1, read as the reverse complement.
AACCCTATTTCAAACCCAAAAAAAAAGTTAAAAAAAATAAAAAATATATAGTTGAATGAAGAATTTTATAATCTATAAAATTATGTATTACACGGCCCCACTTTATATTTAAAAAAATGTCCCCCTGCCCATAAATAAGAAAAAGCCCATATTTCAAGAGCTGAAAGTATCAAGTATATGCAAAAGGATAGTTTAAGTTGTCTTATTTAAAAGTTCTAAATTTCGATAAAAAGTCGATCTTAACTCGTTAAAAAGTTTAGAGGGGGGTGTGACTTTTGGACCGCTCTGTATATTCCAATAATATATATGTTGTGTGGTATTATATATTCTAAATTTAAATTATATCTTATGCCGTTACGGGGGTGTACCATTAAAACAAATAACCCTGTATAGTAATAAGATTTATGCATGTAAATCAATTTTCTAAAATTTGTGGAAAAATCCTCGGAAAAATCCTATAATGCACTACTTTATTAGAATCAATATTTAAAGTAATAAAAACTCACTATAAAAGTGGCTCCTTCGGGAAAGGCGACGTATCTTTTACGACGGGATAGAACCACCCCGTCATTTCTGGATCCATCAGAATTTATTTCAACTATAAACAGAAAAACAACACAGACACAAATGGGAAAAAAGTTCATTTTACAGACGTCTTTCGCTTTACCGAAAAAATTGTTTACAGTTTGATTATTTCAAGTCTGAAGTGCTAAACAGATAGTGTTTAACACTTTGTATTTTGTTTTTAAGCATTAGCGTACCCAAAAATTTGCCAAGGGTACTATATTCCTACTTATATAGGTATTTTGAAATTTAGACCTATTTTTGATAATTATTTAGCAGGTTTAGAATCATTTTTGAAACACTTTTCGTTAAAAATTAGTGGAAATTTTTAAGCACAAGCATATTTTTTGTTTGGGTAAAGATACAAATAGAGAAAAACAAATATTATTTACTCAGTGTCCTCTTTTAATAAAATAATTCATAGTTCAATCAATTCTGACGTGCCAAACGAAAAGTGTTTAACCCTTTAGGGGGCAGACAGTAGAGCGTTATGTTAGGCTTATTTTAACAATGGAGCTCTCTACAACTAGAATTATGAAACAAAAGACGTCTACCCTATCTCTATCTCATTTGTGCTACACTTTCCAGACAGCCAAATAAATACTGTATTTGTTTTTCATACAACAAATACAGTATTTATTTGGTCGGCCGGAAAGTGTAGCACTGAGCGGCACGAACAAACATAGCTAATGTGAATCTGTAGAATAAGATAATTCTACTAAAATTAAGATGGCGCCAGTAATTTCTTTAATAAAAATAATAAAGTTACACTTTTCGCCCGGCCAAGTAAATATTGTATTTGTTCAACAAAGAACAAATACAGAATTTGTTTGGTTGGGTGGAAGTGGGAATGTATGTATGTCTTCTATCCTTTTTGCGTAGAACTTTTTTCCCTGTCTAATATAACCAGAGAAATTACCATTGCGTTTTATTAAAATGGGTATTTTTGGAATAAAACAGATGTTATTTTATTAAATCTGTTGTTAAAATATTTTTTATGGTAAATTAGATGGTAAATTATTATTTCAAAGAGTCTCTGATGTGTTTACCGCAGATAAATCAGTGGGACATATATTTCCCACTTGAGAAAAAACAAGATTTGATTATATTTTTATTTTAAATTAAAAACAAAAAGTTTACATATTGTCAAGTTAGTCATTCTTCTAGACCGCGGGGATGGGATGGGATGGGATGGTTTAATTGGGGCTACTAAAAAACAGAATAGTAATACTGTTTCACCAAATACTGCTGCGCATGGTATATTAGTATATAGAACATTCTTGCGCATTAGTATGTTGTTGTATGCCTTGGGGTGCCAACAATGTATTATTAAACATTTTTACGCATATATCTGTTTTACCAAACACTTCTGCGCATGGTATATTTTCGTTTGGACTTTTTGAAAGAACATTTTTGCGCATTCGTTATACGACTTTCGTATGTGTTATAAAAAACTTCTGCGCATAAATATGTTCTACCAAACCCTACTGATATATTTGTATATGTTATCATAGTAACAGACAGACCGACAGACAGGCAAACTGACAGACCGACAGACATTTTTTTATCTCAAAAGTCTTAAAAACTTCGGAAGCGTCGAGAAAAGTGAAAACATCGGAAAAAAAATTAGAAAAAAAATACATGTATGTATTCCTATACTTTCATATTGAAAATATAAAAGTAAAAAATAATTTGCGTCATTTCGGTAAAATCGTTTCGGTAACAATTAAAATAATTTAAATTTGTTACCGAAATGATGCCTCACCGGAATGACGAATTTTGATTGAAATAGTGATTTTTAATTTAGGGCTAGAACTTTGAAACTTTGCAACTTTGTTACTACTGCTAAAACCTAAGGTTTTATAGTTTATTGGTTACTTTAAACATTGTAATACTTATAAAAAGCGCGTTACGGGAATGACGAAGAATACAGGTACGCAGGGGTTTTTCAATAAATATTAAACCAATCAAATGTTTCAAAAAATTACCTCATGCCTAACAAACACAACTCAGGGATGGCCTGCACGGGGCCGGAACCTATATTAGGTGTTACAAGGAAGCAAGTAAAGACCGCTCTCGATGAGTGGGCTTATACCAAGCTAAAGGAGCAATGGAGGGCGGTCGAGGGTTGCCGGCAAGCTAGGGACTTCCTGGCTGGCCCAAGCAAATCAAAGACCGACTGGTTGCTGGAAAAAGGAAGAACTGCACTCAGACAACTTGTAGGGGTCCTCACGGGCCACTGCAAGCTAAAGAAGCACCTGGCAACAATGCGGATTCTAGAGAGTCAGCTATGCCCAGTGTGAGGAGAGGATGAAACATCCTCTCATTACTTAGCCGAGTGTGTCAGATACGACAGGATCAGGTTGCAAGTCTTTGAAACTCAAAGACTCAACCAAGAGGAACTAAGAGATCTCCCCTGGGCCAATATCCTGACCTTTATTAAAAGGACGGGCAGGTTCAAGGAGGACTCAAATTAGTAAATGGCTGGGATTGCCTGGGGTGACAAAAAGGGCCAGAAATGGCCTAGTTGTTCGGCTTTGGCCAACCCAAAAATTTACTACTACTACTAACAAACACAACTAAATTAATGATGCGCAGAATGTGGTCGTTTTGAAGGCGTAGTTGTCGCTAGAACCATATATTGTCTGTGTTACCGGAATGAGACAAACTTTAAAATTCGATAAGCAATTATTTATGTAAAAAATAAACTTTTAATATATGATTTATTGATTAACTGTTATTAAAAATCTAAAACATAGTTATACTGCAATTATTTTAACCAATTTATATTAGAATTGGGCTTAGAGACCGTTAAAGCCACTTTACACGGAGCAATTTGTGTGCAAGTTTGATGCTATGCATGTTTGTTGCAAGAATGATTCAGTCACTGCGCATGCCTTCAGGCAAGTTTGAGGCCATTTTCATGCCATTAAATTATTTAGAACATGTTCTATTTTTCGACGATTTTCACGCAAGTTTTATGGTTATTTTCGTGGTACCAACCTGGAAAAAAAGTTACCAAATCGATTTCATTTTACTAATATAGTAGCAACTGCACATGTTAATAATTATTATTATTAATAATAGGTCGGTCTGTCTAACTAAAAAACTTCCTTAAAAAAATAAATGCTAGGTTATGTTTTTGTCAACAAACGCAGAGACACGTCAAAATTGTCTGATTGGCAGCACCAAACTTGCGTACAACTTGCTCCGTGAAAAGGCAAATCAATGTCCAATTGTCCTCATACTATATCTGGCAGCAAACTTGCATAGCATCAAACTTGCGTACAAATTGCTCCGTATAAAGTGGTCTTTACCGGAATGACGATATTGACATTCAAAATGATAGAAAAAGGTTTATTGCCAACCGGATCTTTTTAATGTTTTTTTTTCTAGGACAGAAATTACGTCTAAATTTTGAGTAGAAAACATTAAAATTATATTCTTGTGTGCATACTAAAATTCTTAGGGACAAAGATCAAACACTTATATGAAAATCACCCATATAACCCCCTTGAAATACTGATTAAAACTTATAACAGATTTACTTTATCCAATATATCCCGATCGGAAAGTAAATTTTTCTTACTAATTCTTGGGCGTAGAAACCGAACTGACCTTAGAAAAATTTCAGCACCTAAAATTTTCGAGATATAAGTCCAGGAAGTAATGACGCTTTTTTTCAAAATCTTAAAAAAAAGAGTAGGATTTTCAAAATTTTAGGGTATATTAAAAAAAATACGAGGAACTTAAAAATATATATGCAAAGGACCTACTGTCAAAGTAAGTACGCGAAAAAAAATAAAAAGCTTAAAATGAAAGTGCAGAGTTTACTTAATTGCTCTTTTGTGGCAAAACTATCAAATCTGTATATAAATTTTATAAGCCTTAATTTGTAGATTATAAAATTCTCTACAAAATATTCATACAAATATTTTTTTTATTTTGCTTAGTTTGTTCGTAAAAAGTAAATAAATGAAAAAGAAACAAAATTAAAGTTCACAGTGTAAACTTTTTCCCGAGCCCAAAAAATATATTTTTCTTATCAATTTAAAGGCGCAGAATCCAAATTAGACCTTGAAAAAAATTCAACACGTATTATTTTTTAAATTTTAGTACAGGTAATTATGCCAATTTAAAAGTTATTTATAAAACAAAATATTGTGTATTTTTTTTCTTTTTTAATGGTTCTACATCATAAAAATGTTACTTTATTACATAAGAACCATATTACGTAACATTTTTTTAGTTCATTTTTTCCCCCCTAGTAATGATTTTTGACAATTTTTAGCATGAGTACGTGGCGATAAGCTTGTCCCCTTATGCACCCTTCTCCTTACCATCCACCCCTACTTAGTTTTGTCACATTGTCCATTTTTTTTAAATATTTTTTTTCATAATATCCCTATTTATTCTATCTATGAATTTAAAGTTTTCATGTTTTAAGTTGGGTATTTGGGAATCTAAATTGGTCCTCGGAATATTTTTATCTCCCATGATTTTAGAACAAAAGAGGGATAAAATAATGATTTTTTAATTTTTTTATCTCATTTTTCTCAGAAAACTTAGGTAATAGAAATATTCTGAGGCCAGATTCGGTTTGAACTTTTTTAATAAAAATGTGAATTCCTAAGCTTTATTGGATAAAACCTTGTATGGCACTCATGGGTAAACCGATATTGCCCACTAGTACCATAAATAACTATTATAACTTTATATATTATTTATTTATTTATTCATTATTTAAGAAAAAAAACTGTTTTTTATAAATTCGTTAGAAACTGTAAACAGGTAAACTTTTCCTGAAATCCACCCTTGAAACGCCACTGAAAATATACACCCCGAATTGAAATTATTAGATCACTGACTGAAAAATAGGTCATATTTATTTGTCATATAAAATTTACTTCGTTTCATTTCATTTATGAATCATGTAATATTTTTTAAAGCAGAATATAAAAGTCAAACGAATATTCACCTTTTACATGTAAGTATGCACATATTTTTGAGATTTAATTTTATCACTTTTTTATATTTCGTCCAAATATTTTATCAGTTTTTCGCTAGAATGATAACACTGCTCTACAGAAAAAGCTTTTTTTTATTTTCCGGGAAGCTTTTGTTGGGTCTGACTATATTTGATGCGCTGATTTCGGAACCTTTTTCCGTTTTTCCCGACTAGCTCGTTTACTTGAGATATAGCACATAGTGGTTTTGTTGCCTATAGTAAAAATAATTAAGTTCTAATTAATTTCTGTTTTGCAGTGAATTGCTTCTCTATTAATAGGGCTCTAACAACATCAAAAGCGGATTTCAAATATCTTTATTCGTTTGTTTTTAATAGACTTCTAAATTCAAAAAATTAGATTTTTTCGCATTTTCCATTTACTTTTAAGAATATTCTCTAAAGTGTTAAGTATCAATTAATTTAAATTCTAAAATTATTTTTATCACTTTTTTTCAAGATCAAGTAGTGTACTCAAGATCGGGCTTCAGTCCCTTGGCACATGTTAAATTTCAAAATTTGTGGTTCTTTGCAGTGCTCAAAAGTTAATAGTCTATTCTCTATAAACGACTTAAAGTTAGCAGTAAACACCATTTGTTGTGAGTCAGTCATTTCGAATTCAGCGCTAGAGACGTGCTTGTGTTGAGAACACGACGTGGTGACGGTCAATATATGTGTCCCTTGGTGAGTAATTCTGTTGTAATTTATTGGTAATTGTTTTTGATTAATTTTAATTTAAATTTTCTTTGTGTGAATAATTAGTAAAGATATTAAAAACGCCAGTTTCGTTTAAATCAGAAATTTTCTTTGTTTCTGACGAAATTCGTCAGTCCCTTGTCGTCAGTCCCTTGGTCGCAAAAAAGACAAAAATTGATGTCGATAGATCTCAACACGCTGATTCCAAAATGATAGGCAGAAAAAAAAATCTCCGTGTCTGTTCTTTTTAAATACATTATAACCAACCCGTTTCCATTAAAAATGTTATGAAAGAACAGAATTAAAAATAAAAACCATGTGACTCAAATTCATCTGAAAAGTTACCCGACTTTTTCATAGAATTACCCGTATATAACATAACAAGTGATACCATAAAAAATCCCATAAACTAACAATACTGTTCATTATTAGTTGTATTTTTCGGTGTCAATTTAGTCACTTCAACCTCTACAACAGCAAATTGTCACAGTAAACTGCGTGAAATGAAAAAGATGATACTTATTTAGGTAATATTTTGTGATATTATGATGACTTTAATCTGAATAGCATTGAATTTTAGACCAGATGGCTTTCAAATAACAAATTTATTATAAATTAGAGAACCTTGGTATTAAAACAGTTCTGTTACCACAAAACAGAACTGTCAGAATATTGAGAGTTTCTATTAGAAAAAACCCTGGGCCAAAGTTTTTTATATAAATTATAATATTTAATTCGTTTGTATGTTTGTCTGTGTATTTTTCTGACCATCCATCTATTTGTACGTCCATCTATCTGTAAGGTTTTATGCGCAAGAAAATCCAAGAAAAGAGTGCAAGATCCATTTGAAAGGAAAATCCTTTGATTTAAGAAAATGACATAATTTTAAAATATATATAAGATAAATCTCATAAACTTGTTTTTTTTCATGTAAATTGTTTTAAATATCCACATTAAAAAACAAAAAAGTTATTACTAACTACCATCAAAATATCTTGATTGTAGTTAGTAATATCTTACTTGTTTTTTTTTTTTAATATGAATAGAATGAAATTTGATAGATCGTACGAATCACCAAAATCTGACGACTATGGATTTTCTATGGATTGACCCGATATTCTTTTGCTTTTATCACCAGAGTTAATACTTTCAGGGAACGTTCAAATATTACGTAATGCAAATTGTACCAAAACTCATACACTTCATACACCGTTTTTCGAGCTATTAAAGGCTGTAGAGATTTCATGTTTTGGCTACCCCCCCAAATGGGGGGTATGTTATGAGAACCGGGGTATGAAGTGTATGAATTTTGGTACAATTTGCGTTACGTAATACTTGAACGTTCCCTCATTACCAGTCATCGGCGAATTTCCAGTGCTCGCATAGGCGCCGCGTCGATTCTATCGTTGACGCGGGGTTTGAAATATTTACATTTTTATTTTCTTCGAAAAACACCGATATATTTACATATTTATAGTTAATATGTATATTCAATATTGTTGCGTGTAACAAATTAGTCGTCAAATGTTTCGATTTAGTGACCTTTATAAAAATTTCACTCATAATTTGGCAAAATTATTCCGTAAGCCTATGTTTCTGTGTTTATTTTCAACGTTGATGAGTCATAACTGAATTTATTCCGATTAATGCTCATTACAACAGGAATTTTAAATAATTTTTCATTTTTGGTGAGTTTCTTTAATACATACATATGCCGAATAAGATTATATGTCTGTATACGGACATATAATCTTATTTGGCATAGGTATGTGTTAAACAAACACCAAAAATTAGAAATAATTTAAAATTCCTGTTGTCCGATCCTGTTATTGTAATAAGAGTATCAACTCTGATTATCACCTAATAATAATAATAATTATAATCATCCGTATATCTATATTTGAAAATAAATTAGTACTTATTCATCCCGTTAAAGAATACAGTAAAACCAATTAACACAATTAACACTTTATTCTTTTTTTACCCATCAGAAATACAATTTAGATGCATCAACCAGAAAAATGGTAAAATGTGGAACAACTATTTTAAGATAACAAATACTTGGTTTCCATATACAGAATTGTAATTGCACTAACCAGAAAGATAGTTGGGTTATATTTTATTATTTTACTGCTTGATTGTTTTTTTGTTGTAATAAGTTCTAAATAAAAGTTTTTAAAATTGCAAAGAGAAAGAAAAATTGTAATCAAATTTAAGTGTTTCCAAAAGAAAAGAAAAAAATAATAAAAAATGGATAACATATACATTTTCTTATTTATTTTATCTGTGTTAATAAAAGTGACATTCCAAAGTTTAGAAGATGATATAGCCATCGAAACACATAATAAAAATGCTAGTGGAAAAACTTTATCCAGAAGAAAGCGTTATCTTGTTTTTCCAGAGGGAAGTTCTTTACAACTAGGTCAGTATAATTTTTATTTTATTTTTTATATCTTAGGATTGTTTTATATATACACTTTATATTCCGGACCTGTATATTATACAGGTCCGGAAAATCTGGATTTTTTAGCGGCAATGTATAAAAGTACAGTAAGTATTATAGTCCGTACTATAACTATAGTACGAACTATAATATCATAAGTATGATACTGATAATTTGTTACCGTAGTAAATACTTAATGAAAGTCTTTTGCATATATGGAACCCCACGAAAGTATAGTAAACATTCACTGGTTGTTACAGTTACGAGAATTATAACAACGTTAAGTATTACTATAACAAGTAGTAGAATCTTTTAATTTTCATGTTCCTTTACACAGAACTCGTTGTAGAACTTTATTTTATTTAAAAACACCGCGTACTAACATACTAAAAACCTTACCTTTATAAGGGAACGTTCAAGTATTACGTAACGCAAAATGTACAAAAATTCATACACTTCATACCTCTATTCTCGCGTTATTTAAGGCTATCCCCCCTAATACACCCCCTATTATGGGAGGTAGCCAAAATATGAAATCTCTATAATCTATAATAACGCGAGAATCGGGGTATGAAGTGTATGAATTTTGGTACAGTTTGGTTTACGTAATACTTGAACGTTTCCTAATGTGTTCCAGTTTTAAGCGGATTGAGGAGCTAGTTGGCCTTTTTTGTCTATAGCTTAACCTTCGGGAACTCGGGTGAAAAAAGTTACAAGTTAACTCGGGTACTGTGTCAGAAACCGAAAATTTAAAAAAGATAAAAACCATACTTAAAAAAAATCTTTATTTAAATTGTGCTAATAATGTTAAAATTACTCATAAACTATTGTTTATAAGAAATATGCCAGCTTTTCGGAGCAAAAATAAAACATTAGTAGATGTTCAAGTTTTTCTCAATGTTTCACTCTTTCCCCTAGGCTAGGGGAATTCTACGGCAATGTAGAAAAATTCTGATGCCAGATTTGAACTCAGTTACTCAAAATATAGCCAGCTTTTTCGTGCAAAAATAAAACCTCCTTGAAACCTCAAGAGGGTTGCACTTTCCTAAAAGAAAGAGGTTATGTTTTTGAATATAACATTTGAAATGTTTATAAATTGCATTTTCCTGAAGTGTGACGTCAGCTATGAATGTCTGCATTTGATTTTAAAAGTTTCGAGCAGCAGAAAAATACGCCTTAGGGCCACACAAAGTCCAAACCAAATTTTATTATCTTAACTATAACATACTAGTATGTCTTGAAAAGTGTTGTTTAAATGAAGTCATAGTTAGTTGGTAAAGTAGGACACTATTATAGCAAAATCATTTTAGAGTTTAAAAAGTTGATTGAGTTGTTTATTTTGCGATATTTGATATTGAGAACCAAAAATGAGGTCTACAAGGAAAAAATTAGGCTTTTCCTAACTTTGCAAGAACATTTTTGTATGAAGCTTATAAATTACTTTCTTTTTATTTAACTCATTTATTATAGGTACCTACATTACCCATATGTGACAATTATTTAAAATTATTTCAGTTTAATCCGTTCTTGCACAAAATAGTGCCTGGAAAAACAATCTTACAAATATTTTTAACGTCTGGCTTACCCAAAAAAATCATACCTATTTTTTCCTCTTCTTGTTCGAAAAAAATATTATTTGGAGTGAACAGAAATATAATAGAGAAGGATTGAAATACTAACTATGTGAGCAAACCACCTAGGATACGTGGTTACTTCGAATAGTTAGTGTGACGTCATTGTTTGTTATAGTTAAGTAATAAAATGTGTGTAGTTTGCTATTCTTCATACTAGTATGTTATAGTTACGATAATAAAATTTGGTTTTAGTTTGACGGTTTTTACCGGTGGGAGTGAAAACTGTCAAACTTTAAGGGACGTAGTTCAAAGTGATTTGTGTCATGATATATTGTCGAATTTTATGGTTTTCATTTTGTATATATTATGGTTTTACACCTCCTGCTAATTATATTATACTTAGGAGTCTGTGAACAGATAGAAATTGAACCAAAAATATTCTGGGGAGAGGATTGTTCAACTGAAGATCACCCTTATTATGTGAGCCTTAGGTTCATTCTTGATGAAAATAACTTACATTTTTGTGGCGGTACGTTATTAAATAAATACTGGGTCTTAACTGCAGCTCATTGTATAAATCTAAAGAAAATGGAGGATAAAAATTTAAAACAACATTTTTACGCTGTGGCAAATTATACATACAGAAATGAAAAGTCACAAATTGTAGGTTTCTATCCACATAAAAATTATGTCGCGAAGAAAAGAGGAGCATTTACCTACGACATAGCACTTTTTAGGTTAAAGGATCCTTTATACAGTGGAAAATATATCCAGTATATAAAGATACCTAAAAAATATCGTGGTAAAAAATTATTTTCGAAATGTAAGAAAGGCATAATACTAGGATTAGGTCAAACACCAATGAACAATGAACCTGAGCATTTGCAATGTGCTACAGCAAATATTGCTTTTAAGAATATAATATGTAATTATTTTTATCAGTTCACCTTGCGTGATGGGATTTGTACGTATTCATCTTTAGAAAATATAGCGCACCCATGTATTGGCGATTCTGGAGGTCCTCTGATTTGTAATGGGTTCCAAATTGGTATAGTTTCTTGGGCGAGTATCATACATAATAAATGTGATGCGAGAGTACCTGTAATTTTTGCACGAGTTGACTTTTTCTTAAGGTTTATTAACGAAACAATAGAACAATATGATAAGATAAAATCTGGAGCTTCTACAGAAGGACGAAGATTTAAACAAAGTGATAAAACAAAATATAAAATTTATATATTTTTGATTTTGTTATTTCTTTTTGTAATATAATCAGGGGTGCTCCCATGATAGTAGGGGTGTGGCGCCACCCCCAACCACGCTCGAGTTGGAAAAATCCACTGTTCAATTGGTAACATTGAGTGGCAGATTCAGGAAATTGGTAGAATAGTTGGGTAAATTGAGGGGTACAGTTGGGAAATTGGTGAGTAAATTTTGTCAGTGGCAAAGCATTTTTTCTTGAGTTGGGAAAATTGTACAGTTCGAATTTTTTCAGAGGTAAGGACCTTTTTTTATAGTTATCAAAATTTTTTGTCAGGGCTAAGGGGCTGTTCATATATTACGTAACGCAATTTGATAAAAATTCAAACAATTCATACCCCGGTCCTCGCAATATTAAAGGCTGTAGATTTTATATTTTGGATACCCCCCCCCCTCACCCCCCTCCCCATTTGTATGAATTTTGGTCAATTGGCGTTATGTAATATATGGACAGCTTCTAAAGCCTTTTTTCTTTCGGAGGTTCTGAAAACTGGAGAGTTAAGAATTTTTTCAGAGATGGGGACCATTTGTTTTTTCTTTAACCATCAAACCATCAAAATTTTCTGTCAATGGGAAATTTCTGCATTTTAAGTTGGGAAAAATGTGTCCCGCCCCATGCAAAAAATACGCTTTGGAGCACCCCTGAATATAATCTAAATTATTAAAAATATTGCTGGCCCACTTTTCTCAATATTAAAAATATAGAATTTATACATTTAATGTTGACAATTAAAAAAAAAAATCAGAAGTTTTATTGTGGTCATCAAAATCTGATGCTTTTAGATAAAATTATTTTCTCATCGTGTCTAGGGCCGTGCCGTGATTTTTTTAGGTGAAGCAAACTTCGAGTGGTAAGTTGATATAATATGACCAAAAAAAGTCAACCAGCATTAGTAGTAATGTAGTAATAATGGTGGGGAGGTCAAGCCTGGCAACTAGACCATATTGGTCCTTTTTGCCTACCCCTATCTTACTAGTTTTTCTACTCTAACGAGAATTTTTGTTGTTGTATCCCGGGACCTACAGTTTAGCGAGGAATCCGAACCTCGTTTTGTCGGCTTTTTTTGGCTAAGTGAGCGGCTTTGATCCTTAAGTTTATTGGCTGCCAGTGCACTTGGACCGGCGCCAAACTGCTTAAGGATCATTTTCGTTTGCAGCCTTAGTACAGATCCTGGTTGCTTGAAAGTCCTTAAAGTGAGCTCGGCCAACAGACCTGACAGCTACCTTGCTGCTCCCTTTCGGTGCCCCCGGGTAGTATCACAGGTCCGAGTGCTAGTACGGCATTATCCACTGCAAACCTTTTTCTGTACTGTGTGCTTAGATCTTCGGCAGTACAAGCCAACGTGGGGGGGGGA